>VZDJ01006028.1:13097734-13754775 GCA_008694505.1 Cyanoderma ruficeps
TTTTTTTTTGTAACACAAAGTAGATCGATGAGTAATTAAGAACGAGCCTCTTGTGTTCTGACTGAAACAAAACCCTCTCATGCCAAGATAAATTTACCCTGCAAAATAGGATCATAAACTTGAAAGTCTACATCTGTCTCCAGCTTTCTTACCCTTTGCCCTGAGTGAAGATACGGTAATGCTATTGTCCAGTTGCCACTGTTTTAAGACCATTTCAATCTTAACCCTCCAGATTAAATTCTACATAGTCTATATGCCAGAAAAAAAAAATCTTCCCAGCTTTCTGCTGGTAGCATAGCAAGAGAGGAAAGTAAATGGATTTTTAAGTAATCTTGTGGCTAGTAGGTATTTTTCCTTTCTACATTGAATTATCAATTTCCGATGTATCCTTTGAAAGGGATATTTGTTACATTAAATACCTGACTCATAAATAATGAGGTTTGCTAATTAGTTCCACATGGAAGAATGAAGGAGGTAAATTACCCTGAGAACGTTGCTTATTTTTACAAACATGATAAAGTGGCAGGCATAAAATGATGCATTCTTGCGAGAACCTCAAACTACAACAATCAGGTTCTTGTGTCAAAAAAAAAGTTTTGCCTGAACTTTTTCAAGCCTGGTAGCCCCGTCCTTTCAGCTGCACGCATCGGTGTGCAGCATTTTGCCACCAGGTCGGCTATTTATTTTGTCTCCTTCGAGGGGAAGAAAACTTCGCTTCCTAAAGTTAAAGCGAGGAAATGGAGCTTACAAGTTATCTGTGTTTGGGAAACTAAGTGGAAAGGGAATAAAACTGCCCCTTCGCTCCGCATTATTAGAGCGTGGTGCACTTGAGGAATAAAATGCATTGTTCGGCACAGATTTATTCAAAGTATTAATGAAGTGTGCAGAATCTATTAAAGTGGGTTTATTTGGGGCTAATTGAGCGTGAAAGAGTTAATTGCTAACATTAATGAGGACTGGAAGGACTCAGTCAGCGTATGCCTTGGATATCTCCGCTCAATCCTTATAAAATCATCATTCACATTTTATCACGAAATCGGTGTTGACAAGTCTCCCCAGACCACCACTGCGAGCGCGGGTGAATGAGATGGGCTTTCGTTTCTCAAATAATAATAATAATAAATAATAACGGGGGCCGGGCGCACCAGCAGCGGCTGCACTGCCCGGGGCAGCCTTTACCCAAAACAGCAAAGATCCCCGGGCCCGGCCCTGGCGGGACAGCGGCTGCGAGCCCCGGGCGGGGTGAGCGGGAGCCGCGGGACGGCCGCAGGGCCGACTCCTCCGCCTTCTCCCCGCAGTCGTTAGGTAGGTTCGAGGGTATTGTATGTGTGCTTTTTTAATCCCCTCGGGTGTGGAAAGGCCCCCAGCACAACGCTGACCCTGGCTTTCTCCCCAGAGAAATACCCGGTGCCACCCCTACACGGGAATAGATAGTCCTTCCTCTCTCCCGGCCGCAGGGAGGATTTCTCGCCTCTGTACTCCTCGCTTCCCACGGTCACAGCACGCACAGCCGCGGGTAGGGACAAGGCTTTGCGGTGACAGCGCCGGGGGCAGCCAGGACACGTCCCCGGGCCCGGCCGCCCTCAGCGGGACTGCCGCGGAGCCGCAGCCCCGGCGCCCCGGGCCCAGCGCTGCCTCAGGGGCCGGGACTCTTTCCCAGCTGACTCCGGACTGGCTGAACTGGACCGACTGTGCACCTGTCCGGGACCCTCCTGCCTGGCTCGCGATTTATCCAACAATTCCTGCAGCGCCACGATAATCTCCAAAATGCTCTATTTTTACAGTTTCCCTCCCAAAAGCCGACTATAACAACCATACCCTAATCCTCCTCTTGTCACTGACACTTTATAGGCTCAGCCTCTAGAGAAGCTTCGTCTCTCCTGCGCTAAACTTGTTTCGATGCACTCAGACAAATATAAACATCAGGCTCAATTCTGTTATGGCCTTGGGAAGGAGAAGAGAGGGCTTTTTGGGTCCGAAAACACTGGAGTTGCAAGAAAAGGGGAAAAAAAAAAAAAGAAGAAATCTCGCAGAAATAAAAAAATAAGAGAAAAAAGAGGAAAGAAGCCAATAATAGAAAAGAGAAAAGCTAGAAGTTCAAGGCCGTAAAGAACATGCAGGCTTCTGTTTTGCTCGTATGTGTCGTTTTTAGCTAGGGTTAGAAACACTACTTCCCCGCAAGGGGGGAGACACAACTTTGAAAGGGGAGGACAAATCTTTAAATAGCATCAAAATATCCGAGACCCATGTGAAGGCTTATCCCAGCCCTCCGCCCTCCCCAAAAAGAACAGTCCTTCTCACGTGAAACACAATTTTCACGCTTCTGCACCATCCAGTGCACCGTGGGAGGGGACGGGGGCAAAGAAAGAAAGGAGGTAGAGTAAAGGAAGTGTTTGAATCGATATCCCCAACCCCCGAGGCTTGGCAAAATAAAAACCAAACAGAATGAGTTGTTCTTTTTATTTACCTAATCCCGATCTGTGCTCCACCGCTGGCAGCAGTTAAAAGATCCTGGGCTAAATTGGAGCTGGTAAAATAAAATAATGGAAAAAAAAATAGGGGAAGAGAAAAAAAAAAAGANAAAAAAAGAAAAAAAAAGGATGTTGGGCTAGGTCAGTGCCTGTGCTGGCCCTGGGGGGCACAGCTCACCCCACCCACCCCACTGCTCCTCCAGCGGGTACAGGCAGATCCGAGCGGGGCCAGGTGTCCAGGTGCTCCGGCCGGCGCGGCCGGAGGTGCTCTCCCAGCTCCTGCTCCCGGAGCCAGCTGCGTGGGCTGGAGTGCGAACGCGCCCGGGAGCAGCCGCGCTCAGACTGAACCGATCCCTTCCCTCCTGCCTCCTCCTTATTTCAACCCCCCCTCCCAGCTCCCCCCTCAACCTCCCACCGCACTCCGGGCATGCGCACGCACGGAGAAAGTTTCTGGCTGGGAAGAACCAACTTTTCAACCCGCTTCTCCCGGAGGCGCAGCAGCCCGGGGCTCGCAGCCCGCAAATCTCTCACCTCGCTCCCCCCGCCCCGCTCCCGCAGCCTCCCCCGGAGCATCTCCCCAGGGCCCGCTGCGCTCGGCGGACCGTCCTCCCGGGGCCCCGGGGGTTCCCCGCGCAGCTCCGCGGGGACGGGACGCTGCCCCGGCCCCGCTGCCTGCGCCCATCCAACCCCGCCGCTCCCTTCCGCACCTCACGGCCGCGAACCACGTCGACCCGCGCAGAACCGCGCCGAACCGCACCGCTCCCGGCCGTCGCACTGCGCCCCCTCCCCGCCGAGCACAGCCGCGGGACAGGACTCACTGGGACCTGCCCAGAGGGCGGGAGGGGGACAAAGGAAGAAAGGATGAAAAAGTGGGGGTATGATGGGGGGAGGGAACCTGCTCCCGCTCGATGGATTTAGGGATCTGATGTCGTTCTGCCTCTCTGCGAAGATCTTCAGAGGGGATCCCGGGAGCCGCTTACCTGTCAGGGGTCCACCCCCGGGTTAGAGTCTCTTCCTCCGCCCGTCCCATCATCTCTCCTGATCCCCACTTTCCGCCCCAGCGCCCCTGACACGGGTGCCTTCCTCCTGTCCTTCCTCCCACGGGCCGGGAGGGTCCCTCCCCGCGCCCCGGAGGGGTTCCACGGCGTGCGAAACCCCGCGGATTCCCCGCGGACAGGGAACCGCAAAGCTTTGCTTACGACCGGGGGCGACTGCCCGGGAGACACGGGAAAAGCAAAATAACCCTCGAAAGAAAAAGGTTAACGCGCTTTATAATTAATCCTGAGGCCGTAATCTCCCCGGTTATTTGTTTTTCTATTCATCCGTCCATTCACACTCCTTTAGATCCGGGAAGGGGGGAAAATTGCGTGGGTATATTACATTGTCCCGAGAAGCCAGGGTAATATAATACGCGAGCGAAGACAGATCCGTCGGGAAAACACGGTACCGTGCTCAGGGGCACGCATGTGTCTTTTTATTGTTCATGACACTCCTGTTATTACACCTTTTTTTCTTTTCTCTCTCTCTTTTTTTTTTTTAACATCTCCGAAGGAAAAAGAAGCAAACAAATAAAATCAACAAAACAGCAACAAGAAAACACTACGTTATCATCCTGCAGAATAAATGTTCATGAACATGACAGTAGCGTGGCGAAGCAAGCGTAGTCCTGCCATTTTAGCCCCAAATTCTCTCTATTTTTATGAACAATTTGGGGTCCAACATTGCACTCTGCCTCAGGCAGGCAAGGAGATTTTCGTTCCCTTTCTTTGTAAACGAGTGGCATTTTTATGAGGCAAAAGCGAAGCAAAGACGTTCCCAGTTCTTCTTCAGTTCTCTCGCATTTCGTGCTGTTATTTTCTCTCTTTCATTATTATACTTACACACACTCAAAAAAGCCCCCCAAACCCAAAACAAAACTACACAACCGCCACTCTCCGAACATGAAAAAAAAAAAAAAANAAAAAAAAAAAAAGGAAAACTCTCAAAACCCAAACCCCTAAACTCGTATTTTCATTCTTGTCGAGAAGGTGATTTGCTGCTGTAAGCTGACTTCTTTGAATAAGTTTGCATTTCAAAATATAGTTTAAGTCCAGTTGTGTGAACATGAATGTAAGATCCTCAAGTGTCCCCAGACCAAGATACAGATCGCAGACAGGCGCTTCTAACTGGAGATGTATCTCTTCCTATAGGAAAAACCTTGTTCTGGATGAGGGTGGGTGCATGCACTAATAAAACAAAAATCGCAGTTCTCTTTAGAGAAATAGCGGATTAGCTGCCACGGTAAACACAAAACCAGTTATAATACCTACACGTGCTGCCTTTCAGGGAACAAAATAAAACCCACGCAATTCCAAACCCATCAGTCCGAAATAAATACTTAAGCATCGAAATAAGTGGCAGTAAATGATCTAATTGTCTACGGGGGAGGGAGACAAAAAAAATATTCCCACGCGAAAATAATTTATAATCAAAGCAGGTCGTTGAGATATCATTCTATTCTAGAGTAGTCCTGGAAGCTGTAGTTGAAAGCTGCCTGGATAATGTGTCGTCTAATATTTACGAATTTGTTAAAAAATAAAAAAAATATTTGGACTTGTCAACCCACTGGCGATAGAACTGAAGTTTCAGGTTAACTGTCTTGTTAAGTGCATTTGTTTTAAATATCTGATGTTTAAGTAATGAAGCGTATGTTGTTCCAAAATCTTTATTCTCGAATGGATTTTTATGATGTCCCTTGCTAATTTGCATTATGTCAACTTGCAGCGGTGGGGAACCTAATACCGGGAACGGGGAACAAAACCACTCTGACACGCAGGGAATGTGCTGCGCTTTTCCACAGCGAAGATCTGCTGTCGATTAGGAATGTTACGACTTCAAGAGAATTGTGAAAAGTGGAGGCATCTGCTCCCAAATCTAGCCACGTTTGTAGGATTTAGACGTGACAGCGAAACCCAATTCGTTTCACGAAAAACCTGTGGGATGACTGGGGACACCGGAGCCCCCATTCCTACTTTCTACCTGTATCCCCTTCCCAAAATCTGGGAAGATCTGCGTCTCTATCCTGTCCCATGTATCTGCAAGTCAAAGGCCCCCAGTTCTGTGCACCCCATTTTCGGGGAGCAGCATCTCGGACACCAGCCCGCTCCCAGCACACCGGAGCTCCCCGTCTGCGGTCCTCCTGCAGCGCCGGAGCCGCCGTCGGGCGCTGCCGCCTCTCCCCAGTGCCGGCGGTGCCGTCGGTGCCGGTGCTGGTGCCCGAACCGGGGGGAGCGGCTTGTGACCCTTGCGGAGCAGGCTCCGGGGGCACGGGGAGAACACCTGAGGGCATTTCCCCGTCCCTCCCGTGGGGAGCCTGTTGTGCTTGTCGCCTCCTCTCTAACGAGTTCTGGGTTCAAGGGCTAACCCTGCGCACCGCGGCCACTGGGGCTCGCGCCTCCTCTGGTTCAAACTCCTGTGGATGCCGGTCATCCCTGGACGCACCTACACGCGTGCTGGGAGAGGGTTACACCGCCTGACTGATGTTCCTCTTCCTGCTGCAGCTGGGATACCCAGCTTCATCCACTTAACCTTTGCAAGGAAAACGATTCCCGACCCCATTCTATAGTCACGGGCAGGATAAAACTCCCTTTTGCTTCCTTGGGACTTTCTGCTCACCGGGGAACTGCTCTTGTCCCTTAAAAATTCTTATACTGGGAAGAAACAACTGTGCTACTCGCGAAGCATCATCCACCGCTGGGGCTGGGGGGAGCAGCGGCTCCGGCGGAGCAGGGGGAGGGAGGCTCGTGTGCTCGGCGAGTCCCGGGGCTCCATCGCCCCTGGAGTCTGGGGAGCGCAGGGGCGGTGGGTGGGGAACGGCTGGGCAAAGCCGCCTCCGCTCGGCAGCCCTGCAGCTCCCGGCGCTCCGGGGGAAAGGAAGCGGGAGCAGTGAGCAGCCGGCAGCGCTCGGAGGAGGTTCCAAAGCTTCTTCGCTCCCGGATCTTCACCGGGAGACCGGGAGGATGGAGCAGCCCCAGCGGCAGACACGCCGGGGAGAGCAGGCGCAAGTGCACTCAGCATTCCCCTCCTTGCTCTCATGCCTCCCCGGGCAAGGTGTAAAGTCCCCGTTATCTGTGGCACCCAGGAGATATCTATATATATATATCTATATATATATAGATATATATACACACACACACATATACATATATATGTGTGTGTATGTGTATGTATGTTTATGTATGTATTCTGTTTTTCTGCGCTTTGCCTGGTCTCTCCTCTTCTTCCAACGATGTCGCGGTGAAGGATTAGAGTGTGTGGACTCTGCCCTCCCTGGAATGGCCCGGCCTGAGATGAAAAGGGAGAGTCAGAAAGGGGCAGCAAAGGCCAGGAGCTCTCGGGAGCCGAGCGCGGAGCGTGGCCGGGAGCCGCGGGTGGCGGTGGGCGCGGGGCAGGGCCCGCAGGCAGCGCAGGCGCTCCCGCACCCCTTTCCCAAACTGATCCCCCGCTCCCTCCCGACCACAGTTCGCTCCTCAGGTTCCACGTAGCCTTTGTGTTTTAATAGCTGTTAATGACAAGAAAGGGAAGAATAGCGGCAAACAACGCGGGTGGAAACTGCTCCCGCGGTGCGAGTAAATGCTGTTCAAACAGCAACCCCCGCCTCCATCCCTCCAAAAGAAAATCGATGCAGAGATGGATATAACGCTGTTCTGCCAAATTTGAAGGGGGTTTTTTTGTTGTTTTTTTTTTTTTTTTCAAACTTCAAGGGCTCCTTGAAAATAAAAGCCAAACTTTGGAACATCTCCATTTTGTTAATAAGGGGAAGATCGTTTTTGCTTGACTGCGATGCTGTGATGTAACCCGGTGTTTTAATATATTGCCGCCCTTCTCTAGAGAGTCACCGAGGCCGGGGAGAGATCCGCGGCCGCGCAAGTCCCGCCTGCCCCCCCGCGCAGCCGGCGGGGACAACCCTCTGCCAGCAACTTCTGCGGAGTAGGGAAGAAAATCCAGAGCACGGAATAGAGTGATAGGGGATTTGTCTTCTTCAAGAATCACAATGGATTTTGCAAGCTACTAATTAAGCCCCAGATCTGCCCTCACCGCTAGTCCCCCGCCCCACACACCCCTTGTTTGCAAAGCGGTGTGAAGCCGGTTGTGTAAATGATTCCACTTTAACTTCCAGCCCCTTTAGATCACTAGTAATGCCGTGGTGGTGCTGCTCACACTGGTGCAGTGAGAGTCAGCATTTCCATTATAATTTCCTATTTTCAGGAGATTTTACAGTGGTCATAAAAATTCAATCCAGGCTGAAACTTGGCATCCTAGGGCTCCTCCCAGGAGTCATTTCATTTTGTTGTATTTGAAAGAGGAAACCATTTATCTGCTTTTACATTGCGAGAGAGCAACAAAAGGAAGCAAAAGTAGGGTTTGCAGAACATTTTTGTATTTTAAATCATTTGCTTTTCCTCAGCTTTACAGTATCTGCCATAGTTGTTAAAGGAGTATGGTACACAGTAATTAATAACACATGAAAAACCATCAGGTTATAGAGAAGCCAGATTCTGCAATCAGAACTAGTCATGTAAAATATTCTTTATCATTCTGAAATCCTTTCCTTTTCTAAACCAATAATTTATTAGCAATACATCCAAAATGTAATTTGATGCTGGAGGTCACTTTGATTCAAATTTAGCTGATCATTTTTGAAATCTGAGAAAGTTTTTGTATGTGTTCATTTTTAAGAAAAAAATTTTAAAAGTACAGATGTTTTCACTGCAGATTTGAGGGGTCTATCCTCCAGCTTCCTTTAAGCAAGTATATGTACAACAGTCAAATAATCTTTGGATTTAGGTGTCCCTAAGTATTCATTTATATGATGGATTGTAATGGCTATATAGTTCCCTTGAAACCATTATGTTCTATCAGGTCAGAAACAGCTTCTTAAAAAAGTTCATTTAATACAAGGGTGGCTAGAATGATTTGTGTACATTACATTTGCTCACATACAATTCCCATATCTGCTGGAAATTGAATAAGGATTTAATGATCCCAGAGGAACTGAAGGCTTTGGTGACATGAGCTCCAAAGGGGCCTGTGAGACAAAGACCAGTGTGAATTGGGACACTGAAGTAGAATGCCAGCACAGCCTGGACATCACATCATTTTATTGTGGATTATGCCTATGCCACATGTTTTAAAGGGAAATCCTTTCTCTACTGCTATAAAATATACACTTCTGCTAGCCTGGAAACTCAGTAAGAATATCCTCCAACTCATCCAGCTCTGGTTTGTCTATGAAAAAGGATCACCAAGAGCAATCTCTCAGACTTCAAAGAGTTACTTCTAGGTAGTACCAAAAGACATGTATGAAATCAGAGTTACATGTGTATACATATATATACATATACACTAGAAAAGGGAAGAACCTTTGTATATATCTATAGGTACAGAGATTAACACAGACAGCATTATGGGATGTGTAATGGAAGGAGGAAGATATGCATATTCAGTCAAGGAATATCAGTGAATTTTATATTTTTAATTTTTTTAATGATATGTAACTTGATAAGGCTTATATTTACTACTGTTAACACTTAAAAGAGGACCTCATAACTTTCAGTGAATTAAGGCAACATTTGCTTGCCATGGTCTGTCAATCACACACCTGGAATCAGAATTCCACAAGATTTATCTTCCATACAGCCATTCCATCACAGTGACATTGGGCTAGTAACCTCCAGTGGATTCAGCACTTCCTGAAAGCAGGGAACTTCCTGTTGAGATCATTTTTTAGAGAAACCTTTCCCTTTTCTTTCATTGACCATGTGCTGGCACATACACAGACCCAATGGTCCGTTTTAGGCATCTCAGTTCATAGTTTGAAGGTAAGGGGATGGGCATAAGTATTTTCTATTTCTACATTTTTATCAGGCTTGATCTTCAGGAATTAATGAAGTACATATCTGCAGTAGTTGATAGGCCATACACCTATGTGACAACAAGCTTGTTACAAATGAAAATATGAAACATTTTCTGAACCAGAAGTGGTTAGAAAAGCGTTTCCTAGAACATAATCAGAGCAACATTTCATGACAGCAGTTCAGCATCTCTTTTGGGATTAGCAGGACTAGAGATAGAAATACAAATTGACAGGACTCCACAATTTGCATCCTAATTATTTGGGATCTTTGTTTTGGCTTTGTCCACTGCATAGGTATGTAATGAAACAAGGCTCTAAGTTCAGTCAAATGCCAATACTCCTATCCCCTCATCCCAACAGACTGGACACTGGAGCCCAAAGGTACATTCAATCCATGTACAGTAGCATGAGGGGTGATTGGACCATCATTTGAGCCACAGAACCTTAACAATCTGTCAAGAACCGTGAGCTTTCCATGCCTTGGATACAACAGCAAACTGCAGTGCAACTGGCACTGCAAACAGGGAGAAGAGGTGCTGAAGATTCAGAGGATCTTGTACAAACCCACTCCACAGTCTTGGACAGGCCCCAGGGGCAGATCTGCAGAATCACAGTCTACATGTCAGAAGTGTGGGTGGTGTTTTAAATATCCCGAGCCTGAACCTTGGAAAGTCATTCAGGACAGCAGAACCTGGCTTGGTAGGCAATGGGAGTCACCTATGAAACCAGGTTTTTGTCCTTCACTGTTTCAGCAAAATATTTGAAACTGCCACTATTTCATGACCTGTAGAGTGATAGAAATTCTCTACAGGACTGAGAGGTTCATGCACTGGGGCCATCTTCTCTGCTCCAAAGGAATGTGTAGTCCATGGCTGCTCCCTTGGCTGCAAGCTCATTGAGCAGTGCTGCTGGCAGACACAATGGCCAACTCTCCGCAGGGGACACGGACATTTTAAATTCAATTACATCAGTCCTCTAAACTGCATCTGTGCCCCCTCTCTTCTATAATATGATGATTACCAGAGGCCAGTTGGTCCTCAGCCACATGTGCACTGCATGACTGCAGGACATTGAAGCGGCCATGGAGTTTAACTATTTTTTTCTCCCACAGAAAATGATATGACTTTTTTATGATTGATTTCAGTGACATTAATATCTAGCAACTTTAATATTGTGTCACTGCAGATCCAATCTCTTGGCTTTTACCTAGTGGAAAGGTGTTATTTTAACACAAAGTGTTGTTTTTAATAATACAGAACTAGTGCCTGGCTAAAGAAAGAAATATGTAGAAATACTGATCTGGTGAGAATTTTATTGTTTAGAACAACCCTAAAATGGTGTTTATTAAGGACAACATATAAGAAATCAAAATTTCAGTTGTATAATCACTCACAATGGTTTTCCTGTTTTTAGTGGTTTCTAAATATATAGCAGCACTATAGAAAAAAAAAAGGTTGTTTAGGGTTTTTTGGGGGTTTTTTGTTGTTGGTGGTGGTTTTTGGGTTGTTTTTTTTTTGTGTGTGTGTGTTAGCTTTCAAAAACTATATAACTTCCCTTTGAAACTACATGGAAATAAACCTGAGGGGCCAACTAAAAGCCACCTAAGCAAAGGAAGTTAAGAGACAAGCTGGAAAGACAATTTTCTGTCATACACAGTCATGTTGAAGTGTTAGAGGTAAAGGTCATCTAACAGGGGGGGCTTTGTGCCGTCAGGCGATCCTAAATATCAAATAAGCTGCAATAAAGTGGCCCAAGGGAAAGATTAGGTAGTGACAGAGTTTCAACCCTAACTCAGAACTTCCTGCTATTCGTGGTTTGAGGTCAGGCCTTTAAGGTTATTTTGAGATAGGCTTTTGCCTTTAAAGCTGTAGGAATAATACAGTCAGGGCATCACTGAACAACAGACAGGACCATAAAAATATCTCCTTGGAAGCGCAATCCTGAAGAAAACTCGCCACCTGCTGGCGAACTCCTCCCCGCGCCGCCCTTCTCCCACCGGCGTTTGCTCAAGTCCGTATTTAGCAGTTCACACAGCTGAAATAACCCACAGCTCATGCTCTCGCCAGTCAAACCCTTCATTCTGGGACCTTCCGTCTTAAAGCAAAAAATAACTTTCGTCTGAAATCTCCGTGTGACACTGTGCTGCACCGATGTTTGAAAATACTATGAAACAAATATTTCAGCATGAATAATAACCTCTCGAGGCTCAAATATTTTTGTATAAGCAAGTTACGTTGAATGTATTTTAAAACATATATATCCTCTTTCTTTCCTTTATGATTACATCAGGAATCTTTGTGGTTTCTTCTGTGATATTTGTGTTGCCACAAGGTCTTTTATTTGCTGTTACTCCTTTTATTTACTGTTACTAAGCAGTAACTGGAGATTTTTGACATCTCATTAGAAATAGTTCTCATTGCTGTAATGGGAAAGGGAACACCTCTCAATGCTAAAGCTTACCATCTAACTTTTTTTAATGCTGACATTTTAGTAAGCAACTCTAGATTATTTAGTAGCGATAACAGGATTTTTTGTCAATTGAGTAAGTCATGTATATAATGTTGCCTTTTTTCATTACTGTTTGCTCTACAGTCAGCTAAATTGGATGACAGACCCCATTGATTCCAATCTAATTTAGGTAGATCGTCACACAATAAACCAAAATACAATGTGAACACACTTCAGAACTAATATTGAGTTTATAATCTCTTGATGAGGATTGTGAATGCACAAGCCACAGGAAAAAAACCAAACACAAATCACAGCCAACAGGTTCTTGACACAGCAAGGGAGAGGCACTGAAGGCTGGGTTCATCCAGACTCAGTGACCAAGTGTCCCACTGAAGGGGGCAGCAGTCAGTGTCAGGCTGGCATACAGCAAGCTGTAGGAATTTGTTTATCAATATAGCTAACAAAGTGGAGAAGGAAAATAAAACATATGTAGCTTTCCAAAATGGAAGAGAGCAATAGAGAAACAGGTGAGACTTAAACCCTGTTAATTCCAATTTATATTTTATTTGAATTTCAATACAATATTCTACATAACAAAAATGACAAAGGCACTAAAATTTAGAAGATGTAGAAAGCAGGAATAGTGGAAATATTAAAAAAACAGGTATATAATATAAATGTAAACATAATACTGAGAAACTAAGATAGAAATACTGACTAGAAGATCCAAAAAATTTAAAATGGGCAATTGTTTTGAGTCATTAACCATTAACAGTTGAGTCTCTCACAACTCCAAAATAATTTTGCCTCAGTGTGTGGTAATAAGGATGATCAGGGAACAGTAGCAGAATAAACAAATTCAAGTGAAGCAACTGAGGAAAGGATGTCCCTGGTGTAATGGTGAATGTAAATGCCAAAACCACACTTTTCTACCCAAGAAAGGGGCAAAAGGAAGAAAAGTGGCTATGAATGAAGAGGGATGGAATAAGATCAATTGCTTCTACGAAATCCGTGTATAGCTTTGCTCAAACCACTTGATCAATTCTCTGCTCTGGTATATACATCTGTAAAAGGTGGGTAAAAATGTTCACCTAACTGCCGGGGATTATGTAAAGAAAAATATTAGATATCATATTTCACAGAGGGGAAAACAGCTGCTGGTAATCTGCACTTTCTTCAATTTGGCCTCGTCTCAGCTACTGTTATATTCTGTCTTAGTTTAGTCACAATACCATTTTTAAGGAATTTGGGGAGCATTTGCTCAGAATTGTCAGCTTGCCAAAATTACTTACTAAATTGTGAATGTTATCACAAAAACTTGCTCACATAAAGCAGTGGTAAGTTTCTAAACTGCTAGGCTCTCTTTGGGAGCAGATTTAGGGCAGGACCAGAGTCATGGACTTCTGACTTACACTTTGCTCTAGTCTTTCTGATGCTGATGGAAAACATCCAGGACATTATGTTTGTCTTAGAGTGTCCTGGATAGGAGTGGAGCCTCAAAATTGAACCCTACCTCTTCCACAACAGTTGTTTTCTGCTCAGGCATCATGACCTCTGACTAGTCACCAGATGACCCTGTGATCACCGCCCCTCCCAAAGAAAAAAGACAAACCTGAAACTAGATAATTATGCTTTTCTCACCTGTGGATAGTTATCCAAGAGAGAGGTCTACACTTACATTTCTTGATCTCCTTTGGAAACTGCAGGGACTGCCTTTTGAGGCACAACTCTTAGCATAATACTTATGGGAAGGAAAATAACTTAAAGGTACAAATTGGACCTTTATTTACAAGAGAAAATTAAGGTTAGAAACTGAACTTTAATGGTTTTCCTGAGTCAGAGTGGTTCAATCTCTGTTGTCTGGATATCCAGTTTTGTATTTTTGTCATGATTTAGCCCCAGCCAGCAACTTAGACCCCCACAGCAGCTCACTCACTTCCTGTCAGTGGAATGGGGGGAATAGGTGGAACAGTAAAAGTGAGAAAACTCTCGGGTTGAGATAAAGGCAGCTAAATAGGTAAACTAAAGGCCTCACAAACAAAAATTGCATCAGAAAAGTAAAACAAGGATTTGGAAAACCATTTCCCAGGTCTCAAAGGTGCAGGTGGTCATCCCTTCCCAGGAAAGCTGGGCTCTGTCACACATAATGGTGATTAAGAAGGCAAAATGCCATCACTCTGAATGCTCCCCCTCTTACTTCCCCCCCCCCTACTTCATATGTTGAGCATGATGCCATATGATGTGGGACATCCTTTGGATCAGTTGGAGCCTACTGTCACAGCTGTGTCCACTCCCAGCTCCTTGTGCCCGCCCAACCTCCTCACCGGTCAGGTGAGGACCTTGACTCTGTTTAAGAGCTGCTCTGCAATAATGGAAACATCTCTGCACTAGCAACAGCATTTCCAGCACAAATAAAAAACACAGACCCATACTAGCTGCTGTGAAGAGAATTAACTCTGTCCCAATCAAAACCAGCACCACTGTCTTCACATGGATTTCTTACACATAATTGTAAAACTGCTGAGAATTACTTTGGCTGTTTTTTCATGTTTTTATCTCTATTAGAAATCCATTTCTAATGGATTCTAATGTCTAAGGTTCTAATGTCACACACCTTACATCTCATGGGTAGTTTATTATATCCATATGTTTTGTGCTAATTTAAACTGTTTATCTTCATTGATGTTCCCCTTCCTTGGCTTTTGTATCCTAAGGTAAACAAATCCTGTTCAGAAAGATGGATGCTTCATGTCCAATTTCCTTTTGATGAACTCTCTCTGCATCTCCTTCATTTTGAATTAGTGGTCTTAATGGTAGCTTCTACAGCAATTTAAGTGCCAAAGGTACTTGGTACCCAAGATATACAGTTATGCAATGTTTGCATCTACAGTCTCATTTAAACATACAAATAAACTTGATTAACAAACACTGTCTGAAATGCAGCCCCCTTTGAAGTAAGACCATGCTATTCACAAACCAGACAGTTGTACAATTAAGCTGTTTTTCCAGCTCAGTTGACCTGAAAAATATCAGTTACAAATCTCTCTGAACAGATACGTCCTGTCCGTACACACCTCAGTTCTTGCAGCCTTGCTGTGTGCAGGCCAGCTGATGTCTTTCCTCCTCCTTTTCCATCTGCTTGAGGCTCTCTCGTCTCTCTCTTGGCTTAAGGGAGAGTGTTTACTGAGGAAAGAGGCTATAGAAAAGGTTATGGCTTTCAAAGATGAGATCCTTACTGTGGCCAACTGCACCCAAGCACCATTTCTTCCACTGAAATCCAGACAGTCCTGTCCACTGCATTGGGACTGGTCATATTTCCATGTGGGGGCTGTTACCCTCTTCCAGAAATGTCTGCGATCAGCAGTGTAAGGCTAATTCAAACCAAGACGACAACTGCACCTGCTTCCTCTCATCCAACAGGGCAGCTGAGCATCCAGATGTTTGTAGTTGTGGTTGGCTTTAGATATTTTTCATCCATTTCTCACAGGAACTCACAGTATTGATTTCCAGTGACCATACAATCCTGACTTCCTGTCTTGGAGGACTATAGTATCCTTTCCACCTTTTTTGTCTTTGTCAAAGATCTTCCCTTTAATTTTTTTCTTTTTAATAAAGCTTATATCTCTGCTTTTTCTTACTTTAGATTTCAAAGCCAGTGTTTATGTCAACTATTTCTAGATTTAGCACAGCTACTGTATTGCTAAAGGAAATGCTTGGGAATAATTGACTGAGCTTAACTTTTCAGATCAAATGAGTCTTTCATATTTCACACTTCATGATATTTTACTTATGGATTCTGAATGGAAGCTCTTCCTAATCTGGCTTTATTTTATATCATTTGATGGATAACATATTAAGTTTTTCATTTGACAATGATTTGCTTAAATTGTTTGCAATGGAGACGTCTATGTGTTTTCGTATGTTCATTAATTTTCTGATCATATATTATTGTTCTACTTTGATTCAACACAGGGCTCTCAATATGTGTATGTAATCTGTAAACATTTTCATAAAACCCCTACTTTCCCCAGATTTCCATAAAAACAAAATTTCACTCTCTAAGACATTTTTACCAAAAATTATGATTGAAAAAATGAGTTAGAATTTTTAGCTGAACTCTGCTACTCAGATATTACTTTTGCATAATTTACCCAGCCTGATTTTGACTGTCAGGCTGAAGGTTCACTTCAAAGCCATCTTTTGCCATGGAGTTTTCCTTCAGTCTCTATGAATTTATAAGGGAAGTGATAATTAAATTACGTTGGAAGTAAATTTCATACATGATGGACTTTGTTGGTACATACTGAGGGTTTTCCACTCTGATAATATGTATAGGATTTAGTATGATCTAAAAAAGTAGGTGATACAGAGAAATTAGAAAGATTTTTTTTTCTTTTTTTAGTTTATATTTAATTGATTGTTTTCTTTCTTAACTTCAGTGCCCAAGAGAGTGATCACTGGTAGTCACTAGTAATTATAACTGAACTAATTCTGTTTTCTGGGGAGGAAGTGTGAAAAGCAACAGGGAATGGTACTGTCTTATTCACTTTTAGAAAGCTGTAGTGTAGAAATTTGCCTCTGGAGTCAGCTGCCTTGGAATCAGTGGGAAGAAGCAGGCAGTCACAGAGTGCTATTCATCTCACCTGTTTTAAAGCCCATTCTTTTAGCACCTGCTGCACACAAACACACTCCTGCTGTATTTGGCACAGAACCACTCTCTGACATTGCTCATGGCCCTTGGCCTTTCAGGATACAGGACAGTAAAAAGGATTGCCCTCCTCATTTGATCTACAGTTCCTCTGCTGAAGCTTCCAGCAAGCCTTGCCAAACTATCCCAGGTAGGGAACAGCCTTTGCAATGTACAATCCTTTCTGTTAAGACTTGGCCTGGACCCACCAAATCTGTTGATTCATATTTAGTTAAGTGAAGGTGACATTATGAGTCGATGACTTCTGTTAACCATATTTTTCCAAATAACACATGAATATGCCTGAGCCTTTAAAATTTTATTAAAGATTAATGATTTGAAGGGGTTTTCTTTCTGGTAAGCATCACCACACCATCCATTTGTCATGAATGCTGAACTAATCAGTATAAGGGCAGAAGATGTAGAATTCATTTTTGAAAGGGGTGTGTGTTAGGGGTGGGAGGACAAATGACTCTTGTTAACCTCTCATACCAAGCAATAAAAGATGTCCAAGTTCAATGTTCCTCCTCGCCATCTGTTCATTGATTATGCTATTGCCTTTTAAGCAGGTAGACATTTCCTGGTGGGATGGAGTTAGAGGCTCTCTAGATAAGAGACATTAATCCCTGCGTCCTATTCCCTCTGTAGGATATACGTGTTTCTCACATTACAAAAGCAGTGGGGACACAAGTTTTGCCACCACCACCTCACAGGAAAGGAAACAAGGTATCTGAGGGAGGGAGAATCTCTTGCTGTGTCCATGGAGAGCAGCGTGGATGGATAAACTGTTTATAGCCAGGGCTGAGGTTTGGAGCTGAGCCTTAGGCTACACTGCTTTCACTAGGCCTTCATTCGGTGTAAATATCTTCTATACTGGTATCATGCCATTCACTTATGGGCTGTGTTTAGTCCCATTTAAGGTCAAAGGATAACATTTCTTACAAATGTTAGGGAAAAAAGATTTTCACAGTCCTCAGGGAATAGTTCCAATACCTGGTTTCATGATTAAGCACCATTTGTGGGTGCACAGAGGTACACTTGGGTGTTGGCATATGTGTGTGTGTGTGCACAGAAGAGTAACACACTTTGCCTTCTTTCATTGGCAGTCTTTGGGTACTTTTGCTCAAGGTAGCAGCAGAAGGTCCAGACATCTTCAGGCTGTGGTGGGTCTGAACCAGCATCCCAGGAACAAGCAATATAATAAAGATGTTTGTCTAGTTCCCATGCATTTTTTTAAAGAAAAGTGACTGTGCATTGAGCATAAGTATGCTGAGATTATCTTCCCTCTGAGGTTTTAGGCATTGCATCTGTAGGTCACCAGTGCTTAGGCTGGACTCAATACTCAGCTGTCCTATCTAGGATGCTGTATATCTGTCTTGGTTACCTACAGAAGCACTCCAAAGTCAAAACATTTTTATATGCTTTTTGGAATTAATAAAGCTGGAATCAAACTACAAACCCCAAAATCTTTTGACAGGACTTAGGCAGACACAGTCTCCTGACTCTCAGTCTTTGCTTGTTGCAGGAACAAAAAACTTTTCCCTCCTCAGTTGTAGGGCTGTTCAGACTGCTGTTAGTTTTGTTCTTTTGTCCCATCCTTTTTCTTTTTGCACTGACACACTTTCTGCCTCACAACAGCTTTTTTGTTTCTCAGCACTTGCTGTGAGGTTTCTACTGAGGCAATGAAGATGTGGACAACTGAGGAGGTCTGTCTGTGGTGGGAGCAGAGTCAAAGGTGATTAACGGGAGCTGGTGCAGAGCTTCAAAAGCCAAGTTTTGACAGTAAAAGTGTTTAAAAGGTGAATTCTCTCCGTCAGGCAGGGGAATAGCTCCCCACAAAACAGTGCATGTGCTAGAGAGAAAGTGAGGGATTTTTTGGGTGTTTAGACATTTTGGACAAAAGTTAGAATAGCCACCAGGGCTGAGGGGTGTGGGGACAAAGTGTGATGTGTTTTCAACCTGGTTGGACAGACTCTGGAATAGACAGTGACCCATACACACATGTTGTATCATGGTTAGAGTGTATAAAGACAGCATAGCCAAACCCCATGATCTAAGAAGACAGGTTCAGTGGAAAGCTCTTCACCCGCCAGCACTAAATTTTATAGGTTTCTATTTCTTGGGTCAGTGACTTTATTAAGATCTGAAATGCTGCAGGGTGAGTATTCTTTAACTTACTGCCAGCTGGTGGGGATATGCTTATTTGTAACATACTGGTTTTCCAGTAAGAGGAGAAGTTCAAAGAGAAATTGAGAGGAAAAATGTGATAAATAATCCAGACAACAGTTAGATTAAACACCTAAATCCAGCTGTAACTCCAAGGTGCCTTTTTGGATGAATCCTGGAGGTATCCAGGGTTTATCTACTGTGTCAATGCTTCCGTACATATAATTTGAGGAAAATGTGTCTTCTGCACAAATGCACAACTTCCAGCAATTTTTCTTAAGTATTTTTGAAGGATCTAGAGCCCAGCTTTTTCAAGTTAACACACAGACCCCAAACTTTTTACCAAGCAAGCTAGAGAGAGCATCAGCCTTCATTCACATACAGAGGAGCAAAGGTGCCTCCTCCCTGGAGTGAAATACTGTGATTTAGATTCCTGTTATAATTAAGAGGAGCATACATGGGGCCCTCACACCCCAAATAACTTGTCTAATCTGCCCTTCAGATCACAAGAATATTGGGCCATTCATGGGGATAAAGACATATTCTGGGGCAGGCACACAACTTCAAGAGAGCACTTAGTTTAAAGCCAGAGGTTGACTTAATCTACACATGGAGAAGGGCAGCAGCCAAAAGCTGGAAACCCATAAAAACCCAGTGTTTACTCTAGCTACTTTTTCTATGGCAGACCTCAGCCACCAGGCTTTTATTTTCCCTCTGTTTTATGTCCAAGTCCATGAGCAGAGCAGCTCATTCTTGTCTTTGAAATGGCACCTCTCATTTGAAATAAGCTTCTGGTAAGTCTGAGATTGGTGTTGTGATACAGAGGGAGGCTGTCCCTCCCTGAAAGGACAGCCAAAGAGAATCCAATGTCTTCTTTGGGTATGTTTGGTTTTTTTACTAGTCCAGGCAGTTATAAACAAAAGACAGCATTTTCTTAGTCACTTATGTATAGAGACACTTAGCATTTTTTCTGGGGTTAAGGGTTCCACAGCAAAAGAAATTCCTTATGGTTAAGGTGGTACAGTACTAGAAATGCTGCTCAGGATATATAAAAACCTAAGTAACAACATAGTTCATCAGTACTGGGACACAGGATTCATGGAAGATCAATGAACGTGCTTTTATGGTATATCCTTGATTATCTTAACTCAGCAGCCGAGGAAAACACTTAGAAGTTCTAGGGCTTGAGGAATCTAAAACATCAAACTTCTATGAGCAAGGCATTAAATTAATTGTAAAGAGTTGGGACTGTATGTGAATTTGGGATGAAGGAAGTGCAGAACACGTTCAGGTTCCTTTAAAAGCCAGACTGAGTTTTGAAAAGTTTCTTCCAGGCATCTGCCTATTTTCTCCGCTGTTCATTAAGCAGTATTTTATATTGTTGTTTTGAAGGATATATCTAATATATTAATTCATCTCAGAGTAAGATCAAGTTGAATTAAGTCTGTTTGGACTTGATGAAAAAATTGGACAAAAGTTTAACTATGTTCATCATATATAAATAGCATTCTTGGTGCTAGACCATGGTACTAGTGCTAATTCTTTGCCCTATCTTTCTTCTCCAGAGACTGAGATATTCTTGGTGCTCGATTTCTCCTATTCTGCCAACCAAATAAGGTTCTCAGCCTTCTTGCTTCTGTTGCTGTAGGCTCCTCAGCTTTCCTGAAATGGGAGTTTTGCTCAAAGTGCTCTAACAAGAAGCCACATTCTCTGTTGGCATCTTCAGTAACATTTTTAGCTTTAGCCTTTCTGTCTCTTAGTTTCCTCTACTGTAAAACAAAGGTAATAAAGTTTAGGGTTTTTTCTCCCTAAGACTATTTCAGGTCTACAGTAATTCACAGAAAAATTCTAGTTCCCCCAAGCTACAAATATTTTGGCTAAAAAGGATGTGTGATTTTCAGAGGTGCTTGCTCAATATTTTCTCCATCTTGGACTTCTGTGAGATGTGTCATGTTATGCACCACAACATGGACACACATTCACATGCAAAACTTGTAAAAAATGCTGGTTTTGTTGTTCCTGCTTGGAATTTGAAAAGAAGATATATCCAGTAAAAAGTACCAATCTTCTTCTATATAAAAGAGAAATACATATTTCCATAATAATGATAATCTTCTATTTTTTGGATATCAAACACCTATTTTTAAAGTGAAAAATCCTCTGCAGAATAAAATTTATCCTCACATACATTAAGTATTACATGCTTCCCTCCAAAATGCATAAATTACATGTGCTGCCAATAATGTTCCAGCAAAGCTCTCATCAGTAAGATATTGTTTTAACTGAATATGCCCTGGGAGGGAGAAACTTCCATTAATAAACAACAAGTAAGAATCACCCATACAGGAAATGGTTAAAAGAGGCAGAAATGCTGTAAGACAGAATCAGAGAACACACATAATCCCAGCTTGATGCAATTACTCTAACATGAATTTAAAATAAAATTAAAGTTAACAGTTTAAACTGATGTTTGAGGGGTTTTAAAAAGATTTAGTTTCCCTTGGAACCACTATGTTATTTGAGCCACTTATAATCTCAGAGCACAGTGCTCATAACTTCTCTCAAGCACTGTTACTACTAGATTATGCCCACAGGTTAAGTTACAAATGTCTAAAAACCTTAAAATTATTAAACCTAGATTAAAGTGTTTAGAGAATATAGTGTTATTTTAGTCTCCTGCCATATCCTACATTTACTATAAAACTGTTATATTGGCATTCTAATGAAATGTCATAAAGCAAGTATGTAAGGAGGTGTTTTGGGTTTGTTGCAGTCTGATGGAAGCCAAGTTAACATGGCAACCAAAATGTGTAACAGAAACACTTAAATGTTTTTCATAAACTGCAAACCTTGTAAGAGCCTAAGAGAATGTTGACTACCGGGCAGTGGATGACTGAAGATTACTGCCATAGATCCTTGATGCTTCATCTTAAATCACTTTTACACAACTCAGTTATCTCAAGTGAATAACCTACCTTCTTTCAGTCACATTCTTGCCCACCAGAGTCCTTTGACTCCAGCAGCCACATTTAAAGAGGAAGAAATTATTTATTCCTTGAACATTATGAGCAAAATTATTACACTCTGTCTGATATTTAGAAAGATTAGAGCTGGAAGGTGCCTATGGGATCTTCTTGCCTGTCTTCTTTTTCTTGACATTCCCCACACTTTGAAGAATACCTTATTCTGATGCCTTTGAAATGGATATGCAACATTAACCGAGTCCAAAATGTCTGTAATGCCTTCCTTGCTAGATATGCTCCTGTTATTTTTCCTCTCTGTAATGCACATGTTCTTTGTTCTGGTACACAGTTGTTTCAAAGTTCTTTATTTAACTTATTAAAACAAAAGAAGAGTCTCATTATTAGATCTCAGTTGTTCACAAAAATAAAAGGGTTCAATGATGTCTGGATTACAGCTTAAAAGTAAATCTCCTGTCATGCTCAGGAGAAGATAGAGACCATAACACACAAATTAGTGCTCGATTCTTGCTATCAAGGAATAAATAAGTCTGCTCAGGTCCAGTTCTGAGAGAAAGAAAATAACTTGATAGAGTTCTTTTCATCTAATGAACTCCAGATGAATCCTTTAAAAATGCACTAGTTCAGTCACTTGTGATAAGACTGTTTTATTTCTCAGCAGCAAATCTTCAACTGAGAGCATAGATAGCTAAATAAGTATATTCACATAAGGTAGAGCAATAGAGAGAGGAAACCACACAGAGGTGTGAAGGAAGAGGCAGAGAGCTCCCTGAAAGAAAAATACCTGCACTGTAAGGGAATGTGTCTTACATTTATTCTCATCAGCTGATTGGAGAAGAAAATGCAAGAAGCTATTCTACTGCACGAGTCAGTGTGATCATTTACAGACCAAAGAAAAGTTTGCATAATAATTAAAACAACAACAACAACAACAATGAGACATACAGCTGCCCAGAGAATCAGACAATACACTTTGCATTGGTCAGATAGGTTTGGGCAGTCTGGGGCATAGAGTGCTAAAAGCACAGTATGAGGGAAGCAGAGACCTCAGAGGTGCATAACAGAAAATCTTGGGTAATAGAAGGAGGCCTATTATAGAATCACAGAATAAGCTGGGTTGGAAGGGACCCATCAGCATTGAGTCCAATTCCTGGCTCTGCCCAGGTCACCCCAAGTGTTACACCATGCTCCTGAGAGCATTGTCCAAGCAATTCTTGAGCTCTGTCAGGTTTGCTGCTGTGATCACTTTCCTGGGGAGCCTGTTCCAGTGCCCAGCCACCCTCTGGATGAAGAAATTTCTTCTAATGTCCAATCTAAGCCACCCCTGACCCAGCTTCAGGCCCTTCCCTCAAGTGCCTGGTCAAAAGGGTGAAGAGATCAGTGTCTGTCCCTCTCTTCTTCTCATAAGTTGTAACTGCAATGAGGTCTCCCCTCAGTCTCCTCCAGCCTAAACAGACCAAGTGACCTCAGCTGCTCCTCACACAGCTTCCCCTCAAGGCCCTTCACTACCTTTGTGACCTTCCTTAGGTGTTCTCTAATGGCTTAACATCCTTTTTACATTGTGGCACCAGTACTGCAGGTGAGGCTGTCCCAGGGCAGAGCAGAGCAGGACAATCCCCTCCCTTCCCTGGCTGGCCATGCTGTGCCTGATGTCCCCAGGACAGGGTTGGCCCTCCTGGCTGCCAGGGCCCTGCTGGCTCATGTTCAATTTGCCATCAGCCAGGACCCCCAGGTCCCTTTCTGCATTGCTGCTCTCCAGCCGCTCGTTCCAAATGGTAATGGTAATAACAACAACAATAATAAAAAATTTAAGAGTATTTTTAGTTAAAATTATTAAAAAATGAAACTTAAAATTAATCACAGTTTTAGCTGAGGCCATTGTGAATTAAATTACTTTCAGCTGAACAGCCATGTAGCAAAACATTACAAAATATTTAATTCTTAGTGTCTGTTCATCCCTTTCCAAACCCCTTCAAATCTCTACTAAATGTTTTATTTTGAGGCAATATTTAGAATTTGAGAAACTTTAATTTTTCACCTAGGGAACAGACCCTTCAAAGATAGAAGGACACTTTTCATTTCAATAATATGGTGAATTATCAACTATCTACTTTGTCTTGATAGCTCTCACTTTTGACAAAATTAAGAAACAAAACTTGCAAGCCAAAACACCTGAAAAGGAATTGCTGACACAATCTCAGTTCCAGCTACAGATGTCAGCAACACAAATGAAAGTGAGTGAATATAGGAAAATTACTTCAAACTGCCCATTAGTCACTACTTAACTTGAGTAGACTTCTTGATATGGGTGTACAGGTCCAACTCCCTCACTGTCTGTTTGTCTGATGGCAGCTGAACTTTGCTTCTGCTCAGAAACCCTGAGTGCTGCATAAGGAAGGAAGGTACAATTGTTGTTTAAATGAAAAGATGAGGCTGAATCTGTGTGCCATGCTCTCTCTGGTCAGAGCTTCTAAACTCTGAACTAATTAAATCCCAATTATTTGCAGCATAAAGAAGAAAATAAAAGCGTTAAACCAGCATCTGCAAGCCAATCACATCACCAAAATAGAAGTAGCTGTAGCAATACTGCAAGAGGAAACACATTATAAAGGCAAGGCAAGGGCTGCTTCCTGTCAGATCTACTGTACTTGTTTCCAATCAAGCAGTGGTGAGGATCATTTAGAGCTCCATCTGTGCCTCACATTGTCTCATGGAAATGGAGTGTGGAGAGTGCCATTAAAGCTTATGTCCCTAACAGAAAACTCAAGTTTTCAGGCACTGGTACATCCCTTGGATCATTAATGGTTAAAGTGCATTGCATTTGAACGTCTCATTTGGCTGGCTCAGAGGCATCTCTCTTTCTGTTGGTACAGCTGGCAGAACTCATAACCCTTTTCGTTGGCAAAATATCTCCATTTCATGAACTACAAACCTCTCTGCTACAGCTGACAGAACTCACCAAGAGATAAGTGATGATGCTTGAAAGGTCTGTTAGCACCAGACCTCACCCAGAGGGAAACAAACAGCTGTGAGGCAAAGTAATTCCAACATTTTGCTAGCTCGAACAATACACAGCATAGGGGACATAGTGGGGAACCAGCAGTGGTTCACGACATGTTCAGCATTACAGTTGGGAGCACTTATAAAATCTAATAACAAAATCTAGAGACAGGTGAGAAAAGGACCTTGAAGATTTCAAATAAAAGTGTTACTGTCAGAGTTTATAATCTTTGGTTTTAAAATTTTATTAACTGTTCATTAAAAGGAAAACAGTGGCTGAATCTTCTATAAATCTCTCCAGAAACTGCTGATGAGGTCAGCATAGAACAGAATAGGAAATTGTTTTATCAAATGGGAAAAAAATTGAACATATCAAAATTCTATTCTCCAATATGTAGACAGACTTTTCAATTTTATGTAATTAAGATAATTTTCCTCCAGTTTCTAGTAGATTAATATTTCCTATGTGAATCAAGTGGAACATGAGCTTCCCCATAACCTCCAGGCGCTTCATAAAAGAACTAGTTACTTCAGATAAATAGTTATGTGTCTAAGGATAAGAAATTCCTTAACAGGAAAAAATATTCAAAGACATTTTCTGGAAAATGGCTATGTTTATGGATACAAGTTTTCATTTTGATAAATCAACATTTTTAAGCAGAACAAAACTAGCAAAAGGGGTAAATCTCCAGTCTCCTCTTATATGGATGCTTTTGATATTTCACATTGATTCAGATTAAGAGATATTTTCGAGCAGGTGGTGTCTGCAGAACAAACTGCAGGAGATGTCAGAAATGTATAGTGAGTATTTTTACGCAGAGAAAGTGTGAAATACATTGGTAGGATCTCTTATTCTTAATGAGACTAATATCAGGTATTGTTTTTAAAAATGTTTTATTGGGGGAAAGGGTTCTGACCAAGGTCATTAATTCCACAGCCTTGTTAAATTCCCTAGAAAACTCTGTCTTCCCCCAAAATAAGTCTGTAGTTCTTGAACCTGAAGGCTGAGGCTCTATACCAACCTTCACACAGGTGTGTGCAAACAACTTTGGTGTAATAATAAGGCTTCACTCACATTTTGAAGTAACAGAACTCTACTTCAGCAAAATATGATTGTAAAATCATACAGTTCAAAGAGTTCAGGAAGACACCCAATGTCTGACCCAAAGAAGAGTCATCCACATCTATGATGTTTTCTAAGATTTCCAGCAATGGAAACTTCACAGCCTTCTCTGGTTAAGAAACACCAAGACAGTTAATTTTTTCTTCCATTGGCACAGGATAGCAAACATTATGTTATTTGTTGTCTAATGTATGAAAAGAAAGATGCATCTTATACTTTTGTGACCTGTATTTTGTTGGGAGGATCAATATAGATCGTGTTCCAAGTCTTGAACTTTGGATTTTATTTGCTGCCTCAGCCACCTCCTTTTCAATATGGCTTTGAGTAACTCTGTCTCAGCAGTGTTTTTTTCCTCAGAAATACAATGAAAACACTACCAACCACTTCCATCAGGAAGAGTAAGGAGAAAAATCTTCAAGGAGATTGACCCAATGCTGACAAATTTCCAGTAAAGTCACAAGGCTGCACTCTTCTGTAAAATCAATCTTCCTGTCCTGGCTCATCAGGCCAGGACAGTGTCAGGGTCCCAAAATCTCCTTTGAGATTCTTTGTTATTTGGTAACCAGGTTCTTTGGTCATAAAGATGGCTTGTTTTGGCCAATGGCTATAAGACTTTCAGGATACTTCCCCCCTAGTCAGCCAAACTCATAGAAGCATGAACAAAAATATTTTCTCATGGCCATGAGCACAAGTTAACTGCTATCAGAATCCCTGTCCTGGTTTGGACCCACACTCATGACCACTCTTCCTTACAGGCCCAGGCACATGGGGAAGAGTTTCGTGGGCCAGAAACTGCTCTTGACAAAAAGTGTGCGACCAATCAGTTTAGGAATTCAGAGTCAGAGATGTAAACTTTACCAGGGCACTTAAATGTCTGGAGAACAGGCATTGTGCCATTTTATGTATTTGTGGGAGAAGTAGTCACAGGTCTAAGGCCAGGAATAGTCCAACTTGACTGTAACCCACCAGCAGGAAAAATGGCTGGGTTGCTGCAGCATGTAACTCTCTTCTGACAGTTCTTGAGGTGCTTTACTACCCTACATAGTCAATCAGGAGAGAGAGGTACCTCAGAGACAGAAGATAAACAAACAGTGTGAGCCTTAGCTGGGTCAACAGCTGTTAACATCAGGTTTAAGTTAAGTTACCAAATCACATTTAATGTAAGTAGCAACTGTAGGGGAAAAAAAGGGGAAAATCAGAGCATAGCAATGTGCTCCAGCATGAGTGTTTCTAGCCCTGATTCAGACCCAGACTGGCATGTTAGAGTTCTTCCACAATCAGAGATATTTCACAATAGATAAACCTATAATAATGTGGATGTATTGCAGAAGCCTTGCACACAGAAGTCCTGCCAGCACCCTTATTACACCTGAGTGATACTAACTCAAATTCCACCCTTCGTATCAACTTTAAAAGCACTGTTTCATGCCGAAAGAAAGCCAGTCTCTCAGGTAACCAAATCCCAAAACACTTAGGTCTTTATAGGTTAAAACCAACACCTTGAACTCAGCCCAGAAATTTATTGGCAGCCATTGCAGATTTTGGAGGCTGAGGGGTTTTATGTCCTCTCTGCATGATGCTCCACTTAATAAACAGGTGGTTGAATTGTGCACACTAGATTCAGTTGCCAAATGGCCTCAAGATGTAGCCTCACACGGAGTGCATTAGAGTAATCTAACCTTGTGGTAAGAAAAGTATGGATAACTTGAGCAGGGACCACATGTGACAGGAAAGGTTGTGCTCTTCTTGCCAAACACAGCGGGAAGGGAAAAAACCCCTCTTGGCTGGCTGTGTGTGCTACCACAGAATCAACAAGCTGCCCAAAGTCTGTGTGCTCCAGGACCTGAATGCTCAATGGGAAGCTGGACCTAAGTTCCGAAATAGGTTGCTTGGATTCTCCAGTACTCTGGAGCAGGAGTCTGGAAATTATGTGACACATTCACTTAAATTGAATAATGGAAGTTTTCAAGACTAAATGTAAAATGAACGATGTAGCCTGTAATAAAGTCCTTGTGTTATTTACTCTGATACTAAATGTAATTTTATGCTCTTCCTACAATTTCCATGTGGAATGTGCTTACTATTTTGAATTCATAGGAACACAAGTTCATCACTGAAATGGGAATATGAGGTTTGGGAGAATGTGTGTGGGCTGCTGAGGATCAGGAGAATGGTGGTGTGGAGTGTGGCATTACAGCACTAAAAGGCCATTCCTGCTAAATCTGCCATCAATGAAACAGAAAAAACATGTAGCTATCTTAACTGTCACTTGTGTTGTCCAGCAAGTTCTAAGTGAAGAGACTATGTTAGAAATCAACATTTCATTGATGCATTTCTTCAACGTTTTCCCCACTGTTGGGGAAAAATGAAATCAGTACCTTAACACAATAACAAAGATCTGACGTGATGGGAAAAATTCAAATTCTCCAGCAAACAATCTAAGCTAAAGAGGCTAAAGAGACTATCATAAAAATTATGCAGTTGATTGGCAGTATCAAGGAAGGGTACAAACATAAAATAAAGGGAGTCCTCACTTTCCCATGCTTAACACTGAAATTTCTCAAAAATTCTACCTCATCTCATTCTCATGTATGTGTTAGCTTCTAATACTAGCTTTCACTGGGTTCTGTCCATCCTAGTTAAATAAGGATGTAAAAAGGAGATTTCTATCAACTGCAAACTTAAACAAACATTGTGTTATTGTTGCAACTTTTTTAGCTCGTGTCAGTTTTTTCAGGTTGTGTCTGTTATTTTCAGGGATACAAACAGTTGTTTGAAAACTTATTAGAGAAATCCAAGTTTTCTCATTCCCAAATCAGTGGGAATATTTGTCAGAGTATCTACACAGTGTAGAAACATACATTTTGCCTGCTTATGCAGTGTAAGTACCCTGATGTCTGTGCCCCATTGCCTTTATTGCTGTTTTGTATAGTGTATGCTGTAGAAAATAGACATACACAATAAAGCCTTCCCTCTGTTTTAATCAAGGTACACCAAAAAGAAAAGGTATGATAAAAAATTTATATAAAATCCTGATAAGTTACTGGTACTGCTAAATAACTGATTTTAACCACAAGGAAAATGAAGAGTGGCTAATACGCAGGTCTCTGTTTGTTCACAACACTGTTTATTAAAGGAACCTGTTATAGGTGCTGTAATAGGTGCTTTATAGGTCCACTCTACCTGAGAAACCTGCTCCTTTGAAACAAGGCTATTTTAGGACCACTGAAGAACTGTTCAACTTCCTACCTGACCTTGGCGGGGATGGGTCTGGCATTGTGAGGGGACTAACTGCATGGTACTTTGATAAACTCAGTTTATTCTTTTATTGGCTTAAGCATTGAAAACAGGATTTGCATGTCATTTTTATTATAATTTGTTTTCCTGTTCAGGCTAAAATGGCTTTTGAAACTGCAGTTTATCCACTCGTGAACTAGAACAAGGTCTTGTAAAACTGTTCGGGGTTTACGCTACTTTCCCTTATTTGAAACATGTGGAGAAGCTTATGGTTGTGATCTAGGATTAATACTGTTATAGGCTGGGTTAAATCTAGTTGGAACTGCTGGGTGTGACCGTCACTCTTCATTTAAGATAGTAGAAACAGGCTTATTTATGATGTGATAGCAGTATTCAAGCTGAAAAAAAGGCACACCCAAGACCACTAAGGAATTCAAATTATCTTGGAGGATGGCTTTGCTGGCTGTTTTTTGGAAGGATATTTGTGTACATGTATTTGTATGTCAGAGAGAGAGAGAAAGAAAGAATCAAAGTGGAGAGAAACACACTATGGAGCCTTTCATGGCAAAGTCAGGATAAAAGATCCCTTTCAGTTTCTCTCTTTTCTGCAAGCTCTCCTCTGCTCACCCCCTTTTCTCCTTTCCATCAGCTGGTTTTGCCACTGAACTTATTTATGTGGCTCTGTTCTCAGGCACATCTGTAATCTAGCTTACTTTAAAGAAAAAAATGTACTTATTTATCTGCCACCCTCCATGCAAATAATTTCCCTGTTTGAGAGCATTGCCACAGAAACAATCACATTGACACAAAGGGAACTTTTACGGGGATCAGAGAGGAAGCAGTCCAGAAGGTTTAGGTTGGAAATCTTGGCCTAAAGGAATTGTAGTCAGAGAGAGTCTTCAAAAACTCAGATTTTCATCAAAAATACTGAAAAGTAACTAGAACGTCACAGGCAATTCCAAACATAATTTCTGCTCTGTTGTTGGTAAGCACTAGGAGGACCTATGAAGATATTCCATTAGGGAATAGGAGAAAACTTGGTGACAGAAGATGTCTTCTTTGCTCTAATCTGTGTTGGTCTCTAAGTTTGCTATTGCACCTCTCACAGGAACCCTGTGTGCTCCCTGAATCAGGAATCACAAAATCACAGAATGGCTGGGGTTGGAAGGCACCTCTGCAGACCCTGCAGTCCAACACCCCCGGTAAAGCAGGTCCATCCTGAGCAAGTTGCACAAGGTTGTGTCCAGGTGGGTTTTGAGTACCTCCAAAGAAGTTATGGGCAGATTTACATTACAGTAGAGATTTATTTCAGATCATTTTCCATTTAGACATCTACCACTCTGGGTTTGCATTGTCTGCAAACATTGTGGAGCAAACTTTTGTACCAAGTAAGTATGCATTGCTACAGCCAACCTCAAAACTGGGCATGCATCCATCTCATGGGGCAGATGATTAGGAATGTATCTCAGAAAAAAAACACTGATAGAGTAGGACTATTAGTTTTAGACATTACAGTGTGAGGTGATATGATATAATTAGTTACATTGACTCAACAAATATACAATAAATCTTCCTCAAACTACTTTTATTTCAACTAAAAAAAAACTTAACAAAATTTAATGCTTACCAGGAACAGAGGAAACACAAGTCAAACTTAATAAGTCTTTTGAGTGATCAATTAACTCAAAAAGGACTAAAGTTTCCACTTTGTTTCAAAGTTGAATTCGATTGCATTTATTTTCAGTTATGAGTTCTGATAAGATGAAGAGTCTTTGCTGCAGAATGCAGATTGTTCCTCCCCGATTTGTCGTTTCTACAGTTCCTACTTTCTCTGTTCTCCTATTGGTTTATTTTGGATCCATTCACTGATTGGTTGTTTTCCTAATCCATGCCCTGATTGGTCTAAGTGCTTGTCCCTGCCCTCAGACAAGTGTATAAAAGTCTGCTCCCCTGAGCATCTGGGTTCTTCAGACCCCAGGAGCTCCTGAATAAAGAACACCCTAGGAAAAGAAGAGCCCGTCTCATGTGGTGCTTCCTGGAGTCCTGAACTTCCCCTGGACCAAGTCTGCCTTGAAAGCCTTTAACAGAGCTGAATCACTCTCACACTGCCTGTGCACCTGGTGATGGAGCACCTCGATAAAGGCGCTTCTGTGAGGGACTGCCGCGGCACCTGAAGGCCCGCTAGGCCGCAGAACCCTGGTTTAGCAAAGTGTTGCTCCTTTCATTCTTTGTCTTCTTTCATAATTTTTGCTGCAGCTCCTTGTCTAATACTGTGCTTTGCTGCTGGTTTTGATCTATTTCTCTCTATTCAAGATGAATTTTAATTTTCATATCTGCCACCATTTCTCCTCTCTACTAGACTATTTTCCTTCAGCACCATTAGCATCTTCCAATTCTAGAATTGCGATTCTTGGATAAGAGAGAAAATTTTTTAAATATTTCCTCATTATCTCTTCTTTTTTTAAAATATTGTTTTCTACAGGTGATTTACATTCATCATTCTTGTCAATTTTGTGAAACAGTCTCTCCTGAAACACTAGTCTGTAGCCACATGCTGAATAAAAGAAAGAATGGATATTTACTTCAAGACAAGATTTAGATTTCAGATTTCCCTTCTAAAATGACTTATTTTGTTTACCAAGATAAGAACCAGGTAATTCCCTTTGGTTGCCTCCAAGATTTTTTTTTAATTGTTACATATTACTTTCAAAACTTCTGACTATTTAAAAACAAAATATGAGGATTCAAGCAAAAGTATTTGAGTTCTCCAGGATAATGTAGCTTTTAAGGATTTTTCTGGCATGGAATAGATATAAGCAAACCAACCATTCAGTTTCCAATGCAGATTGTGTACTATGGACTGTGATTTTCCTGTTAGGGCATGGGTTTAGTAGCATGTACTTTTATTTTTGTGTTTGGCATAGAAATATGTGGGTTAAGATCACTACCTCCTTTTCATTTTTGCTCACTAATCCATTTTAAATACACAATAACCCTTAGGTCTACCCAAAGGCTGAGTTTCCTGGGTATTTCTTCCTTCTTCTGACAGAAAGTTTTATCTAGGAACAGTGGAAGGGGAAGCCAGCCTTATATATTTGCCTGGGATTTCCCTAAATAGCTGGACATCTCCAACTCAGCAGAAATTAACGGGGGACTAACTCTGTGCCTGGGCCTTTATTTATAGGAAGCTCTGTAGTCACTCTAGAACAGTTATTGTCAGTCCAGCACTGCTGGGAAGATTGTCTTTCCCAGGCAGTCTGTGTGCGCATGGCCCTGAAAAATCAAGGTGAGAAGATCAGAAAAAGCAGTATTTGGTTGGATCAAAGTTTCTTCAGCCCAGCAGAGTGCTTCTGACAGTAAGGGAAATCTGGGGAAAACAGGATGAACAGGACAGCACAAGGTGCTCTTTGCCCAGCAGGCCTCCCTCAGTTCTAGCCATGAAAGAACTAAGAACTTAAAAAATTAGAGGCAACACCTTTGTGTTTAATAACCCCTGAAGTAACTCTATTCAGTGGATAAACCTCACCAGTTTTTCACCCCCCTTGTCTTTTGGCATCCTATGACATTGAATTCCACTACTTTATTGTGAATAGTAGGAAAAAAACTTGTCTTGGATCTCCTACCTGATACTTTCATCTGATACTTCTATTTTGAAATACAAATGAAAATATTTCCTCTTCTAGTAAAAAAAATTGTTTTGTGCACCAAAATTTCACACAGAACATGATTTTCTATCCTCTCCCATCTGAGTTTTCTCTACTTTCTGTTTCATTGTGTTATTACTGTTCCATATCTCTGATCACTTCTGTTGCTTTCCTTTGTATTTTCCTTAGCTTTCCTATGGATTTTGGTGGCCTACATTCAAGATGGGAATGCACTGTGCATTTTTTCAGTGATCTGGAAAAGATTTGTGTTTCATCTTTAATGTCACAATTTCATTTTGAATAAATAATAGTTTGATCCCTTTCTCCCTTTAGCTCTTGACTCACCTGAAAAGCACATACTTTCTATTTAATCCTTTCCTTCCATGCATACTCCTTTTGTCCTTTCCACAACTAGCTTCACTTTTAGCTGTAACAAGAGCACCGAGACAGAGCCAAAAGCAGTGCCTGGACCTGATTGACTGCAGCCAGAGTGATTCACATGGGTTGTCCTTTCTAGAAGCAGGATGCAGAGAGGCTCAGGCTGGTTCTGGAGAGAAGTAGCACAAACCCAGCAAAGGTTTCCTCTCTGGGCTTTGTGCCACAACCCTTTGTAATGGGATCCCCTTTGCTCAGGAGAAACCACTACCAAGGATTCTGATTCAATAGAGCCTTTCTGATGTGGCTGTTGTCAAAACACAGCACTATGCTTCGCATTCAGGTTTTGAAATATTTTACATTAATTCTCACCCCAGTAATTTTGGCTTACTCATCATCAAGACCACCACAAAGAAATAATGACCAGTAAGTGAAAAAGATGCCTGGAAAACCTAGTACTAATCACCTCAGGTTCTGGGTAAATTCCAGATCGGATAATTACATTCCACCCACCATAAATTCTCCCTATGATTCCACATGGGTAGTTGTTGAGGGACAAGATCAGGCCAGTGATTTAGGTGATTATTTTCTTAAACCTTAGCCAAATGGATGAACCAGGTTGGGAAAGCAGTTACATAGATTATTCACAAATTCCAGTATTTGGTATGAGGTTATGCATTTTAGATCAAAGGCACTTAAAAAAAAAAGTTAAATTAGACAGGTATTATTCTAGCTTCTACTAACTGACAAAACAGTTTCATTCATTCTGCAAGAAAAATTGTGTTTTCTCCTCCCTTTCAGATTTTTTCCTGCAAAAATTTTCTTAAACTGGCTCTGTCAGTACCAATTTATCCTGTAACATATAGTGGATTTCCAGTTCTCAGGGACCTATGCTGACTCCCAATTGGTGCCTAATGCAATTATCATTCATTCTATTTGAATATTAGAAATAAAGAGGTGTATTTTTTTTCATAACAGTTTTGCGTATGTTCTGCATTAACATTCCAACGCTGCTCAGTAAAAAGTGTTGGCCATTTGCCCACTTTTAAAGTAAATTTTTGGTTTACCATTTTTTAAATTTGGATTTCTAATTATAGTTAGCTCTTCATAAATAGTTTAGCAGAGCTGGAGAGAGTGTTAAGCACTGCATTTCTGAACCTTTCCTCACTAATAAGTAACTGTAACCTGGCTCTGACACCTCCAAAATCCAATATATTTTTGTAATTTCCCCTTCTTTGTTCTGAAGACTTCCCTAAACTCGCTAAGGGGAAACATCCCTCTTGCCATTGACCCTGGCAGCAAACCATCATCCCCTCTGTTTGATGCCTCCCAACAAACCAGCTAGTGTCTTCAGCTGGGCCTGTGGGCCATCAGCTGGAGGGCTGCAGGTACTATGTCATCAGAGAGCTATTCTTTGATGATGTGGTCAGCCTTTCTTCAGTTTCTAGTAAGCCAGTTTTGGCAGGTTCGTCTTGCCAATGTGCCAGCTAATACAGCTGTAATTATAATTGAATCCACAAAGTTAGATTTAGTCTTCCAAGTCCATATATCACCCTTAGTTACTGCAGTTTTCTGCTACTTAAGCATATTTAATTTACAAACTACTGTTCACATTATATTTCCAGTGGCTTCTGAGATGTGTGGAAGGGTGTTGGTTCACTTCAGAGGTACAAAAACTTAAGTAACCATACACATAAAAGAGAAAAAAAAATTAGGGCAGACAATATGGAAGGATATAAATGCCTTATGCTATAACAATATTTCAAATTAACATACCACCACTCACAAGGGCACAGCTAAAACTGGGCAGCAGTCCTGGGAGTGTCAAACCAGATTCTTCTGTACAATTCCAACTCATTTGTCAGGATAGAACTGCTCTTCCTATGGGTGACAGAGCAGAGTGAAAGCACAGCACAGTGTGTTGATGAATCATATCTTGAAGCTTTTCTCTGGGACACAAATGCTTTGCTGTGACCAACAGGGAACTCTTAAAAACCCCCGGTGGTCCAGAAATTATTTTTTGCCACTGTAACTCCCAACAAGGTTTGCACTAAAATCTTCATTGAACAAAAATGTTCTTCCTCATTCATAGTCTTCATCAGATTGTAAGGGGACAAGCCAAGATGTTGCTCTGCAACCCTTTCTTCCAAATCAGCTGCGTGATTTCTCACCAGTTTTTTAATGATCTCTATTCCTTCAAGATACTGCGCTCAAATTGGCCTTCCATGGGAAATACTTTTCCAGCACCCAAAAATCACCCAAACAGTATCTGTTTGTATATCTTCATTCTAAAACTTTTAAAAACACTACTCATGCCATTGACAGATATAGAGGTATATTCCTATGTATATTTTTATATTGTCTGTTTTTCCTTCCCTTTTCAAAATTTTTTTTTCTTTTATCCATTCGCATTCTCCAGATTTCTCCTAGAAGGGAGTTTCCTTTTATATGGGTCTAGAAGGATTTTATTGTTTTCGAAAGTAACAAGAGTAAAGAGACAATAATGAAACAGATTTTGAGATAAAATTATTTCTGAGGGAGAAGAGAAGAGAGAGAAGGGAAGTTAGGAGAGGAGAGGAGAGGAGAGGTGAGGAGAGGANGATATATCTGAAAATCACCACCAAAATTTTTCTTGCACACAATTCAGATTATTTGATTTCAGATATTTTGATATGTCCTCTCATTGCAGCTGACGTGCTTCAAATTCCTACTTTAAATATCTATTTCTATGCATTGAACACACACAGCCTGGATATTATTCTTATGATGTCCTATGCCTGAGGACTTTGGTAAACATCCCTGAAAAATGTAGTTTAAAAAAAGAGTAAATTTACATAAAATGTAAGTTTAAATAAGTCTAACAGAGAAAAAGTGGATATCAAAGGCAATCATCAGATGAGAATTATGGAATCATCTTTTTTTTTCCCCACATTGTTTATGATTTCTTGTTAAAAATATTTTCTGGCTATCTCAAAGCTAGTAGTACAAGTGACAGAAATCCTCAAGACATTTCATTAAGAATTGGGGGGATAGAAAGAGGACTTGTTTTACTGCTGTCTGGAATACAGAAAACAAATATCAGAAATCAGATCCTCTCTTTTAACAAAAGTAACAAACCATGAAGATCTTTCCTATTGCCTACCTCAGTCCAGGAGAACAGGTCAACGAAGGTACTCTGTGAGGAAAAGTTAAAATGACAAATGAGTTTTTGCCTATGAAAATTGAAGGTAAATAAACAGCTATACCACAAGGCTTGTTGCTGGACTCTGAATTAGTAATTTCACAAGAAGTTAGAGTGAATTTATTTAGAATAATGTAGCATGTTCTGGTATTCCATTAATAAAAACATTTTGTTCTGTATACTAATTATTGGTATCAAAAAGTTTCATTTAAAACATCTGTAAAATAATTTCATCCTAATATTGTTGCCTGCCAAAAAATGTTTTAAAGAATACTGTAAGCACTGATAAGGGCAGCTTATACAAGTGGCAGAGGACAAAAATGAGACATCCTGAGCTGCTTCTCTTTCCTTGTTCAGCATCTCAAAATCTTGAAGAAAGCTTTGAAAAGGTTCTAGAGACAGCTACTCAATTACTGTGTCATTATAATGTAAATTTGCAAGTTTAATAACAGGTATGTAAGGGGAAAAGCAGCATTCAGTCCAGGAACTGATGCACACAGAGGAGTGGAGGCTCAGCCACAACATCTGAGAAGAATAAGGTGGAGGCATGAAGCTGCTGGGATTTCCTGTCATCCTTTGCTCTCCCACTCCTAATCTGAACAGTTTTAATTTTGACATAAGCCTGATTCTAGCATGTTCTTTCGATCAGTCCAAAAGACCGTGACAACACCCAAATTTTAAAAAGGTAACCTCAGGCACATTTTTCTCTCCCATCACTCTCTGGATGTTACACTGCTCCTTGACACATTCTTCATGCTGCAAATTCATGAGGGCCCACAGATGAGAGTCCCACGGGGGCTGGGGGTCTCCTTCACTGAACTGAAATGCGCCATTGACCACCTCAGTCACCGAAAAGAGCTTGGGCTGGGAGTGAGGGCCTCAGGCTAAATATTTTGCCTTGAGATCACTCAGAAGGCACAGGACATGTTTGTAACCACTCAGTATCAAACATTATCAAACACCATCTTTGCATTCCACAGTCTGGCAACAGCTTGAAGCTCTCTACTGACTGGTCCATCTCTGACAAGTTTTCATTATCAATTTTGTGCACAGTCTGATTCATCATTGTCTTAATCTTTTCCATTCTATATAATGGTTCAGCTGTGTAGATGTTAGCAGATTTGCAGTTTTAGAGCATATACAGGCACATTTCAAATAATAAAAGATTTTCATCTTTCTTACTTTAAACTCTCATTCAACTGTGTCAGATACCAAGCTGTTGTTCTGAAGGGCTTTTTTTTAGCATGTGTGTGACTTACTTGCTCTAGCTTTGTAACAGATGAAGTGCACTTATAAACCTCAATACCTGAGCAACTGTAATGTCTTAGCAATTTCATAATGAAATTCATATGGAATTTAGCAACCCAAGCCAGATTTGTGTCAGAATCTTTAACATGTTCCAGTTGCATGAAATACTAATTAAAGGCACTCATTGTTAACTGATATAAATAGTCCCCACTTAGCCCATTATAGGTATGGGTTGTAAAACAAACAATTATGTGACAGATGATACATGTTAACACAGAGAAATTCTGTAATGACATTTCTGTAACACTGTAACCTCTTCAACCACCATGTGTTCCACATTACAGGCTAAAGGGGGTGCTGATTGCAAAGGTGACGTACTTTCCAGTTTGTGACTTTTCTTCTAAGAATAGAAATGCCTTAGAGCACCTCTGAGTGATTTACATTACAAATTTAGTTCGGGCAATGAAATCATTAATGCAAGCCTGATTTTAACTGCTGCATGAGTTTGCTATTCCATGAGCCAGTGCCAAATAGTCCACTGTGCCTACCCACCAAACACCACCTTACCCAGAAACTGCCTTGGTAATCCAAACAAACAATTGTTTCCTATTTACCATTTCTTTCATCCAATACTCATTTTCCCATCACCCTGTACTAGGAATAAAGTGATTTGCACCTGACAGAAAAGTGACTTTGGAATGCTTTTTTTTTTTTAATATGTCATCAAAACTTCAAGCTAATCATGGGATATGATGGGATCCAATCTCCTGGCATTTTGGATAAGATACAGAAATTATTCAATTAGTAAAAAATGGTTTCTGCCTTTCCACTAGCCAACATATTCCTGTAACATTAGAAGCAGGTGGCCTCCTTACTCAAAGCACAAACACGCAAAAGTTGCCTAGTGCATTTAACCTGCCAAAAAATATGTATTTTCACATCTGTGAACTTACAGTCCTGTGTTTAACCCTTGCAGTTATAGAGATTCTAAAGCAGAAGAAGAAGAAATGACCGAGGTACATGTGGCCAGGGAGACAGCAAATGAAGGAAAGGTGACCACAATCTATGGACAGTACCAGGAATTATTTCATCCATGAGTTTCAGAAGGAACGGCTAAAATGGACACGAGGTAACTGAGTTTTTTTGGTTTTTTTAAAAGAAAGATACTCATGTATTCATGTAAATGCCAGTGTGGGACTCAGAAAACTCCAACTTTGACATCTAACTTTAAAAAATTTGGGCCTTAGTGAACAAGACAAAAGCATTTGTTAGCAGATATTTGCCTCCAAAGTGCTTTCTCAGAGATATATGTTTCACCAGAACAATCCACCCTGAGCTATAACATGTACAAGACAAAACCAAGCTTTTGCTAGTATTATGATGATTGATTTGCTGTTGAAAGTGAAAAAAGTTAAAGCATGAGAGAACAGATGATGCAAAACTTAAACATTAATGGAAATAATCTTCTCTTACATCATAACTAGAAATTGCCTTGGATGGAAACCCTGGAGCTCTTCAGATTTTGTCCTTGGAGGTGCTTTTTATCTAGGTCTGGATCCAAACTTTTTGGCTTAGAGATACCATCTGATAAAATGTGGAAAGTCCTTTGTGACACCTCACCCACACAGTGAGTTGAGAGTTTTCCAAGTCCACTGGGTTGTCTTCTCTGATGGTTCAGGCTCCACCAATTCAGTTCAAGAAGAGATAAAAAATTACATCTAATTTCATGTCCAACAACCCAAAATTAAATAAATTAAGACACAGCCTATGAAAGAGAGAAATGAAATATCTGAATGTAAAGTCAATACAAAGAAATGTTTAATTGTTCTGGAAAGATTGTGAGTAACACTAATATCTTCGTGGGTAATTAAAAAAATTGTAGGACTGTTAATTCTATTTCAATCCTAGCTTAATCTTGCCAACCTCAAGCAGAATCACCTGTAATTTTGCCTAGCATTCAGTGGTCTTATCCCAGAATACACATTTGTTTCTGGAACATTTGAAGCCATTTGGATAGGACATTCGAATGATATTATTGTCCAAAAATGGGGATGTTCTCACTCTTTGGACATTTTCCTAACCCTTTTTTTGGTTTTTAGAACACAAAAATGATTTACCCTAGAAATGTCAAACTTGATTCAATGCTTGCTTGGCAAAGAGACATGCCTTTGGAGCCTGTTAGAGGGCTTAGGTGGGTAATTGTAAAGTTATTGTTAGTTTTTTCCACACTCATGGCATAGAGTACATGGCCGGCTCATGTTAATAAATACCTGTTGGGTACATGTGTGGTTTATAAAGGCTTGATTCAAAGCCCACTGAAGTAAATGAAAAGAGTTCTTTGGCTATAAACAGGCTTGGAGTCAGGCTGTAAATGTAAATGACAGGATGGAAGAGAATCTGTCATGGAGAAAGTAGACTGGGAGAATCACATCTCCTGCAACCCTGAGAATCTCCATGGGCAGGCAGAGAGTAGGGAGAGTGGGAAGACACTCTCTGTCTGTGGACATCATGCATCATAGAGGCCACAGAATGGAAAAAGGAATAGAACCTTGAGAAAGGGGAATTTCTAGGGTCATAGTGGGGTTAAAAATTATTTGAATTATAACAGCTAATGCTGATTAGATATACTGGGTTTTCTGTACCACTGGAGAAAAACAAAGGAAAGGAAGGAAGGAAAGAAAAGAAAGAGAGAAAGAGAGAGAGAAAGAGATAGAGAGAGAAAGAGATAGAGAGAGAAAGAGATAGAGAGAGAAAGAGATAGAGAGAGAAAGAGATAGAGAGAGAAAGAGATAGAGAGAGAAAGAGATAGAGAGAGAAAGAGATAGAGAGAGAAAGAGATAGAGAGAGAAAGAGATAGAGAGAGAAAGAGATAGAGAGAGAAAGAGATAGAGAGAGAAAGAGATAGAGAGAGANACATGAGTTATATAAAGGTGTTCAATTGCTCTTGAGGAATATAGATGCATTTCCCATGCTGGACCTACCTCATGAGTGCGCATGTTGATATGGGGACTGTTGGATAATTGCAGCACCAATCTGTGGAAGGAAATGAGCTGCAGCAGCACGTCACCCTCCAATCCAGCTGCCTGCCTAGCCCAGCCTTATCCTGTCTAGCACTGCCTTCCAGGAGCCCGGGTCATCACCTGCCTGAGAACCAGGGTCTCCTTCCTTCAGCTCTCAGAGGCATTCCAATTCATCTCATGGATCCTGGATTTCGGTAGGCAGCTGGGAGGGTCAGGAAGATTACATGACCATTCCTGACAAAGCACGTTTGCTCTGCTTCCAGGAATGAGGCAAATGTCTGCTGAATCAGGCTGAACTATTTTCACTGCAAATTAAAAATCCTTCTCATCCCATCTCTTTTTGCACAAAACAGAAGCCTTTGAAAGAGACTATATATTAAGTCTAGCTCTTTGCATATTTTCTAAAAAGCATGCATCTCTACTTATGGCTTAACAAGTACAAAAAGTCTGCAATACCTCTCACTATACTTGATTTCTTCTTTTATTTACTTATTCTATCTCCATCTTTGTATACTTCTTTTCAAGTGGAAGACTTGTACAATGATTTGCCCCAGCAAGTTTTTGTTTTGCTGTGGGAGTGTATAGTCCAGCAGTAGCTAGTTGGTAGCTTGCCATTGAAAGTTGAAAGTTCAGTAGCCACCTGTGTCACATTTCTCCCTTTGTTGGAATGAAAGGGTGCTATAGGAAAGGTGTGTTAGCTTTTTCTTTTTTTGGTAGTGCTAAAAGTGGAAGGGAGCGTTGTCTGTGAGAAACTTATTTCCTCATGTAGTGAAGTAGCCAGCTGGCAGCCAGATGGCATCAAGCCATTGGGAGGTCAAAGGCCATTGGACAACTGTGTGAGATTTGCTTCTCACTCAATGTGTTTGGTTTTAAAATCATTTATTTCTAGAGTAAATAATAGATATGGAAGGGTTTTACCTAGGGGACGTTTGTTTCCCCATCCAGTTGAAACCACAAAGAGACAGAAAGCTGGTCACTGGCCAAAGTGAAAAGCCACAGGCAAATTGTCCCATATTTATCCTTTACTGGGTCGAAACTCAAAAGCTGGACACTGATGGCAGTTCATAAATATTTCACTGCTCCTATCAACAAATGAGATAGAAGGACATCACATGTCAAGAAATTTGTTGACTCTTGCAGAGCAGATAGCCAGCTGGCATGAGCACTGCTATTGCCCTGTCTCAGAGCTGGAAGGCCAGAGTCAAATGGTGCCAGATTTGTTCCTGGATTAGCTAAAATAACACAGGAATCATGTTTATGTTTTGATCTTGCTGTGGCACGTCCTGTGATCCTCACTGACCATGTGATCCTCACCTATTAGTAACAGGAGACTCTGAAATCCCCAGAGAGAAATTCTGCCTAGAGGTTTACAATTTCTGTTTCATTCAAGCTTCCCATTCATCTCATATTTTATCCTCTTTTGTGTTTGCAAGTGCTTTGGGAGTCATCAAGAGATGCTTGTAACGTAGTGTATGGGATCTGATCCCATCCTCACAGCTCTGGAGAACTGTGGGCCAGGTTCTTTTTAAGTATCAACGAGCAAAAACTCACCGAGATCAGTGAAAACAAACCTTCATATGTCGTGTAAGTAAGGTTTACCTCCTGACCATCAGTTTCCATCCTTAAACAGGAACAGTGGGCCAGGCTTTTTATTCTGAAATAGTCAATGCATGCCTGTGGCATCTCCTCCTAAATGTCTGGAAGGGTTAACACTTCAAACTTCTGCCCCTTGTTTGGAGCGAGAGATAAATGGCCGAGAAAGAATCAGCTATATGCTTTCCATAGAACATGCCAACAGACAAGGTTCTGGCTCCTGGTCCCTGGGGTGGCTCACTGCCCAGCATCCAGTGGTCCAGAAACACACTATGTTTTCACAATACCTGAAGCAGCACAGTTAAATTTAGATTCTGATCAGCCTGGCAGGCTGCCCATGTAAAAATAAAGGGTTACAAGCATGTCAGTTGGTCCTTTGTCACCAGCACTGGCTTCTGGAAGCCAGTTCCCCTTCCAGGGAGCACAAATACTCTGAGGAGATGGTTGAGTAAAGCTGTGGGTTTTCAGTTACCCATGCAAAGGAGCATGAAAGAACAGATTTCCTTGGCCTCACACATACTTTATAACCCTGTTCCAGGGCAACTCAGACAGTGACAGAAGGAACTTCCAAAGTCTCTGTGGTGGTCCAGTTTGATGTAACCTAAGAAGTCATGCTCTTCAGCTCTCTACCCCAGCTCTCTGCCCAGAGGTTTCCTCCCCAGCAGCAGTGGTGGCAACAGAACAGTTGGAGTGTTTGGTTCCCCAGCAACTGCAGTTGACTGTCTGGTATATCAATTTGAGTCACAGTCGAGTTCAGTTTGTGTTAATGAGCCTGACGATTTGTGAACTCTGCCGGCAGCAGAGCGGCTGCACTGCTACTGCTGCTGCTGCTGCTGCTGCAGAGGCAGCAGCCCCCAACAGTACTGAAGGTGGGCAGGTGTGAGAGGAGAGTCAAACCCAACTTTATGGAAGGGGTGTAGCTCTCTCAGACTTCATCAGTGTCCTGCTTGTTTCTATTTACAAGAGCAAATGCAGAGAAAGCCAACAGAAGGGACACATAGGTGTGAGGATTCCAGTTCTTGCTGGCCAGAAAACTGTATGGAAGCACACCTGGGAATAAACTGATTCACAGAGAGTTGAAGTAGAGGAGGGAGAAGAGAATGCTGTGCAGAAAGCTGTAACTCACTTTTGTCAGCTCCTATTCTCCTGTCTGCTCTCAGCACAGGGCGTATCACCTTTCAGTTTATTTTACTTTAAATTTCTTAAAACTCTTCTTAAACACAAGCTTTGAAATGAACAACATGCTATGAGCCCTCTCAATTCTGACCTGTTAAATCCTCATCTAGTCCAGCTTTTAAGTATCTTATTTGAAAGAAAAGTAGCATCTCAAATTTTTAATACCTGATTAACCTGGAAGATGTGACATGATTAATCTCCAGGGCCAAGAAAAAGCACATCTATTGAAGGCTGTTAAGGTCAGATCAGTTAGGGGACTCAGACTTCCAATAGATACAAAGATTCAAAATACTGATATATTAATGCAAACAACAGCAGCTAAGCTTCTCCTCAGAGGTCAGCTGGAGTCAGGCCTTTGTCTAAACGAAGGACAAAAACAACGAGAGAGCATAAAAAAAGTAGGACACTTAAGTAGTCAAGTCCTTACAGACATGTAGGACAAGTAAATTGATTGTTTAACAGGCTGATTCTCCCCACTTCAGAAAAATATTTATGCTTCTTGAATTTCTTTGCACTCCGTATCAAATTTTTCATCAGAGAAATGTAGTAAAACCTTCTTCCCCTGGCAGGTACTATATGTAACTGTGATAAATCAGCAAATATAAGATCTTCTTGAGAACAGAAGGCGATACTACTGGAGGCTAAAATGTCTATTAGAGATTCAAGTGTTAACACAGGATTTATATTTATGGGTTGCCACAAATTATTCTGAAAAAAACACTAGACACCACCTCCTCTTCAGTCTCTGAAACTCCAACAGCTCTGGGACTGCACTGAGACATAGACTTGGACTGCAATCCAGGAATAAAAATTGTGGCTTGGATCTATATGTACCAAGAAGGACCAACTCCTGTGTATTTGTGAGTCAATGGTGCATGCATTTTACTTGTCTGTGTCTTCCTCACACTCTCTGCTATCTCTGTCAGCTTTTTTACTCTATCCCCTGGCATGAATTCAAAGCACACTTTCATGTCACTTAAAGCTCCAAAAGCTGATATTACATTTTTGGTAGAACTACTTTTTATAGATAGGAACATGAACTTCTGTTTTATAGACTGGAACACACAGCTGCAAGCAAAAAGACTGTATGCTGCCTGAACTTTGGTTACTAACCAGTTAAAAACAGATATTTGCTCCTTCTGAATCTACTTACGTTTTCTCTCTATTAGCTAATGTGTATTGATGGAATCTCATCAGCTCTTTCATGACCATTTTGAGATGCGTCCTTGCCAAAAGTGTTAAACTTCAGTCTTGCTCTCCAAACCAATGTATAGTTGAGCTAAAAATGTCATGTGTTGGCTTTAAAACAAAGCAAAAATAAAAATTGGGTTTTGCTGCTGCATTCATTTCAGATCTTAGGATAGCTTCCATAAAGGGTATAGGCCAGATTCTTAGCACACTAAAAACTGCATAGGTCCACTGATTCCCATGAATCTACATTGATTTACAGCAGCTGAGAATCTGGCCTAAAAGGCTCAGGGCAATATATCTATCTTATGTTGTGTTAAGGTCTCTTGACCTCTTACTTGATTGCCTTTGCTCCAGTGTGTGATGCTAGTGTAGGTAAATTATACCTCTGCTGGCCACTAAGCTTGCTGTTCTAGCAACATTAATAACCTCAAGGCTTCCAATTTTCTTACCAATGCTTACTAGACCTCCTGTGCAAGCCTCTGGGGCTGCTCTGACAATAATCCCAATATATATTGTTTTGAATAAAAATAAACTTTATTGCAACTTGTACTGGAGGCAGACTCATGAGCCTGTGCTCTAGAATGCCTACAAGGCAGCTGTGTAATCATTAGCAATACTACAGGGAACAGCACTAGGATCAGTTCAGAAGGGTTCTTCATCCATCTGGGACTATAATTTACAATGCCACCATCACTACAATAACAAGGTAGCAGAGGGAAAACACTCTGGAAGGAGTGGCAGTGAAATTCAGCCATCACAAGGTGTGGTCTTTGGGGCAAAACCTTTAATTGGCAGGAGGTTCACTAACTATTCTGGTAACCTCAGACTTTCACCTTTCATTAAATCTAAATCTACAACCAAAATGAACTTAAAAAAGCATCCACATAGAAAGGGCTAACCATCAATATCTCACTTTTCCGTGTAAAACCAGAGTGATTTTGGTGCCCTGGCCCCCTTTTTCTTACCCTTCTGCTCTACGATCCTACTCACATCACCACACTGGACTTGCACAGCCAAAAAAGCAGTAGAAGCAGTAGCAACCTATTAGGTTTTGCTTCTGTTTGGCACCCAGCTTCCCCTCCCTCTTCCTTTACCTTAGTTTTATAAACCACATCTTATTTAGACCTATAAAATTTTATTGTAACTAGAGTCAACTTACACAGGTCACTTTTATCAAAAAACTAGCTTATAAACTAATTTTACAACCAAGTCCATGATGTTGAAGAGATCCAAATTTGAGTTTGAAATCTCATACGATCACTTGGAGTAGTAGATGTAGTAGACTGGATGAAGACAACCCACAGAGCAGGGCCTTCTCCTTCTGCAGGTGTGCTCTCCATCTACATTCACTGTTAGTCTAACCCCCATTCGCATTTAGGCCAATAATTAGAGGAAATGAAAAATTTCACTTTTGGAAACTGTGAGCCCTCTCACCCCTCTGTCTCCATAAAGCCCTTCTGAATGCTAATTACAGCAAGGGCCAAGCCGGAATGGGGTTTGAATGGAGGGCTGCTGCTTTTGATCAAAGATTAAATATAATGACTTGCTTTTCATATTATTCATCTCTTGTTCTTGTTGTTGCAGTTGTTTTTGTGAAAAATCCTCCACAAGCTTCTGAACTCTCCTGTGACCCCTAGAGCAGTAATGACCCTTAATGTGCAGAGCACAGCCAACATCAGGAAAAGTCAAGACAGAAGGAGCAGAACGCACGCATATGCAGGGCAAGTTTTAAGACATGTATAAGATGTCCTGAAAATGTCACCAGCTCTGCCACCATCTCTTCATCTGCTTACTTAGGTGAACAATTTTAGGCGTCTCTCTGTTGCTTTCATTGACTGACAGCACACAAAAACTGGTTAGGACCTTGAGAACAATCCCCAGAGCTTTGCCACCTCTGATAGAAAGCAGCATGATCTGCTAACAAAATAGGCTAACAGCACTTTTGTCTTGGCTTCAGCTACAAAAGCCCAACACAGCACTTCAAACAATTCTGGAGAGGCTTCTGCCTTGTAGTCCTCTGCAGTTGAAAGGTATCTGCTCTGATGCAAAAAATGTCAGGTAGAGTACCACTGGAATCCTTTATTCAACAGTTGAGAACCTCAATGAATATAACATACTCCTAGCTTATCCCTAATGCCAGAAATGCCAGAAAGTAAAAAGGCCATACTAAAAATAAATGCACTGCTAGACAAAACAAGGTTTCAGGAGAATATTTAGTAAAGCTGTATCCAAATAAGTTATTTTAATTCAACAAATCAAACCTTGTTTCTCTTCTGCTTCATCCCTCATTCATGCTGCAGCGTTGAACTGTTTTCTTAGGTTTCCTTAGTCTATTGAATTATCTCAGTTGCATCTTAGATTTTATTCATTTGTCTGGTTTCTGAATTGATCACACAAGGTTGGTGGTACTCACAGACTTTGAAAAGCACTAAGACATCTGAACACCTGCCAGGGCAATGAGAATATGGGACACAAGTCTGAGTGCTGGTCTTGTTCTGCCCTGACCTGTGCACTGGCTTTACCAAAGCCATTTGAACTCCCCAGGCTTCAGTTTACCCAGCTAAAAAGAGAAATTCTGGGTATTTTCTTACATAAATTAATAAACCAACCAAACCCACAGCAAAACCCCAAAACAAAACTCCAAAACAGTTCTAGGTCAAGTTGGAGCTATGTTGGGCTTCAGTTAATAGATTGATGAGAATCTACAGCTCATTTTGATGTTGAAGAACTAATCATGATTATATCTCCAGCTTTAAAACCATAGGCCAGACTTACTTTTGACAGTGGAAATAGGATTGACTAAATCATCAAGAGACCATGGCAAAGGTCATTGACAATCATAAATTACAGTGGTTTTGAAACTGTTAATGAAATTAAATACCCAAATGTAACTGAATGTCAATGATTAATTTTTACAAGATTTCAAAACTACCAAGGTCACAATGAAGATGATCCAAAATTTGTCGGGTACATGAAGCCAGAGATTTTCATATCAATAAGGTCTTAAGCAACTCTTCAGGAACAAGAAAACAGTTTCCATACAGATCTTCTTATCATAGTTTTTGGAAATTCATCATACTCAGAAAATGCATGCAAACCCACAAAAAAAAATTCATGACTAATGCCCTCATCAGCCTTGGGGAGATCCATGGGGAAATATAACATCTCAGCTTTGTTCTCAAATTCCAGGCAATGTCATAACCACAACTTTGAACGCACAAGAAGATTTGATGTAGTTGACACCATGTTGATCATTGCTAACTGACCAAGAGAAGATACAAGTAAGTCTTATATTGTCCTTATTACTTCAGCTGTAATTCTGTGATAAGGACTTGAAAACTGATGCTTAGCTCATTGTCATGTTAAAAAAGCACTTTCTAGTCAAGGCAAAATCTGGATAAATGTTTTGCCAACTAATGGAAAACCGTCTCACAGGATCTGAATTATGAAATCAATGTGTACTTGGCCCTAAAAAGTTTCTTCATTTCTCACATAAGTTTTTCATTAGCCCAGCTTTTTTCCTGAGTCTTACTTGATTTTTATGGCCTGGGGTCTTCTCCCATATAAAATGGGAATTGATATAGTCTTGCTTTTGTTGCTGAAATGTGAGATAAGGTACTCTTTGGTGAGTTTGTCTATGGTGTTGCTTGGACTTTGAAGTCATTTTCATACCTTTTCAGCCTTGACATGCAGTTAACAAAGTTTCCAAACAAGGTATTTACATCCAGTGTACAGGTTTAGAAAATGGATCAATTTATGCATCCATGTATGTGATAGAGAATATCAATAGAGTGACGCAAATGAAACTCTGTGTAGTAGCCTGAAATGCAGCCAGACGAAACCTCAAAGAGGACAACTTTTAATTTTGCCATTTCCCAGGCTCAGGACAGTCATCTGTCCCTGTGGGCTGGTATTCAGGTGGATAATCATGGTAATCATGGTTAGCTATAGCAACCACTGCTTTCCCCAAAACCCTGTTTAAAAAATTTGTCTTGGGCAATTGTCTGTATTTTTCTTGAAAATGCAAGGATACAATGAAGAACTGATGAGCATCTCTCTGGCTGACTGATTTCAAGTCTGTAGTGGTGCATTTTGGGTTTTACCAGTTTTCTGTATGCATCTGTTCTTTGTTTTATACTGGTTTTGTATAAGTTACGATGGTTTGTTCCATGTAACCCCATGTTAAACCCTTCTTGGTTTCCCCTGAGTGATTGTCAGGTGTCAATCACAATTATGGGTCCTGTCCATCACCTTACAGACTCGTGCTGATGTCTAGAAGGTTTTAGGGAGGACGTTAAAGGATTAGGCAGTGTACCTGCTCTCCCCTCCCTTGATTTATGAATTTGTTCTATTGTCTGTCATTCATGTTCTGGGTCACTCCCTTCACCCTTTGGGTTGGTTCAGAGCTGTCCCCTTCCCATTTCTCCACCCCCACACCTAAGGTGCTGTACAGAAAGGAAAGCCGGCTTTGGAGGTCTGACTCTCTGGGTGTGAAGGTGTTCTGCATGGACTTAATCAAACCCAGCTAAGTCCCCCACCAGAGTCCACCCTTTTATTTCTCACCACTGTTCACACTTTTTAGGGGCAAGGACCCACAGGATCGGGGAAGTATCTCAGGATACCGAACTGTACCTTCACTGCGGCCCCGGTGCCAGGGCTGGCCGGGACGTGGGACAGAGGTCCCGAGACACATCGGACCACCGCACAAGTGTAATCAAACTGTGTGGTTTCTGACATGAAGTCTTCAAGGCAGATCCAGTCTGCATTGCTGGAGCCTTTAGACAGAATAAATGCAATGTAAAATCACATTTGAGATAGAAATTCCTCACCTACATAATTATGTCCTTAAATTTGGTGTTTACAAGTGTCATGACACTGCATGATCTCTCTCTTTCCACTTCATTTTATCAATCACTCATCTATCAGCCTCTAATATTAGTTTTCTCCTTGCTTGAATCTTATAATTTTCTAAGTTTCCCAATAAGAAAACAAATCTGTCCGGGGATTCTCTATCTCCCTTACATGGAAGCTCATGGGTTGTCCAGAAACTCCAGCATTCATGTTAACTCTTAGCTTTAGTATCTTAGCTAAACTTGCTGTTTCTTGGCTCAGACAGATCCCTGTCTGTGCAACAACCTTTCTCATTGTCCAGTCAGTGTGAATTCAGACAGTTTAGTTTAAACAGTAGTGGGAAAGAGCTAAAAAGGCCTGTTTGTACCAGTGTCAGCTGCAAGTGGTGACCTTTTCTACTGTCTGTAAAAGTACTCACCTTTTATTCCAATCTCTCCATTCTAACCTTCCACCATCATGGCAGACATCAATCTTAGGACAAGCACAGCATTTAAATTGAGACAGATGCTCATTATTGAGCAGAATGTTGTAAGACACACTGAAAATAGACATGAAGGGGCACCCAAACCAGCAGTGACAGGACTCAGCTGGGGAGGACAGGTAACCAGGGTCTGACTCTGTAAATGCTTGTGCTCCACCCTGCTTTGCATCTCTCACAACCTCAGCTAATCTGTTTGATTTAACACTGCAATCTAGTGTTAAAATCAGTGCTCACTCTGACTGTCAGTAATCTGAACTCAAGGCCAGTAAAAAAAGTGATAGCTCTTTCCCATCTGAGATTAGTCACTTGGAGTAGGATCCATCTCAATTGATGTAAATGTCTACATCTCAGCTCTCCTCTCTTTGTAGACAATGGACAGATGTTTTTAAGGTTACCTTCATCTCAGTGTCATGGTGACACCTAGAATGATTCCTGTAGATCACAATCCACACCATAACTGTCTATATTGAAGGAAGATTAATCTGTCCTTGCTAATGTAAATACACTTTCACATTTTGTTGCACCAATAACTTTAGCTTTATGATAGTGTGTTATGATAAACAGAAAAGCAATAACTAGGTCTGAGTCACGGGTATAAAACAGGGCTTCCATGAAGACATGATTTGGTTCTGAAGACATTGAGCATTTTCCCATGAATGGAGTGAAGCAAAGAGGGTACTGTAGCAAGGCACAAGGGGGATATTGGAATGCTCCCTGCAAAGTGAGCTACTCATCAGACTGAGGAGAAGAACAATTAGCACACACTAATCTATAGCCCTGCAATTCATCTTGCTCAGATCAAGGCATCCTTCCAGTTGCTTTGGAAGACTTTGTTGTTGCCAAACTGGGGACACCAGCTGAGCAACTCTGCAGTGAAGACATAACCTTAATAAATGAGATTTTTGGTTCTGTAACCACATCCTATTTTTCTTCTCCCATTTCTTATTATCTGTCTTGAATAATTTCCTTGTGGGGAAGTTCAGCTACCAGTGCTAATGGTATTACATATAAGAACTGCCATTGACACCAACACAAAGGAGAACAAATACTTTTTTGTTAAAATATAAAAATTCTCAGCTCTATTTGAGCAGGGACACATTTGAAATTTATCTTACTCACTGTAACAAAAGTGACCTCATGTACATGTTTACCTTTAAGAGAAAGCTAAAACTGATACATCTGAAACCCCAAGCAATAGCTGTAGTAAGGAGGAAAGGTAGAAAATCAGGGTAAAGTTGACCCTGATACTAGTATTAACAATAAAACAAAATTTTCATGTGCTGTTTACTTGTCCTAACATCTGAAATGGATTGGGAGAGTAAAAAAAAAACAACCAAACAAAAAACCCAAAAAACCACAACTTGTTTAATGTCTGATTTGCACTCTGCTCCATTTTCACTCACATAACAAGTTTACACAGTTTTTAGTTTACCTGGCTCCTTAATGGCTCAATTAGGTTTCTGAGAAGCTTGGGGATTTTAGGCCCATGTGGGGGCCGTGTCCACTAAGAACTTCTCCATCCTAAACCCATTGCTCTCCTTCATCACCTGGTAAAGGACAATGTCCAGCATGAGTTAATCCAGCATCACAGGTTATTTCTCCATAGCACGCCTCTTGCCAGAACAGCCCATTTTTTACACAAGGCAAGACTAAAGAAGGAAAGAAATTTGTCCTAGCAAACAGTGAGATGAATTCCTGACTGTAAAATTGGAAACAAAAAATGAAATATGAAAACAGAAACTTAAAATATATCTGACTCCAAAGTTCCTTTTTAGCTGTTCCAGTATCTTGGCTACAATGAATGCAAAAGTCTGACAGTGTAATGCTTCTCCTTCTCTCTTCCTTTATTTCCCTTTCTTCTTTCTTCAAAGCCTGGCCTCACGTTGGAAAGTTTGCTGAGCTTAAGTTTTCTTTTTCACTGCAGCTTGAGATTGTTCCTGCTGCTTCTCTCTCCCTTAGCCTGGTGCATATTTGCATTCAGTGTTGAATTAGGAAGTGCACTCTTCCTCTCCTACTGGGAGTTTTTCTCAAGAGTATCTGCCTGTTTTTATCCTAAGACACTGTCTTCATTTGGAATTCATATTTTCTTTCTGTGACAAAATGTTGGGGTTATCCTAATATTTTCTAAGTCATCTGTTACATTAAAATTGTATGTTGTACATGGTCTCAACTATTAGAACTCATTATGTCCCTTCTCTTCATGGCCTCAAAGAAATGTCCTAGCTAAGGCATCCCCACCTCAGTCATAAAGAATGGAATAAGATGAAGGAAAGAAGGATGGGGAGGGAAAGAGTAAAGGACGTGGTGTATTTTTCTTTGATTTCTCTCCCACATCAATTACATGTTCTGTTCACACTGGCCTCCCAAAAATTTTAAGTGACAAACACTTAAAGCTGACCACCTGAATTATCTCATTTATTCTAGTGTGCTTTTTCGTGTGGGTAAGAGTTCACTGACCTGATGGGGCCAGATTGTGCTGTAGGTGCCCTTCCTGCTAGAGGTCAGGGCTGTGTTTCCTTGAGGTGCAAGAGCTTTCCCTTTCATGTCATTTCATAATCCATACTGTTCATTGTAGTGAGAAAATGCAGCACACGACTTGTCATTCACTCTACTCCTCTACTGCTGTTTTACTGGGCAACCCTTAAGACTACCCTTAACCTTTTTTTTCCTTAGTTCAACTAAGAGTCCTTTAAGTCAATATAATTAGTGTTTTAAGCCTGTTTATGATCTGCTCATTTGTGATGCCTGCAGTGTTGTCATGTTTCAGCATGGGGTATGCTTTGAGACTCTGAAGAGTTAAATTTGGACAGAACATTTCTTAAATCTTATATATGAATGACATGTGCCAGAAAAACTTTGAAACTACTACCAACCACTTGCAAAAAGTATGTTTTGCACTATAATTCCCTTATAAGCCTGACTGCTGGAGAAGATATCTCCTAGAGAAAAAACTTTGTCAGACTGGATACTGCTTGTTCACCATGCATGGCTTTTTAATCTCAGGTTAAATTTATTTCTATTTTGGTACTGAAGTCAAAAACGTCTTAAACTTCTTAACTGCATACAAGAAGAAGGATGATTGGGAAAAAAATACAAATTTAAATGACATTCTCAATCATCTGTAAAAGGCTTTTTTTTTCTTTAAAATTGAGCTCTGAGAGCAATAATGAAGACCGAGAGTCTGCACAAAGGTGTAGCAGAAAAACACCCAACAGACCAGTCATTTTAGTGTGGCTACGTTTCACAGATATATATCACCAGAACTGTTATCAGCAGTGACAGTTCAGTTCTCCATCACTGGCAAGTTCAGCTAAGATGACAAAGGAAGCGGTTCACTGGAATAAATGAAAATACACTAATAAATAATAGACGACTTGAAACTATGTAAAATCTGTCTGTGTAAGTTCTGTTATCCTTATAATCCCATTCACTTGAGCAAGTCTTTGTTCTCTCTTTATTTGTTTTTAATCTGTATTTGTACTCTTTCTTATGCTTCTGGTAACACAAAACTAAAACTCCATTCCATGTCGTACCTCTCTAGCATGACATAAGCTTGCTGGCAGGATGGGATGGGAGGGCTAGTACTGATACACAGCTTTGCTTAGTGTGGTGCAGAAGTTTCCAGCCTGCTAAAGTGGTGCACAACAGCAGCAGTTGCCAGGTCTGTCAAGGCGGAGGCATTTAGTAGAACTGCAGACAGATCCTTCAGATAAGTACTTGAGTGCAGAAACATGTTGACTTTCCAACTTCTGCCAGAAACCAGCTGTTTTCAGGGCCTGTTCTCCTCCCTGAGGATGTGGGACCAGCATCGGGAGGCAAAAAGCCTCTGTCAAGGCAAAGCTCGCTGAAGGGGAACGTGCCATGGGTGAATGTACATTTAGTCGAGGAGACGGGTTTGGATGGGTGCAGTTGGTGGTACCTGGCAGACAGGGGAGCAGATGGGTGTGGGGGTAGAGCTGGGTTCCCACTGTTAGAGCTTTGCCATTTCAATTGCTTGTGTGGAAGAAACAACTGAGAGACTATAGAAATGTGTTCCCTCCTCTAGTGCCCATGTAGGCAACACCTCGGAAGCTACTGTTTGTCACCAACAGTGGTGTGGCTAGAGTGCAGGATTCATCTCACCTAATTTTAATATATGTAAGTCAGAATTAAGTGAAAATGCTTAATTTAATTTTATGGAGGGCTGGGTCGCTGTTTCCTTCTGTTTCTTTCAGTGTGAGTCCACAGCTACAAGTTTTTCTTGTGTTTCAGGTCCAAATAAGCTCAAAACTTCAAAATGAAACACAGTCAAAACTGCCAAATTTTATCTGGTTCGTGGTTAAAATCATGTGAGAATGCAAAGCATAAATCAGCAAAGGACCACTCAAAACTGTGCTTAAGGTTCCCTCAGAAAGCCCAATATTCTTATTATACATGAAATCTCATGAATTTTACATAGATTGGAGCAACAGAGAATATGTTCCTCATGGCTTAATAAACCTCATTTTAACACTTCATACTTCATCTTATCTGAAAACTGGTCTCATTTCAGTTGTCCAGACTGAATCCAAAATTTCACTGAACATGGTGATAATTTGATTATATCCTAAGAATCGGCTTCGAAGTTGGATCCACGGAACAAACTGAATAGAGGAGAGTGTTTGATGCTTCCCGAACCATTTTGAAACACAAATACTCCTTCTCTAGACTGGAATATTTAAGAAAAGTAAACATATCAACAAAAACCACACATGTCCTTTTATCTTGCTTCCTCATGAGTATAGTCTCTGTAGCTTCTGTGCCTCAAGAGAGGAGTACCGCAAGCTTATATTTATTTATGCTTATAATTATCTGTCCTGTTGTAAAATATTTTTACTGTATATAAATATATATATATATCAAATATTCAAATATCTAACTCATTTCATTCTAAAAAAAAAGCCACCCATATCTGAAAGATGAGGAATTAGTTTTCCTGTGCTTGTATATATTCCTGTGAGCATTTCCCTTCCCACTGGCTTCATTGGGAGTCATAATGACCAGCTTACACTACTTAATTAATTTGACATGAATTATATTGTACATATACTACAGCTCTAAACATTACCATTTACAGTTTTCCCTATTAGGAGAATTTATATTTCTACCCAAAACTAGCTCAGAGGCTATCTCAGAGCTCCAAGAATAATGCCAGTTACAAATCTGGTTTAAGATTTGTATTTTTTAAGCCCGGCACTTTTACAATTTTTGAAAACGCATACTGAAATAAAATAATAGGGAGAAAACACATTTTAATAAGCTAGTGTTGGGGGTGAAATAGTTAATTTCTTTCCTGTTGTTGTGTAATTTTTCTGCAATAAGAAGTAGCTCAAACACAGAAACACTGGAATCACCGAGAACATTTAATATGATGACTGATTATTTAAAATATGCTGTGAAACACTTCTGGTTTAGAAATACTTATGCCCTGAAGACTATCATGAAGAATGGCTGCATTCCACAGCAAGAACAGTGTTTGGAAAGCTTAGCTCACTCCAGCCTACTCACAATGATGATAAATTGCATGTATTGTACACGGTACACACAGTTTTTATGCAGGTGTTTCATGGAGGGGTTGGGGTGGGTTTTTTAATTAAAAAATGATCCTGATCACTTCCCTCCTGCTCCCTCTAAAAACACATAGAAAAATTATTTTGCTATTTCAGCTCCAAAACTACAAGTAGTACAACTGTTGCATAATCTCTGTTATCTCTGCAACAGGGATGGAAATCCTGATATTCCAATATGTTCTGTCCCTAAGTACCCTGCTACGTAATGAAACAGGGAAAACTCCAGGATATCTTTGACCTTGGTGTTCATAGTGCTAACCCACCCAGCCCTGTGCTGCCCTTTGCCTATTTCACTGCTTGGGAGGGAACAAAACCAGGTCACTGTGCAGTCTTGGAAGGTCAGACTGAAGCTTCCAGGTTCTTCCATCCACCAGGAACAAAAACAAGGAGCAAATTCTTGCTGACTCCTGCTCCAGAGGAAACTGGTTACATTGTCATTACTAAGACAAAGGGCTCCTGCAATACTGACCTTGACAGGAGCAGTTCTGGGGGTTACAGACATGAATGAAGGACCATGTACTCCTCCCCCTCCTTTTCCTCCTCCAAAATGCAATTAATTTATTCAGAAGGAAGCAATGATGGAGAAGACCTTGTCTGGGTTATCTATTTCACCCATCTTCTCGTAAAGCCTGAACCATTATTTGCTCATCTGTTTAGACATTGTTTTTCCCAGCCACCATTGCACTTTATCAGGGAATCATCTATCCATAGTGACTCAGTTATTAGATCACATCCAAAGGAATACACAGAGCAGGGATAGGGCGTGAAGTCCACTATGGCAAGATCTTACACAAATTGTACAAAATTTCGACTTTTTTTTTTACCCAGACTGACCTACATTACAGCTGGGACACCATCAGGGCCTGACATGCAGGGTATTTGTCTCAGTGTGATGGTTTGGGGACAAAAGAGTAAAGAGACTTTATCAACATAATTTTTGCCCCAGTTGTGACAGTGATCTCTGGTCATCTTATTTACTGCCATAGATATAGCGAAGTGCTTTATAATAAATATATGTTTCTCATAACACTGCAAGAATCTATAAGGTTTCAAGAAGATACACAGTTTTGATAGATGCACACAGCCTAATACACTTTTCAGAAACTAAATATTTCATTATAAATTTGCTGGCATGAACAAAATCACTTCCTCAGAAATATGTCGAAATTCTGAAATCACTGTTTATTTATCAGGCAGGAGTAAAACTTACAGAGCACAAGATGCAATATTTTTGGCATGTAAAATAAGCGTTGCAAAACTGAAGATGTTGCAAATGTTTTCTTACAACTTTGTTCCACGCTATGCGTTTTGTCTGAAATATTTCATTGAGGTGAAACTCAAATTTTTCTCACAACTCACACAGCAGGAAATAATGCAGTAAAAAAACCCTCTAGTTTTGCCGTGTTTTTCATGCCCCTAAACTCTACTGAGCTAACTACATTTATCTTAGGAATGTAGTCAACAGAGCTTTTTTACATATTAATGTGCAACATATTTGAGAGTCTCATCTGCTTTTTTTTTAAATTATTTTCTCAAACCAAAAGTATGGGAATTGTGCATAATTATATGCAAAACAGAGAGACTTTGTCAGAAGTAATTTGGTTATAGCTTATTTATGTTTTGTTTTGTTTCCTTTTTCATCTACTAGGCCCATTAGCACTTAATAATACAGTGTAATTCACTGATTCCCCTAGGCAAGGAAAGATTGTAGGCACAAAAATTTTGAGGAGTGGGATCTTAAATGAGGGTCTCTAACCTCAGAAATTATCCTCTCAAGAGCCAGTTTACAAGACAGAAGTGATTTTTCTCCTTGACCCTTTAGGAAGACAGTACTTCTTTTGAAAGGGATTTCTTACTCACCTCATGTTTCATTGTCTTGGATGTGGCTACAAGCATTTCTGTGCAGCAGAGGGTAGGGCTTAAGCCACAGTGTCTGTTCCTACCTTCCCCCTTTTCATCACTTCTGTATTGGGCAGATTGTTGCTTTATATTCTGTTTTTTGAGACTCCTACTATCTCTGTGCATCACAAGATAAAGCCCATGTAGAAAATGGTTTGGGAGTTCCACTCACCTGAACAGCACTTGGAAACTTCCAAAGCTGCAAGGCATGGTGCTATGGAGTGCAACACTTTCTTATCCATTGACTTTTTGTAGGGAAAAAAAAAACCAACAAAACCCAAAAAACCCCAGCATCAAATAAACAAAGAACCTCCACAAATTAGATTAGGTTTGCAATCTGCACATCTGATATGGAAAAAGAGAAAACCCACCAAAACAAAAAACCAAACCACCACAAAACTGCTTAATAAAATAAAATTCTGAATAATTAATCTCACAAGACCAATACAGAATATACTTTGCTTACTGTAAGAGGTTCTTAAATTCTTTTCCGTTCAGCACTTTTGATGTGATGCCAACAGCTTCCACAGACACATACCTGTAGCAATGCTGACCTGGCCAATATTAAGCAAACCTATCTATGACTGCATAATGGCTTAAAATATGATTGTTCACCATGCAGTTGTCACTGAAAAGATTTGCACAGACTGTGTGTAGAATAGGACCTGGTCATCATAAGTATGATTAAAACAGCCTGGTCCTTTATGAACCCACATAACAAGAATAATAAAAGTGTATGGAGTGACCAGACTCCATTTCTGCTTTGCTTGGTCCACAAACCATCTTGACCACTCCTTGTGTAATTTGTAAAGGAAACACAATGAACTTAGGACTCAAAACTGTCTGTTCCTTCTTCAGATCTTAAGATTAGATATGAGTTATAGTAGGACATAATATATATACACCAGTTGAGTTACAGCCTGTACAGAATACAACTGAAAAGCTAAACCCAAGCTGAACTCAACTGAATCTGAAAGAGGATTAAACCTGGAATATGTTTATTGGGAAGAGAAGTTTTAAATGCTAATCACAAGTGCCATGTCTCTGTGACTGACATAATAAGCATGCATAGAATCTTTCTAATTGTTTGGAGATCAGTGGGTTGCTCTTTAGGTCACTAATATTTATACATGAGACATGCTTCAGCTAGATAAAAAATGATACTTGATAGACTTCAGGAATGATACTGGGAAAAAAGACACACACCATTCCAACTAACTACAGCCAAAAATCCTTCAAGAAATTAGCAAAGTAGAATAACATGGTGTGCATCATACTGGGGTATTTATTTATTTAGTCAGTTTGATTGGGTAATACAAACCCCTCATAGATAAGGTGATTACAAAACAGGAATAGCAGTCAGAGTCCTGGCACAAATTACTAAAATCCCCACCTCACTTCTGTCAAGATCAGCATCATTCCCAAGCCAAATTTCATTAAAAGGATACACGACTTGAAAACAGCAATGAGAAAGGGATCACTGGAGATTTAGAGTCTGGCAACCAAGTTCTGGGAAATTCTTTTGAAAAAGTGACTAAACTGGAATCCGAGAGAGGCCTTCCTGAGCTTTTAGGGGAGTCTGTACCCTGGATACAATACACTCATCATAGAAAATCAGGTTTTGTGTAAGTCAATCATTCTCCAAATTTCAGAAATTACGTGAGGATCTTAGTTTTTTATGTATATAAAAATCCAAAATGAAAATCAAATCACTAAAAATAAAGAAAGAAAACAAAAAAACCCAAACCAAACACAACAAAACAAAAAAACAACACAAGCCCCAAACCAAGAACAAAACCACAAATAATTTTTAATTATCTAAGTTGTTCTCCATGGATTTTTAGTTGGTCATATTAAAACTGTGCAAGAATCATGACCATGACTACAAATGTGATGATGAAATGTCAAAATGAGTTTTCCCTTTCAGACTAAAAGCATCTTGTAATTTTGAATGATCATATGCCATTGACATTGTGACATTATAGCACACATTAGATTGCATACTCTATTATTAGTTGGGACAATCCATATATATTACTTCATTTTAATACCAAATGCTTTGTTTTGTTCTCCTAGACTGCCTTTACCAAATATGTAGTCCCATAACTCCCTTTTCAATTAAGAAAAGAAAGTTGCATGGTTTTCTACCTGGTCATGGGGATATCTATTATAACTTGCATCATGAAAATCATTACTTAACATTTAAAAGGCAAAAAATCTGTCGTATAAATTATTTTGTTCAAGACATACATAAATTGCCTTAGAAATGAGAAAAGCTTATGACAATCAAACAGCTGCCATGTCAACCAGCATTTACAGCACAAATTACTAATATTGTAATAAAATAGCAATGTTGGTTCTTTCACTCAGACCAGAATAAAAAATGGAATGTTTTTGTCCAAGTACCTCTGTAATTTTTATGCTATTTAATAGTGAAAACTACCCTTGATTTGACCTTGTCATAATTTGATCTCAAAGGCTGGTGATCTCTTTACCTTTCAGGAAATGTTTCTCAGCCTTTAGAAGTCACTCTGCATATTAGAAAAAGCTGCCTACTTACACTTTTTAATCCTGCAAGGGTGGCAGTCAGTGGAATGATGGAAAAAATGATCAGTGACTGAATAGTACTTATATTTTTCATACAATGTTGTGTAAGATTTATATAATGCAGTTTAAAACCATCTGATTTTCCTCATGCTGAGGTTTATTACCTTGTTCATTTATTCACAGAAGGTCAAATTATATCAAAGAATCGACGACAGGTTCTCTGGTCATAAACATAACTCTTATCTGAGAAAAAATCATGGCAAACTGGGAGGAATGGGAAAGGATTTCATTTAGTGATATACATTAGTTCTCAAATATCTGACTTTAGACTGATTTCATCAAACAAAACTATGCTCACCACTTTTTCTTCCTTTTCAGGAAATTGTAAGGATTATAGAAAACTGAAATTTGATGAAAGGTAATATATGAGAAATACATAGCATTAAAAGATTCAGTAAAATATGTCTTAAAAGTGATATGCTAGGAACAGATTTAATGTTCTGTTTTTAGATGTTCCTTCTCTTCATTTTTTAAAGCTTTTATGCCTATTGCTACCTCACATGTAGATGTAGAAAAAAAACTATCCTGTATATAAGGGTAAAAATATATTGCAGCCACTCAATAAATTTTGAACATAAGCTTCATGCTAAAATTGATTTCATATGTAAATTGAAGGGGTTTTATATACAAATGTCAAAATGCAAAGATAAAATAAAATAGAATGTCATTGTGGACCTATAAGGACCATTTTAATTAGTAAGATGAAATTAATGGTCTCTGAATTGTATATTTGCACACATTTATCAAGGCAAAGTTGACAAAAGAGATACTTGGTATGCCAAAGTTGTTTGGGGTTTTTTTCCATGAACAATATTTTTAAAACAGCATTGCCCACCCATTTCTTTTAATATGACTCTGCATTTTTTTTTCCATCCAAAGAAGATAGAAAATATTTGGTGGGCAAGATCAGGGAAAGCAAGTCTCTTTCATATTCACAGACGCATAAAGACGTCCTGTTCTTTGCTCAGCTTTAATCAGGCTTTTCTAAGGTAGGTTATGAACTTACTAGATGAGTTTTTTGGCCTGCATGTGAAGCAGGTAAGTTCCCAAAAAGAAAAGAAGGGATCAGGTACTCTCTGCTAAAGCACTCCTACCTTATCTCATTTAGACTGTCCTCAACAGGTAGAAGGGTGCAGGTTTCCAGTCCATCGAATTCTCAGATTGTAGACAGCACCACTTTCCTGAACTGTGACAGTAATGAACAGCCCCACAGCACCCCAAAATTGCATCCCAATCAGTTGTAGAGTAGCAGAAATGTAAATACCTTTTCAAAACTCTCCCAAACAGGTATGAAAATCTAGATGGCCATTTCCCAGTGGTTGTAAATCAGCTGTCTAAATGCCATCTTAAATCTGGGCTGTGAAGACCACTGTAAAAACAATGTGGTGTCTTCTGTCTAAGTCATGTGGAGACTGTACTGCCCTTTAAAAAAAAAAATCGTTCTTCACTGCATAGCTCAATCTCAGATTAACTTCAGCTCAATAAAATCAATGACATAATCTTCTTTGCAAGAAACTTTTCCTTATTTACAGGTGGGTCTCTTGTGTGTGTGTGCATGTGCACATGTATGTACATCCACCCATTTCACCTGAAACTTAGAATTAATGTATACAACATATTCATGGTCATCATGTGAAATTAAAGATCTGATAAAGCAAATCCATTTACTTTCAGGAACTGCCTATTGGAGTAAATTCACCATTCAGTGGTGTCCAATAGGGAATATGCCAGCAAGAACTTGGACATAGTCATCACCAAATAAACATGGGCTACTGAAAGTGAGTAGTGATCAAAAAATTGGTCTAAAATGCCTAATGGATATTAAATACTTTGGCTCTGGCATTTAACAAAGAGAACTAGAAGAGAAAATGCCAACTATAAAAATAGAAGCCTTACTTTTACATCACATTTATTATGCTTCCATATTTTTCTGTGTGCTGTTGCCATCACTCTGACTTGTCATGATAACTTGTTTCTGGCTCTTCCTCTAATTCTGTTGATCCAAGGGACTCATTCAATACCCACTAATAGAGGCAAGGGAAATCTTTCCATGACTTCAGTGAACTCTGGATCAGATCTCACATTTTCTTAAACTTCCACATCCTTTGAGACCCCAGCTCTCACGTTTTACCTTAGACAATATTGTCTTCACAAATGGATATTTTTTTACTATGAAAATCAGTCTTTCCTTTCTTTTTGAGGAAAGTGATGCCAGCCCCATTATTTATATCACATTTAGCAAACCCACAGGAGTTAAGCAAATCTGGAACCCTCCAGGAGATTGACTGCCTTGATGAGTGTAGCATAAGTCACCCAGGCTGAGGCCATTCACTCAGTTATTTCCATGTGTAAATATTAAGTTACCATATTCTGTAATGGAACTAACAGTGCTTGCCCCAAGTCAGGTGCAATGAATGAGCTCTGGTTCAGTACCAATAGCTACACACACCCAGCACCCTTTGCTTGCACATGGACATGCATTATCTCAGACACTGAGACCAGGTTCTCTGTAATTTCACATCCCTGGGACACCACCGCCTTCTTTTGTTGTAGCCCAGCTCTGACTCTGCAGGTGAAATCATTCCCTGCAATTTCTGAAATCAGCCTGCAATTTCTTGACTCTACCTTTGCTGGAGAAGGGATGGGACACAGGACCTACACTCAGACCCCTTGGAGAAGGGTGTCTTACTGCTGACTCCTTTGAGCTTAAAAACAGATCTGCCCTCCCTTAATGGTCCTCTTCTTGGTTTGGAAGATTATTAGCCAAATATGTGGTTGCATTTTGTGGATTTGGACCATGAGAGAAGGGGGATGGTGAGATGAATTATTTGGTATATAACAAAGTCTTGTTTCACGTGGGCCACTTGTTTCTGTGGATTGTCTCTGTACAGAACACACAGAACTTCTGGGCCATTGCTTTATAAACAGTAGTGCAAAGTCTATGTTTTCCATACTACTTACCTTCTTACAGACGAGAAAATACCAGTGACATTTCTTCCACCCTCCCCAAAAAGTATCAAATGATTCTTAAATCTGGCCAAAACAGAAAGGTCATTATACCCTAATTTTATGAATTTGCTACCAAAATACCAGTGAATTTCCCAATGCCAAATAAATAGCCAAACTGCTAATAGGAACTGTTTCTCCATATGAAAAGTCCTGATTTAGTTATTTTTTAAGTGTACACAAAAGCACCAGACTTTTGTGTCTAAAAAACTTCCATACTTCCATTATTAAAAAAAAATATTATAAATATGTAAAGCAAGCTTCTGAAACTTCTTTATGTCTAATTTATCTAATTTGGTGTTGCCTTCTAGTAAGTTACAATCATTATTTTCCCTGAGCTCCTTGGTTCAGTCATCATTCGTCAGTTCTCAGACTAAAAGGAGTTTTTACAGCTGGGTCATAAACCAAATCAATGGAAATGTTGATGCAGTATTAACTATATCAATCCTAACAGGTGTCTCTATAATAGCCCTTGTAAAAGAAACACCTCTGTGCAGTTCACCAGCGTGCTCCAAGGAGTGTGCAGAAGGAGGGAGGAGGGAATAATGAGTAATTAGGCTTTTCACTAACCAGAAAGATAGGTTCTTTCAATTTTTGTCCATTAAAAGTCACACGTGTAGGCATTGTGGTAATATAGATCTCAGCTGCACATTTCCAGTAAATTCATTACGAAATATTAAAAACCAACCCCAAAGAGGAATGGTTAATCTTCCAATTAACTTACTCATTGTATGCAACCCCGTGAGCTCTGACACATACTCACATGCAGGTGTCCATGTAAGGGATTTTTAGCAAGGGAAATGGTGTCTGTTGGAGCGATTGGTAAGAAAATATGCCACTGATCTGACATATTTATTGTTTAAATCGCAGTTTAGGAAATGTCTTTGCACTGTGTGTTGGAAGGCCAAGCTGAGAATTTCCAGGAGAGGTGACCAAGACCCCACTGCAGAAAGCACCACCACAGCCCTTGGAGGTGTCTCAGGACAACAGTCTGTCACTAGGAGCCCTTCTGGGGTGCATTCCTGTACACAAAATACACTGCTCTATAAAGTTGGTGTTGTGGAGATATGTGCTCATAACCTTTTCTTGGAGCTTTCCTCCCAGTTAAGATCTCCCTCTGATTAGTGCAACTCTATCTATGTCACATGAACGACCCCTTGCCATTTCTCATCCCTTACTTCTCCTGCAACCCTGCAGAGCAGTAGCATCTTTCTTATGCTTTGGACAACAGTACATCTGCATGTGCTAGAAGAATGCGTTATTCAAGGCCACTGATTTCCCCCAGAGAATCCTGAGACACCTCCAGTGGTGATTAGTCAAGCTTGTTATTAACTTATGTATGAGTCACAATGGGCTAAAATACGTGATTAATTCAATTTCTAATGACACGATAACCAGTAGCGAAAAGAAGGACTGCAGTGTGCAGAACACCTGCTCCTGGTCAAAACCCAGGAGCCTTTGTATAAGAGAATTTAAAAATGCAGGAACATTTTTTAATTTCTTAGATTGTTCCTGTGTAGCACAAGACACAACAGTTTGTCCTAACCTCCAGACAGCAACTTTGCCTATAAAATATTAAACAAATTTATTGTGAAACACAGAAAACATGAGTGTTCTGTCAGCATGGTGGTGTTTCTAAGGAGTCTGCACATCCCTTTGAACACAACACTTCACAGGACTGGGATGAGGCACAAGGACCCTTCCCCAGGTGCCACACACCAAACATCTCCTGAGGCTTCCAAGAAGACAAAAGTCCTTTTCCTTACTGCAGTCTCCTCCATTGTGCCTCACATTAGCAATGTCCAATTCGGGTCAAGGGGACTCAGAAGCACCATTCTTGCTGACCCCTTTTGAACATTCCTTTATCTTGGGGAAAAGAATGACAAGTAAGGAAGTGTCTACAAAGGGTCACACATGATAGGAAATCTTTTCTCTCTCAGTGAAGGAATTTCACCTCATTATAAGGGACAGCCAATATTTGCCCCTTACTTGGGAACATTTACAGTCCTCATTCCTTTATAGATTTTGTCCCAAGGTCTGCAACGTCTCTGAAGACCATTACATAGAAGATCTCCTCTGTAGATTAATATGATACTGCGCAATAGGTTTAGAAACTGAATTCATGAAAGTTTTTGAGCAAAAAGAATAAAGTTTCTCCATCAGAGACTCCTGGATAGTTTGATTCATTTCTGGTGGCATGCCTGGGGTTAGCCTGGGAGGAAAAGAAGAGAGAGGAAACAAAAAGCACAGCAAAACAGGTTGCTGTAGCATCTGTTGGGAGCTATTAAAATTGGATGAAAGCATGGCTCCCACAGGGGTAGAAAGGAATAAAACTCCTCCTTCATGAAAAACAGATAAAGAACTCCATTTCTTACTTTTGGTATGCTCCAACAAAAGCCCCTTCTGACCTCATTAGCACAGCTAGAGCTCCCTCTTCTGATTCACTCCCTCCTCCTCTTCAGGGACATTCATACTCTCATGAGCAGTGGCAGGAGCACCCAGCTGGAGCCTCTACTACTGAGGTGGCGTGTTCCATAACCCATCTGTCAGCATCAGACTGTGATTCACAGAGACATAAAACTGAGGGATGCAAAATCTGGAACAGCATATGAACAGTTCAACTCAATAGGCTTCTTTACATATGCTCCAAATATTTGTGCAGCAGGCTAGAACCAAAGGTAGGAGTCTCATTTCCAGAGTAAAATTGCCATTTGAGGTAGTCACCTACTCAGGCTACCTTGGAGTAACAAGTGTTTGCTGTGTGACTCTCTTCTAATCCTTGTGCAAGTTTGAGGTTTCTTTGAGGACCTGAATCAAAGATGTCCAAAGAAATATGCACTAAAGTTTTTCATTTTTCTGTAATAGTAGCAAGATCCTACACAAATTCCAAAACAGAATAATTTGGCAGTCTCTCACAGCTAAAAATATTATTTTCTTTCAGTAAGAAAAAAAATTAAGTACTACTTGACATTCATATTTTTATCATCTTGACATTATAAAACCCAAAGGAAAGACCAGCAATTCCCTTTTTGTGCTGCCAGCATTGGTCTGCCTTTGATTTCCACTATGCTATGCCTAAATGTGCAAGTGCTCTTCAGAGAGACCTGATAAAAAGATATGAAGCATGAGGAGTCTGTTCTTCAGCATTTCTTTGGAGGATGAACTCAAAATGGGGAGTCACACACTTCTTAATGAGCCATTTTGTTTTCAAGGCATGTTCATGTAGAATCAGCTCAGTCTCTCTAAAATAAAAAGTTAATACTAAGGGGGAAACATTCCCCACTGTTTAATCCCCTCTAGCACCAGATCTGAAATCCAGCCAAGTATCACATGTGTACAGTGCTCAGTATACACAGAATGTGTATGAAATCAGCAAAACACAATTGCAGGGCTTCTATTGAGAAAAAAACAGGACTGACCTTTTGACAGAGAAAATGCTTCTTTCTCACCCAGTTACATCAAATTGGCTTTATATTTTATCAAGCATTTTGCTTGCCTTTTCATTTTCTTTTTCTTCCTTTTTTTTTAATTACTATTTTAAATTTTTTCGTGATCATCCAAAACCTGTGGGAATAATCATAATGTTCATAATCCTTCCCCTGCAACCCTCCTTCTGCTCCATCCCTTTCTTTTTTTAGCATGTTGGCAGCCCTGATCAATGTTGATTCATTGGAGGGAACAGAATCTGCAAACTCTTCGGTAACACTAGACAAGCTGCTACTAGAAGCAGCTGCAGTTGCAGTTTGCATCTCACTGGGGGTTTTTCAGAAAACCCACCCACAAGACACTGGGGGAATTCTCCCGGACAAGCTGCAGGTGCTATGGATATTTTCATTTAATATTCATTCTTGCAATTCAGCACATTTATAATCCATGTGGTAAACTGTTACTTACATTTCTCCCAATGGACCACAACCAGATGTCGAAAATAAGAAGTCCGGTGGAGATATCGCTTCTTCTCCTCTTCGTTGTGCATTTCAACGGGCTTAAAGCAAATCAGTTTTCTCAGGACAAAAGAATGTGCTTTTATATTTAAAGACACTTTTGTTGACATTAAGAACTAAAAAATATATCCAGAAATTGCTACTATGTTTTGTTTATTTGTAACCTTTTCTATTATACTCATCACCACAGTGCTTGTCTGTTCTGAAAGCATGATGGAACTTCTAATTTTTGGGGGGAAAAAAAAAGAACTAATACTTGAGGGTTTTGTATTTAAATATATAACAGAGATTGGTTGGGTCTTTGCTTGTTTATGTGTTTAGGTTTTTTAAAAGACAAAAGAAAACCACAGCATTTTTATCTGATGCAGTTTCAGAAGTAATCCCCCACAATGCTCATAAATTACAGCAAAGAATCTGCTATTGTCTTTGTTTTTCTGCACTCTACTCATTCCTAACACCTCTAGGTGCATTCTAGTAGTACTTGAAATAATATTAAAACTTTCTCTAACAACTCCTTCACAGGAAAGTAGGGGTGGGAGGACAATCAGCTACAGCCTCAGGTATGAAACTGTTCATGTTTCTATAAATTTTTAGGGTAAAAATGTTATTCTGCAAAAGAATGTCTCCAGCTTTCTGACTTAGGCATTTATCTCCAAACTCATAAATACTGACAGGACAGTAGATACAGGTAGGAAAATAGATGGTTCTTTCCTTGGACATCTTTAAATTTTGAAAAGATTTTCATATTTTGCTCTGTGTGGAAACCATTCTTGTTTTCTGTACTGAATATTTTCCTGTACCTAAGGGCCCTAGAAAAAAAACAGTGTTCCATATGGATAAAGGATGTACAATTTTATTGAAGTAGATAACTGTTGTCCTAAAACAGAAGTTCAATCTCATTGAACAAAGTCATACCCTTCCTGGCACTTCTGAGTCAGAAAAAGAACAGCATCTTTACTGAATCTCCCTGAGAAGACAGTTTGAATGAATATAAAAATCTGGTGAACGAGGACACCATTCTGATGCATTTAATTGGTTTATTAGGGCCCCCAAAACTGGGTTTTTTTGCATCTGTCTCTCCAAAGTCAAGAATTCCAGCATAAGCTTAGGTCATGATTAGATTAGTGACCTCATCCCGGTCTCATATTGCAGACACTGGCCGTGACCTCCAGTTTCAGGGCACATGGGGTGAAATCCTAGCTATGCTGAAGCCAGAGGGGCCCAGAATGCTTTTCTCCTCACATTCTTGAGACCTTCAGGCTTTGCAGCTGTGCTGCAAAAGGGGACATGGCTGTAGAATCCCAAAGGTAAATTGATTGTCCATTCTACGTGTGAAAATGCTCATGTAGAAAAGGTTAATTTCTTTTAATTAGGACGAAAAGAAATCAAAACGGGGGAAAATAAAACACTTCTAAAGGATTGTTTGAAAATGTTTGGAAGAAAAGGCTGCTTGCCCCAGAGAAGACAGTACGTGAAGACAATGGACCCACTATGCAGGGCACCAGAGTAAATCCTATAATTGTGCAGCTACCAAAGATATACAAGAAATAACATGAGTAGGTACACGGTATATGCTTGAAATCCTACCTTGCCAGGGCTACCGTGGCTCCTTCATGAGAATTACAGATTTGTGTGCTGAGGTGGGAGAGAGCTGAAAAAGCTCAAGGGCCCAAAGCAGTGCTTTTTCCATATGCCTTACCATTACTGAAACACCTGAGCTAAATAACCTATGTTAAGCTGCTGTAAAAAAAATTCAATAGCTCTCATTATAGCCCAGAATTTCTCATTTCCTACTTGTGGTGGGATGCCGGTTGCACCCTGGGTTGCTGTCTGGAGCATATAATGACAGTGGTTCAGGGCCCTTTAAAGGTATTCTCTTTTTACAATGCCAACAAGGTAGTGGCAGTAAAAAAGTGAAGGGGGAAAGAATCGAGCCCATAACAATACTGGTGAATGAGAAGCATATGTGCTGACAGAGGAATGCGTTCTGCAGGGAGCTGCACAGAGTTAGTTAAATCCGCATGGCCCACGGGCTCAGAGATGTGACAGCAAGTAAGGCAAGTGGGAAGGTGACAGGAGACACCAGCACAAAATCCAGTTGATAAACAGATGGGTGTTTTGTGTTTTTACATGTGACCATGACAGGAAGAATATTTTCAGAAGCGTTTTCAAGGGAAGACAAATGTGCAAAGGCAATGGCAAAACAGCCTCTAGACTCTGGACTCCATGGAGCTACGTAAAGGGATAAGCATTCAAAAGTGCTTAATTTACATTCCATTCTCAAAAATTCTGTCTAACAGTTAAGATGTTATCTACTGCTATGTTTCAGTACCCAAATCTCTTTTAAAAATGGAAATTCAATGTCAGGTCACTTAAATGGTTTGAACACTTTATTGTGACACCTTTGTCTTTAATTAAACCAAGCTTCTGAAAATTCTAGTATGCATGTAAATATTAAGTAGTGTTTATTATTTAAATAGTCTAAATGGAAATAATAACAGATCATTTATTTCAGCAGTTTAAGCCATAGCTGTGAAATACAAGATTAATTGCACTCATACAGATTTCGGATAGTGATTTTTATTTTTAATCATGAAACAGGCAAATATAGACTACACAACTGTTCAAGATGAGATATGAAGATGTTGCCTTAGATTGTGCCATTTCTGTGGTCATGAAAAATGAAAATTCAGAGCAGCTATGTAAAGTAAAAAGTAAGAACTCAAGGTATTGTTTTCACACAGTATATACTTAGAGCTTCTTGTTCTGATACAGATTAATATTGGGAAGAATAGTTACAGAAAAGGTGTTTGAAAGATAATCTGAAATCTAAATAAATATATACCTGGATAGTTTTCATTTTATGTGAGACAATACTAAATGCCATTATTTTTGTTATCTTAGATAAAATTTTTATGGAAAACTTATTATCTTCACAGGTTCTAATGAACTATCTTCTAGTTCATACTTTAATATTTTCTTTACTTTTTTCCCTTAATCTGCCCCTTCTTTTTTCCAATTGCCTTTACAATGCAACTGCTTCCCAAACTTCATTTTCTTCATTCACAAATCCAGAGCAAGGCCTTTTCAAACCAAAATCCCAAATAGCACTCAGATTTCTCTAGATCCTTGTTCTATTTTATCCAAAAAATGCCCTCTTGATAAAATATTACAGTGATAATGTCTCCTGGGCAGTCCTTGCTTTCAGTTATCAATATGAGACTTTGGACTGAAAATCTTCAGGCAATTTTTTTTCTTTTTTCTTTTTTCTTTTTTGAGTTTTAAACTTTCTTGGTGAAGTTAATCACTTATTCACACAATCACAGAATCTCAAAATAAACTCAGAAGCGACCCGCAAGGAACATTGAGTCCAACTCCTGTCCCTGCACAGGACAGCAAGAAAAATCACATTATTTATCTAAGGGCATTCAGCTCTGTCAGGCTTGGTGCAGTGACCACTTCCCTGGGGAGCCTGTTTCAGTGCATTACCACCCTCTGGGTGAAAAACCTTTTCTTGATATCCAACCTAAACCTCCTCTGACTCAGCTTGGTGCCATTTCCTTGGACTGTCACTGTCACCACAGAGCAGAGATCAGCATCTATCCCTCCTCTCCCCCTCAAAAGGAAGTTGTAACTGCAGTGAGGTCTCCCCTCAGTCTCCTCCAGGCTGAACAGACCAAGTGTCCTCAGTCACTCCTCATACAGCTTCCCTTCACGGCCCTTCACCATTTTCATTCCCCTCCTTTGGACACTCTTTAGTGTCTTAACATCTTTTTTTCCATTGGGGCACCCAAATTTGCCCTCAGCCCTCGAGGTGAGTGAGGCAACTGCAGCCCAGAGCAGAGGGGACAATCCCCTCCCTTTTCTGGCTGGCCATGCTGGCCCTGATGGCCCCAGGACAGGGTTGGCCTTCCTGGCTGTCAGGGCACCGCTGGCTCATGTTCAAACTTGCCATAGACCAGCCTAATAAGTAAATCTTAGGCATATTGGAGGAATTACAGAATGTTCCCTTGTAGAAATCTAGCAAGTAGTCTCAACAAAGCTTCTTTTGATCTTCTGCTGCACTTTCTACCTTTCTAAGATTCTTCTCCATTGCATAACACACCTTAAAAGTTGAAATTTCTGGACTTTTAAGACTAACAATAGAATTTATCTTTTTTTTTCCATACACAATTCCACTGACTTCTCCTGTGACAGCATTTGAAAGTAAAACCTCCTCGATTTACATTACATTTAAAGACCTTTGCTCCTGTGGGAGTTCTGAACTAAATAGAGTCCATCAACACATCTCAAACCTTTTCACTTCTTAGATTTTCCCTTGGTTAGTAATGCTAGAAAGTAAGTGGTTCCAATTAAAGTTAAATGTCACTTCTTTGTTTGCCCACAATGACAAAGGATTCAGACAAGTTCATAATGAACAAAATTTCAATATCATTTTGATCTTGCATAAAAAATTATCATTACTCAGTTTAGATCCTATGAAACTCCCAACACATCTGGCAAAAAAGTTAGTTCTTAATTTTCAAGTCTCTGTATACTCCAGAACATGTATGGATGTCCAAACCTACTCCAGTGAAATTTCACGTGAATACAGCCTTCAGAAAGTGAATGGATCACATCTGAGAGAGCTCAATTTCAAGGGCATGGAGAACTTTGCAAGCTGAAGCCAAAAGATATGATTCATATCAGATAAAGTATGAACTGCTTCTGCAAATGTAACCCTTGGGGATACCTAATATTGCTTATGAGGAGATGGGAGTCCAAGGAATAAGGTCAGAAGAACTTTGTAACTAGGGAAAAAGATTTTAAAATATCAAGAGAAAACTGTCAGTGGGAAAAGGTTTCACAGCTCTCAACAAAAAGTCAAAATATGCTTCTTGGAACTTGTTAGTATATATTTTTTAACTCCCATTTGGATTGTCTGGGAAAAACTCAGTCTCAAAATGCTCTGAGACATTCTTCATAATAGTCTGAAGGTGAGGGTGGCCTACAAAGTGTTTCAATTATCAAAGAAAATATACCAGCACATTTCCCTTCAGCACACATGGGCTTCAATTCAGCAGAGCTCTTGATTTGGTGTATGAGCTATAAATGATTCCTTCACTAAGATCTCATTGGAAGAAGGGAAACCCAAGAAAAGCAGTGAGACAAATTAGTCGATGAGTTACCCAAATGCTGTTAACTGTTGGCTAGGTCACAATTTTTAATCAGACTGAAGGTTTTTTGATATGGCTTCACATTTCTACATTAATGTTGGAAATGCTCAAGTGCCATCAGGGTTAAAAAAAATATGAGAACTGCTTTTCTTTCTGCAATTTCATTTCCCTCTGTGCAAGTAAAGCTTACCATTTGAGGCACAAGGGAATAAAAAGACCTGTTAAAGGGTTACTCTCTTTTTGTCTTAGAAGAAGGTGGAACAATATTCTGATTAAAGAATGGATCAATTTTCCAGAGACAAAAAGATGGCAGTCTAGAGTTAAAAGCAAAATTTTTAACTAGAAAAACAAAACAAGAATGCACTTACAGCAGATATAGCTGCAGGTCCAAATAATGTGATTTCACACGCATTAGTTAAAGGCATTAAATTAACTGACATTCTTAAAAATGAAGGAGATTCCTGAGGATTAGGAAGTGGCAAATACAACTCCATTAGTTTAAAAAGGGTCAAGAGATTAAAGACCAAGAAACTGAGACCAGGGAGTTTAACATCTGTTGAAGAGAAATCTTGGAAACCTTAAACTAAGCAGTAGGAAGAACACCTGGGAAAGTGGTTTTGTTAAGCAATGCGGAGTCAAACAGTTTGTGTTTAACTAACTATAAATGCCAGTAATTAATAGACCTGATCTGCTGGACTTACTTGAAAATAAAACTCTTGTGATAAGAGGAGGTGAACTTACTGGCTGTACATAGCAACACTCAGTGAGACACTAGAATGTAAAAAAATAAAGATGAGGCAATAGGCCAAAACCCATGCTGGATAGTAATGATGCTTAAAAATGTGGAAGAAAGGTTGGGATCTTTTTAAATTATAAAAGGGTTCAAATGGGAATAACTGAGTGGTCAGTTTGCGTTCTCTATAATAGAAAATATGGATGTAAAATGCTGTCAGTGTAAAAAGTAATATTCAAGCATAAAGTAAATCTTGAGGTTGTAAAGTTCTGTTTGTTTATGCATTGGAACGTTAAACCATTACTGACTAAAAAACGAATGGATTTTCATATACACTTCAAATGTATATTGCCATGTGGTCTTGCTTTTATGTCTTCCATTCATTCATTTTTATTTGCTCCAATTAAAGCTTGTTTGGAACTAGACACAATAGTGTTTGGAATAAAACTAATTCCTATCAGTGTTTTTATATTGAATACAATGGAGTTTCAGTAAGGACTGGGACCCTTAAATAAGAAGTCTACAGAGTCAATGGTTATGTATGTGATTTTTGTGAGCAGTGCCAGTGTATAAAAGCACCTGAGCTCTCTAGCTTCAAGTCCTGGGGTGGCTTTTGAGGAAGACTAAAAATCTAGGAGCACCTGGGCTCCAATCCCAGCACTGCTGCAGATGCTTTGTGCTGGTGAGCATGTTCTTCTACTGCTTTTGGTTTAGTTTTCCTTTCTGTTAAACAGAGATAATAAACCCAGCATGTTTTATGAGGTTAAAGGTGTTAAAGTTGTGAATTCCTGTAAAACCATAGAATGGGAAGATATATAGAAATACAAAATATTTTTCTTCAGAAGAAAATGTGTGACATATTAAGCACAGAAGGAGTTCTCATTTGGTGTGAATCAGAAGCACTTCACCTACTGCCTCAGGTTATAAACCTTTTGACAAGACTTGGGTATTAGTATGTGTCCAGATGCATTTGACCTCTTTCTGCTATGCCATCATCAAGCTTGTTGCTGAAATAGTGGTGTTAGATAAAATTGGTCATGAAAAGAAAACACAACACAGGTTTAACTCCCTGTGCTGCTTCTCAGAGAGGGACATGATATCCTAGGGAGAGCCTGTGCTCTCAGGTGACACAGAATTGAGCTGTCACTAGAAATTCTCATGAGAAACCTTCCTGAGTCTGTTATTTGACTGGCTGATCCCTGATGCACCAGTTTCTCTGGCAGATTCTAGGGAAAGGTCTGTTCCCCCACAGGAGAACAGCCCGAGCTGTTCTCCAGCTTGCCCCCAGCCTGGGATGACTGGCACGTTGGGAAACAGGACTTGACAGAGTTCACAGACCCAAATCACTCAGAAGAGCGTGAGCACAGAACTTGCAGCACAAAGTAGATGGAAACTCTCTTCATATACTTTGGTGAAACCAAATGAGGATTTTGAAGAATAATTAGACCAATAGGAAGGGGAACTGCAGTCAAAAAGTCTGTTTGAAAAGCAGGTTTTCTAAACAGATGCATTATGACTCCTAGTGAAGAAAGTTATTTCTTTCAGTTGCTGGACGAAATGCCTCCCAAAGCACCTGTTTTCTGTGTTTATCCTCAAAGGAATACAAACTTCAAATATTTTTCTTTTCATAGCTTTTTAACCTAGGTTCTGTCTCCCAAAATGCAGCTGTTTGCAGTGTTGATTTAATCAATATTTTTCAGTATAATCCCTATGTTGTTCCCTTTGTTCAACAGTGAAGAGGGGGCTAAAACAGGAAGCTCAAGCTATCCAAATTGGTTACTTGCCCCTAAGTATTAATTTACATTCATCATTGCTGAACTGAGTTAGTTATTTTTTTCACCTACACGACAGCTGATATTTTATTGAGCACAAGACAGTTCTTATGTTTTTTGGTTTTTTTTAACATTCTGTGTTCATCTCTATTACATAAATCAATCAGACAAAAATATGGTATTTCCTGAAAACAAAACCTTTGTTTCCACTGCTGCCCTGTCCATATAACCAGACATATATCAACATAGCTTCGTTGACTCCAGCTGGGTGTACTGATTTTAAACAACTAAAAATCTCAGCTGTGATATATTGTGGTAAGTTAGCTTCCTGTACTCTGGTCCACATTCACCCCATTTTGCTTTTTTTAACTGAGACACCTTAACTGGGAATGTATCATATTATCTACAGTCTGTTAATAGAAAAGTAGAAATATGAAAGACAAATGTACTGCCAGACATTTGAGCTGTAATTGTTTATTTTCTGGACACGTCCGTTTAGGGTAATTATGTAGCCAACTCGCACTGCTCAGATGAGTACCTCAAACTGTGTGATGAATCTGAGCTATAGATCTTTCATCCAGGGTCGCTGAGGGCAGGTGGGATTCAACTTCAAGTTTAGGCACTCCAGTATAGATGTCTATAGAAAAAGATACAAGGATTGCTCCTTCACAATAATTCTGGTTAGTCACTGAAAATTACTCTTAGGTTTCTGTGAGGAGGACATTATTTTTTTCAATACGAAGAGCACATTTGTTTTAGCACGGCTGAATTTCTTATATTCTCCCAAGAACTCAAAAATAAAAACTTAAAAAAAAAGTTTGTCTAGTAAAAGTTCTTGTATGATATTTCAGACAAAAAAAAAAATCCCCAAACACCTAGTTTTGTAGCCTTCTGCTTTTCACTGAAAGTTCAAATTCCCTGGCTGAACCCTCTCTCTTAACTAGTACAGTGATATTCAGCCTCAGTAAGAAGGGGTGACTCATCAAGTCCTGCAGGAAGCAATCCTCTCAGCTCAAGCATTACAGGGCATGGACCTTACTCTCATTAGGATGCACTAAACCCATCACTGCAGGGAAAAAAATTGTGATTTTCTCAAAGATTTTGGAGGAATTTTTGATCAAAATGAAAAAGACAAGTACCAAAACATCATATACAGAAAAGTACTTTTCACCAACAATAAAATATCTAGTCCAAAATTTAGACAATGATTTAGACAGATTTTTTGTCACCTTCTACAATTGACTAAACTCCCGATAATCATAAAGTATATATCTTTGGTAGATAATCATTAGTGAGTCAAAAAGAACTTGATTCTTCTCACATTTTCCATGTTAACCTGAGTGATAAGTTCTCTAAAATAACATTATTTCTGCTTTACAAGCTCTTTTACAAGAGCTGAAGCACTGTAGGTTGAATTTTGGTCTTATAACCACCTCTCTGCATATCCAGGAAAACAGCCTGTATTTTACCATCTTAATGAAAGACTTTATTTTTGTGGCACCTGAACTTCATCTGGTCAGACATAGCAGTCACAGTAACAGTGAAGGATGAGAAAGATGAGCATTGCACCAAGATAAGCTTCTTCCCTCCTTCTGCACCACAGTCTTCCAGTTGAAGTATTTGTAAAAGATTCTTTATTTTACAAAGAGAAAACTCTACAGCAGCAGAACCAATCTAGCAATATTTTCTGCACATTTCAAAAACATGGGGTTTCTTCATCTCTAGTAAATCAACCAAGTTCTAAGTGAAAATCTGGCCTGACATTTAAAGTCATGGACAGGCTGTGCAAAATACCAGGAAACAAGAACAGCTGAGCTGGGAAACTGCTGGAAGACCTAGGAATTGTTTTCCCCATTCGTGTGATGGGGAAGAAAACACCTACCACCCTCTCCAGAGTGTGGTGCTTTACAGACTGAGGCTAAGAGGCACTTTGCATGGGAACCCTTACACATTTTGGCATTAAAGCAAGCTGTCAAACAGTATCCATGAAGCTGCTTAGTTTCTTGTAGTTCAATATTTCTTAGGAACAACCAATGGGAAAAGATCAGAGGTTTAAGGGCTAGACTACTAAATTTCCTGAAGACTTTGAGCCAAATAGCCAGTGAAATAATCACACCAAATAAGCATTAGCTTACCAATCTGCATTTTGTTCCATAGCCAAATAATGAAAATTTGATAAGACATGATGTTTTTTTAAGCAAAAAAAAACCACCTTAATTTACATTCCATATTGCAAAATTGAGGAAAATGGGCAACAAAATGTTAGAAAAGGGGTGAGACCAGCCAAAGCCTTGCTTGTTTTTCCAAGACTGTGTTAGGTTAAAAAAAAAAAAAAAAAAGTGGCTTAAGTCAGAAATATACCTCCAGAATTAATGTTTTTCAGATCTGTCAAGCCAATAAGCAGACAGTCAGTGTATAAATAACAGCCAGACATTTTATTAGGTTTTTTCCAAATTTTTCAGTTTTCAGGAATTTTAAGCTGAGATTTGTTTTCTAACTGCTTGTGAAAATAAAACATTATTCCTGAGCATTTCTGAGGGCATGGTTAAAAGGCTTTTAATTATAACTAAGACCAAAGTTTGTTCTTTTAACCATCCCCTATGCCCACCAAAGGATATCAATCAGAGGTGAATTAGGAGAATTAGCATTCATGATGCTCAAGAAAAAAAAAATTATTTTCAGGAAGGGGAACTGACTGGCACACTTAAAGATTGGGGAGTCATTAGTTGTCTGAACAGTCTGTTGTGAACCGTTCCAGACAGCACTTACTCCATGGCATTTCCATATGGTTACAGGGAAAACAGAATTGCATGGCAGTGAGACTCTTGACCTGAAACGAATGGCAAACCTAGGAGATGGCAATTACAGTTCATCATGGACAAATAGATTTGTTTTGCATGTAGTAGGAGCACAGTGAGAGAGAACTGCTCCTGCGAGACAGTAAGGAAATGAAGACTGTGCCTTCACTTTGCCTGCAGCATTTAAAAGATGCAGCACTTTATTGTAAAGCTTTTATGGAAGACTCCAAGTAAGGAGAAACAAACTAGGCCTGGGGATTGGAATAAAAACATCTCTCTTTGGCAAGATGGATACCCAGCCTGCCTTCTCCACCCCCACCCAACCCATCCGTGACCATGGGTTATAGCACAGCACAGGCACGTAAATTCAGATCATATGAACAGAGCTATCTCCTCGCTAGGCAGAAATTTCAGGCTGGTAAATATACGATAGCTCCATTCCTTTTTTGACAGTGAAACCAGCAATAAATTCTGAACTGATTTTTATTTGATCCTCTCATTGTCTCACCATAAATTTGTGCTAGTGCTGACTCTCAAAGTATGGATTATATGTTTCCCTTTCACATCATGAGACATTAAATTCCACATATATCACACATTTATAGCAGATGTTCCTAAACAGACAAACCAGGTGCTAAACATATTTGATTCTGATGGGTAATTTTTGAAATTATTGCAATCAATGAGCTAATAATGCTGTTGGTAATGATGAAGTCAAGTTATTATTACCCATTACATTTAATCATTGACAGCAAGTTAATTGGACCTAATTGGAGAAATCATCATAAATAACACAGAGCAGATGGCGGACGTTTGTTTTTCCACTTCCAAATGTAACAGAGTTATAGATAAATTCTGGATGAACCAATATAAAAGGGCAGAGAGTGCGTATATCCCTCCATAAAACCATAGTTCAGATTGGCAAAATTGCAAGTCTGACAGGCATAGAAAGAGCTTTGACAAGGCTGGGTAGCTAAACAAAACTTTTTAGCTGTTATCCATGTCTGTCATCTTTTTTATACGCTGGTCTCAATCTCACGCATGCAACAGCATTGAAGGGTGATGGAGGGAAAGGACGCAAATCAAAAAAAAAAAGCAGGAAAGGGAAAACTGATCTGCTCAAACAGATGTGTTTAAAACACAAACTTCTGCATCTGACCTTATCACTGGAGACTCTTTTTGGTGAGAAATAGATGCTTTCTGAGTATGATTGATCTTATTCTAACGCAGGCGAGAATGGCAAGCCAAACTTTTCCTCACTACCAAGTGTAAATGTCATCAGATGGAAATGCTGACATACAGATGTCCAAGTTATAGATTCCACACAATTTGTGCACAAATTGAGCCAAAGACTAGGGAAGCGTAAGAAAGTTTAGAAACATGGAAACCACCAACCCACCACATTTGGCTTTTGGGTGAGAAGAGAGTCCCCACTGCTTTTCCTTTTGCTAGTTTAGATCTAACAAAACATCCCATAAAATTGGGTGAAGACCCTTCTTTTTGTGAAGACCATGGCACTCATTTTTATTGTTATTCTTGATTGCAAGGGGAAAATAAACACACACACACACACAAAAAAGGATCTGACATCTTGAGATACACCATGCCTTATTATTGAGATATATGAAGAATGTATCTTTTTGTTCCTGCTTATTTCTACCTATGTGCACTTCAGATTTTCCTCCCATCTAGTAACTATTTGCCTGCTGTCTGATTTGAATGGGAAGTGTCTCACTGACTTTTTTATACTACATCTAAACTTGAAGGAAAGGAGAAATAGAACATGCAAGTGTGAACTCTGGGCTGATTGTGTTATAAATCTAGAAATATTATTCCTTTTCTTGCATCAGTGTTTCCACTCATTTCCACATGCTCCCAAGCTTTTAGGAGAACACTTGACAGCAGTGTAATAATAATTTTCTCTCCATGCACTTTGTGATTAGTGCACATATCATCCTCTGGAGAAATGAAGAATTTATGCATAGCCTATTGACTTTCTTCTCATGTTTCTACAATGTACAAACTCTAATCTCTTGCTTTAAAACTGCTTCCCTCTTTTTAAAGTCTGACACAAATAAATGAATTAGGACTACTAAATCCCTCATTGCAACATGCAGATTTTGTGCCATGCAGACTGGGAACAGTAAATAGTGTGGCATCAGCCCTGGCTTCAGATCCATGGATCTGCTTTCCTGGATTGTTGATCCCCGTAGCAGGTGGTTTTGAGAAAAACTGACTACAGTCAGAGTTTACATCTAATTCCCTGCAGACAGAGGGTTTATATAATGGTTTAATATTCAACAAGTAAACCACAGTTAGGAAGTGAGGAATTCTGAAATAGCAGAATTTTTACTGACTCAGTCCAAGGTTATTTCACAAATTAAACCAAAGGTTTAAGATACCATAAAAATGGTATTCCAACCACCCACAAAAATGCAATTTTATATGGTTTAGTTGATATGCAATAAAAAGATTTTTAAATATTCTGGTTTTAAGTTGTCTAATTTTACTATAAACCTAACCCTAAATTGTTTGCCTCATTGCACAATATTGTCATAATGTTGTTTCTTTTAATTTCTTTAGTTGAAATGTCCATTCAATATCATGCATTAAATCTTGATCTTGAAGTCTGATCTAAACAGTAGTTAATTAATTCATCTGGACCCATACATTCACAGTTCAGAAATTTCCATACAGAAAAAACTTTCAAGAAAAATCTGAATCGTGATCACAATTTAAATGTGTGAAAGCTTAGACCTTTCCCATGCACATTTACATTATTTTAAGACCATATTGTCAGCTGCTGTAAAGCTGTATTTATCTTTGGTACTACATCATAAAGAATACTGTGTACAAAGATGGGAATGGAAAGCAACATTACCTGATAATATCTCTTCTCTGATTGTTTTCTGCTTTTTTTTTAAAAAAAAAAGTACTAATGTGAAAATACTGATCTCTAATCATGTAAAAGTTAAACATTTTCTGTGAACTAAGAATCTAGGCTGCCTCAGAAGTCAATGGGAAAAAATATTCTTTGAGAAGGTGATTTATTCTGTTTCATTTGGGTTTTTCAAAACTTTCTGACATTTCATTAAAAATCAGTGTGTTGACTCTTATTTATGCTTGATCAAAGGGATTTTTTTCCTCTCCTTTTTTTTTGTCTTTTATTAAAACTTCCAAGCTGTGTGAAGTTACATGTCCCTTGGAAACTGATTTTCAACAGTCACTTCAGGAGGAATCTTGGTGTCTGGACTAGAGTTGATAACTAAAGTTGTGTGATTTACCTTCCTAAAGTTCTGAAAGCCAATGAATTTCCAACTCTTTCCCATAACAGGGAGCTAAAGATGATGCTGAAACAGGCAACTCTGGAAATATTTTGTCCTAGATGGAAACCATTCATCCTTCAGGGAAGCTGACAGAGACAGCTAATAGGGGGATTCAACTTGTTGATATCCAAGTACAATATACACTGTTTTCAATAAAATAAGAAACTATTCAAATTTCTGATGTTTCCTGACTGAATTACTGAATTTAATCAAAATTTCTGAAGATATTAACATTTGAAAGACAATTTTTTGCCATAACATGAACCAGAGAACTTGATCTCCAGCAAGAGTGCCCTCTCCACCCTCTGTGTATAATATTAAAAAATCTTGCTGACCAAAATTCATCAGCCTGTAGTGCTCCACCAAACAGAAATACAGTTGCCTAAAACAGACTCTAAGAAGAGGGCTGGCTGACACACCACCATAATTTTCCTTTTGCTCTCTCAAAGCCTCCAGCTGCTGTAACTCAAAGTCGTCCAGCATGTCCATGAAATTTGGTGGGCATTTAGAAGTTAAATGCAGATGCGATGGGCTGTACTCTGCTTCGTTTGAGAACCCAAGGCTCACCAGACTGAACCTGGTCTCCCTTTGTTTCACACAGGGACTCCTCCCAAAGCAGCTGATGTGTACAGCCTCAGCAGACAAACTGTGTCATAACCGTGTTCCCTGAGCTGCATTGTGAGCGGGCAATAGCAGCAATCTGTGACAATAAAAGCAGCTGAACCAAACACAGCAAGAAACTCTGCCAAGTACCTCAAAGTAGGGTCAGTTATGAAACACGGAAACTCTTGCACAGAAGAAAGGCCAAGAAGCTGCTGTGTAGCAATAAACTTTGATCAGAACTTGCTTAAAGTGATCAGAGAGTACAGAAAAATGTACTTTTATCTATTTTTCAGTCTTCTTAGACTTCTGAAATCCTTGCTTTCATTACTTTCAAAGTGGGAGGACTTGGGTTAAACTTGAGCAGCATTAGCTAAGGCAGAACTTTCAATAGTGTCTCAGCAACACTTGCAGATGTTTATACTTTACCCTGTTAAAGAGGAACGAGGAGTGGAAAGCTTTAATCACCTGCCAATTTAATATTTTCATAAGAAAACCTAAAGTTCTGTTAATGGACAGACGGTTAAAGTACTATTATTAGTTGATATTAAAGAAAGAAATCCAAAGACTGGAAGAGGCTTTGGAAGCAAAAGCAGCTGGGAACCCCAGATTAATAGAAATCAGATACGGAAAAGATCTATTAAGTCATCCAATCAATGCTACAGTTAATATAAAATCACTTCCAACAGCAGATTTGCTAGTGGTCTGTCCAGCCTGGATTTAAATATGAGCAATCAGGATTCTGACACTTCCCCACATTCCTGTGGACCACTCTGCCAGGAATTTTTCCCACTGATATTCCGCCTATATTTACCTTTTCACACTACTCAATGTATGTTAACATTCCTAAAGTAATTTCTTTCCTCTTTTTTATTATCAATTATTTTTACAAGACTTCCACTAGTTTTAATTAACCAACCTGTTTTATACTTTCCATATTAATGTTCTAAGAAGAAAAAATTTAAAATGACAGGACTTAACCTCAGTTGTGGTCTACTTGATCAAAAGCTCAGTGGAGATTCTAAAGCATCACAGCTAATCTGGAATGGTTTGAAGCTGCTTAATCACCACAGTACTTGGGAATTTATTTCTATTAGCTACACATATTTTGCAAGTGCAAGGGATTTTATATTTTAGTAACATCAGCCAGGTCCCCTTCTTTATTTGTTGTTTTCCTTGCCAGTGACTCTCTTTGATAATTATGGAGTCATTCCTAAAGAGTCTAAGCATTGTTACTGCTTATTACCATTTTTGAATCAAGATATGATCAATTATTTGGTTCGTTTTCCTGGGAGAGTTAGCATTTGCTTATCTTCATTTGAAGAATCTAGAATCTTTAGGAAGCTTCCTTGGCCATTTCGTGCTCCCTTTTTGTTCTCTTTCTCCCATAGGAAGCCTGTTGTTCCATCTTCCTATAAGTGCTGTTCTGGAGAAAGGTGCCAGTAGGAAGAGTTTTCCACCTGCGAAAAGCTTGGAAAATTTGATGGCCACAAGGACTCTGTCGTACAGACCAAACTGCTGAATCACATCAATATTTTGAAAAGGAAAAAAAAAGGCAGAGGTTAAAAATTAAAACACTGAAAAATATTTGTTATTCAAAAGTGCTAACTGTTATTCTTGCTCTTCACAGTACTGAAAAACAGTGGATTTCTCTCATAGGGCTGAAAGTGGGCCATGTACCCTTTATACTTCAGGCTTTGATGATAGGGATGCAAACAGTGACTCCATTTATGCCATGTCCTGGTCTTAAGAAGTAAGTTCTTGCAAGTGCAGAACCCATGTCTGATGAGAAAAGACTTGGATCAGCATTCAGTAAGAAAAGACTGTTCAGTTTAACAACAGGGAAAAGGAAAAGAATGACGAGATCAAGTGACTTGACTACAGTGCAAAGGTTGTTTTCAAAAAATTACAATAATTAGTCATTAGATAAGGATAGTTAAATGTTGGGACAACTTACCTAAGGATATGACAGGCTCTTTATGACTTAATCAAATTTGAGTCAATTTCTAAAAACGTAAACTAATCTATTTCCTAAATAGAAACTCTTGGCCTGAGGCAAAGGCTACTGGGTGATCACATGCTGAAGTTTGTGCTATGCTGTGTTGTGATAATGGTCATGCCTCAGAGTCTATGTATTAATTTCATTTCACTGGAGGTCGATATTTTCTTCTGAATCTGCACTAAGTATTCCTGCAAAAGAATGAGAAAGTGGAAAAAACTCAAACCCCCCATTCCTTTTCACTCTAGTAATTAAGCCAAGATTACTAGAGAAATACAATTCTTCTAAATTTGCCCATAAACTCTCTAATTTTACCTTGATATTTAAACAGAAATTCCTGATTAATTAATCTAATTCCACCTGGTCAGCTTGTGGCAGTTGTACAGCTTGCTCTAATGAGCAGATTTCTTGGCCTGGTGGCAGATTACAATGTCAAATCAACCACCAGGTGCAGGATGTAGAAAAGCTGGGTTCAAAGCTCCATGAATCTTAGAATACAACAGTATAATATTTCAGCAAAAATCAACACTAACACTTTCTAGAAGCCCCAGAGTAGGAACAACATTTTCTCCAATTTAATACTCTATGTCATGATGTAACAAAATAATTATTTCTTTGTATGCTGGGCTGGGAAAATGTACACAGTATTTCAGAAAAATTGAATAGTGATCACTACATACGGAAAAATTTAACAAAACTACAGGGCTTCCAACATACCCCAGGATCATTTTACAGACTTTTGAGACACCTTATTGGCTCCTGACAGACTCCTAAGGTTTAGAATCACTATTTTCAGTCTAAAAGGTGAGGTAGTATCAGGTTAATATGGTATATTTATTAGAAAAGGCTGACTTCCTGGTGCAGCCTTAAATTATTAGTATTGAAATAGTGTTGTGAAGACAGTTTATTGACCAGGAAACAGAGTTTTGGTTAAGAAATGAAATGCAGAGTCAGGAAATCCAATTTCATTTCTTGCCTCTGGTACAGATTTTCTGTGTGGCTTTGACTGGTTAGGGGTGTGTTCTTATATCAAAGCACATATTCAGATTGACTAATTTAGATGCTGTATAATATTAAATTGTAATGGTAGGATATTTTTCTTAGGTATTTAAAAATCTCAGTGGAACCTGTCTTCAACACCTAAAAAAGGAATTTAGGTATCTAATTTTATTTGTGTGAGAACCAGGCACCTTCCTTTGGTGACTTGGAGTAAATACCCAGAATATGTCTTGTAAAGTCCACTTATGGTGGTACTTGACTTACAATATCACTGGAGAGAAATTCAAACTACTAACAGTTCATTACCACTTCTTTCTGAGCTTTCTTTAAATCAATCTATTTTAGGGTGGTCTCCATTTGAGGCCGCACTAGTTCCTTTGCCATCAATTACAAAATATACTCTAGTAAGGAAAGAAATGGATTTTTGCAGTGGGCAGAACAAGAAAATCTTGCAAAAATGTGTATCAAAACCAATAGCAAAAATATTCAGTTTTTCTCCTCTTCTACGTAGTGGAATAGAAGCAAAACCATCCCAGTTGATTTGAATGAGGCGTAAGTGGGTTGGAAATGTGAAGGCAAACTTCTTGAACCAAATGCCAGAGCAGTCCAGAATTATCTCCATTATAGACCCTCTCGCTGTGGGCATTTTGTAACAGACATACTCTATATACCACCAGGTATTTTTATTTCCTTCCCATTAGCACAATTTATGCCAGCCTGTACCTACTATATGTCTAAAGAAATCACTTTAATTCACAGTTCAACAAAATTCTTATAAATTCTAAATCTAAACAAAGCTTAGGACTTTTTGTGTGTCATTTTTTGTGGTTTAAGTAGACAACAAGTAACAAACAAATATTAATTCCACAACTACAGTTGTTAGTATTTCATTTAAATGTGAGTGCCTAAACTTTTTGGGCTTGTCTGATCACTTCTGGTTTTTGACTTAGCCACAGAAGTAAAAAAAATCCCTTGTCATCAGCATATACACATCATTGAAATCTGCAAAACCACTCACATGGGGTGATGATATACAACAACCTTTAGCTGTCTGACATGTAGGCACCTTGTCTAAGCTAGTTATCTAGGTTTACTATACATTTGGTGTAGAGTCAGAGATGTTACCAAGAGAAGATCAAACCTATCTTAAAAAAATCTTCTAAGATATCTTCTAAGATTTGAGGTTTTCCTCCTGAATTTCTTTTTTTTTTTCCACAGACTAAAGGGAAATTAGAGTCAAGACTGAGCCTAAATGGCTTAGATCTGAGCTTAGTTCAGATGGATCCCACCTGGCTGCTGGTTTAGTCTCTTAATTGTCTTGTATTTAGGAAGTTATTTATCTTATTAGTTATAATCACAAAACTATGATTAAAGCCCATAAAAGATGAGCATTAACAATAGATTGAACAGTACAAGTCCAGAGGGACCCTTGACTCTAGGCAACAGTGTGACTGGAGAAAGGAATCCTTCCATATTATCTCCTGCTACAAGAAATATGTGTAATTCATATTTCCTCTTTTCTGAGCACTCCACTGCAACTTGTTAACACAAATGACAGCAAATGAACTATTTTCATATAACAGAAGTAGACAGAAGTACCTACAAAGTCTGATCTCATCCTTTGACATTTCCAAAGTGATTCTCAGGTCAGTGGTGCTGGGCTAGGTTATGGATGGGAGTTCTCTGTAGCAGAACAATTTAGGCTGGCTTGGTTTAGGTTGTGCTTTGCAGACTGCATGTTTCCCTTGGACTCTCCATTCAGCAGGGAGCATAACAGGCCAGTTGTAACATTAAAAAAGTTATTCCTGTCCATAAATCATATGTATTCCTCCTCATCAAGTAAGATGCCTTGGACTGTGATAATTTCTTTTTTTGCCAATTTATTTTTCGGCTGATTTATGGCACTTGCACTAAGTGTGTGATCTCCAAGAGTCTGGAAAAGAGGCCACGTGCTTTTGCCTTGAACTCACAAATGTCTGTCCCCATGTTTTTGAGGGTGTGAGTGATTATTAATGTTGTCTTATTCTGGCTTTCTTAACAAAACTCACACTGTCTAAAATCACAACACAAATGTCTGTGCTTCCTAAACTTTGATTCCAAAGCAGTGTTTTTTTCACAAAAGTTAGCAGTGCTCAAAGACCCCATCTTGATCATTGAAAAATGTTGAGCCACATTTCTGTAGAAAAATGCACATATTACACAAAGTAAATTTTCTGTTTGATTCTCTTTACTTATATCTTTAAAAATAAAACCCTTTACATACCAATGACCGACTGTGGAGTCTTTGAGTAATCATAAGCACCCTGAGAATCAGTCTCTGCTCTTCAAAGAGTCCACTTGAGGCTGTGAATCTCCAGGCACATTTCATGCACCAGCCACTTTCAAAATACTGTGGAACGTGCAAGGATCGGGACTTCACCAAACATGTGATCAGTGTTTGTCTCACATCTTATCAAACACTGAAATCCTTCTTATTTCTCCAGTGCACATAAGCAGGCATAAAAAGAAGTGAAGAGTTTAAATTCCTCTAATCTGTATCTTTTTCATATACAAAGTCTAAAACTTTGTGAACTGAATTGATATGGAATGATTTCAGTCAATCATCACCATAATTGTCTTTTCACTGGCACCAGCACTTCAGAGCCTCACAAGCAACATAAAGTTATTCTTCAGAAACTTCAAGGTCTAACCTGTCCCATTTATTGCTATAGTTCAACTCAACATTGATTTTGCAGTGTTTCTGCTGTGAGTGCTTTCATTAGGTGTTGAAGGAAACTATGAATCTTTTAACATGCTGAGATCTTTCTGGGAGTCTGTACATAATGACTATGGGCAGAAGTGTCACACATTTATGTGTCCCAAGAAGTCTACCACCTCTGAGACAGCAGACATCTTTCTGCTGTTTAGATCACTGAAAATTGCCTGTTAATTGATTCATGTGAGTGCATCCTATTGTTTATTGCTATTGTTAATAAATTCGTTCACTTCTGTGTAAAGACAAATACAAAGGCAGTCTAGTCCTGAGAAATCTTTTCCCTAAGATATGGTTAGAGAAAGAAGGTACTCAGAACTGCTCAGAAAATATCTCATGCAACCACAGCTACCTGTGCTCGCTTTCTCCTCCTCACTGAGACCCTCAGGAGTTGGGCACCAAAACTACATGCCTAAGCTGGGGCCTCCCCACAGGTCTGAAAAAAATGCAAATGTATTACGTGTATTTTTTTGCTTCCTAGTTTGGGTTTTGGATGCATTCGTCTTTCTTCTGTTTTTATTACTTTCTTTCTTTTTTATGGCCTTCAAATAGAGATTTGAATCAAGAGAGAATTGAGGCCACATGTTAGGATACCATTCACATGCCTTCCTGCAACGTTCTGCGTCAGTGTTATCATTTTCCTTTGGCATTATTTCTGTGCAGTGATAGCAGCAACTCTGTGTCACCAGAATTATTCTGGAAGTGTGATATTTACTGTTATCTTGGCCTTGCCCAAGCACAGAATTTTATTTGGTAAGAAACATGTGTGATATATTTGAAGGGAAAATAATTGTCACTGAACAGCCTTAGAAGGTTGCCAGCATGAGTAGACAAGATGCATTCTGCCATTGAAATCAGCAGATTTTGTCATTTCATTGGAGTATAGTTTTGCTCACTAGCAATTATGCATGCAGTAGACTAAGATTTGTTATAAATCTTCTCAGTCTGATCATTTGGTCTATTTTGCTGTCATTTTGCTAACTGACCTTAAGCCCTCGACTGGAAATCCTTCTCAATTATTTCATGACAAGAACAGTTTTCATCATCTTAATTAATAGAAATGATTACAAACATGAGTGCTCAAACATCTTCTTTTTCTTTGGTGTTAAAAATTGGTATGTTAGGATACTGGTGTCAGAGAAAATCAGGATAATAAACAAAATAACCTTATTTCAAGCTTATTTAATTATAATATCTTTTTAGTGGCAAACTAGTTCAGAAAATCAACATGCAGTTTCTCCTCTGAGTAATACAGTTTTAAACGACAGAAAAAAGTAATAGAGTTAGTATGTTATTAACACAGAGTAGTTGTAGCTTCACTGACTTGCATCCATATCTATTGAGATCCAAACACATGTTCAGCTACATCAGGTTGAGAAAATCTTTAAAATTAAAAGAAGAGTTAAAATTTTTACCTTGACACTTCAGGGAAGGTAAATCTGAATTTTTTTGGTTTTTATTCTAGAGCTACCCAGAATGTTATGGAAGACCTGAGAAATGGAAATTAAACTTCTCATTATACTTTAAAAAGTCATATTAATGTACTTTCCCCTGGCTAATGGGTGTTTTGGGTTAACAGGAACACTGGAAAAGAAGATGAAAATGGGAAGGCAGAATGGCAACTGATAATCAGAAAGATTTAGAGATGTATAGGAGATAACTAAACCTACAAAACCAGCAAATGGGAGCACTCAATGAAACTATCACATAGAAGATTAACATAAATACACTTCTTTTTCTTTCCACAGAACAAAGTTGCAGTGTTCATCTTCACAGTCAATTTTGGATGTCAAAAGCATACATTAGATAAAAAAAGTGTTAGACAAATACCTGTGTCCAGAGACAGCTCTTACAAATAACGGACCTAATGGGCCTAAAGCAAACTGTTCCAGGGCATCATGAGATGTCCTGATTTTGAGATGTTGGGATTGTACAGCTGCAGCTGCTTTGAGCATTTTCTCCTGGGCACCATCTCAGGTGCAATATTGCACAAAAGGAAAACTGCTTTGCAAATTATTCTACCTCAGACTAATAGAGTCATAGAAGGTCTGAAAAGATCTCTAAGATCATTAAGTCCAAATATCTACCCAGCACAACCATCATGGTCACAGTTAAACCATGACTTCAAGTGGTACATCGACATGTTTTTAGAACACTTCCAGGGATGGTAACTCCACCACTTTCTTTGGAAGTTGGTTCTAATGATTGACGAGTCTTTCCATGAAGAGATTTTTCCTAATGTCCAATCTAGACCTCCCTCCTCCTGTCACTTGTTCCTTGGTAGAAGAGAACAACCACCACCTCACCCCAGTCTGCTTTCAAGGAGTTTTAGAGGGCAGTTAGATCCTTCCTGAGTCTCCTTTTCCCCAGACTAAACAGCCCTAGTTCCCTCAGCCTCTCCTCATTAGACTTATGCTCCAGACCATTCTGCATCTTCGTTGGACAGTCTAAAACTTGTAACTGGAAGGTCTTTAATGTTCACAGGCTGTTTTCCTTTGACTTGCTGTAGTTTTGGGGTTAATTTACATAGACAAATAATAACCCTCGTTCCCTCCAAAAACCAAAATGTCTTCTATCTCAATGAAAGTGTCAATGCAGCTTGAGGACACTCTTCCTGGCTATGTGAAAGTAGGCTTGAGGTTTAGGCTCTTTATCAATGCTTTTGCTCACCATCTGTAGCCCTGGTATACGTTACATCTCAGTATCAGATAACACCTTGTGTTCTGGCACAGCAAGCAGTGAAACGTGATGAACACTGCTTCCTACAACCTGAAACTCCCTGGGAATCTGACCAAAAGATGGCTTCACCACCAAGACTTTTGTTGTGCTGGGATGGAAGTCATGCCTGGGCTTTATCTGTGGGCTGGAGCTGGCAGAAGGATGGGCTTGGTTGGCACATGGGAAGTACAATAACTAATTTAATAAGGGAATTGGTACCATGTGTAAAATATCCATACTGTTGTTAAACATGCAAAGAGAAGGCAGTCAAAACCTCAGATTTAATTCTTCTTCAGGACTAGCATAGCTACTGCTATTAGTTCCTTTTAAAAACCCATTGAAATATTTGTGTAAAGAATATGTGCGGTAACCAACTATGGTTTTGCTTTATTTCACATGAGGTCACCACTTTACATTTACTGTGAGTCTAAAGTGTTTCACCCTGGTTTGACCCTCAGCCACAATTACAGTGTTAGAGTTCATCTGACTTCTCCCAAAAGTATTAGTGGGCTGTTTTATTATTTTACTGATGAAATTGTGGAAATGTCATTGTATTGCTACTGCTGGTTTACTGCTCTTATGTTTGATTTGGTGGCACTGAAAAGCTCACACCACACATTCAAGCAAAGGAAAACCACGAAAATTAAATTTGTGTTACCTATTTGGAGAAAACATGGTTTAAATTGTTGGTCTTGGCATGTCTCAAAGGACCTGTGAAATGTATTTGGAGCCAGCCTTCTTCATCAGCTAACTTATGTGTGAGAGCTAAATAAAGGAACGTTGGGAAAAGGTAAAAAAAGAAGCAGATAATCAAATATTAGAAAAAGAGGAAAATAAAAATCTCTTTTATACTATTTTAACGGGGTTTTTTTTAATTGAGTTGACAAATATATCATGAGGCAAAGGTTAACTAAACAAACCCTGATGAAAACTCTATAGAGTAACTTAACATAATAAAATGTAGCATGAAGCAGAACATTCTATGATGTTTCAGGACATGGGGTATTCTCTCTCTTTCAGTTAGAGGGCCTTTATTACCCACTAACTGTGTCTTGATATTCAAGCAAGACAGATGATGTGGTGACAGATATCTAAGATTGTGAACTAATGTTCAGCCTTCTACAGAGAACAAGGAAAGCCAGTAGAATTTTTTCACCCTAACAGCTTGCTTTTTCTACTGCTCTCTGGGAGTGGAATTGCACAATGGTTCCTGAAAGGCCAGAGTGGGCTTTGGGATGAGAACACAAGAGATTGCAGTCCACATCCTCAGTTTTTCTATTTTAGCCTCAATATGTCTGAAACTGAATAACACTAGTAGGAGTGTTCTAATTCTCTCTTTTCCAGTTGTTATATAGACTTTTAAAGAGCTTATCTTGCAAATGTTCATCTTCTGTCTCAGTCTGACACAGGATGAGTGTTACGTTCTTTTGGAGTTTCAGGACTTGTGAGATGGGACTCTGTTTTAAAGGAAACTCTATTTGCACATGACCGGTTGATCAGTTACACATTCTAAACAGGGTCCACCTTAATATCCACAGGTCTGAAACAAACCAAAACCCATTACTCCATTGACAGAAAGTTACAGATCAGCCAAAGGATGTGTTTTACAATAAAGTGAGTCCTTAGTGCTGTCAGATTGTGCTAAACAGCTCTTTTTTTTTTTTTCATATGCAAGCAAACAGCACCTCTGGGCTACATCTGCCACCTAAATCATCTCTTTTAGCCTCCAGCAATTCCAGAAGGGATCCACCATAGCCATGTGCCATATTCACTGTCTGCAAGAAGATGTCTCAGATGCCTTACTTCTCAGAAAACATTAGACATTTGGTGGACAGCTGAATCAAATGCTTTCCCCACTTAGAGTCTGAAGCTGATGAAGTCCCAGATTTTACTGTTGTAGTCAGAGGAACAAAACAAGAAGCAATCTTGTTACATATTACTCTCTAATATATTTCAGCAAAAGAGCTCGATTTGTCATAGTAGTTCATTGTTCACAGCTTCATTTTGATTCAACAAGTTTCTTTGGATATGTAGCTCATTTAGGTCAAGTTCTTTTGTTGATTTTGATCAGTATTGGGTCATTTCCCCAACAGTGCATGCCATAAATGACTAACAGCAGAGTTTTGTAGCCTCTAGACATAACATCTGCCATCCAGCTATTCTCAATGTCTGTTTTAGGATTTCGTTTTATATGGCAGCTCAGTGTGGGTGAGCACACTGATCAAAATATGGCTGAATTATAGGGAGCGTTTTACCAGTACTTGCCACTGCATAAAAGATTTCAAAATGTCAGCACAAGTTCTTTTTCTTTCCTATGTCATTCACTCTTGGGCAGATAGAAAAATCACAAGGGCACAAACAAAATGATCTTGGAGCCTTGCTTGGGAAATAACCTGTAGGAATAATGACATCATCGATAGTTTCCTTCCCATGATATCTGTCTAAACATTTAAATCAGTATCACTTCCCTGAGTACATTCTGACAGGCAAGATACTGGCTGGCAAAATGGATCTGCAGCACCTGTCCCTGCAGCCATGCAAGGCCTCCATGGGCAGTGCTGTGTCCTCTCTTGGGTGATGCAGATTTTTGAGGAGGCTGTCTGTCAACCCACACCTACTGTAAAGCTCTGGTTTATTACTTGGCTTGTAGTAGGATTCCCAACACCCTGTTGATTGCCAGGTGAAGGACCTGTTCATCCCCTTCAACGGATTTGCAGCTCCAAGGCTGGCACCAAAGAGTCTCCTCTTGCTGAGCACATTGCATGGTGATCTCCCACAGCTCACACAGAGAGGTGAAGTGTGGACTAAAGTAAAGGGGGACTCGAGGAGAGGAAAACCAAACCAGTGATAATATCAAAGAAGAGCAGACAAACCAGATATGAGGCTGCAGCCTTACATGGATAATCTGAGATCTTTGTTCAGCTTTATATTGTTTCAGACCCACAAGTAGAATCACATTTTGTGCATGGACCATCTCCATTTTCTGTACAAAGGTGATGTTGTTTCTCTACAACATTATGGATTCCTCTAATAAAGAAGTAAAAAGAATCTGTGCTATCCTTTACCAGAACATCCTAAGATAGAACATTTTGATAACAGCATAAGATTCTTGGAGTTGGAGCTAAAAAAGGAATTTCCCAAGGGAAAACTGCACAATATTTTTTTTCTCATTTGACAGTTTTCCCACCACAAGTAATCAAGACTACTACCAGATTCAACGCAGTACCAATGATTTCATACACATGCATATTGCACCAAAATCCTGCAGTTGAGGCAATTCTGTTTCTCAAACTGAGATTTTTCCTCCAAGTAGTAATCATTTTCCCTCAAGAGTGTGAAACATTCATGCTGCTCTGTCTGAAGAGGAGGTGCAGCTGAAACAATTCCCTAGCAAAGACACACAACAATGTTTCACATTCCTGGATGCTCCCTCTGAACCATAGTGTATATAAAATCAGGGGAACAAGCTATGCATCCCATGGTGCTTAACCACCATAGGATAAATTATCTGCAAGAAACAAAGTAGGTCTCATCTCATGCCTTTGTGATTATACAAGATGAAGCACAAAGCAAACTTTTATGCCAGAATTTTCTCTCTCTATCTGACCAAGCACATCCAACTGACCTTTTCAGGCAAGATTTGCTGGCTCTTTCTCCTCCTTGAGCATCCCAGGGGTGCTGTCCAGCTTAGAAAACAGAGAAAGGGGAATAGCCTTGGGGCCAACATAACTGTCTGTATGGGAGCTACTACTACTAAAAAATTGGAACGTCATCCTTTGTTCCTCAACATCAAATGTGATTAAGAGTAAAAATACTAATATTTTTTAGTAGTAAATAGGTGTTCTTAACTAATTAGGCCTAGTTTCAGCATCTTTTAGCCCAGGTTGAGGTCCTGCAAAATAATGCCTTCTACAGACAGCATCAGTCAATCATTAGTTTGTGCTCTTCTAATTAAAAAGGAAAGAAACCTGTATTTAAAGCAAGTTTGGTATGATCCTCTGTTGGAAATGGGATTGTGGTCTAGTAATTGATAAGCCAAAGCAAAGGAAAAGTCTGATGGCCAAATTCAATCTCAAACAGAAACGAGTCATACAGATTTGAAATTAAAATGCTTGGGTTTTTTTTCCTTCTATATATTTTTCTCTATTTTCTGGTCTTAAAATTGCTGTTTTCAATTATAGTCTTTCATAAGCAATTGCGCTACAAAGTAAACTCTTTACTGTTTATGCCCACCATTTTTATAGGGCCTCTTAAGATAGGTTTTCTTTTCCTTATAATATGTAAATAAATAGTTGTATCAAATTTCTCATGACATTTTGGAGATCTAGTTTTATAGTCACCTTTGCTATCAGACATCTTCAGCCCTTTCATAACCACAAATAGTAAGGACTGGCTTGTGAAACACAACACACATCTCGGAGGATTTGCAATCTGAATATCATTACCTACAGACCAAAAAAGAGTAAGTAGAACCATAGGGACAGCTTTTGCCTCCTCTTCCCTTCTACAAGATCTCTGCAACTGATAAGCCGCTCAGGAAAGAACAGAATGTTTGGACACTTGTGCCGGCCAAGTACCCATCCAAGATGTTTCGTAATCATGGTTATTTATGGAATCAGAATATCATGCTAAGTCAGGTGGGAAAAGAGACATAGCACTTAAGTCACAGTAAATATTACCCAGTGAGGGGGCGAGGAGGAGCAATGTTTTTGTCAAATGCAGAGTAGGGGGTGAGAAGGAGGAAAAAATTGCAGAGAGTGATTAGATCCCACAAATAGACAGAGGAGTCAGCAGGGAGAGGGATGTGGTAGAAGAAAATGGAAGGTTTTTCTGAAAGTCAGGGGAAAGAAATAAACTGAACACCATAAAAATAGTTTACAGAATTCTAGTCTCTGAAAGAGGCACTAGCAGCAAGAGAAAACAGTCAAACAGTGTTAGCATCCCCAAGGGTGGACGGGTGCCACAGAACTGAATGCAAAAGAAAACATTAACCTGGCCTCCAGGAAAATGATGAGGTATCTTATCTGCTCCCTGGCTTTCAGGGGATGTTATTCAAAGGTAGGAGAGAGGAAGCACCTGGACACCTGGTTGACTTAAACCATGGAATGTCATTTGCTTAGGAAAAAGTCACTAGGGAGGCAAACCACCAGAGTAATGAATGACGAGTAAAAGAGAAGCTGAAATAGGAGGAGCAGACTTGAAATGGTTGATAGGGATGCTTTCAAACTCAGCCGGTCACCTCATATATTCTCCACAAAACTTTCAGCTTCCCCCTTGAGTCCTTCCCATTCAGCCTTTCTTTGACACTCTCACCAATCTACATTTCCTAACAGCTTTTCCAACTCCCATTCCCTTTCCTGATATCCTTGCCAAATCCAGGCAGTATCTTTCACTTTTTCCCTTTCCCACATCACATACCAGAACATAATTTTCACAGCCTGAGGGTGCCAGCTCTGTGCTGTGCATTAAAATGACATTAAGCATTTTGTGGATCAACGGAAGCTAGAATATTTTTTTGATGGGGTGAGGGTAGAGGGATGGAAGAGAAGGAAGAGGCCTTGTAAGTGGGCCTTCTTTAGCAGAACATCCTATAAGAAACATATGATAATGTAATCATCGCAGATATTTGACAAATGCTGCTCAGTTCATTTTTTCCTTTCCTGATGACATATCCCAGGCTTTACACTGAGCTTCCCAAAGATAGATTGTGCACACAGCAAATATCTACAGGAATGCAAAAGCAAAAAACCAGAAACATAACATTTGGGAGACATTCCTTCACACTGACTTACTTCTTCAGCAAGATCTGCAAATGAAGTTATTAAAATAGTTAACACAAGCCAAGGTTATCTGAAAGCAAGCAAATATTTTATCATGAATAGCAGCATTGTTTAGTTTCAGCATTTCAATTACCCACAGTAGCTATGTTTTGCTCCTTTGGTAGTATTATTTAACCTTAATTTAATTGATTGCAAAAAACAAGATCATGAAAGCTAAAAAGAATTATGAAAATCAGAAAAAGAATTTATTGAGAGTCATATCATATTGTTTATGATTAAAATCACATGAGATTTTGCTTTCAATAAATACCAGTTTAGAATGTTATCCTAGAAGCATTGTATAGGAGAAAAAGGCGGAGAAATCTTCCAGAAGAAAACCAGTAATAATGCTTTCTACATATGATTATTCTCAATTCAAGAGGATACTTAGCAGAAAATAAGGCATAGTTGGAAAGATAATTTTCATTTTATGGATTTTGAAAATACATTTTTGAAGGCAATGCAAAAGTCTGGAGAATTTCCACTTTTCCTTAAAAGTCAGTGTCATTAAGTTATTTTTCTCTGCTTACTCCCTATTTAGGGACTTTTGTTGAACGGAAGGCAGTATCAAAATGGGAAAAGCATTTTTTCATGTTTTCATATTGTTTGCAAACTGGAAGACGTGGAGTTACAGAAAGAACATGTAAGAGAGAACAAGGAAGGAGTGACACTTTTCAGAATATCATTGGACAAAATAGTCATAGGAAAAACATGATAAAAATCCAAACCCTTATGCACTTTATGAAAATAGTCTTCCTTCCTGACCAGATTTTCACTTTACTTCTAGTATACTAAAATTGTCTCACTTGGCAGCAAAGGGACTAATTGTACTTTACCCTTTAGAGCTCAGATAACAGCTGATCCGTCTTGTTGAGTTAAATCTCCTTGGACTATGCTCAGAGTGAGATCAAGGCTTCATGTTCCCCCAATTCTCTTCCCATGCTGAGGAGGTCACACTTTGGTTCCTGGACTTTCATGCAGGAAGGAATTTACAGTCTCAGAGATGCTTTATTTTTCACAGATTTTAATTTCTTAGCCCTGCTTAGCAATGTATCAGTTTTATGTTTGGACCCAAAAATGTCAGATGAGAGGAGGGATATTCAGCAAGACCCTGTGTTTATTTGACATTCCAAAATGAATACATGTTGTGTGGACAAAAGCAATGTTTTACAAGTTTTCACATCACATTCTGAAAGGAGTGTTTTCTTTATAATCTATGTATCTTTATGTAGGCTGTAGGCCAGGTTAAGCAGTGTGATGCAAAGGCTGGGCAGAGGGCCTCTATTCACAAAGGAACACTTATTTCACTTCATCTTACATGACTATCTGTACTGCCAAGCTCCTGCTGAGGGATGTTTTACACACCTCACACAGTGTGCGTTGTGCTCCTGACTCACTCCTCTGCTTTTGTCCTGCTTGTGCAAACTGGGAGGTGGGACCAACAAATCTAACCATCAGCAGTGGTGATGGAGCAGAGGACAGCTTCTGAAAGGGAGCCTATAATTTCAGCTGTTTGACATATCTTGCCATCAACCCATGTTATTGCCAAACATAATTTCTCTAGTTTCACAGTGTCATGCCCCGAAAGAGATTCCTTGGAAAGTGGTAGCAGAGCAGACCACTCTGAAGAGATGATATAGTGATGCTAGCAGCCACAACATGGCATAATGCCATGCTCTCTCTTTGAAATGTGCAGTGAGAAATGGCCTGTATTTCCATGGCAATATATTATCTGCCTGAGAAGCTAATTTTGCAAAGCATAAAAATTCAACCCTGATCCATCACTAACACAGATATTTTATCAGAAAAAGTTACCGGTAGAGCACTGGCAGATACAGTGAGCAGAAAAAAAGGGGGGAAAACCACAGTCTCTTTAATGCATTGTTCAATTTGAGATTCTTTTGTAACGTTGCAGCTTTTTCATTTGCAGTCGGAGGAAGGGTGAAGGTTTCTAATGGCCTCAGGACTTTGGAAGGAGCATGTTCAATTCTTGCTGACCTTTCTTTTTGGTAAATTTGAGCCAGTATGCTCAGTATAGAAAACTGACATGCAGTACGTACAAGTAAGGATGAAGATGTCTTCATCAAAACCAAAGCAGAATTTTTAGAAATTAGGCCCAACATTTTGATCCAAACTCCACCTACTGAATTGCCACTTCAGCAAGTACCTAAAGTTATTGTTTCTTCAAGTGGTCTGTAGTTTTATTCACTGTTTCTGCATATGGCCCATGTGTCTGGGTTGGTGTCTCTCCTCTCTACCTGTGGCAGGCAGGCACACTTCTCCCTTGACCACAGACCTTCAGACTCTTGTGCTCAGAGTGTCTCTCATCTGCTTAGTGACTGACTGGAACTCCACATAAAACACAACACTGCCATTTATTTTTCTGAAAACTGTTGCAATTATAGGTTGCAACTATATAACCTCCATCTCTGAGATGCAACCTCCCTCCAAGCTGGAGCTGCTCTCCAGGCTGCAGGATGCACCTGGTCTCCCTGGCTGAACCCAGTGATGGCTGGCACCATCTCACCTGCCCCAATGCAGTCATGGACCAGAAACAAATGCTACTTCCATGACCCCATAAAAGACAAAATGGAACACAAGTCAGAGGTTTCATTGCAAAGGTACTGGCATGGCTAAGGGATAAAATTAATTTTATTCCTTTTTCCTAGATATTTTTGCAATCCAAGAGACATTGAACAATGTATGTAATAGCATATAATTAAATATAATTGCCAGTTAGAAGGAGGAGCTGAAAGGCAGATTACTCCTGGTATTCCCAGTGAAGTTGACACAATTTCTGCCTCTCTTCCCCTATGGTTCTCCTTATCCCTTCTGCATAGTGGTAGAAAGGGTAGAAGCTATCTTTGATCCCATTTTACCTATAGCTTAACAGAATAAATTAACCTTCTTGCCAGTATAAAATTTGTGTGTAAATCACTTTCTCTGAGAAGTGTCTGGTGCTCTATTTTCCATGTTTTTGGCAACTTCTAGACTATCCCATCAAAGCTGCAGCCTGGGTGCTGGCAGAGCCTCAGAAACATCCACTGAGCTCACTAGTCTTCCTGGTGGAACATATAACTATCTGCCTCTAAAAAAATAGGCAGGATTTAAAAATACTCTCTTCAGCATTGTTGAATAATTTGACATTTGTATGCACAAGGATGCTCTGCACAAAGCTTCACAGATGCCTTATTAGTTGCTTAAATGAGCCTGCAAGGACTGAATCACAAGCTAAGACTGGAAAGTTTGGCTTTAGGAGAAACACATCTAAAAATCAATTAGGGCTGCAGTCAGGACAGCCAAATCTACCAAGCCACCAAAGGAAGAAATTGCATAATGACCTCCCAGATATGCTATCGTCTTCAAGTCATTCATTTTAAAACATTTTGCAAGACAAAGATAAGGTTTATTAGTGATCTCTTGGCTACTAGTGTTCTTTGACAGGCCACTGCTTTTATTTTTATAGGTTACAGCTCATTCAAAAAATATTTGATGAGCGATACTCAAAATAATAACAATGTATACTTTCTTGGATTGTAGGTGTCATGGTTTAGGAATGGTACTCCCCAATTTAGTGCTCCCTCTGAGACTCTCCAAACCACACTGACACTTGCTCCCTTCCTCCTTCCTACTCTTCTCTCCCCTCCCCCTGTGGTGGCTGGAGAGGAGAATTGAGGGCACAGAAATGAAGAGTTTGATAAGAACATTTTTCTGGAAACAGCAATTACATAAAACAAACAGTAACAACAATGATATTAATGACAGAAGGCACAAAGAAAAGAAACATTATCACTCACTGTGGAACCCCCTGACAATAGACAATACCCAATCACCCCTTCTGCCATGTAAGCTCAACCAATTTTTAGAATTGTATATGTTTTTTACTGTTAAGGAATGCTTTGAAAGAGAACGCCAGGGGAATATGTAATTTACATACAGAGAGTTTTGCCATCTACAGAATCTACAGATAAAAATTAATTTCTGCTTATTTTAATAAGTGTTGGACTGAGTAAAGATTTTTCCCTTTTTCATAGTGTCATTAGAAGGAAAACCATCTTCATGCAACTTTCAAGAGCGATGTGATAACAACAGTGCCTGGCTTCACAAGTCTGACACTGACATGCACTGTAGGGAATGTGTCCACACAACTGCACTAAACAAACCCCTTGAGTTACCCTGCCATAGCCCATCTCTATTATTAGAGAAAACCAACCCTAATGAGCTTCATATAGGAGTCTCCAAGCCTATTACATCATACACTTCAATTCCACTTCATAAATATTATCTTGGTACAAAACTTTTCTGTTTTCTGGCAATACAGTTCCCAGATTACATACAACTTTACAAAATAGAATCAGTATTATTGAAATATTATATAAAGTGTTTCTCTGTCAATAAGTATATTTTTTTTTCTTTAGGTCCGTATATGTACATATACGTATCTCGTGGTTTGATATGAGTACAGTTGCAGAAGAATTAATTCCTGAACACTTACAAAGAATTCAGTCAAAAGCCGAAGGAAGAAAGGCAGAAAGAGTGAGATAATGGAAATTAATAAGCAAAGTAGGCTGCAATGAACTCTAGCCATTTGGACCTTCAGCCATTTGCGCTTGGTGTCTGAAGCGGTGTGCCTAAAATCAACATCATTGTGGTCGGAGCTGGACTTATGGCTGGAATAATTCAGATACTAAGCTACAAAGGAATCATGGTGAAATCCTCACACTTGCTCTTTTTATAGCGAGGGGGGCCTTAAAGCCCATAATTCCAGATGACAGAAAGCCCCCCTGATGAAAAAGATGGTTTTAAAGACATGTTTCAAGCACCAATTTCAAACCTTGGCTTCAGTGTACTTGGGTTTATCTGCATGCCTGAGGTTTATGCATTAAAAACCACTTTGTAGTACTGACAACCTAGCAATAGAAAAAGTTTTTTATTGTGCTGGAAGACAGTATGCCAGAGCTGGCTTTTATTAAATTCACTGATTATTCCCAATCTTTTTTCTATTGAGGGTTTCCCTAAGAAGAGTAAAAGCCTGTGGATTTAATTTTATTTTGTTTGTAAACACATTACCTTTATGCAACAGTGTTCAAAATGCAGAAACACAGATAAAAAAACTTATTGCAAAAAATGCAAGACAATAAAATTTAACTGCTGAAGTCACAGCATTTATGTTTCCTACTTAAAAAAAAGAAATAAGAAACCCACAACAAAACAAAGCCGCTCCAAACTTACCAAATAAAAATAAAATAAATTGCCAAACTATGACGCTTCACATCAGAACCATGGCATTTTTGTAGAGGATGATAATTTACAATGAACTTAATGCAAACACAGCCATTGTAATGTGCTCATAGACATTAAAGCTTTTCTTTCCATTTCACGTTGATGTAGTTCTCTTTTTACCAAGTTCACTAGTAAGATCAACAACTAAGACTTTTAAAATTCCACTTCAACTACATATGTTATGAAAATCATGTTATGAATAACTTTGTGCTTAATATCTAAGCTCCACTAATTAGGAAAGAGTAGAGGCACCATTGGTAGAAGCTGGGCCAAGGAGATGAATATATGTTTCTTCATTGCTATAAAGACAAATGTATCTACCATAGCTCCATCCAAAGTTTGAGTTCAGTGCTGATTCAAATGAAGCTACACATTCTGAAACCTCTGCTATCACAAGAGTTTCACTATTTCTATCTGAAATTTCATAAGACCAATTCTGAATAAAGCAAAGGAAGAGTCAAAATATCTGCCCATCACAGGACTTGCGTTTGTTTAGTTTCCCTACAATGAAGGAGGTGTGGATAAGTGGATCATACTTTTTTACAGCCTCAGCTGGAAATGACTCCAGTCCACCTCATTAGATCTTGCCAAGACCTATTTCAATTAGTTTGAGATATGAGATAGAAGTACATGTAACCATTGAGATTATTTTGTGTTTTCAAAGTCTGGTAACTGCAAGAGACTGGTCAATTAATCTCTGTGTAGCCAAGTGATGGAAGCTGTCCTGGAATAGTGATGTCCACTTACCACCAGTAGACTCTGTGAGGTCCACAAACTACTTCAAAAGCACCCGTGAAAGGTACAAATGAAATGCTAGGGGCTTAAATTCAGAAAATGAGGAATCATAGGCTTACAGAAAATTTTTCGAGTCAATCATTTAAAAAGGATGAAAACCACTCTTTGAAAATATTTCCATGCCAGTCCACCCTGTGAGGGTTAATGGCATACACAGGAGTTCTGGTAAATGTCACAGTAGTTACTGTGCTCTAATCCTGATCCCCAACCTACTGTAGCTGCTATAAAATATATAGTAATAATTTCCTGAGGCAAGGTAATGTATAAGGAATGTCAGACCAGGCTCTGGACATATTTGCCTTAGCTCTGTTTTATTAAAGTGAAACTTTTATTAAGGCATGTGGCGAATTGAGCAATCTGCATGATTCATGCAGTTATAAACCTATTGCTACACTCACAATAAATCAATGAGCCATTGTCACATGTTCACTGTAGAGTAGATTAAATAATAAGGGGGAAAATCAATGTGGAAGTATTATTTAGCCATAGGAAAGTATTAAAAATGTACTCTGAATGTATTAAAAGCACCAAATTGTAGTTGAGCTAAGCTTTATTCCATAAACAAGTTTCCTTGTATGCAGGGTATTTATTTACTCATGGTCTATATAAGAGTCAATATAATTAACCAAGTTAAATATGTCCTTTGCTGAGTTATTTCTGATTGGAACACTCTCTTATGATTCACACTGTAAAACTAAGGGCCAAGTCTCCAGCCTGACCTCTGCATACCCTCAGCTGTACTGCTCAGAGGGAAACATGAGAAGGAACTACTCCTTCAGGACTACAACTGTCATAGGAAGGTGCTGATTCATCACTCCATTGATGCCTGAGTTGCAAAGGGTCATTTTGGGTTGGGACTAAAAGGAATGGTTGTGGTTTCTCTGCATATATCCACATACCTCTGATTGTCTCTCAGTCCTCTCGGAATTCTTATCTCCTTTGGGCAGAGCAGGCCTGTCCAAGGCATTAAGGGGGTAAGTGAGAGTGAAACAGATTAAAAGATCTCTTTTCTTTTATTATAAGAGAAGGGTGCAAATAGGTGAAAGACTTCTACCAGTTCCTGGGTGGAACGGTGATTGATATTGATTCAAGTGACCATGTAGAATACTGTCCATAAGTATCCCTCTTATTTAAAGAAACAAATAGGCACCTAAATTGATCATGCTTTAGAATTTGCATGTGAATTACACTGTTTTGTAGTAAGAAGGAAAATACAGATATTCCAGTGTAAACTTATGTGTCTCTTCTTCTCTAATAATCTTATTCTCTCACTGGTTTATTTAGATTTTTTGAAAGACTATTCAAATTAAATAATAATAATGATAATAATTTTTTGCCGTTGTATTTTCAATGAGTTCCAGGAGCAGAAGCTTGTATCTTTACCATTATAAAGTGCGATGCTGAAATGCATTACATTTTCTTTAAAATTACAGGTTTAATCAATGTAACATAGATTCACTTTCTCTCTGTTTCCCCCCACAAACTGCCTCTGTTACTGTTGCAAAGCCATTGGAAATGTTGAACAGATTTCTGATCTGACCTAAGGGAGAAGAGCTTACCTTCAAGGAGTGGAAAGATCTGTGTGTCCAAGGGATTAACAGCTGACTATATGACAACCACAGCTCTCCAAAATAATCCCAAAAATATACTTTAAAATCTACAAACCATATACTTGATAATCCCCATAAGGATAAATAGTCCAGATACAAAGGGGAGAATTGAGATTTCTGTCCAATTTTTCATATTCTGTCATGTCAAACAACCATTCCTAGAGTACATTTCTTAATTGCAAAGCTGGTCAGTTATCTTTCCTCAGATGGGTGAAAAATTGGAAGCAGCCTGGCAGCAGTTTTTTGTTTCATTTCTCAAGAACTCAGGAAGTCAAGTGCGCCATCCACTGCTATGGGTCATCATGTAGATTTTGGGATTCTTCTTGGCAGGACTTTGAATCCACAGATCAACTAATCCTTTTCTAGAAATCATCTGTATTTCTCATTGATTGCTGTAAGAATAAGAAAAATATTTATGATTTATGTAAAGCAGTATGGTCTCAAAATCCAGTTCTGAAATGGAGTTTAGAGTGATCAGTTTTATTTAACAATTAAGTGGTTCCCCATACCAGAGGAAACCCAATATAGGATGACTTGCTACATGCAACTTGAAAGACTATTGTAGGCATCTCCCACCACCAGTTCTACTCACAAGCCAAAGCACCATATTCTGGTTCACAACAATCTCCAGGTCTTAAGGTTACAGGTAAAAGAATGCTGAATAAAACAGAATCATCGAATCATTAGGTTGGAAAAGACCTCCAGGATTATTGAGACTAACCTTTGATATGGTGAAAACCACCATATCAACTAAACCATCCTCTGAGTGTCATGTCCAGTCATTTCTTCAACACTTCCAGGGATGATGACTCCACCACTTTCTCTTGGCAGCCTGTTGCTATGCTTGGCAACCCTTTCTGTGAGGAATCTCTTCCTGATTTTCAACTGTAACCACCCCGGCACAGCTTGAGGCCATTTCCTCATCCTGTCGTCATCACAACATAAAATCACAAACATTTTAAGGATTTCTTCTTTGTGGGAAGAGTTCAAAGGCTCATGCAATCTTCTCTAGTTATCTTTGTCTAAGGCGTCCTCTTCATCATGCAGTTGGGAAGGAATAGCTTGAATGTTAACAAGTGGAATAATAGAAGGAGGATTTGAACTGCCAGATCAAAAAGAAATCCAGAAGGAGAATTTGTACCTTCAGATCTATGCAGGACCCTGGAGCCAAATCTATGTGATGCACTTATCAACTGTCATACATTGAAACAGGTTGGTAGAGAGCTGGACAACATCCTTCTAACTTCAGTCTCTGCCCAAGTTAGTAGAATGGTGATGTTTTTGATGTCAAACTCAAGAATTCTTGGTATATTTAGGAACAATTAACCACTGGATGTCACTTACATTTAGTAAAGCTGTAAAGATTACTCCAACAAAGCTTTTAGAATAAAAAGATAAGCTTCTAAGTTCTGTGAATTTTGACAAATTTATGAGTTTTTACTAATGTTTTTCTCCATTTCTTAGATAATTCTTGGAGAAGATAAAAATAAATCTATTTTTCTGTTGTTCAATATGTTAATTACTAGGGAGACAAAAATCTGAGACTGCACGGATACTCTATTTCTGCTGAGATGAAAATTGTCATCAATCTCTTCACAGCTGAATAAAATTAGTGATGGACTTGAACCAAAAGTCATTATAACAATGCGCTAAATTTCTTAAACCAAGATTCTACCCACAAACACTTCAAATATTTTGCGAGAAGTTACTCATTTTATTGATTTGCAAGTGATTGATATACCACAAGCTTTTGATGTGAATCTGTCTTTTCAATACCTAAACCACTTTTTAAAGTGGAACTTAGGCTCATAATTAATTAAGATGGTTTTGAAACTTAATTTTCAGCCTACTGTCAGTTAGACCTTTTAATTGGGTCTTGGCAAAAATCAGAAGCTGTAAAACTGCACAAAATGTGCACATTTCCTCCTAGGGACTCTGGGAGCTATGATTAGGAAGGCATTTCTGATAAATACCCTCACTGGACTCTTAATGGATGAAGCAAAAAGAAAGACAAAAGGGGGAAATGTCTGAAGCAAGAGCATGAACAATCACTGATTATTCTGTGAAAGCAGATTTCACATTTTCATATCTGTGATGTTAATGTACTTTTGCACAGACCTGCTTTCCTCACACCTTCAGTGGAGGACAATGTGGAAGCACACAGCCTAGATGTGAGCAAATAACACTGGAATGAGAAACAGTAGGGTTGTATTAGCACAGACTTGTATCTTGGAGTTGCTTTACTTTAGAGGGTAAAATCATTTTGGGAAATATTCTCCCCATTGCACAAGATGAGATATGTCAGTGGTTAAAGCATGTGCAGAATCCATCTCCTGACTCCCTGATTCCTTGGCTTCTCTGTTAGATCAGAGGAATTATGCATTTGTACTACCCCTTTATTCAACTATTTGAGAACCATACAAACAGGTTTCATTTCAATACAACAAATGCAAAGCAGATAGAAATATATTAGGGTAAGGAAAAATATGCAATCGTAACTATTGGTAAAACTTTCACCTACACAGGTTTGTGGCTTAAAACTTTGGTTCACAAGAGCTTATGAAACTCATCCTCTATTTTCCCTTTGCAAGAACTCATTCTTTTTTAACCAACAGACTTTATCTTGTTGAGGGTCAAACCACATTTTCCCTGGCCTGCAACTGAAATCATAACTCAGCATAGACTTTCTTCATCCAGCCTCAAATCTTTAGAGTTGTGAACTCTGACAAACCCTTTAGAGAACCTGATGTAAGTTTCAGATTTGTAATGAAACTCAAGCCTGGGTGGGTTTTGGGTTTCATTACGAAAGTTTTGCACAGCTGCACTAAAAATTCAAACCAGGTTTCATAAAAGTACCTGTTGTATTTAAGCCGGGGAGTCACACTGGGAACTATATTTAATAAGTAAGAAGTTGTAGGAGTGCTGATGTAACTGTGTAAAATGTTTTTTAAAATACAGGAGATTTGACATGGAAACCTCTTTTAAAAATAGCGCAATACTTAATACTTAATACTTAAGGGATTAATACTTAATCCCTTAAGAGGGACTGTTGTCCCTCTAAACTCAGCACATTACTCGACCCAGTGCAGTGCCACTTCTGAAAGAAAGGACTGCTGATCCAAAATTTAGCCCTTGCATACGTAATTATTCTGTAATTTTTAACTATCACAAGAGGAAAAAAACCCCAAACCAACATTTAGCTAGATTGGTGGCTGGACTGCTTATTTTGTAACAATCAATTTTAACACTGCCATGGAGGGGACAGTCTCACATCTTTTATCTGGGCCACAATAAAATTTTTTGACCACTACAGCTGCTTGGTTATGAAGGATAGTTATTGCAGGAAAAATCAAATTACCCGACTCAGTTCTGATAAGAAAGAGTTTTTACCCTCTAAAAACCAACTGAATTCCTTTCATTTCCAACTGTGATGCTGATTCCTGCAGAGAGGTGCTCCTAGAAGTTCCTGTGTGACCTTCAGTCTAGTTCTCTGCATGAAGTTCTGAGAGAAGAAAGCACAGAGTCTTCTATTTTGCATTTGCATCATATTAAACATAACAGGATGATAGTTTATGGCTGGGATGTTTGCACACAGAAGTTTTCCATAATAAGAGTAACAATGACAATAACAATAAGTATTGATTGCAGTATATCAAGAGTCTCTTCTGAGCTTGGAAGAAACCAGCAGGGCTTGTTCCATCAGGGTGTCTAATACGTGCTTGCTTTAAGCATACAGGTAGGTCAATTCATTCAATTAAAATTGAGGATATGTGGGCTGTTTTACAAGTTGCATTCCAAAAAGAAAGGTGGAGAAGAGAAAGATGCTATCCTGAACCTAGGAAGTGAGGGAATGCATACAGCAAGACCCAGAGTCTGGCAATGACCTGAGTTCCCTTCCAAGTAAAGGGGAAAAAATTGGATTGAATGCCACAGGAGAAACTAAGCTGTTAGGAGATTCTAGTATAGATTAAAATTATGCAGGAAAACTAAAATGAAGCTGAAAGGAATGGTGGACTGTTTAGATAGGGGAAAAGGAATCCTTAAAGAATCCAAAGAAGAGAATTAAGAAATGGAAGACAACACCACCTTCAAAATAGAGAATGGGCAAGACATGAACATTTTTAAGAATCCCAGAAGTAACCTAAAAGGGTTTTTGGGGTTTATTTAAAAAAAAAAAAGAAAAAAAATTCTTGCTGATTCTTTACTCACTGACATAGGCTTAAATTTCAACTCTCTGCATGCTTCATATAGTTAAAGAACAGGACATTTTAAAGCCATTCAACACTGACACTTTTCTCAGTGGATCAGCACAAATATCCAACACAACTGTTTCTGCAATTGTGTGACACTGAGAAAACCCAGTATTTAATGACTCTCTGATGAATACCTACACCTCTGAAGTGGTATGGTGATGTCGTTGTCTAATGTTATTATATTGGGCAATAACATAAAATATGTCAGAATACTGGCTGGGTCACCACCTGCTAAGCTTTTTTTTCTCACTGACACCATCTGTAATTATTACTGTGAATGTGTTTGGTTAACGTTTACATTTATTTAAAAAACACATTTTTTAAAATTTGATTTTAAATAAGCATCTGACGAAGTCAACTGCCAAAACATCGTTATGACACAAGGGTAAATCATGTGATTTATGTATTTTTTTTTAAAGCATAGTAATAGCATGACACTTGAAAGCAATTCTTCTTGCTCACTTCATGCATCCACATTCTCAAACTATATTTCTTATCTATTTTAATAGGCTATAAATTCTTTAGATCAGAGAATTTATACTTTTGAGTCACCAAGTCTGTCTCGTTATGTGATTCCCATTCTCATACAACTCCATCTTGGAATAAATAGCAAGCAGATCTATAAAGAGCAAATGAAAACTTGGATGAGAATCTACCTCTGTTCACAGATGTTGAAATTTATGGCTGTGTAAATGGCTACCAGTTATTACTTACACAAGTTAAATATTTAGTCATCTCTGCCTCTGTTAAACAGGAATTCTTGAAATACATTTCTGCTCTAAACTTACTATATTATATATCAAGGATTTAGAACACACATTTATGTATCTATATGCTCACATATGCATTTGTTGAGAACAAACTGGCAGGATATCTCAGAACAGATTTTGTGCATATTCACAGCTTCTGCAATGCAATATTTAGAGTATTAACTGATTTTGCACTCTCTTTCTTATATCTATCTTCTTCTATCTTCTGTCAATCCACAGATGAGTTTAGACTTTATTATGTCACCTAAACTTCCTTCAGAATATGAGATTCTTAGCTGACAACAGAATTGAGAGTAAAGTAATTCTTTAATTTAGGCCATATCATTAGTTCTGAGGTGGGTTGCATTGAAGTAAAGTAAGCAGCTCCTTTAAACACAAAGTGTGGCCTCTGTGTTGAAAGGCAGAAGTTTAACCTGCTAAGACACAGAGCTCTCCCTGCTTTTCAGCACTTTTAGAGAGAAAAAGCTTTTAGCAGAGACATAGGGTTTTTCACTTAGGATCTTATGACTACCTTCCCCTTTGTACAGGTTAATTAGATGTGGAGGAGTCAAACACTGATCTCCATCTGTTCTGCAGCTGCCACCACTGAGGCTAAAGGTGCTGATTTTTTTCCAGTGTCATACTCAACAGTAGGTGTGCTGGGTGGAAAGCACCATGCTGCTACTAGTATGAGACCCACTGCTCTCTTTAAAAACTTTCAGAAGAAGCCCAAGAGGTTTATTTGGCTTTAGAAGCTAAATAAATTTCTATTTGTTCTCTTCTGCATTTTAATTTTTTTCAGTTTAATCATTTAGTTTACTCTCTTGTTTAATAGCTCTACCACTGTCCAGCTGACTTCAGCCCAGCTTTGCTGGGAAATTGGAACTGAAGCCACTGAAAGTTCATGTATTTGATGGGGTTTAATGTGACCTACCAAGCTACTGGGGAAAACTGAGCTGCACCACATGGTCATGAGAGTTCTTCACTCCTTTTTCTCTGCTGCTGGAATAAGAATTTTGTCTCACACATGGCACAGGCTAAGAGTGGATAAATGTGGGGTTTTATCTCACAAGTGTAGATACACTAACCAGTCAGGTAAATAAAACCAGCACAAAACACTAATCATCTCATTCTGTAGTAAATGTCTAAAGAAAGTGAGGTGAATCACTCTTATGCCACCTATTTCTCTCCAATGAAGTAAAAGCAGCCTAGAATAGTTAGACCGAATTACACACATATATGCAGACATCAAAAGTTAAGTAAAATTATTTCAGCAATTTAACTAAGGCATAGTAATTTGATTTACTTTATGAGGCTTAATGCAGTCACTGCCACTGTTATTATTTGCATTACAATAACCTCTAGAGGCAGAGAGACTCTGTCTGTGACACAGCCTAAATAAATAGAACATCTTTGTCCTAGTCTTCACAGGCCATGTCATCCTCTAAGTGTCTGTGTAAAGTCAATCAAAGCAAATGGTGAATCACAAGTAGTGGAGGAGGGTCTGATGGTCCAGATGCCTCTCTACCAGTTCCACATATTGAACAGTCTGTTGGACAGGATGGGATGCATCAAAGGGTTTCTTTCCACAGTTTCAAAGCCATTGTCTACTATTTCTAAAAGATTGCGGAGTTCAGATGAAGCCACAGATTATTAGAAAAGGCCAAATATATTGCCCATCTACAAAAGGCAAAAAGGAAGATCTAGGAAAGTGCAGACCACTCAGCCTCATTTCTGCCCTGGAGAAAATTACAGAAGAGCTCCTCATGATAATTTTTTCTAGATACATGGATGGTGCAAAGCAGTGTGATCATAAACTCTATTCAATCCTCGTTAGGCCACATTTCAAATATTGAATGCATTTTGGTCCCTGCAGTGTGAGGGAGACATCGGAAAATTGAAGAGGGTTCAGCAGGGGTCACCAAGATGATTTAAAGAGCAGAGATTTTTTTCCATATGACAAAAGAGTGATAGAATTATGTTTGTTCAGCCTGGAGGAAGTTTAAGGAGAACCTAATCGGAGCCTTTAATACCTAAAAGCCAGCTTTAGAGAAGATGAATATACATCCAGAGGATGCACAGTGACAGGACATAAGAAACATGAGAAAGTGGCTTTAAGAGAAATTCTATCTAGATATTGGAAAAAAATCCTCATGAAAGCAATAAAATTTAGGCTTAGATTGATCAAAGAGGCATTGAATTCTCCTTCTCTGAAAACGTGAATGACTTGGCTTCATAGTGCTCTGAATATGCAAACTAAGACTGATTTTGACAGAAATTCATACAAGATGGTCTCCAGAGGTCCCATCCAATCTAGATTTTTCTATGGTTTTATGATACTATAGCAAAGATTACTTCCTTGTCCCTAACAACCAAAACTATAAAATTATAATCTTAATTTGTTCCCTGATTTTAGCGTGAGGACATATCTGTGCTCTTTTGACTATAATCTCCTTTGACTACAAAGAGAATAAAAATTTCTGGTGACATAAAGACATCAGTATGGAGCTGTCTCAATGAGTATCTGTGGAAGAAACACTAAGACAAAAGAGATTAAAGAGGGCAGAAACCTCTTGGAACAAATATGTTATTGGAGAAGGTTTCTTTCCCTGATAGCTGGTCTGTTTCACCAGCTGTTATCTTCCCTGGAGAGACACGGAGGTCTCTGCTGTAGCACTCATGCCAGGTCTAGATCAATTCTGTATTTGGCCTCACTATAATGGGGAAAGTGGAAATCCCCTCTAGATTTTGGGATAACGTGGAAACCTTAAAAATCCATAAAAAAGAGTAAGGAAACAATCATTTGGGGAATGCTAGTCAGTAAATCAGTCACCTTCCAACAGGTCAAAAAACAAGACAAGATACCGATGGGAAATGAACAAAAAGGGAACAATAATTCAAAGCAGTATGATAAGCACTGGATAAAAACTTCATGTTATAAAGAGTGCTCGTGATGTAGTTAAAATAATTTGATCAGACAGATTGCCATTCAGTTTACAGTGGTGTGGATGGGAACCGCAACCATAATTCTTAAGTCTCTCTGTCATTTCTAACTCAAGGTGCAATATGTTATAACAGGTACCACTTTTCACTTGAGACATAAAGTGTGAGGTCCAGAGTTTGACTGTTCATCATTAACGATTGAATGACACTTTTCATAAAAAGAAAGGTGTCAAGTGTAAAGTTCAAGCCAAATTCCAAAATTTGAAATACGGCTTATTTTTAATGACCTGTAACTCAGGTGTGGTTTGGTCACTATTCATCAAAATCCACAGAAGAATTCTTCTTTTCCCTTGGAGTAAAATCCATATATATCAGGGCAAGTTGCTTTTTTTTTTCCAAGTGAAATTTATAAGGCAGAAATATAGCTTTGCATTGGAAGCTGATGACCACTGTAATTATGGAAAGCCCATTATTTCTTAACAATAAGTTCATAAAGCTGCTTACGTCTTTAGGGCAAAACTGAATAAAAGTTAGTAACTATTATTTCCAGTTAGTAACTAATAGTTACTAAATGGAAAAAAATATACACAATATAAAGGTCTTGTCACCCTGGGTGTAGCACTACAATTAACATTTTTGACTTAATGTATAAACTAGCACTTCCCATTTAGAAAGTCAGATGTGTATTAGCAGTCTTTTTAGATTAGAATTGAACAAATGTTTCCTTCTCTATTAGTTGCACTGACACTCTACCTCTCAAAATTTTTGATCATCAGGACTGAGTTGGAAGGCCATTGTCAGTACAAATAGAATGTTTTGGTGCACATTGCCTACAAAGGTCAAATAACTATTCAAGTACCTTGAGACCAGAATAGACTTTAAATCACATCTAAGGTTCAAACATTGGCATAGTATATCTAAAAGTAAAAACACAACCATACAATATCTCTCCTGATCAATCAACAAAAATATAATCTTCAGATACAAAATGTGGCCCAATTCTATTACACAGGAAACAGATGAAGAGTAGGCATATGGAGCATCATTTCTTAAGAGCCGATAAATTATATGTTTATAGAAAAATCTAGGTACTTGATACAAGTTTTATTCTTCAGCCTTGTACAGTGTTGCAATGGTGTCTTTGTAATGACTAGAGGAAAGGAACTACTTTTGTACGATCTACTAGGTGGGCTGCACTAAATGTCAAAGTATTTTCCATTGTTATCTTTATTCCAGAGAATACCCAGGCCAAAGTGCGAGAGTATAATGAACTTATGTTGAGGCCTGGAGAGGTGTAAGTTGATAAGACTCACAGAAATGTTGGCTGGAAGGGACCTCTAGTTGGTCCATCCATCCAGCTCAATGATCATATCACTAGATTGGATCAGTTGTGACTCTGCTCAGCTGAGTGTTGAAAATAGCTTAAGGATTGAAACTCCAGCCATGTTTCAGACTGTCAATTTTGCTAGTCCAGGTGAGACCCAAGAGGCCATCCTTCCTCCAAAGCCAGCAGTGCAGGGCCCCAGGATCCATTCACTGCATCCACTGCCCAGCACACAGGGAAAATTTTCAGTTTGACAGGGGGGCAGTTTCAGAGAGAACAGGAAAATTTCCTCTTAATAATGAGAAACAGGAAGAAAGAGAGAGGAAGAGAAAGAGCCTTACTCTTTCTTAGTCTCCCACTATTTTCTGCAATGAATTTTTTTATCCCATACAGAAACTGATCAGTTGCTGTTTCTCAAACTATGTAATACTTTCACTGCCTTTTATCAAGCAGTTGGATTGTTTTCAAGGATCAGTAATGAAGGTGTCCATGATTTAAAGGTGAACTTACAGAAACTGCTTACTGCTTTAGTGCAAGACTAAAGTCTGTCTCTTCTTTTTACTATGCAATTGGTAGAAGCACTACATGTTCTTGGCAGGAAAAATAGCTAGAAACCTCAGGAATGCATGATTTCTAATTTCAACAGAGTGGTAGTTGATTATAAGTATTAACATAGCTTAACTTTATCCACTATCCAAACTTAATATTATCCTTTGTTTAATACACTGAAAAAGAGCACTCTCCTTTGTATGACTCTATTGTTTTCATTCTCCAAGGCCAAAGTTGGTGTTGACATAAGCAGGCTCAAGTCCACGAAAATGAAAGAAGTTAAACCTCGTTTTGCCAGCAATGGAAGTTAGCCTCTGGAGCAATGCTAATTATGGTTTGTTTGTATCAATTAATCAACACAAGGTTAACTTTCAATCGGTATGTGGAAAAAAAATCAACACAATTAAGTAAAACACATTACAAAGTCCCTTGATTTACCATGAAGTGGGATTTTTCTATAATCACATGATACTGGTGCAGGAAGAACTAACCAAAGTAGCTCAGAAGCAAATCCCTGATCTACAGCTGTGTTGTAAGCAGGGCTCAGCTCAAGGACTGCCAGACCTCCAAGCTGCTCTGGTCTCACAGCCAGGCTGGTATCCTGTGTGGCACCATAACATTCCCTGTGGACATGCCAGCTCTTTTAGTGGAAGCTGACATGTCACAAGAAGAGAACTCTGTTGTGAAGCATAGATATAGCCAAAATGTAAGGTACATTAAAAGAGTCAAATTTCATCACTAAAATTAGAGTAGCTTTTCTAAAGAATGAAAATAATATTCTGGGTTTCAGAAGCTGCCCACACAACAGTTGAGAGCAACATGAAGACACTATCAGAGATACTGGACAAAGTATACATAGTGAAAAGAGAACAAATCCGCCAAAAAATTCACTATGTAGTCTATCACTCAGTCTAGCTGTTAGGTGAAATGAAATCATTGCAGTTTTGGCTAGGTGCAGTGCTCAAGACAAATGAGATTCCAGTGTGAATTCTGGATTTGGAAAGAAAAGTCAGAATCAGAGCTGACCTTTAGGCCATGGGACAGGGTTGAAACAACTGACTAGCACTTGCCTGCTCTTAAGAAAGAATGAAAGAACACCTCGGCTTCAGAGAACATTGCATAGAAATGTTCTCTCCTTGAGCAATTCAGTCTTATACTTCTGATAAAATAGTTTCACTACTTGTATATTAAGTGCTAATCAAAGTGCTCTGCAGCTGGATGTGTGGCTGCGAAGTGATGGATGAAGTATTCAAATGCAGATATGATCTAAATTCCAGCCTCCCCTTTAAAGAGAACAATCTGCATTATAAACAAGGCAGGAATATTACTGGTTAAGGTTATGTAGCAAGCAAGCTGAGGAAAACTTTAGGCATCTGAGTTGGTATGAAAACCACTCTCTCTCCTGTTTGTTCCCAGCCTTGCAATTTGAAGATCTCCAAAATTACTGAAAGGCCAGTTCAAATTTAAATGACTACAGCAGAACATTCCCCAAATGGCTCGAAAGGAAAAAGAGCCAGGGATTACAGTGCTTTTGTTATCAAATCAGCTATGGAAACCCATGAGAAGAAAGAGAATTTAATATTTTCCAGTAGTAGGGGGGTGGGGGGGGGGGGGGNGGGGTAGTGAAAGACCTGACTGAGAAATAGAATTTTTGTGCAGACTGAATTAGGTTTCCTGAAATGATATGTGGGATTGAGCTACTGGTATTCTGTTAGAGAAAGGACTCTTTATGAGCTACCAGTGAAACTGCTGAAGGAACTGCTTTAACATCTGAGAAAACATATTTCTAAAGAGTATGTAGGACACTGTCATCAGTCCTAATCAGCAGCCAATAAAATGGAGTCTTCTCAAAATAGTGTAGTGCAGCCAGTTTGTCCAGCAAACAGACAGACATTACTACATTAAGAAAGAGCAGGGACATTAGACAAGCACACAGAGCAAGTAGCAAAGAAACCTAAGTGAAAGTCACCAACCAAAACAATGATGGAGAAAGAGAGTTCATCATTTAGCAATTTGCAGGCCTTTTAGTGGGACTGAATCACCAAAGGACATCTGTGTAATATTTTCATCAGTCTGACAAGAGAGCCAACATCAACACTTGTCCACAGGAACCAAACTAAATATTTAAAGGTGAACTGCAAAGCTAAAATGAAAGTTGAGTTAATCACGGAAATATGCACTGAGTGACCCTACTTACCAGGTTGTTGGAGACAATTCATCACAGAAACAAGAAAATCTGATTTATCAACTCTTTTTCTGCTTTTCTGAATTTTTCTCTAGAATTTTTGCTTTTCAAAGAATGCTAGGGAAAATATTCTATGACACAGTAGAAACCCTCAGTTAGTTTAAATATTTTGTGTCAAAGAATAACATAATGTGCAATCTTTTATGAGTGAAGAAAACCTGGAGGATACCCTCAGATAAAAAAATGAAGTCAGTAATGTCATTGTAGGTAGCCTGATTTAACTCCATCGTGCAGTCTAATAAATGGGCCCACACACCTCCACACTCACTCCTTGGTTTGCCTCTTTAGGAAATAAAAGGGTTACTACAAACAAGTGGCAAAACAAACAAATTTATTACAACTTCACTGAGTCAGATTTTAATAGAGAAACTATTTGAGAAAAATTAAGAGTTCTTCCAGACCTTACGTGATTTTGACTTGGAGTTATAAATGAGCTGAGCAACAGGAACAAATAGATTATTTATTCCAGGCAATTAAAAGGAAAATGGAAAGTTATTTGGTAGAGATTTCAGAGTGTTTTCTAAATGAGATTTCATATTCTGTTTTAAAAGATTTCTGGAATTTTGTTCTTGGATTTTCTTGGCACTTTTTTGACTTACTTTATTCTTACAGCCATAAAGTTGCCATAAACCTATTTTTCTTTATTCCAGCAGCAGTGTTCAATCTGTGGTACACACACCAACTGCCACATAGCAAGCACACAATCCAGCTCATATTCCGTCTTCTGCCTCCTTCAGAAGCATGGAAACACACAGAAATAGAGACAGGCTGAACACTCTGATTCAGAAACTTTGGAGTCCAAGAAAGCACGAGGCCATTCCAAAGCATAAAAGTCCTGAACACTTATTCTGAAGCCCAGAGAAACCAGTGGGAGCCTGGCCACTAAATTCAACAGGTTTTGGAGCACACACATGCAGGCAGGCAGCACTCACCTGCACAGTCAGCTGCAGGAAACTGAGCTAACAGCAGCATCTCTTGGAGGTGTCGTCCCACTGCTGCTGCTGCCTGGGAGCTGTGAGGGGAGAAGTGGAGGAATGGCAAGAGTGGGTACCCTGCCTTGGGAATTACCACATGGGCACTGCATAACTCCAGTGATCCAGCTCTGAACTTCTAAATCCATTTTTCACCTCTTTCACATGGGCCCTGGTGCAGCAGATGGGAAACACTCAGCATCCAACACCAGACAGTCTCTCTGTGCTGGCTGGACAGCTGCAGCAGAAGGCAACCACATGGAAGAACCAGGAAGACCTATCCACCCTTATAGGTGAGCCCTTACTTGTGATTTTCTGGATATTTTTTCCAATTTAGCTGCTTATTTGTAAAAATAGTTTCTGCTTCCATACAGTGCTAATAAAATATTAGGACATATTTTACTCACTGACCTTGAGAGCAAGTAGAGACTCCCCTGACATTAGCCCAGACCCCAAGCTTGAAGCAGGTTTTAGCAAGCCAGGCTGATACTCAGAGTTAATCAGAATTATTGTGGAAATACTAAGTCACTGAAATATAATTAATAATCAATGATTAATCAGAGGAAAAAAAAGAGGGAAAAGACTGAAAATTATTTTTTTTTATATCTCATGGGAAAACATAGAAGTGATGGTTTCATCTCAAATTTACTGATATTTTTTATCTATTTATTATATGGAATTGATACTCAAAATCATAATAGAAAGAAGTCACATGGGACTAAATAAAGGTTCACATTAGATATAAAATCTCAAAAAGTGATTTTATTATAAAGAAATCTGTAAAGTCCTAAAACATGAGCCTGTTCCAGAACCCAGATGGGAACTCAGCTGCTGATTTCAACAGGCATTGGAACAAACTCCCTCTTAGCTAAGCACACAGCTATCAGTGTGGCACTGAGCCTGGGTTAACATACTCCCATTTTCATCAGGACTCTTTGTTCCATGGTGTGTCTCAAGAAAGTCTCACAGCCAGTCATTAACCAAGCCTGATCAAAAATATATGGATGAAGACATTTGATAATAGTTTAGAGCATTGTCACAGGAACTATTAGACATCTTGCCTCTTGCAAGGCACAAGGACAGCTGCGATGAGCATAACAAGGAGACAAACCCCAAGAAATTATTTTTCTCCAGCCAGTAAAAAAAAGATTGATAGCATCAGGTAAGGGTATTGTATTTTAGCAGATAAAATGCCTCCGAACAGCTGCGAAGTGGAGCAATACAATTCAGGTATGAAATTGTGGTGAGGATTGCTAACCAAAGGAACAACACACTAAGAATAGTTGTGGATTCTAAATCACTGAAAATGTGTTCATCGGATTGTCTTTTTTAGTGAAACATATAGTCAGACATCCAGGGAATTCTGATGGCTTTTGTTAAGTAGGAAGTCCAGTTTGTTCCAAAGTATTAATGTTCCAAAGCATTGCAATTTGCAGCTCCTTGAAAAGCAAAGTATCATAAAAGACAGTGTCACTTGCAATTACTCAGTCAGCATTTCTTTCTCTATGACCTGTCTGATTACACTTTAAATCAAATAATACAGAACTAAAGGGAATTCCACCCTCAATCATCTCCAGTTTTTGGCTTGATCAATGATAATGAAGGAAAGAAAACATAAGCAAACCAGCTGAAAAACAACTTGTTGACAAGGTTTCATGTAACCAGAACAACAGCAGGACAGTCATCTAGGGAAAAGTTGACACCTGCTGTAGCAGAAATTAAGAATTTACAGATGTTCCATTCTAGTAGTCAGTTTCTTATCCACACCCTCGTAATTTAAGCCCCCCAAAATCTCCAAACAATTGGAATAGAGAAGAATCCAAGCAGTTAGGAAACTGAAGAAAACAGGGTAGAGCAGCTGTTTTAATTAGTGCTTTGCTTAACTTGAGAACCATATCCCTGGTGACTGGGATTATTAAAATAAATGAAGTTTCACGTGGGTAATAGCATTTTATTTTGCATCTTCTGTAGTATCACTGCTAGAGACAAGCATGTGTGGACAAAACTTGCAGTGCCTCACCAAATAATCATAAAAAGGAAATGAAATTAATTCCAAATCGCATACCTGCCTAGCACTAAGACAAGGAGTTTTCTTAGCTCATCTTCATGTTCCTACTATCCAATAATTTCATTTCCTACTGAACATTAAGATTTAAAACACAGCTGCCACTGCTGTCTTTATTTCTGGAGAGTGTTGTACCTAGTTTTATGAAACATAGCTTATAAAGCATGAACCAAACCTGTGTTAGTATATTCATATGCACATGTATATGAATGGTACATGGAGTCAAGGAGCTCACAGTAAATAGAAGGTGTTTATGGGAATGACTCTCAATCTTGACAGAGTTCATAAGTTTCAAATTATATTCTCTGAATCAATCACACTCAGTTCTACTGTATTGTACGATAATAAACAGTGTATGAGCTTTTTATAAATAGCATGTATAAATATATTGTGATTAAATGAGTAAAGATGGCACCCAACTAGTGCTGCAGAGAGTTGTGCCATCACAGACACTGCAGGGCAGTGGTCAGCACTTTGCAGCTCCCCCCTGCTGCATTCTCAAACATATCAGCAACAAGACGGGCAAAAATGAAATACAAAATAAGCATTAAGAGGCAGTTGGGTAGAAAAAATATTTTTGAATGTTTTTTCCGTTCTTTGACAACTAGAAACTCCCTTACTTGACTTGAGGAAGAAAACAACTTGCTCAAAGCTGGAAAGTTCTAATATTTTGGAACTCTGTTTTGTTTATGTTTGAGAAAGCTGTGGAACAGCAACAGGCAATGAAAGCATACATTGGCACAATTAAGTCTGGTAACTCAAGAAGCCAGATATTGTTTTCAGTTCTACACACATTTAGTTGAAATTTGCCAACCAACTTGAATAGGCTATTTTGGAAACCAGTGGTGACAACATGTGGATAAAGTTCTGCTCTGCTACTTACCAAATAAAGGAGCCTTTGGCTGAAAAAAAACAGTGATTTGTGAACTGAAATGAAACGGAGCAAGATGAACCTCTAGAGTAATGTTCAAGAAGAGAAAGACTACACATAGAAATTCTTATAAGGAGACACTTTTTCAAAAGTAAAACATACTTTACAAGGAGTGAAAGAATCCTCATATGTTCATATCATTAAGGGATTATGTTTGAAGAATTATGGATAAATGAGAGAATAGAATAGAATAGAATAGAATAGAATAGAATAGAATAGGCCATCTCCTCCTGAAATCTTTCTTGTATAGTCTGCATTTTACTATGTTTCCCTCCTTCCAGAAAAAAAATACCTCATAAAATTGGCTGTGCTGAACAACTGAAAATAAATATATCTCTTGGTTGGGGGAGTTTCAAGATCAGGGCAGCCAGTACCAGGAGAGAGAATGATATGTTACTAACTAAAACGCAAAAAAACTACACTCAAGAAGTTTTGTAAACCAACTGATTTTTTTTTCCTCATATCAGAATTTTTTCTGAAGAAGCACAATGGGAGGAGAAGAATGGCATTACATCCAAGCTAGCTCTAAGTCAAGTAGTTTTCAACAAAGATATTTAAGATTATTTCTACTACTCAATTCCACTTAGAGTTGATAGCTTACCATATATCTCTGTACAGTGTCTTGTTTAGACCCAGTCCCTATAACAAGATCACGGAACTTCTGTGTTTGCAACAATTCTTGACATTTCTGGTGAAATCTGCTCAGAAAAGAGCCAGAAACTTCACTCTTTAAAGTGCTTGAAACAACTCTGGGATTCTTTGTACAGTCTTTTAAACATTTTTTTTTTATTTGTCATTGTACCATATTTTATAATTCAATTATCATTTCTTGAAAGATATTCCATTTTTTGAATATGTACATTTTAGGCAGCAGTTAGCATGGTAGGCTATCAAATCTACATTAGATTCCTAGAAGTTTTATTAACAAATAGTGAATCAAACACAGCAAATTTAATATTTTAAGTTGCATATGAACTCTGAATTTGACATGGCTCCAAGATAAGATTCATGCTTTTTCCATGCTTTGGGTCCAGTTTTATTTATATTGCTGTACACCTAGATAAAAGCCTAACAGCCTGTCTGATAGATGGCTCAAACCCTGATGACATTACTCATGGAATAGCCTAAAAGCTGATAAGAGTCAGAGCTGAACATATTGGGCCATTATGAAATGTTTTCTTTAAATGCTGTAGACCATGTTTCAAGTAATTTCTGTTCTATTTAAAGCCATCATATTGTGTGCACTTTGCCAAATCAAATTTTGTCACTCCAGCTATGCAAAAGATAAGAGTTTTTGCCAAGATATCAAAAGGGCAGTTCATTAAACAGCTGCAGAAAAAAGGGAAACATTTTCAAAGGGAAATCACAATACCTTACCCAAACATGCATGGCTATACATAGGGAATTGTGAACTGTACATTACCAATCTGAGCGACATAGGACTGTCAAACTTTCTCAGTATTGGTCTAACTCTGCTTTCTGTAAAGTCAGCTCAGGTCTTACCCTTGGCTGTTCTGTGAGCAGAGGTGGGCCAGCAATGGCTGAGGGCCTCAGAGTATCCCATATTGCATATCAAATGCTAAACAATTCAATAACATAACAGAGCTCTTGGGTTGAGGTGAAGGTGCTACCCCATACAATCATTTTACTGTATGTAGGATCTGGAAATGCAGTGTGCTGCATTTCTGTGACTGCTAAAACTATAACTTCTGGAATGCCATCCTGGAAGCTTTCCAGGTGATTTCCATGAGGAACACTTTGTAAAATGTGTTACCCTCCTAAGCAGAATATGTTCCCAGGCCTGCATAGGGGCAGAGATTGGATTATAAAGTGCTAAATGTTTTTTACAACTGTATCAGCAACAATACTGTATGGATAACTATTCAAGGCAAATTATTTTTACAGACAAATTTAATGGATTTGTTCCAGTACTCAATTAGATTCATATTTCTGGATTCAGAATGCAAGATAACTTATCCTATAGTCTTCCCTTTCTGAAATCAGGATATCCAATCTGGAACAAATCTCTTCAGTCTTCCTATTTTTTTGTAATCATGACTAGTTTAATTAAATTAGACGAGAAAAAGAGTAAAGATTAAGGGAGAAAAAGCCAATAGAAAACTGAAGTTTTTAGCACAGACCTTATACAGTAACGAATGACAAGTTTGGGACTGATGTGTGTGGAGACACTATAAAGAACAACAGAAAAAAGGCTGAAGGTGCTAAGATAACTCAAGAGGTTATATTTTTTCGTAACTGGGAAGTCATGAAAATGAGCCTGAAAATGTTACTCAGCATGTGGTCCTGAAGGAACCACAGCTTAAGTCTGAAAACCATCTCAAAGACAAACACCCTCACTACTCCTATTCTCATTGTTATACATCCTGTAAGAGCAGTGTTTAGTCAATAATTTTAGTTCACATCACTGAAGCCAAGAGGAATCTCACAGCAAATGGCACAGCTGAGTTTTCCCTGTGATTTATACCTCTAAAACTATCCACACAAATGAGTCTTCTGGGTAATGTCTTACACACTTTCCAATCCTTTTTTTCCCCCACCCCGAAAAACACACTAATGAATGTGATACTATTCACACAGTTGCCACACATGTAGCATGATCACAGGAAAAAGTGTTGGGAAAAATCACATTTTTTCTTTCTGTAGACTTTTAACATTGTATTGTTTGTATCTATTTCTTGATTAAAGAACCCAGTCTTCAACTGCATTTGCAAATTAGACAGAATTGTTTCCAGCAAAACATTTCATGTTGCACATTAATGAAATAAATGGATAAAGAAGAACTGACGTGTTTATTCAAGCACAACTGTTTTCTGCATTTTTTTGCTTTTCTGTAAGAACACTGCTGGATTATGAAACATTATAATAAAACTATTGAACTAACTTTTTTGAGTGCAAATCCTAGCCCATTTCAATTGCATTTATGACTGCATATTTCTTAAAAAATATGTCATTCAAGATATCATTTTTAATTCCCTGATCACCAAGTAAATAGGATAGTTTTTAACTTTCTTAGTGTTCTGTCTTAGCAGCATCAGAAATAAGCTCAATTTGTACAGGTATTTGACGCATTTTTTCAAGATTCTTCAGCTCAGTGCCTTCAAATATAAATTATATTTGACAGTGTAATTACAGAAGTTCAATGACTTTTGGGTGTAAAATGTATAATTTAGTAAGGAAACTACTGAATTGTTTCTGAAAAAAAATCTGGGACATCACTTTAGAGACTGTTCATCCAAAGTTTGTTCTTTTGAATTTGTAAGGTTCAGGTATGCAAGAGTGGTTTCTGTGAGTCTGTTTGTAAGATTTCTGATTAGGGAAAGTGGAAGAAAACAAAATAACTTTCTCAACAAAAAACATAAATTCACTTAATAAGAAAGAAGTTGTCAAAAAAGGGAGGAAAAAACACTCAAAAGACATTACTTTTTAAAGGTTGCAACATTTTTTGTAAAGAGTCATCTGTTACAAGTGAGCCAAACCACTGAATTGTCAGCCATAAACCTTTTAGATCAGTTAAAGAAGTCCAAGATTTGTACCCACAACCTTTTCTAAATTCATAGGATAGTAGATACTGAAAGGGTATGAGGAACGTCATCCCAATTGTTCTCCTTTCCTCCCACAGCTCTACATTTAACTGGTGCAGATATGAAAATTTTATTAAATTTATCTCTTCTTGACTCAGTAAGACTGTGGCACAATTTATCTCAGTGGCACAATTTAGCTCATTCCTGAGCCATGATTTCCTTGTTTTTAAAGACAATAGGTTTGTAGCCACGATCATCCCTTCCTTCAGTATTTTTTTACAGGCCTTGTCTTCTGAAAGGGTTATAACTTGAGGCGGCTTTCCCCCATGCTCTTACACAGGCTCACAGCACTGGATCAGTCTGCTCATCAAACAAGAGGAAAGACATGGGGTAAAGTTAAGGAACAAAAATATTTCAAGATTAGCCCTCCCAGTGTAAATCAGCATGTGGACCTTCACTGGGTCACATGAAAACCTCACGCTCACATTTAATTTGCCCATCCTGAAGTATTTTTCCTCCTAATGCCAAACACCATAATGCTCTCTGTCAGTGATTTGAAATTATTGTATAAGCTACATATCGGGTACACTATTGTTAATGAAATGCACACAAGATGATGAACAACTTCCTTTTCCTGCTGGAGCCCAGCTGCAACCAGGCCCTGTATCCTTGATGCTGTAAATCAGGGCTTTGTACTCCGGGAGGATTCAATCAGCTGCAGGTGTGGGCCCGCCGAGGCCGCCTGGGATTAGGTAGCAGTATTTGATATGAGATCCCAAACAGCACCAGCAATCTACACACCACATGTGGCCAGTCTTTGGAGAAAGCAAAGGAAAAACGCTGATGAAATGTGGCACAGGACCATGGAATGCAATTTCAAACTTCCACATCTGCAGGAAAGAGAGAAAGAAAGTTCCTAATTTTACAATGATGATGTCATTGAGAATACATGATAGTGAAAATGATGTGCCAGGGCTTTCATGAAGTTAACCACTTAGGATGTTGCTAACCAAGGGTTGATATTCATTGTTATGAATGCATTAAAATTCTGAGGGGCTGCTCTGCCAGTCTGCCAAAATGTGTCCAGTGGCACATCTGTGCTGTGAATTGGGTTTTGTGGATTGAGCATCACTACACACTTGTGCAGGCACAAACCTGAACATTTGCTGAGGTTTGTTCACTGAACACAATTATCAAGGAGAGGTGATTTGATCAAATTTTCTCCAGTGTGAAATGGTAAAGCACTTGCTTTCAACAAAAAACAATAGAAATGGTTGTGTAGTTCACTCCCCGAGGTTAAAAGTTGTGAAGAGTTTATTTTTAATGTAAATCCTTGATATCCAAGGGCTAAAGAAATGTTAAAGCAGGTCTGGTTTTGTTATTACTGTAAAGATAAAGTATATTGAAAAGAGCATGTCCTTGATTTTTTTCTTTAAAAAATCTGTTTTCCATTAGCTTATCTTGATAGCTGAAGTTAATCATTATTTTCAACCATATATGATTTAGATATTATGTCATTAATTCATGTACAATCCATCTAAATAATGATTGTGGTTTTCTGCTTTACAAATTCATCTACTTCACTGAGAAACCAAGAGAGTCAAATTCCATGCAACATCTGGTTTCCATTTTATGTAATTGCTATTTTCAGAGTTATAATCATGTGTTATTGTAAGGACCACAGTGTCAATCATGCTGCTAATGGGGAAAATTCAATGCCTAAATACCTGAGAGAACAAGAAGCTGACTTAAACAGGTGCATTTAGACACTTGGTTTTAAGCATAATTCTAGTCTACCAATTTAAATAAATCATTTTAAGAAGAAACCATATTCCTTCCATACTTTCTACTGAAACAAAATTTAATACAAGATTTTTACACTGTGAACCTGGTTTTGTTCCCATCAATGCAAAAACAGTGGGATCTGATGCCATGCAGTTCTATACCATTAACCCAGTGTAGCTCTAAATCCAGTTCAATTTAGTCAATGTCAGAACAAAAAGTTAACCCCCTTTTACAAATATGAGTGGAGGGGAGAAAATTTTCATTTCCTTTAAAAACTGAATATAAGTTACAAAGCTACTTTAGTTATCACATCCATTAAAAGGTGTAGAAAACAGACAGAGAAAAACCATGGCAGTCCATGTTTTCAAGTAAAAACATACCAGAAACGTAAATATATTCTTATGAGCCTAATTTAGAGTTTGAGCAGTAGAGTAAGAAGCAGACATTGATATTCAGAGTAGTTACAACTTAAGATACAGATCATAACAGAAAGGGTGTATGATCAATCTTTCTTATGTTGTTCGGAGAAATTTTCATGTACAGCTGACTAGTTTCTCCTTAAAAATAAACTATTAAACTAATATAATTTTTATAATATACATAATTTCATTATGTTTTGTTATGGATGCATAGAAGTTATATTTAGATGAGGAGTAATTTTATATATTTTGGAGGTAAAACAGTATACTTTGAACAAATGAGGAGGTGCGCAAAAATGCATTCATTTTTATTTCAGTACTCACTATATCAACAAACAGGTTGACAAAGTTAAATCCATAACCTTTGAGTAGCAACAATCAGTGAATGCATAAAATATTTTTAATCTGTTTTTGAAAATAAGATAGCGAGCACAGTGACAAAATTTGAAATTCCAGCAGCAAAGAACTTCTGTGAAAATTACTCTTATCCAAAACAGTAAAAGTTCATAAGGCAAAACCCAGAGACATTTGCATGTGTATGCTTTTGCATTAATACCTTCTGAAGATATTCATATTTCTTTCCACCTCTCCTCCTCAAAACCTCCAGCTACCCAGTGATGTAAGTACAGGACAGGAACAGGTTGTGTTCAAGAGCATTAAGACTGCGAATAACTTTCCTGACCTAAGTTTGAAAGCTAATCTCCGCTACCTCCTCTGGTGAATATTTGAAACTCAGACTGAGATGAGCTGCCAAGTTGGAAGCTGTGCCTGTTATTGCCATGAGAGACACAGTGGGCACACCCCGCCTCTGTTTCCCCGGGGCTTCAGCTGTAAATTCCCTACAGTCACATCCACAAAAGTAGTTTTGCAAGTATGCACAACCTCGGCTCGGCGGGGTGTGGTTAGATCCCTTCCCAGCTTGGAGAAGTGCCTGTGTGCACAGCAAGAGAAGAGCTGCATTCACCCATCTGGCAATTTTATGGCCACATTCATTGACCCAAAGGAAATTTCTGCATTTGCTGGTTTGCGCACGTCAGCTGTGATTACAAAGGATGCTTAAGGTGATTAAAACAGATAAGCAAGGCCAAGACATTTGGGAAATTCAGAGCTGCCGTGTCATCTGAATTGCAGGCAACATCCTATTCCTAGTAGGAATGTGAAAGTAAAGGCAAATCATATTTTAACTTTCCCCAGAAAACAATGCCTGAGGTGAAAATTCATCAGTACGGCTTGAAGGACATGAAAAACATGAAAAGAGACACAATTAATTAGTCCAGAACTTGGTGGAGGACACTGCAACATATTCTGGGGTATTTTCCCATCTGAGTTAATAAAGTTATATGGCAAGTATAAGTATGCAGTTATACAAGTGAAACACACTAGAGGAGTAGTGAGTTAGCACTGGGGACCCTTTCAGTTTTTGTTCCCTCAAGCAATGGATGGTGTTGGTTTCTATATTTGGTTTTTTAATCACTTTTCATCTCAGGACTATGTAGGAATGATAGTTTTCTCCTTTTAAGAAGGGCATACCAAGCCTGAAGAAACTCCTGAAGACTTCAAAGCTAACACCCCTGATGACAGAAGGTAAATCTAAAAAATCCCAGATTTATGATTTTTTTTAATCTTGTGATTTTGAAAGGAAGCAGATCATGATTTGTAATACACAGGGTCAGCTGAAATGCAGACGTACTCTGCATTGCATATTTCTGCTTAAAACAGAAGATATATACAATACTAGAGGTAGCTTCTGATTCTTTAGAGCTGACAGCAAAACTTCATGATCTAGTTACACAGCTATTATTGCATGACTATCTGTAATGCTGATTTTGTGGGCATAAGTCTTGGTATATTACAGTATTTATTCTGTTAATAATTATGTTTTCAAAACATTGTCTTAATCCAGGTAAATCAATGGCAATCTTCCCATATGGAAATAAACATATATAGTGGATTTTGCTCCTTTATAAGGATTTGTGAGGCCTTGTAGCTCTTTCAGTTTCTACAGGACCCTGCAAGAAAGATAGAAAAGGACATTGCACGTGGACATTTAGTGATAAGACAAGGGGGAATGCCTTTAAACAGAAAGAGAGTAGGTTTAGGCTAGATATTAGGAAGAAATTCTTTCCTGTGAGGATGGTGAAACACTGGAACAGGTTGCCCAGAGAAGCTGTGGATTTCCCTGGAAGTGTTCAAGACCAATTTTGGATGGGGCCTGAGCACCCTGGCCTAATGCTCCTGCCCATGGCAGTGGAGTTGGAACTGGATAATCTTTAAAGTCTTTTCCAAATCAAATCAATCTATGATTCAGTAATAATTCCCCAGTTAAACCAGTAAAAAAGGGTGGCTATCTTTTCTTCCTGAATTTATCATGCATATCAGCCTTACATTCCCATTTATGACGTTGCACCGATATGGATTTTGACATAATTTTTAGGGGGAACAAAAAGCCTTTAACAAAGGAATTTTAACATCCAACTAGAGCAGAGAAAAATTCCTGTCCAAGTGATGACAGTGAAGCAAAACTCAGAAATTTTGTCATTTTTAATCTTAGACACGGAGACACAGAGAAGTTGAATGTTTTAAAATTTTCACAAAAATTCAGGTAATTACTTGATGCAACAAAAAAGCAGCACCTTCTAGAATTAAATTTCTTTAGAAGACACATCACATTAATAATTGATATGGAATTATTCTGGTTATATTAGAGTCAAGTAAATGTTGGACAATAAGAAAGTTCCTTGTCTATGCAAACATCTTTGTTTGTGTTTTGTGTATACAGATATTTTTCTTCCCAGTTATTTGCAATGAAGTGTCAATCTCAATCCATTTCTTTGGGCTCATGACTATGGTATTGAACTGAGACATCAGTCCTAGTGCAATACCTAATATCAAATTTTCATAAATAAATATTCAAATTACAGAGCTCCAGAATAAACATTTTGCAACTGCTTTTAGTAGGTGGTAGATGCCCTGTTGATTTTAGACTTTCAGTTCAGGTGATACTCAGAGCTCATAAGCTTCATGTTTGGTTCAGTCTTTGTTTGGGGGAGAGGAAGACACTTCAAATCCAGATACTCAAGCTTGATGCCAAGCCAGATGATAAGGTAAATATCCAAATACTTCATGCTCCATGCTTAGGCCATTATTTTAAAGCATATTTGGATTAGGTATCAGTGGAGTACTCTTTATTTTAACTTTGAACCTCTACTTATCCTACTATAAAGTAGAAGCATTAAATGAGCCATCAGAGAAAGGCATTAAAACATGACAGCAAAGGGAAGAATCTATGTGGGTAAATGAGCTGAATAAATACATTTCTTGAAAGTTTTAAGAGAGATCTCAATATTCATGCTCCGGAAATTCAGGATGAGATTCAGTTGTCCAAACATAGGTACGTAGAAATATTTTAGATGGCCTAAAATATTCCATGGTCTCCATGAGCCTCTCCATATATGTGTGGGTCCACTGCGTGCCCTATGTGATAGCCAAAACATCTTGTGTGGGCAGTTGGTAAATATTGGGGCATTTCAGATGGCAGCAGACGTGTTCCAGGGCAGATCAATTTTGTCCATGAGATTCCACTCACACAGCAAAGGACATTATGTTGGCTACTAAACCCCACTGTGACGGGCAGCCAATAGAGCCAGACAGAACCAGGCCCAGGGGACTGCAGTGCTCATTTAGGATCAGCAGCAGGAGGCCAGCCAGAATCCCATACTGATCTTAAAAGGCATATACACAAGGCATGTATAGACAACAGGATGAAACCCCAGCTGTGCAAGTTCACAGCACAATTTCTAACACTCCTCAATGCTTTGATGATGCCTTAGGAGGACTTTTTTTTTGTTTTCATGGAGAAAGATATGAAATAATAGATTTTAAAGGACAAAATGATCCAAGAAACAATAGTCTAAATGCCCGAGTCATGTTCCTAACAGTGGGATCTACTAGTCAGTAGAATATTTTCCCAAGGGAATTCATGGTAGAACTTCTGATTAGTTAGTTAAACGAGGCCAAAACAATATTCTTTACAAAATACGCTTAGGAGCAAATATTTCTGTCAGGAATGATTTTGTATGTGTAGGGAAATCAGTATGATCAATCTATAGACATTCTCTTTGAGTGTTTGATTCCAGGTAATGAATGTACAGACTCAGTGTAAAAATTAGCTGGCTTAGGAGGATTTAAAAAGTAAACATGTGGAACACAGTTTGAAATATTCATGTTTTCCTCTCATAGTTGGCCAATGTAAATATTATTCCACATGTTATCAAGTAATTCCAAAGCTAAATTTACTTACCCCAAGAATGGTCATGATCAAAATCTAACAAAGTCCTTTTGAAATGGTTCAGTGTATATAAATTAAAGGTAGCCTAAAGACAGATAGGGTTGCACTCCAGCTCCTGGGGAAAGAGCTGAGGAACACTTGTTCTTGCTAGTTCAGTAAACCAAGTCCACTTCTAGCTCAGTCTGAGCCCCAAGCAACCCATATGCAAGTCAAGAATCAACCTATCTACACTTTTTCCCCTCAGGAAGGCCTGATTCTTGATGCACAGGCAGAACATGGTGCGTGGCCGTGGACACTGTCTACAGTGCAGGGAGCACAGCAATCACAGTGGCTTTCATCCAACCTGAAGGAGATGACCTCTTACAAAAGGAAGAATGGTAGGACCATGTACTGAGCAGGTGGAAAATTGAAGCCGATATCATTCCATTTCAGTCACAGGGGCTCATCTTTTGTCCATAACAATTGCACTCTGAACTGTGCTCCCAGTGGCTGAGCTCCAAGAAAAGGGGAACACAGTGAGCTCCCTTAATCCATGCAGCCAACCTGCTTAATTGCTGTTGATAAGGATAAGCTTCTCAGAGAAGGACAACTCTATTTCTAAATCCCTCTCCAATGGAGCACAGGTCTTCACTTCTGAACAATTACTCAAATTCATATATAAAGTTCCTGAGTAAGGTTCTTCTCCCTATTGAAGCAGGTGACACACCCAGTCAGTATCCAAAATTTCAGGGATGAAGTTTGAAATAAAATGCTAACCTCAGTTTCCTGTATGAGATCTATCCTTTTGGGGAGCTTCAGACAGCTCCTGCTTAACTTTCAGGAGTAAGGAATGACTCGTTAGAGATCGTTCCATTCCTACAGCGGCGTTATAAGAAAATTATGTATCTGGAATCCCTGCCTGTGTCCAGATAGACATTTATAGATATCACACTGCCAGAAACAGATGCTGAGAGGGAATTCTGAACCTGACACAATGGGAAATAAAAATGATGGGCCTCTCACAAATTAACCATAACACCACAAATGGGGCAAAAAACTCTTTTACTGATTTGATTAATTTCTGGCTGTATCCACGGTTTTGATTTTCAGTTAATTAATGCCTTCTTTAGATAACCTAATTGGAAAATATTCCCAAGAGTGATAAAACCAAAGAATTTTTATTGTTCCTATCTGTACCCTATTTATGGGTGCTACTCTGTTTCACTCATCAGTCCCTTACCCCAATGATGAGTTTCTTGCAAAGCTTTAACTGCAAATAATTACCTCCCAACAGGCAAATACCATCTTTTAGACAGCCAAGTTTAATCAGGACATTTTTAAAAATATTTTCTCATGTTTCCTTCACAATCTGTTTCTGGGGAATTGTTGGTAGTAAAAAATCTTTGCTACCAGTCACAGTACTCTCATCAGCCCCATAAAGGGCAGAGAAGCTGCTTCAGCAGGAATCATTTATGGATGAATCTTCTACATACATGCAGAGCTTCTGTAAGATGCTGAAAGACCATTTCTTTTAGTCAATCCAAGGTTCAGAAGACGAGGAATATGTGACTTCAACATTGCCAACTCTCATAATTTGCATCCTGAATCTTATGGCTGTTTGCTGTTTCTTTTCCATCAAACTTTGTCTCCTGGGGTTTGATTGAGATTCTCCAATTTCCTCCTGTGAAATAAATATATTCCAGTTTCTAGAACACAACTGCAAGCTGGAAAGGAGAAACCAAAGGAAACCTGGAGTTTCCCAGTTTTATTTAGTCGTGATTTTTTAGTAACCTTTTGACTGCTTGACAACCAATACAAACTCTGAATGCCAATGGCTGTTGGTCTAAAGGCTCTCTCAGCCTACTACAAAAAGGGAATAAAGGTGCTTGCTTGGAGGGTTGTTTTACAGCATGACAAAATCCAGGGAGGATATTTGAAATGCTGGACCAGTTGTTAAATGTATATTATCTAAAGGCCACCTGCCTGGCAGATCAAGGCAACAAGTCCCCCAAGAACTATTTAGGGTGCTGATTTTTGCACTTCCTTGACTTCAGTATGGTTTTAGTTAACACATACACCTGCATAATTGAAATCAATCCAACCACAAGTGATACTCATGAACAAAAAAGTACACAAAAGAAAACAGAAAAAATGACAGAGTTTAGAGGACAGGCACTAGACCAGTAAAAATAGCTGATGAACCTTGCCAGCTGTTGAAAAACTGTCTGTGGGATCAGTTCCTTTGTTCTTCTCTAATAATAGTTTGGTTTATGTTTCTTTTCTTTTCCCTATTCTTTTACTTTTACTGTTTTCATTTCACTTTGATGTTGAAAACAGCCACAGCTGCAATACAAAAATTATTGTTCCTACTTTCATACACAAGTTCGTGCACTCAGAGGCAACTTTCTTTAAGCATACACATTACATGCAGAAGCACACTCACACATGTAAATATATACATGCACCAACACATGCAAAATATACAATGCTTGTGAATATATCCTGATGTCAAATGACTACAAATAAATAGGAATTAAGCTATATCTATCTAACAAAAAGGAAAGAAATAGAACTTGAGAACCTTTTTAGTTTTAAAGTTTTAATAGCACAATAATTTCTTCAACTTGTGAAACTCTGCTGCACCCCTCCAAAGGTTCCATAGCTTTATAAAATTATTCCTTTTTTAAAAAATATTTTTATTTAAATGTTATAATTGCTACAGATGCCCTAAACATCCTAGAAAACCTTTTAACTTTTAAAGAGTCCTAAATAGGATTAGAAGCAATATAAAGATTACAGAAATCTTCCTTCCCAGATGCACAATATCAACAGAATCTCTCATATCCAGCTTAGTTTAATATAGATCCTCATGTGCACCAGAGATAAAATAGACCCTCCAGCGTGCTCTGAAATCTGGTGCTCTGAGCATATTGAGAACATGAGCTTGTAGAGCAACTTCCAAGAGTCAGAAGTCTTCTATAAGTTTTTAGTTTCATTGCTTAAGTTGGTCTCACAAACCTCCTCTGTTGTTAGTAGATACAATTATTTCTTTTTTGAAGGGAGGAAAAAGAACTGGGAAATGTAAATGGCTTATTCAAGGTGACACAGGAAGTCTGCGAAGAGCTGCAAATTGAACCCAGGTTCTCCAACTCCCATTCCAGTTATTATATCAATCACAAAACCTTCCTTCCTCCACTAGATAGTTAAAAACAAAAGCATTTATAACTTGAAAAACAGCTTTTTCTTCACACGTCAAATTGGATGCCTGAAGTGAATTTTTCCTTTTGAATTTGATTCAATTTAGTACACAGTCTCAATTAGCACAGTATTTCTTAAATTACTAAAATGATAACAGAAATTATTGTTGTTGTTAATTTTATTATTATTATTGCTACTACTACTACTTTGTACAGCATTACCATTTGAATTCAGGCTGTTATGCCATTTTGTATTTCTTAACTAATATTAAAAAATACAGGTCCTACATTCAAGAGTTTACAATTGAAAAGATGAGATTAAAACCTCAGAGGCATGCTGAGTATTATTTGGTAAATTGTATCTGTTTTCTAATTCATTTTTCTTCATTGTAAATGGATTATAATAACTACTCCTTTCCTAGAAGCTCAGTTGCAATGTCTACAAACAGGGTGGGGAGATGGTTTTGTCTTTATAACTTATTATGAAATCACAGGGGCCACTAGCACGTACTGAACTCCCAAAAAAGAGTTAAATCTCTAAATAAATATCACCTTTCAGGAAAATGTAACCATCTCTGAAATTTACATATCTGTGGATGTATTAAGTAATGTATATAAATATGTAGATATACATGCAGGAAGAGGAATAGTAATTATCTTAAAGTGTACACACATGCACATACATATTAGTTGAAAATACTGCTGTCTCTTGCAAATGTCCCAAGAGCAGCTTCAACTGCTCATTAGTTCACTTTACCAGGAAGAAGAAAAGAATTTGTTCCAAGTATCTGAATAGAGAAATATAGTTTAAGGAGGTGACAGGAACAGAGCTAGCAGCAGCAGCAAGTTATCTGAAGTTTTTAACTACTTAGGTATTTCACTTCTAAATTACTCCCAGTTCATTTTACAGTGCCATGAGCCAGAGTGAACTCTCCTTCCTTTCATCCTGTCTGCTTCCTTTGGATACTTCCCATCCCTGCTAAAAACATTTTTAAAACGTTCAGTGGTGTGGTAGATCTACAACAGGAAACAGCTGGTATTGGCAGCTGGCAGGACAGGGCAGGAGTCAAGATGGGGCTTTGGTCCCAGCTCTGGAGCTCCTGTGACCCAGCATGTTCTGTGGCTCCAGATTATTCCATGTGGACTCCACCTAGGAGCAGTAGCACAGCCATCAGGGGAGGCAGAGCCCTGCTGTGAAACAATGCTGACAGGTGGGATGGTCTGTTTGATAAGAGGAGAAAAGGAGGATCTAATTTCGAGCTGAGACTGTTTGTCACAACTGTATAGGGTTTGTGATAAGATATATCAGTGCACTCTGCAGACACTGTATAATTTGTTATACAGCAGGAAGCAATTTTTATTATATGATTTGGCGGAGAAGGGGAAGAGAGACTATTTAATTTGTAACTGGAGTCACTGTGAGTTCCACAAGAACAGCTCCAGTTTCCTCTTGAATTTTGGTTTTCCTGAGGAAAAAAATCTAACACTGTTTGCAGATGGGAGGAGGACCCAATGGGGACAATCAACTGCTCTCCCTTTCCTCTGAGGTCAGTTCTTAACGTGGGATGAGAGGACAGGAAAAGCCCAATTTCTTGAGGAATGAATTCTTCATGCCTAGGCTTCTTGCTCCAGATTAAGCCTCCAACATTTATTTTCCTGATAAACAGAGGAAATAAAGGAGGAATCATAAGATCGATACACTTATTTAAAGGTGCAGCAGAGGAAGATATCTATATTAAGGATCTTCAAGATGATAAAAAGTACTAAGGGAAGAACTAAGGATTTATGTCCTTGAGGAGAAAAAGGCCTCCATGGGATGAAGAGACAAATGGGTGGTGACACAACCTGTGAGACTAAGAAAGATAGGAGAGCTCCAGGAATAAGGCACTGAGTCATCCTATGCATCTGTGGGAGCTGGAAATCCAGGGTGACCCTTTAGGGAACCGGGCACTCTGTGGCTGAAAAGGGACAGGAATAGTTCCAAAGCTTAGAGACAGGCCAAGAAGTTCAATGTAGTAGTTTTAAAATAAATGAGATGAAATATACTTGGAGAATTAATCACACAGTTTTGCAAATCAGGCTTGTGATTTTTGATCTCCTGGAACTGTCAACGCCGTGTGCAGTGCATAACCACAGATGTGATACAGCTTTTTGTATGGTGCAAGCGAGAGCAATAAAGTGTCTTCCAGAGCATTTACAAGACACAGAATGACTCTATTTTCCTCTCCCAGAAACTAGGTTCATGAAGAGAGATGGTCCATCAACAATCATTTACAGAGAAAGTCCATAGAAGACTGAGTAGTTGAGTTAAGGGATTTTCTGTTCTTGTCAATTGAATAAAATTTACTTGTTCCATTTATTTTTCTTCTCTTGTTTTCTTGTATCCTTAGGCTGGGATGTACAGTTTCACTGCCAAGATATAAGATCACAACTTACATGTTTTTTCTGTCCTAACTCACATCGTGCACCAATTCCTCACATGCTGTTTGGTTCTCCCACACAGTCGTTGGCTATTCCCTTGTCTATACCACTCACAGGGATGGAGGCTGGGTTGTGACCTTGGACAAAAGCAGAAAATTGTTGAAGGGGACCTTTATGTAAAGGAAAAAAGTACCTTCGTTTTCAGTTTTTTTATTTATGCTGTCAGTTTTATTGTGACTCTTTTAGTCTGTTCAAACAGGAAATTTAGTTGTTTTGCTGGAGTAGAATCAAGCAATTGAAAAATATTGTAATTATAGGTACAATGCTCTTCTGTCTTTCAAATTCTATCTAAGTACTAGAACATATTGTATTTATTTTTTGATCTTCCTCCTTTCTAGTGCTAACCCTTTTGCCTTTGGTTCTCCTGCCTGTCACTGTCATCCTTTTAAGTCAATCAAACCACAGGTACTGTCTTAGGGGACCCTTTATTTTTTAATTTCAGAATGGGTGAAATAAGACCAGTGACTGAAAAAACATGGCTATCAGATTCCCATGAGAAACAATATTTAGTGACCTTAGTTAAAATATGTGGAATTGTAACTGAGATTCATCACAAATCCATGGACACTGTTGGGCAAGTGTGCCAACACCAAGCCAGAATGAATAACGGTTTGGAATGAATTTTGCTTCATGTCCTCATTTCCACCATTTTTCATTCAATAGTACCCTGTGCAGATTGATAAAGCGAAATGGAGAGAGATATCTGAGATGACTAGGTCTGGAGAACTAGCACACCAAGACTATGGAGTACACACCAGTGTACACTCCCATCTGGTACACAGCCCATGTCCCCAAAATTATCTTGTCTGCTTTTCCACAAATAGGGTCATGAAACCTTCCTCTAAGGCAATGTGTTGGACTTTTACACTACAACTTCCATAAAGGAGCAATTTAAACAGGTGAGTGGAACAGAAGCGCAGTTAAAAAAAAGAAAAAAAAATCTGGAAGATTTACCAACTAGCTGGAAGGTACTGGGTGGTGATCTGGCCTAAGCATTGGCTAATATCAACAAGTGACCTTTCACTGGTTGTTTGACTTCTTTATGCCTTAGAAAGTTCAGCTGGAAATAAAAGCAAGACTTCACTGGAAACCAGACATTGAGTGTAAACTGTGGTTTCCTAGATAAATAAATTACAAAAGAAAGTTTTAAAGGAGTCACACGGCCAGTGTCTAGCACTTTGAACAGACAATGGGTAACAAAAACCGTATGTGCAAATGCTCTGTGGCAACACTGCTGTACTACAGATTCCCCATCCAAATTTGAAAATGATCTAAGCAGCCCCTCTTTCTGAGCCTTTGAAATGACAGTGAGCCAAGATAGGATTCCCTTGGGGCAGGACCCTATCACAGCAGCATTACTACCAGTTGCTATATTTCACAGAGTTAAGTAAAGCTTGATGGCAGAAGTACGGAAAAATATATCTGTTCATCCCACAAACAAGTATGAATCTAATTTTCTTTGCTTTTCCTGATATAACTCTAGTTCCCACTCATAACCATTTACTCAAATGAGTTATCCCATTGAATTCAGTGGGATTTTCCCTAATAGTGTGTTATATGGGAAATTGGAGAATGGCCTATATTGACCAGTGACTGAGATTTTGAGCATTTTCTTCCAAATTTGAACATGTATATAATCATTTAAGTTTGGGTGAAAGGAAAGCTTTGCCCAAGCAAAATGGAGAAGGTTGACTCGTCAAGGTCCCAGATGAATGACTTATCTCACAGATCTGAACTACAGCCAATTCATTAAATTTTATTCCAGCAGATTTTCTAGATACCATCTCTGATGAGATTTACTTCAGCTCTCAGACTCAGATCACTTACTATCATAAGGGCATTCCCAATTTTGATAGAATTAGTCATGTCCCATTACTGACCAAAACTGATATTTGGTGCTAAATACTTCAAAATTATTTGTCTGCATTTTTTCAAACTCACAAAGTTTGTGGAGCTCGTAAGATGCATATTGTGATGGAGGAAATGTGTTGTACTCAGGGTATTTTGACTTCATTCCTAGTACCTCATAAAACTAGCTGCCAAAATTGAGACCTATCGTAATGTAATGGGATATAGTAGCTAAATATTCCTGATCTATGTCGGAATTTGCACCCTTTCTTTTCAGGACTCTGCCTCTGACCTCTACCAGCAGCCAGCAACATACTGGACTCCACTCTGATCCCACTTGTTTCACATTTGGTTGATGTCGTGCAACACCAAGAGAAACCCATGTATGGCGCCGGGGCCCTACAGCCCATATACCCGTCACTATGAAGACACTTCAGTCAGAATGCTGGCACATGCTGAGAGCTCAACTGACCTCCCACTGTACTGCAATCCTTTCCACTCCTTTATGACTCACATCAAATCCCACCAACACCATATTTCATCTTTTTCTCACTAGGACTTTTCAGCAGGATCTCCCTGGCAGAAGGAATGCGACTGTCATCTGCAGTGAGACATTGTCTTCCTAGGAATCTGATTATTTGACAACCAGCATTTCATTGCTTCAGAATTGTTCTGAATTGTTTCCACTCTGGTCAAACCCAGAGAGCGTTGCCAGCAGACACAGATGGGGCTGTCAAGAAAATCTGAAGTGCTGATATAGCCACGTGCAGACTATGACTCACAGTGGAGAAGTATCCTCTGTAGATCAGCAGAGTCTGGGCTGACAATTCTGCCACCAAGAATGCTGTGACTTGGCTTGTGCAAACATAAGCAATATTTATGTGACTTACATGACTAAGAATCAGACAAAAGACCTCTAGACCATTACTCTTAGAGTCCAGTTTACATTGCACTAATTCAAAGGGATTTTAACTGTTGAATCAGCTAATACAAAGACAATGCATAACAAAGCTCCTTCCTACTTCTGAATTAAAGTAGATTTTTATTTTATACACTGAATACAAAAGTCTTTTATGTTTGTCAGAGATTTACATAGGCAGAGCTCTACAAGATACAGGAATAAGACCAGAAGTTGTTTTCATATTTGCCAAGAGCTTGACAAAAGCACATATTGCAGCATGGGCAGCGCCTGGTATGGTCTATAATGCCACCTTGCCTTCTTCCATTTAACATTCACCTCAATTCATTTAGAGTTTGGAGAACAGATAGCACAGGCAGTTCTTGCTGTGAGTGATCCTTGCCCTGGCTGCACATGTGGCTGAGGTTAAAGCAGTTTCTTACTACACACACAGCTCTAGCCCTAATGACTTCCACGAGAGCTGATCACAATGCAGCTCTGCAAGTGCGTGTAAGTGAGTTGCATTCCAGACTGCTGGATATCTGTTGTTTTCCTCCTTGATGTGAGAAAAGAGCAATTCTGTATATAAAAAGCCTGTTGGGAGAAACGTGTTTTTTTTCCCCAACAGTGAGCAGATGGCTCACAGATTTTGTGCATCATTTGTAAATTATTTCAAAGTCTACTTATCTATTCCAAAGAGATTACTGGAATCTACATCTGCATTTTCTTGTAATTGTTTCCATGTCACATGAACGAGACATAAGAGAGTTACAAAGGAAAGATGATCACCTATAACATAGCTGGCTGACATCTGCAAGAATTTGGGAATCTATCTACTAAACTTTTTCCTAACTGCCCTTCTTTCCTTAGTCCCTATAACATTTTAATAATTTTTTCAGGGCATAACAAGAAATCAGTGTTACTAAAAAGTCTTCAAGATGATAAGCCATGACATCACAGAAATCAGGGTAGTAGGGATCCCAAGACATCATCTTTTCCAAGAGGAAAAGCAAGATCAATTCTTCCCAAAATAGCCCTGACAGAAATGGTTGACCTTGTTCTAGAAAACCATGGGAAAAAGTATTAAAATTTTACTGGTTATTAAAACAAAAAAAGGAACAAAGAAATATGAAGTATTATGAATTCTGAGAGATTCATCTTAGTTGTAAATCAAGAACTTCCTAGGATGCGAAAAAGCAGGATACATCTATATTATCATGGTCATAACAATTTTCAGGACCATGACATGCTCCTTCTTCAGTGTAGACAAAGTTACTTGCTAGTGTACGGAGACAAGATGATTTTAAGCATTTTTTCAGTTCTTGAGATGAGGTTTTTAGAGACAAGGTCTCTTTGGAGGTGACTTCAGAAATAGGTCAGAGGCAGCTAAATCAGTGGATGTAGAATGTCTACAGACAACTGTGTGGTATGAGACAGTTTCTGGGGTGGTCTTGCCCACCTTCTTCTGGTCTTCTGGTGGTGTCAACACCACAAGACTGCTTTGATCAGGACCAGGCTCTGATCCTGTGATAAAACATATCTCCTAGGACTTTTGTGAAGACAGGATGGAGGCCTGCTGGGTAGACCAGGTTAGGAGAGCTCTTTCAGGAAGTTGTCTAACTCATATTAATTATTAAACCATACTGAAATGAAAGCCACAACCCTCTCATTCAATCATTTTATTAAAGGTTTAAGAATTTTTCTCCATCTTGTTGATGAAATCATGATGAAATTTTATGGAGAGAAAATGTAGTCAGATTTGAAAAATAAGAAAACTTAAACTTTAAAAACAGTATCACTTAATTCTGTGTCATAAGGAATGCACTAATCAAAATGCTTGCTTAGTTACACCATAATACTTGGGAGAAACCATTTCACCAGTTCTGCAAAAGCCCTGAGATCCTCAATAAGGCATGACAATTCTACCTAGTGTATTACTTTTAAATATTATTTTTGCATCAGTCTGTAGAATAAAGATTTGAGAGAAGTTTTCTGAAGGGCAAAAAGATATAAGAATTTTACATAAAGTAAAATGAGTGGGGACATGGATCTAGTGATCTTGGTCACACCTTTCCAAAATGATACATATGAAATCCAAACCTTGGGTAATCTTCATTAAATCATAGAATATGCTGCAGTTGGAAGGGACTTATCAGGATCATTGGGATCAGCTCCTTACTCTGAGAATGACATCCCAAGGATCACACCATATCTGTTCTATGTATTGCAATATCACACCAAACCCCACTCATTACACACAGGACAGGAATTCCTGTGAGAGCACAGCCACAGTTAAGAATAGATATCATAGCCAGTTTATTAAGGGATAAATAAGGTCATTGGGAATTCTGTGGAGGATTTCACTTGAATAACAGGAAGGATGCTATGGTCTTAATATAATTCAAGACATTGGAAAGGCAGAGTCCTAAAAGTTTACACAGGATACAAAGGGCTCCTCATTACTAAAAGATAAAAATAAAGCATTGCAGGAAACCTACACCCACACATTTTGGTCTTTTTTGGGGTTTTCATATTTTGTTTTGTTTTCTTTTTTTTCCCTGGGCGCTAAGTGCTAGGGGTGTGATTGGCAGGGAAACAAAGACCCAGAGACAAATTAGGAGGATGATCTTTCCATCCTCTTAACAGAGAATTAGATGGTGAGTTGCACAGTGTGAGGTTTCTAAAGCTTAAGGAACTGATAAAATAATCACTAATAATTTTCAGTTTTCCTATCTCTTTCCATAAGGAGGGTTCAGCTCCACTGGATCTACACATGAGCAGGTAATGCATCTTTACCTTTCAGTGCCCTTAATTCCTGTGTCGCCTCTCTTGAGGGATGAAGTGCATGGGTTTCACTTGCCTCTGCACTCAATACATGGCTATCTGAGGGCAAAGCAATGAACCTTGGTAGTCATTGGCTTAGAACAGCAAATGTTCTTTTGTGTACTGAAAGATCTGTTAAATCGCTCTGCAAACACGCTGTACAAAGCAAATTGGCGAAGACTATTTCAAAGTCATTTTGGACGTTTGCTTTTAATTGGAGGATTTTTCTGGTGTCTGAGTGTTCTTGAGAATAGACTTCTGTGCACATCAAACTTCCGTGTTTTGTGTTTATGCAAGCAAAGAGCATGGGTCAGGGCTAAGATGAAAAAAGATTAAAAAATTGCTGGGGAAGGCTTATTTTACAGAGAAAAAAATGTGTTTTTCAGAGATTTATTTATCTATCTTTACATCTCTGTGTGTCTGTTATTACAAGAGTCACACAGTAATCATAAATATTCATAGTGGTAAATGTTTAGCTGGGAGTTTGCAACAGTGCATCTTTCCCTCTTGGATCTGTATTTGCCTTTGCATAAAGACACCCTGATCCCTGGCCAAGGCTGTCACATTTTGCCATCACACAGATGGATTACACTAGTCTGTCACCAACTCAGAGGCCAGAAATGGCTCTGGAATGTCCTGAAATTGTCCAAATGGAATTTGTTTAGGCTTTTTTAGCTGAAGAAATGTTTATGAATATTAAGTATTCAGAATTCTAAAGCTACTGAACCAATCTATTTGAAACTTGACTTGAACTTGAACACTCAATGAGAGATACAAAAGTTGGACTTAAAGTACAGATTTTATTGCCCTAGTAGCTGTGAGGAGCATATGGTTTCATACTTACAACTAAAGAAAAGTGGTTTTGACCAAACATCCCCAAGTCACTTCCTTGTGGGTTTAGACCGAAGCTGAATATTCCATTTTAGTAATTATTAATTAGATAAAAACACCAAGGAAGATGGATTCAGTATCTGAGCCAGATCAGACAAGAAGGTAAGACTGGGAAACATATACAAAAAAAGTCCAAGACCATAAATATAACATTTCCACAAAAATTATAAAGTGTTATAAGAAACTCTCTTGTGCTTTCTGTATAATCTACTGAGTGCTTATTATGATTTTGGAAAGGGGGCGGGCAGTGTTTGTTTGTTTTTTCATTTCCAACTTCAGTGATTTTTCCTTAGAGTTTTCTTTAGGAGAAAGCGTTTCTCAAGAAAGTCCCTAAGTTTATGTCCCTGGCTGCTTTGATGCAGGACCCAACAGTCAGAAATTTGTGTTCACTTGGCTGTGAACTTATACCACAGGGATTTCACCCAGTGATGGTGTCTCCCAAAAGAATGAAGTCAATATTTTCATCACTGGCATGCATTTTTGCCCTTTATTATTGCAGTGTTATGAAAAACACACAGAGACTGGGCCCAGAATACAGAGATCTTATGGAAGGCCTGTTTCTGGCAGGAAAAAAAAAAGGATAAGGGATCCCGCGGGAGCCCAGAGGGGACTTTGGCATAGGTACGAAAATTATGCACTTTCACCTAGATGCAAAATGTACTTCAGGGAAAACTGATGGTAAAAGTTTGGCCTCTAGAGAATTTAATTCAAGAAGGAGAATATAGAGTCAGGCAGAATTTTCATTGTGCCTTTTAAAAATCCTTATTTAAATATTTCGTAGGTATATTGTCACGGTACAAATGTTTAAGGGTTAGAAATGCTAATTGTAGTGTAATTTAACAGCAGATTGGCATAGAACAGAAAAAAATGGACAAGATATTTGTGCAAAATTTTTTGCAATATTCTTTCCTCTTTTGGTTTTCAGCCAAGTCCCAAATGCACTTTTGAAACACACATTGTGTCTACATTCTCCTCTTCAGATATTTTATATCCCAATTTCCTTTACTATAAACTGTTTATGTTAGTATTATATGACGCCAAGCCCTTCTGATGAGTCCTGCATGTGGGATCAGAGAGTCATTCTGATGCCCCAATGGACAGACCCAGGACAATGATAGTGGTCAAATCACATCCACAGTTTATGCCTGTCAGAGCAATGTCCTGGCTTGATGTTTACACATTAATCAGAGAAAACTCCCGCTGATCAGCATCTGAACACAGAGCAGTGGATTGATTCTTTCCTTTGCAGAATAGTCTGTGTTTTAAAAGCAGTGTTACAAGACTGGACCACATCCAGTACAAGTTTGTCTTGCTGAGATTTTAAAAATTCTCTTCACCTTTGCCTTTGGACACACATGAAGAGGAAATTATGTTTATTAAATTCTTGTGGTTAGAAGCACTGAAGAAAAATGTGGGGCTTTTCTTTCTGTGCATTTAGGTCCAGATCTTAGGCCTGTAACTATAAACTGACTTGCACTCTTACCAGTGAATTGCTTGGTACTTGCACTTATTAGAATTAATGAATGTTTTTTTCCTCCTGTCTGCAATAAAAGCTATCAAATATTTAATACCTGACTTCTTTTGCATCATTAGCAGGAATGTTGAGGCATAATCTAATTATAGAACCTGTTATTAGGCAATTTTTACACAGTGTGGCATTTACCCAATCTGAATGCCATCAGTTTCAAGCAAACTTGTGGCTTCTTCTTTTCTATATAAAGTGATTTTATTTTCCTAATGAAGATCTCATTAACTCCAGGCATCAACATAGATGAGTAAATAAAAATTTCTGACCCTTTAGGGAGATCATGTGGCCTGGAGTTTTTCCAGAATTCCCAAGTTTTCTGGAAGGCATTGTGAGAATGAGGGTGGCAGCATTGACAATAGGACTGTCAACCAGCCACATACAGAACAGATACATTAATTATATTTATATATAGGATGAATTAAATGTAAGTATTGTTTAATTTGAAATAAACATAAGCATTCACATTCCACCTTACTAAAAACAACTGGGAAAAAAAACCACCTCTGAGAAGAAAGAAGCAACCCTGCAATAACCTATTAGTCTCACTTCTGTGCTTGAATTTATCACTTGAATAGTATCTTTCAACCATGAATCCTCAAGACCAACTCCCTACCCATTTCATTCAAATACATTCTACTGGAAAAGTAAATCAATAAGGGTTTGTCCTTTTTCATGGCTTTGGCACGTGCTGGTGCACATTTGCCCCTGCACACAATTCTGTTGAAGGCTCATTGACATGACTGCATAATATGGTCTCAAATTAGACAAATGAGCGGTGCCAGAATGAAAATCCATAGCAAGAATAGCCATGAAAGCTCTTTAAAGAGCTTTCAAAGAAAATATGTATCTAGATTACTTCATCTAATCGCTAACTGCAAAGCATGCAGACTTGTGCTTTTCTTGTACATTCCCAAAGATATTTTCTCGGTATTTTGTGGAATCTCAGCTGCTACAGCCACATGACCATTAGTAATGGGTAATTTGACTTCTTGGATTAACCACTGATATAAAAATAGAACATGTGGCTAATACATAAGGAAGCAGATACTTTAGCAAATTTGTGTTATTTTAGAGGGTTGGGAATACTCACTGCAGTATAATTACGTGGGGAAGGATGAAATTAAGCAACAAAACTCAAAACTTTCCTTGCACCCCAAGTTTTGTTAGGGACCTTTTGTATTTTTTGGCACTATTAATATTTGGTAAAGGAAGAAACTGGTAGCCCATTAGAAGCTTAAGTGCTAAGTAAGACCATTTCTCAGGCTAGGAACAAAGCAATCAATTACCAGCAAACAGCAGCAACAACAGCTGGTAGGGAACATTGTATAAGAGTAGTGCTGAATAAGCCTAGGGTAAATGAAATGTGTCTTTGATAGAAATCGTATGTCAGGCCTTCACTGATGAAGCTGCAATATTTCCCATGGTTCACACTAATGAAAAACACTCCTCATGTCTTCTGGGAAAAGTTACTCTTTTTCAGCAAAATATCTTTGTTTTAATTTTGTTATTTCTACGGATGTTTTCTGGAAGAGAAAAAAAAAATCATTGTTAATTATCTTCAAAAGTTTCCTATTTATAGCTGAAATAATTTCTCCATCATGCAGAAAGTATGTTCAATTGCCGTAAAATTAAAAAAAAAAAAAAGCCAGAAAGAAATTGTATTTGTCTTCCAGTTCAGGTGCCTTAAAATTTCTTGTAGAGGAGCAGTGTTAGTCTTACCTAAAATCAATCTTCCTTTTTTCCTACTGAATTCCTTTTATTTTGGTCACCAAATACAAAGATTGCAGTCCTACATACATATTTTGATAACTTTTCCTTGAGTTTATCGTTTGGCCACAACTGTCACTTTGACAAACTGGTTTAGTTCATGACAAGTTCAAACAAACCACAATTGTTCTTTCTCGGTTTAATCAGCAGGTAAGACAAACAGCATGGCCTACAAATTGGGTAACATTTGAGAATCAGTCATCCCAGGATATGGACATAGTGGTGAGAGAGAGGGGGGAACATCCAACTTTCTGGAAGTGCCTGGCTTTTGACATGGAGAAAGCACGTGGTATCTGCAGGTGTAACATTGAGTGACATGAATCCAGGCTGGGGTGGCTGTCTCCACATTAGTTGTAAAAGGTGCTGGGGGAAACTCTGATTTCCTTCTGTGCTTGGATTAAGTGCCATGAAGCTGGGACAATTCACCTTCTGGCAATGGATGTGGCTTTTCTGGATTAAAAGTTCCTTTTTCTTCAAAGGCTGAAACTATTTCCGAAGTGGATTGAGTTCAGCATTTTTTGTTGCACACAAATAAATTTTATACTAAAGTTCAAGGTATAATACTATCTCACAACTCTTGGTAGTAGAGCAATCAGAGTACATTTGGATCAAACAAAACTATGAAATCCAATGACATCATCTAAGTGATAGGTTTAAATCTTTCCTAGCTCCATAATGCATCAAAATCATAACATATAATATAATTGAAATACAATATTGAAAGATGCCAGAATAATACTGCGGATCAAACAGAAAAAGAACCAAGAACTTGTCACCTCTCAATGACCATTTCTCAGTGTGAATTTATTTAAAGTCCTCAAAACCCTCTGCATCCAGAAGGTATTTAGCAACCTCTATGAAATTAGTGAGGACTCTTCATCCAGCTGAAACAAAATGCAAATCTCAAAAGGAGACTGTCTCAAAATGACATTAGAGAAGCACAAGTTGCAAATCTTTTCTTGTGGGCTGAGTACTGTTCTGCTCCCAGAACAGTGGTTAAAAACTGACTTTGCTAAAAATACAGCAAAAACTACCTAAACACAGTGGTGTTTCCAAGTGTCATTAGTTGATAGCCTGCGATTCAGTAAATGTCAGCTCCCTTAAAAAATTCAGGATTTGGACTATAGTTAATATTAAATATTTCTACTTCTGTTCAAAGAGCCATTATATGATGTCACTGGCAGTGGAGAATTGAGATGGTTTGGGGGCATTTACAGTGACTCTACATACCATAGAATGTTTGAATTTTTTAAATACAGCCTTAGAGCTACATGAAGCTTCCGGAGTACTTGCAACCAGTTTGATTTATACTTCCCTCACATTATTGACAGGAATTTCAACTGTTATTCCAGCTATGGACATCAGAAGGAATAAAAGTTTGTTTCATAAAGAGTACACCCAATTCACAGACAAATAAAATGATGCAGTAGATGCTTCAGAAGAGAAAAGCAAGTACTTTGTTTTAGGCTTCTATCTATAACAGTCAGAACTTGTCATGACAACTAATTTAATGTAAATATATGTGCTTTCATAATGACAAATTGAAAAAAAAGAATCTATCTACTACCATGAAAATACCTAAACAAAGGCCACCAGCTCTTTTTCATCTGCTGAGTAAGCCATGGTTTAAAGGCAACCAGGTGGAATACATTTTATCAAACTGCTGGGCTGAATGTTAAGAACTTTGTCATTTCTCTACTAATAAAAAAAAAAAGAAAAGGATATTCATAAATCTATAGCAATGAGCTGACATTTCAGCCCTACATATACGACTGCCTGACATCAAGATGTAAGGGCTGTAGCAAGTATCACCTCCCCAAAAGTGTTATAAAGTTCAAATCTGCCTGTACTCTTTTTCATGTTGTAAATCTGTGATCCTGGTGCGAGCACCTCCTGTTGCAGGAGAAGGAGTGAGGCTCCAAATGGCAGCCAGTGGGAGGCTTGGAGGCTTTTGCACCTTTAATGACATCCAAATCAAAAGCATGAAGACCAAAACACACTTCTCAAACAATTTGCCCGTTCAGACTTGGTAGTCTGCATCATTTTCTCCTGTACCATTCCTGTTATTCTCAATAGTGGAGTGTCAGTCTTTTCGGTGCGTTTTTTAACATGGAGAGAAAGGGGGTAGGGTGGGAGAAGGGATCTGTCCAATGATCTCAAAGCATATGTTTTTGATTCTAATAAGATTATGGATACCAAAGGAATAAAAATGGAAATCACTACTGCCAAGATATGAAAGAAAGTTTGCATAGTAAAATAATTTAAACCCTAACATTTGGACCCAATAAGGCTAACAGAACGTTTATTCCATATTTTTGGAAAGTATGCTTTTTCTGCACATTAAGTGGTACCAATAAAAAATAATGATTCTCACTCAGTTTATTTCTATAAATTATATTGTTTTATAGTTTTCCAGGGCATGGTTATGTGTCAGATTCTATGGCAAACACCTGGGTGTAAAATGCAATAAGCTTGTTACTTCCAAAGGGGGTTGTGGGGAGGAGAGCAACAGCCCTCCATTCTCCCCAAAATGTACCTATTTCCAAGAAAACTGGATCACAGCTCATCTGAAAATGGCCACATTCTTTTTCACACTTTAAGAATTATCATTTACATCTCCTTTTGACTTGCTAGTGACATAAAACTGAACACGTCAGGAATCAGACCCAGCAACAGCTTCAGAGATGAACGTGAGTTGGTGGTCTTTGCCCAGTGCCTAATGGGTGACTGCCCATACTGTGGTTTTGCCTTTTATTTTATCATATGTCAATGTACACAGAATACAAAGCAGTACATTTACATGAATTTTTAAGAAGCTATGAATGTCACAAAAATATAACTTTCAAAAGTTACTAAGACTAGAAGTTAAGGATAGAATACAGTCAGGAATGCCCTTAGAGCATCAGTTTGGCCCCTTTTATGTATGCATTATAATTACAGCTGGTTGGAAACTTTCCATCCAAACGTTTTTTTTTAAGTAAAAAAAAAGGTTTTCTGTGGGAAAATGCTACTTTTTCCAAAAATGTTTTCATTTTCCACAGGGAAAATGTAAGCAAAATACATTCCTTTGGATCAAGTCAACTGGATTCTAAATATTTCAGCTTGTCAAGCTGAATAAAAGGACTTCCTTTCAGGTCAGCATGATATTAATGTATATATGATAGAATATTGATTGTTGTGGTGCATCACAGAACTTGCAGCTGAAATCAGCTTCTCTGCTTCAGGACATGGACAGTGTGGTCCCGTTCTTGCTCATTGCTCCCCCATCACACAGATGACAACAGAGGATCAAACACCATGAAAGCAAGAGGGGCCAGTATCAGCTCACCTGTGACAGGAAGCTCAAACAAAACATGGGAATCATTACCTAGTACCTTAGCCGTGTCAAAATTAGTGATGGTGCCTAAACAGCATGGATAAAATCTCTGATTAGAGACAGTCAATATCTTCAGAAGACAATTTGTCCTGTCCAAAGATGGATAATTAAGGCAGGTAACAACGAAGGGGAATTAATCTCTGTCACCTCTCTGCATTAATTAAGGATGGATCAGAGAGGCCTACATTAGACTAGACACTAACTTTGCTGAAAGCAGTGAGATGCTCCCACCCTTTGGGCTGACAGCCTTCCCAGTCATCTCTGCCCTGATTTTTGAGGAAATTTGTGTCTGTCTTCACTCTCAAAGTTAAAATGTTGGGACAAATCCTTGAGCATAAACAGTGTCCCACTGATTTCACTGGAATTTCTTAGATCACCAAAGACTTCTCCATTGGCCTGGCAAAGAGAGCATCAAAACAAATCAATCACATACCCTAGCAAAAGAGTACTTATCTGAAAGGTAAGGTGGACTGCTATAGGAAAATTGATGTAATTTTAGGACACAAGGAGTTTTGTGTCAAAAAAGGTAAATCTTTATAAATTATAGACAATAATACATCACATATATTTAGAGAAATATTTATTCTTGGGCTGTGTTTTCTGCAAAGTGTCCAAAGAGCAATCAAGAGCAATGCACCAACTCGGTAATCACTTCGCACACTCCATGGAGCAGGCATCCCTTTCCCTGCAGAACTTAGTCTGACCTGACAGGAGAGAAGGAAGGTAAAAGAAGGAAACACAAAACTAGCTCACGATGTCGTCTAGTGCCATGTTAGAGTCCTGTGTAAAACAAGTTTTTTGCTAAAAAAGAAAGCCATCCAGTGAGAAAAGTCACTGAGGGGAGAGAGGAGGAATGTGAGAGGGACAAGCAGGGAAAGGAGAGGAAGTTGAAGGTGTATATGGTCAATTACACTAGAGAGAGGGAGAGTCCAAAGTGCATGCCTCAATAACTTTTGCATTTCTTGAATTTACAATACTCACTTTTGCAACCTTATAAAATGTTCATAATATTGTTTTAGAATACAGAATATAAACCATATGTGCCTGTGTCAAACTACATATAATATGCATGTCCTGGGTATTGTGTTTTGCAAATTTAGCAACAGTCTCACACACACGGCTCTCATTAGCATACGTGCAACCAGAGTGAAGTTAATAGGATTAGAGTTTGTCAGGAATTTTTCAATTAAACTTTTTTTTTTCATTGGAAAATACTACTTCATTGAAATTTAAACTGTGCATGAGAACCTAGAGGTTTGGGTGCAACTTGCTTTAGGAAAAGTTCCCCCGGTCCTGGAATTTTGATGAAAACCGGGAAAAATAATAGCTCAGAGTAAGGCTACAGTCAGAGTACAAGGCTGTTCACTGGAGAACTGAACATGTGTGTCTGCTGCATTGCTGGTACAGCACCAGGGAGACCCTGACTTAGCCTGCTGTTCATCCAGAGATGAGTCCTTTCACCTTGGTCTGAGGTCAGCTTGTCAAATCCTGGATTTCCCCAGTGCACAACACAAAATAGTGACATGTCTGTCTAAGCTCCCAGAAGCAATCTGACTATCCAGTAGCTCTCTGCAGATGAGTTGTCCCATCACCTTCTCCTAATCTTCACGTAGGCATTGGCAGGGGGAGGATGTTGGTGTTCCTCCCCCTTGCAAGCACAAGGTAAAACACTTTGAAATCAACAAGGTAAAGTTTTGCTTGAAATAGGTCTTTAATTTTGTGAAGGCACTATCAGAGTGTGGTATCCCTTTAAAGAGGAGCAGATATGCTGGAAAGGCACCAAAAAACTTCTATACTTTGTAAAAGCATCTTTAAAACAGCAGCACTAGAACAGAAGAAGAGCTCAGGGGAATGCACAAAGCCAGTTACTCTCCAAAAATAAAATTAGTAATGCTTCACTCTGTTGAAGTTACCAGTGGTCGGTCATTGTTGGTTGAAAACTAAAAATGTATACTTTTACACTCTTAGCATAAGTGCACGGTGCCAGCTGGCTTGTTGGCTTAGATCTGCAACCTAGGGGGCTTGCGGGATCTCGACATCTGCAAAATTATGCTTTGATTTCTGGCACTGTCAAATCTCAAGGGAACAAAACCAAGGCAGTCGCCAGCCAGAACTCACATTTTGACATGTTAAGCAAGGGGCTGCTCCTCAGAGTTTTTGCCATTTGGAGAGGAGCAGTGAGTTATATACTTGTAGGGGAGAGCAGAAAGAAAAAGAAGCCGGCAGACATCAACGTTACAGTATTTCTGCTACCAGAGAGAGTGGCTATTGGAACTAGAGTGAAGGAACAAATTATGAGAGAGATGGGAATGGAAGGGAATTGGCAGGTTTGGTACACTAGTGCTTATTTTTCAATTGTACCGTGTACATTAAAATCACTGAAAAATCAAAAAAACATAATTATCTAGTATTGAAGCTGATGCCAAAAGACAAAGATTAATTCTAGTGATAGAGAATGTATTATGCATTATTTTCTTTCATAAAGGCTTTTTAATTTTTTTTCACACAATTAACCTTGGATTTTTTAAAAGACTTACGACCATTCAATCAAAAGTGAAAGTGTTTTATATTAAGGAAAATCAGCATGTAAAGACTCCAGCAGACTGAGAAAATGTTGGTACTCTACCTGGATGGTTTTATAAGACACTATAAGAAAAAAATCTGAAAGTTGTGGGTAGGAACTTAAATTTTCTCAAGAGCTTCCACACTCAGCACTTTAGGAATTGCTGTTGTACAGCTCTGAAATTACTGCCTGACACTCATCATGGCTGTGTGCTGATCCCAGGGATTTAAAATAAGTCACTGCTGTTTAGCAACTGGTTCCTCTTACCATCATTTCTCACAAGAAAAATAACAGATAAAACTTGAACTGGAGCATTTTTTCAGTATAACATCTGTAGTGATTTCTTTCCTGGGCAACAGCACCGTTTCCATTCATATCAGCTCAGAATGTCCCTTGGAAAATCATTTTCCTAGTAAATCATTTGAACCATGGCAATTTCTGTCATTTTTTGTTTGTTTTCCTCCTTCCTTAAATTCTTTTCTTTTCTACATATTCATGTCCTTTCCTATTTTTTGCCTACCTTCCTCCCCCCGTTTCTTATGAATTCAAAAAAGCAATCTTCCTTGGCATTGAGCCTGGAAGATTGAGCCTCATTCACATTGTCCATTGGCAAAGAAGCATCTTATACTTTTCCTTCATGGTCAAGAATAATTTTTTTGTGAGCAACTGAAACAAGAAAATTAATAAAAAAGCATTTACAAATAAAAAGAAAAGGGTGAAAGCCGAAAGCTGGTGAAAGGTCTGGAGCACAAGTTTTTCAAGAAGTGGCTGAGGGAGTTCGGGTTGTTTAGACTGGAGAAAAGGAGGCTGAGAGGAGACCTTGTCACTCTCTACAAGTCCCTGAAAAGAGGATGTAGCCAGGTCAATCTCCTGTCCAAGGTAACAAGTGACAGGACCAGAAGAAATGGCCTCAAGTTTCACCAGGGTACGTTTATATTGGATATTAAGAAAATCTTCTTCCTGGATGGGGTTTTCAAGCCATGGAACAGACTGCCCTGCAAAGTGGTTGAATCACCATCCCTGGAGGAATTTAAAAGCCATGTAAGTGTGGTGCTGAAGAACATGGTCTGGTGGTGGATGCGATGATCTGAGAGGACTTTTCCAACCTAAAAGATTCTACCCTAACTTTGCAGTGCCCTTCCTTGGCAAGAGGCATCCTTCAGGCTCTTCTGTTGCAAAGTCTGCCATGATACCTATAGGAAAATGGAATGTATGTGTGTACTTGGGGTGCTGATGCTGTTCAAGACTAATAGTACATCACAGCTGCCTCGCCCTACTCTACTTAAAATTGTTTAAAGTGCTTTACATACCAGCACCATAAATTCACCATCAGCATGGTCTTACTGGGGCAGAGAGGGTTCTTCTGTCCAACATTTTTGTAACACCTAACCCACCTTCTGTGCTAGCCTAGGCTGCTCATAGGCTGCACCAATTCAAACAAAACCAGTAATTTTAAGAAGGCATTGTGCTCAGATTGAATTTAGGGTCCACCAAAATATTACCTCATGCTCAGGAAATCCCATATTGCTGGAGGTTGGGTGGGAGGAGAGAAAAGACAGAAATATCTCTGCATGACCTTTGCTGGCTTTGGACACCTCCCTTAGTATTTGTCAGAGCCAAGACTCTGGGCCAAGGGACCTTTAGTCTGATCAGTGTAGCTGTTCTCACACACACATTCTACTCTTTACTTGCCTGATGGTCAGCAGTAAGCACTGAAAGGGCCTTTTGGGGAAACAAGACATAGATTTAACACATTTAGTACATGGCTTGCATGTCTTTCCTGATACTTCTAAGACAAGCATGAGACTTTGAGCTGTAGAAGGACTGAGGATTGCTTGAGAACCAGAAACTATTTACTTAAAAAAAGGAGACCAGGGGATAAAATGTCTGAAATCACCTTGGATAAAATCCTGTTTTCTTCACAATACTATTGCACCAAGGAGACCCCAAAACTGAAAAATCATGATAGAATACAGACTGTTCTCTGGCCACAGCCAACACCACTGAAAGAAAATTGACACCTCTTGTTAATAGGAATTGATTCACCTACAGCATTGTAAAGACAATCAGCAGTATTCTCTTCTCCATTGCTTTATCTGCTCCATGACTCTGGGAAAGACAAATGCCTACAAAGCAATACAAAGAGGAAGACAATCTGATCTCTTTCCATGAAGTTCTGTAATTTACTCCCAGCAGAAGTCATTGTGTTTCTTCAATATTGGAAACTCCCATTTCATCTCGGGACTTAAAACAAAATCAGAAATCTGCTCCGTGGTCTAGGTTCTGTAGCTGACTTAATTAGAAAGATCTGAGCCCTATCAGTACTTGGTTCCCATAACTCACACAAACCTGAATGAAGTGGAAAACAAACAAAACAAATGCAAACAAAAATAAACACCAAAACAAAACAAAAAAAAAGGGGGGGGGGCGGAGAGAGAAAAAAGAAAGACATCATAAAATGAGAAAGGGAAAGAGAAAAGAGGGAGCCTCAAACTTCAAGAAGTCAGTGGTCATTCCTGGAAAGACTGCAGGGGAATGATCTTAGAGGTGGCATCTTCTTTTCTAAAATGTGATCCCTTTTGTCCCTAAATATAGGGGAATATGCTTAGCTTACACTTCCCAAAAAACATCAGCTTTCAGAGAGTCAGCCTTAGAAGAACACAGAACCACAAGTAGATATCTTCTTCATTTGGATCTTGGTCTGATATTGTGCCCGTTTCTCCCATCACCCCCAGCATCCCCCTAACATGAGATATGGCTTCACTTTCCAGTAAGACAGGAATTTAACATCCTTCAGTCTTGGGTAATGCACAAATCCCAGCCCACCCACTTCCTCCTGTGGGGGAGCTTCAAAGCAGGAGAATGGACTGGAGCCTGCGGGTGACCCTCCCAGAGGGGCTCTGGCCAGGACACAGGATGGGAGCTGAGAGGGCACTAACAAACAGGATGACCATGTGTAATCCTGCTGTACACTTGTCTCCTCTCATCCCCTTCATCAGCAGCTCTAAACACCGTGCAATTAGCAGCCTCTCTCTGACAGAGGACTGAATATTCATCTGCCACTTTCAGCCTGCGGGAAAAGACAAAAAGAGCTGGAAATGGCTTTGATGACTAGGTAAGCACATTGCAGAAGGAAAGGCTCGGGGGATGGGACAGAATTTACTTCCTAGCTGTGATTGACAGAACTTTAATTCCTGTTTCCTGACTGACAGGACCATAGGCTGACTATAAAGGAGACTCCCAGACAGGATGGAGAGTAGAGACTTTCAACAAATCCTTTTTTCTTTTTTTTTCCTATTTTATTTTTAAACTTACAGGACATTTCCCTTAAGATGGCTTTACCTGAGGCTTTTCATTATTGTTCTGCAGGAGGAAAGGGCAATATGGCCTCAAAAAGCAGGCTCTGCCTGACCTGCCTGGACTGTGTTCCCAGGCTGTTTGCAGTCTGAAGGGCTGCACCTTTCTTATTAAACCAGAGACAGGTTGGAGTTACCCTCCAGCAGCTGTGTCCATTTCTGCATCAATAGAAAGAAGATTCTACCACTTTCCCATTTCCTTTTGCCACTGAGTGTAAATATTAATGTAAAATAGTGTAAAAGAGTTCTGAGTGTCTGGTTTGGCAAATCACTATTAAAACTAACAGGAGAGAGAACAATACATCTTTTCCTTTCTCCAGAGACTGTTCTCAAACACTACTGAAGAACAAGAGCTGTGTAGTTGGATGAAAGGGACTTTCTTTTTTTTATCTTTAGAAATGGTGGGGCTTATATCAAGCCCTGTGAAGACACTGGGCAAGTGATCTGGAAGATGAACCATTTTTTTAATGACAGATTTATATTTTTTTGCATTTGCATTTGCAATTTGCACTTGCACATGTTATTATTAAAAAGAAGGTGTCTGTGTACAGCAGTATACTCAAAGTGATTGGTTTTTAATAACGAAACAATAATTTTATAAAACTGTAGTGGTTACATTTTTGCAAGGCTACTTAGTGACATTGACATTTCTTTAACCTCCATTACAAAGCACACTTATGCAACCCCACTCTTTGCCTGTGACACTGCCCCAGCGTAATGTGATCACGTAATGAAAGACCCAATCATAAAAAATAATACGCACAATGGGAACAGAATTGGGGTTACCAAAGGAGCCTTAATTCTAAATTTCCTGACTCTTGTGAGTTTAAATCTTGAATTTAACATTGTGTTAACATACTTTTAATTGAACAAGAGGGGAAAGAAAAGCACATATTAAAAGCCTTTAATATTTAAAGATGAGGATTTCCCAACAAACATATTTTATCATTCCACTCCTTAATAAAAAATTCTCTGTAATTTAAAACTAGCTACTCTACTCTCTTTGCAAAGAATTGTCTTAAAATTAAGACCTGTGATGTGACACAATTCATCTTTCTTTTCAATTCATTTGATCTTTCAATCTCTCATCTTGCCTGACTAGATCTTACTCCCTAGAAGGTAAGATCTAGTCCTCCCTTCCCCAGCTCCTGTTAGCTGGAAAGAGGAGGACTTTTCCTTTTATAATTTAGACATTAATATTAAATGTTTTAAAAGAAATAATGGGGGTGTGACGGAAGCAAGTTCTTCTGGAATAAAATCTAATTGGAGTTGGTGTAACTGTCTAAAAAAATTTAATTTGTTCAGTTTGTTTAACTTCATAAGATTCAAGAAACAAAAGAAAATAATTATTTCTTTTTTATTGTTCTTTTTCTTTCAAAACAATGAATTTTTACCATAAGACTTCAGGTTTTATAAGACTTTAGATATTATATAACATTTTAAGCCACAACAGAGAATTTGGTCATATTTTTATTATTTTTTTCACCCCATTCTGTTTTACTCACCCTATGGAAAAATCAAACATTTGATGTTGACTATTGTATCACAATCCTTTGACATGCCTCCGAAAATATGGCAAGTCTGTTGTTTTTGGAGAAAATTCTGCTTAATTGCTTGGTGTAAAAAGATTTTATAAATAGAAATTCTCAATATATGCCTCATTTAAAATTAATTAGAGTCAGAAGGAGAGACTTGTTGTTAATCTTATTTTTCAATTCTTTTTTGCTTCTCTTTGCTTCTCCTCCCTTCCCTTCCCTTCCCTTTTTTCCTTTTCTNTCTCTTCTCTTCTTTTCTCTTCTTTTCTCTTCTTTTTTCTTTTCTCTTCTCTTCTTGTCTTTTCTCTTTAGCTGTCCTAAAAATCAGATTATTTACTGTAGCTATTTAATAATGTCCTAGGACAGGCATTCCTTTAAAAAGGAAAAAAAAACTCTACCACCAAAGAAAACCCAGAGCAAAATAACAGAAATTCCCAATTTTGTGATTTGCTCTCAGAGGTGCTGTCTGTCTTCATATAAAGACCGCTGGAGGTGAAGCCCTTGAGAGGCAGGTCTCCCAATAAGGAATTCAACATGAGCCCCACTTGATAAGAACAATGTTATGCACCCAGCTTCCAAAAGGAAACCCAGGTTATTTTGGTGCTGGAAGTCAAGTGTCCTTCGAGGACCCCACTGGGAAATCAACAGAGTTTTATGAGCTTAGCTGCAGCATTTGTGTAAACACAATAACCTTTTATGATAGGAAACACCGTTTTTTGCTTTTTATGTAAAAATGGCATTGATTAGGGTTTTTATGTTGTATGTGGCAGAGCCACTGGTGGCTGTTCAAAGTGTATCAGCTGCAGTTTGAAAGCCTTGACATCACATCCAACACTAGATAATGGTTTATTTAAATATTTTTTTGTCCATTAAACTAGAGATTTGGCGACCTTTAAACCACTGAGGTAATTAAATAGATTTTGTTTGGTGAAAATTAATTCTTAGATCATTTACAGTATAAAAATAGTTCATTTCACATTCCTTTTTATTAAATTCCAAACATGTACCCCGTAAAAACCACCTGGTAATTTCCAGATGACATTGCAGCTAAATTTCTAATCTGGGCTGTTTTCCTTCCTCAAGGTTCAGGATCTGTTTGTTTTTTGGTGTTTATTTTCTATGGCAGGGTTTGATTCACACTGCCCATCAAATCACAACACGTACACTAAAGATGACTTCAGCCTTCCCTTTGAGAGGATGTTTGGATGAGGAATGAGACTATACTTAAAGTGGATTGCAGAAAATATGTATCTATGTGTGTTTTGGCCTGAGATCTAATGGAATTTCAATTATCCCTCACCGGTGTCCCTGGGTGCCACAAGAGGCCTTGCTGACTCTTTTGGGGAATATCAGTCCTCCTTGTCCCCTTTGGCAAAGGGGGATTGGCTTCTCTCCCTGGACTAGGGTGGGAGGATGGAAGATATCCTTTTTTTTGCTGGAAAAAAGCTGCTTGTCGAATACCTGCAGTTGTGACTGGCCTTTCCCCAAACTTTCCAAGATTCTCCAAGACATTCCGAGGCTTGTAAGCTAAACCCTGTGGCTATTTCTTTCCATATAGTCAATAAAAGTTACCTGTGATTCCCAGTGTTGATAAAGCAAAATGCTATATTTAAAACCAGATACATTTTAAATGGAGGAAATATCAACAATGAAAACATTGGAATCTGTGGAAAATTTCACAACCCCTTCAGGAAATGTTTGTGACCTAGGTCATGGGTACAGTTATACTTCAGGTGGGAAAAAAATATTTCCAAAAAAACAACACCAGTGTTCATACGGTGTGAAATAAAACTCACTAAACCTCCTTGTCCATCCAGTCCAAACTAAAGCTGCTCCTGGCAGACAGCAGCTCAAGGAAGTAAAATTTTATAGACTGTAAATAAAATCAGTGAAACATTCCTAATGTAAAGGTTATATTTTTCTCTCCTTATTAAAATGGGATAGTCGAGGTCTGTATACAACCATCTCCCTTGTAATCAAAGTGGCTTCTTAGCCACTACAGACCACTGACTGAAAACATATCTGCAGATCTCCTGAGGCCTTCTTTTTTTCCTAGAACAGTTTCAGGATTTTTTTTTACCAAGTTTTACCTGATTATTTAGTTAAAAAATTAGAAACTGAGCCTTTTATTTACCCACAGTCCAGAATTTGCAGCTGCAGGAGAAGCAGGCTGCCCCATGCAGCCCTGGGGGTGACCCCAGCCCTGACCTGCAGGACCACCCTTACTGGAGGGGAGCGGGAGCCAGGTCCTTTCCCCGGGCAGAAACCAGTGTTTTATGAGGCTGCCGCACGGTGCTGAGAGACAAAGCCAGGCCACCACGTAAATCCTCACTCTGGCCACAAAGGTGGAAAAGCAGCACTTCATCACTGAGCCACTGAAAGTCCTCTGTGTGATTCCTGATTATTTAAGAACATGCATAAAAATCTGTAGGCCAAATTCCTCCTCAGGTCTGAGACCAGCAGGCTCACTGCTTCAGTTTGTCTCCTCACCAAGGAATTGCAAAGCCTGCAAGCCAGTGGAGAATATGATGAACTGTATTTCTTTTAATTTATCCCACAGAGTTCTCCTTTGCACAGGAGATTAATTTCTTCTCTACTTAAAAAATCCACTTACCTGTCAAACTTTCCCCCTCAGCTATACCACAGAACTGAAATAACATTTTTAAAACCTCAGCATAAGATCCCATGATGCTGAATAATTTAGACCTTTAGAAGCTGGTTAATTTTTAGGATCTTAGCAAAACCATACATGGTTGCTTTAAATAGCAATGAAAGGCTGATTCAAGCCATTAAATTTTATGTTGTGTGTAATGTTGTAATTGATGTCAAGCCTTTCCCTTATTCTTCACGCTGACATTGGGCAGCCTCCTAACTGCTTGAAGTGTAGTTACAAGAGTCCAGACAAAGTAAAGTACCAAGAAATGGGGGGCAGAAATGGGAATTTGTTGCTAAGAACAGAAAGGTTCAAATGTTAAATAATTAAGCGTGAGCCAAATTTTGCTAGTTTCTCTCTCATACATTTATTTTGGGGGATAATTGGGTGCATTACGTATTTTGCCGCAAACTGTTTCTTCTGTGTATACACATAAAACTTTATTACCCTTTTGAAGAGCATGCTGTGAATTCTGATGCTTCTGTGTGTTTGGGAGCATATAATTATTCTCTTTACAGGAAAACACTTTTGCCTACATCCTAAACTGAACAAACCAGCTTCCAAACAGCAGCTGCTTGAAAGCATGTGCTCAACTTCAAGTATCCCTGAGGAAAAAAATGCAAATTCAGCTCCAAGTTGAATAAAAAGTCTTCTCTCCTTTCAGCAGACTTCAATATAGTGTTTTGCCTCACCTTTGCCATTTCCCTGGTAATCCTTAAGCTGTTTAAGAAAAGTGGTGGTGACTTAAGGCCTTTATTCTGGCAACACTAGAATGAGCTGAGTAATGTCATTCATCCAGGGGCAATGCCTGAGGTCAGCAAGAGCCATCCATGTATAAGATATGGAGATGCCCCTGTCAAATGAGGAGAAAAATCATTTAGACTTAGAGACATTTCCTTTTGCTACTTCGTGTTTCTTTAGGGTTTGTTTCACACTAGTAAATCAAACAGAAACCATCCCATGTCACCAGTCACACATTAAATCAGACAGGGAGCTTTCCCCAGCAGGTAGTTTTCATGAAACTACCCTGTTTTGAAGGATGAGGAGGTTTTCTAGCACACAGATGTGCAGATCTCAGCGCTGGTCCCAGAAACATGTTGGTTTCTACCTCAGGTGTCCTCAGACCTGTTCTCCTGGTCATTGCACCCCAGAGAGATGCTGTGATCCAGCCCCCAGCCTCTCCACAGTTCATACAGTCCTACTATCCAAAGATGTCTCCTAGAGAGGTGCTCAAATACCTCCAGCTTCTGTCCTGAGCGGCAGCACAGCTCCAGCAGCCAGCAGCTGATTTGGGGTTGGTGCCCAAAAATTTGCCCAGGAATCCCTGAGTATTTGGAGACAGGTTGTTTATCTGGATTTGCTTAAACTGATACAGACTGAAAGCAGTCATCCAACCAATGTTGCAACCATCCCAAAAAGGTACATGCACCTGGGCAGGTTTAGGACTTCTTTTTTTATTTTTTTGTCATGGTCTTCTCTGGTGCAGCTGCTTTATACAACAAAAGTGTGACAACAAACTTTCTCAGGGCTAAACAAACTCCCATAGGGAATAAAGACTGTCACCACTGTCACCTGTCCCTGAGCACAAGCAGTAGTTCTTCAATCTCTTATATTTCATCTATATTTAAAAGGAAAAGACCAAAACCAGAACACCCAAATCAAAATATTTAATTCTGTCACTTCAGAAGAGAATGCAAAACAGAACAAACCACATGAAATAGATGCTAGTCATGTCAATTAATATGTTATTAGACACACATTCCTTATAGTGATAAGAAACAGTGGTATAATGATATTTTTTTAATGAAATAGATCTTTGAACTGACCCCTACAAATTTCACCAGTTATCTTACAATATTTGTCTCACCCAGTGAGGCTAAGCACACGTGTTATGTGAGGTATTTACATAGCAATGAAATAAGAGTGGATATGAAACAAAAGGTAGGAGCAGTCTATGAGCAGATAGAGCATTGGTGTGAGCTGCTAAATGTGAGTGGAGATGTTTTCTGTTTATTCTCATGGTCTTCCTTCCCCTTAGGAGCAGAGGTCAGGTTACTTTCCTAGATTTAATCCCCTTATGAACTTCAAACTAAGAAAAGAAATGCAACTGGAACCTTCCATTGTGTAATGAGGGAGTGAGGAGGAGGAAGAGGACGGCCTTTCAGTGCTTATGGTGCAAATGGACTCCAAAATCTATCTGCCAAGGGGACAATCTCTTTCCTTTAATGGCCCTTACCTCTAGAAATATGAACACACCCTGAGAGGGAAAAAGAGAAGTTTGATACAAAACCACAAAAGTGCTTTGACAGAGTTATTCTTATGCAGAGATCCTGTCTTTCACTGTAAGCCAAGAGCCTCTCCTGGAAAAGAAATTCATCTCACCTATCATCAGCCACCTAAAACACAAACCTGTCCTCCCACCTCAATTCCCTTTACAGCCAGTGACACATCCAGAGGGACAGTGTCATGACTTGACCTATCCTGGAACATGTCAGACAGCTTGTATCATCCTCTGGATATATATGTCAGCTCCTGTCCTGGAAAATGCAACAATCATTGTTAAGATTCCAGACTAGTGTAGCGTCATGCATTTATTTTATTTTAAATGCAAGAGTACACAATGTACAGACTTCATCCTACTAATCCTTGTACAAAAGAAAAATCTTTCCATTGCAGCCAAGGAAACTATTTTGAGATAAGGGGAGAACTCACATGAGCAGAAGATCTATACAAGGAGGCCACACTCTGTCTCCTATTTTAGTCAGATCTATCCAGTTTAAATCAGTCCATACCATGACCTTGAACCTTGGCACCAAAATGTGATTTCCAGGCACTCTTGCCCACTGCTTGGAGGCACCAAAGAGAGGTCAATTATTTCTCACTCTGATACTTACCAGATTTCTTCTCATTGGAAGGACTACAGCTTGTATTTCCTGGAACAGATTCTTCTAATTTTCTTTTTATGCCAAAATAATTCATTTCTGATTCCATAATTCTTTTTCAGAATTAATAAAGATCTATTGGCAGAACAGAGCAGCTGCTTCTTGACTAGCACAGAAATCTTAAAACATCAGACTTGCAGGATGATCACCACTTCATATCTTTAATTTCACCCTAAGCAGATCTGATTTGTTGGAGGAAGTAACAGTTTACACATTGCAAAAATAAATGGTGCAGCAGGCGTTCATACACAGTAGGAGGTGTGAAAAATGGGGGGGAAAGAGGAAAGGAGACTGATGGAAACAATCAGCTAATGCAGAATGAAAGCCTTTTTCTCTCTCCAAGTGGAACTAATGGGAACATCAAATATGTTAAACTAAAACAGAAACATGAATGACGAAATTGTTTTCCACTTTTTTTAAAGAACCTTTTTTTTTCAGGAGTGGTTACACAAACTAGTGAAAGGAAAAGAAGCAAAGGCTTTCCTCTAAGCACAAACAGTTTGAAGTACCTGATTTTGAAAAAATATTTTTGTCCATCAATGCATCAAATGTTTGCTTAGAGCAAATAGCCTTTGAGGTGGCTGTCCATACTCTGGGAATATTCCCACAGGTGCTGGAAGTCAAACAGCATCTTGCCAAGCCAAGCACTAATCAGCAGAGTAGGACTTGGTGGACCAGTAATTGTGAACACCCCCCAGGCCTTCAGGAGGCAGAGGTAGCAATTTCCAGTGGTAGCAATTTCCAGTGGCTTCATTGGCTATGTTTTATGTTTCATTCTGTTGTAGGTGATGCTGGAAGAAAACAAGAGCAACATCTGGTCCTGCCAAGCATCTGGCCAAGGGAATGGGCATAAAAATGGCAGTTTAACTTTCATCTAGTACTCCCCATAAATACTGCTGTCAGACCATGTAGTCATCTGCCATTAAACTCAGTATTTCAAAGGTGTTTTTTCTTTATCTGAAAAGCCGTTAGATGTCAGAAATCATTTCATCAATAGCACTGTTTGGAAGCAAAGAGTTTCTCGGTAAGGCAAGGGCAAATTCTTGAAAGAAACATCTTTTTCTCAGAGGTTAAAACAGTAATATAAAGAAAACAAATAGTGAGTGACATATTAGCCATCTCATTCAAAAGTATCCAAATTAATGTTAAAGTCAGGGGGTTCAATTATAGGTATTTACTCATGATGTTATCAAAACTTCCTATATGCTACAAGAAACACAAAACCAATTTTTTTCTGAAAATGTCACATAGAACTAGACTGTTCCTCTAGACAAATGTAATTGAATGCCTTATCCTAGCAACCATCATGTTCACTAACAATGTTCATCCTTCTGGGGAAGACCAGGTGAGACAGCAGTTTTACTGACCTCAGTCCTACATCAGTCTCCAGGGTTCCTCCTTAAGCCTGGCATTTGTCCAGATCCTGTTTGGGGGAGAAGACGCCTCTAGTTCAATGCTCCTTTTGAAACTCATGTTTGGACATACACATTTTAGCTCTCAGAGCTGAAGAACACAAGAGGGAAGGGAGGCTGGCAACATAAGCACTGTCACCTCTGTCAGCCACTGTCACCACCATTGTCTAAAAGCACTCTGAAGAAACTGGCAGTGCTTCCATGTGCAGCTCCTCAGGACCGGGTGCTGTGATTCCTCTGGAGCTCCTGTCAGTGGTACAAAAATAATGATCATCTCCACAACAGTAAATGGCTGAGATCCCAGGCCTGGAACTTGGTCGTCTGTATCATTTCTTTGCTTAAAGGGTCCTTGCAAGCAATTCCCAGGCATCACTGAGTATTTAGTGTTGTACATGCAGCATTCTCCATAGGGAATTTGGATGCAGAATCCATGCTTAGAAAGATGAGAGGTTAACAACAGGAACATGGCTAAACTGGGTCACAAGCTCAGAGCTATAAAATAGGCCTCAGCACTGCATACTGGTGCAGATGTGGCCAGTGGACCATGCCTGGTATGGGTGTGGATTGCCTGGTCCAGAGTAAGAGCTGTGCCAATTGTTGACAAGCATTGGTGTTCTGGCAATTTATTATTTAATTCTTTTTTAATTTAATTATTTTATTTGTGCCAAAAAGTCATCTAATGGTATTGCAGCAGTTTTCCTGTTCTAAGCAGCATAAAAGAGCTAGTGATGGACCTGACATGTCTAAATCTGGAACCAGGAATGCGAGGTAATGCAGTACAGAGTTTTCATCTAATCAGATCCAAAGCAGGTCAAAGAAGCAGGGATTCAATCCATATACTAAACCTCAGCACACAAAATGAAAACACTATGTTTTCAAGACTACTTCTTCACATATTAACTGGTGCAGCTAAGACTGTCATGACATCAACTCAGAAAACAAACCAAGCGCACTCCGATCATTCATGAGATCTGATCCACTGCAAGGCACATGCAAATTTAGACTTGGAATAAAGTAACTTTCTTTAATCAAAGCCTATATGCATTTTCGGGAACAAATAATGAATAAGACAGAAGATTCCCTAAAACAAAGACTACATTTAACCAGCTAAGTGTCAATTCCATGAATGATCATCTCTGTGTTTTTCCTATTGCCAACAGAGCAAAAAGTAAATTCATGGAAAGGAAACTCAACTCATAAACTATTGTAGCTTCAGGTTAAATGATAAGTAATTACAATATGAGCTGATGTTTTTAGGGTAAATGTTTCCCTAATTTAAATCAACAACAACAACTCTTTTTGGAGTTATTTTCATTCATTCATTTCTGCTGTAAAACAAAGCTAAATAGAAGTCTGGTTGAAGTAGAAGTGTGTATTTGGCCTGGTTTATTCCTGGTACCTACCCATTATCCTCATCTAATTACTTAACTTTTTCTTGTGAACTCTTTCAGAATAAACAAACTGTGTTAGTGTCCTTTAGTGATGGGCTTCAAAAGACCAACAATTATAAATTTTATTGCTCAGCATTACAAGATGATGGTATCTCAAGAGAAGGTGACAGTGAGTTGACAGATAGGTCCCCAAGGGCAACTGGCCCAGACCTACAGACTCCCTTCTCCAAACAGAGAAGCAGGCACAATTAGCAACTTTCAAAATGATAAATCTCTTTCCTTCGTTCACCAAGCCTAACGTGGTTGAGGGGACTGTCTTTCATTCACATTTTGGTACTAATTAACTCATAGCATTTGGTTTTATCTTATAAGAATCCCTTGTACTTTAGATAACACCTCACAGGAGAAAAATTCACACAAATATTGTCAGAAAAACCAATTACAAAATTAACTATGTTGCAACTGTCATTTGACAGGCTGTTTCAAGTCAGGGCAAATTAATTTCACTTTTACTTTTTTCTAGTGTGTCCCTCAGAATAGCAGAACCAGAAGCAGCAAGAGACAAATAATTGCCAGAAGCCTTTGTGGTGTGTATTGCTGTATTTCTTGCAGTCCCACCCCTATATTATCTAATCATTAAAAAAGATATTATTAGAAAGTAGAGCACTTGAATATAAATTACTGAGTCCTTGGGTTTTTTCTAATAAAACCGCGATTTTCATTTTTCATAAATATACGTAAACTGAGATTTGGACCCAGATCTCTTTAGTATCTGTGTGGGAATCAGCTTATATATAGGGCTGGCATTTGTGTTTCATAAATGAGTAAACCAGCTGCAAATATATTTAGGAGACTGGAGTTCTTCACTCAGGTCCTTTGATGCTTTGAACATCTCCTGGGTACAACCTAAGATTTTTTCAGGAAGCTTAACAACACTTTTTTAAAGTGAATGTTTTTTATATTGTCTATTTAATTTTCCTCTTCAACTCATGATATAAGGCAGAACGGTTATAAATATAGTTATTTTCCTATTTGTTATATACTTTGTTCCCAAAATAGAAACATGATCTCTCTCCTGGTCCATGCAAGAAATCTCTTTTCTTAAAGAAATCTTAATTCTTGGTTTCTAAAATTGAAGAAGAATCAAAACACAGGATTTAAATCCACAGGATCACTCTTATGAACAGATTCAGTAATTTACTGTTCTATATTTTCTAAGGATGATAAGTAGCCGAAAGTAGACAAATAATTTTATACCTGATTTCTGCAGATTTTCATCATTTCAAATAATAAAAAAAACCCCATAGATTTTTACAGCTCTTTCTCCCGATTTATGGAGGTCACAGAAGTTCAACTCCCATCCAGCCATAACAGAATTTCCACCAAAATTTCTAAAGTTTGCCCATGGCTATTTCGGGTAGAGACAAATAGTATGTGTGATGCTTTTGGCACCTGCAGACATAGCAACATAACTAATAGAAAGACATCTGTTTCTGTTATGATGGAAGGATGTTTACATTAGGGCTAATTTGCAAGTTCTTCAGAGTAGAGGCCCTGTATTGGCAAAGGAAGTCATCATTTAGTTTGTTTAGTTCTGGACGCTTACTAGGGGCCACCTTGATCTATAATCTGGAAGCCAGAAAGTGTTGTGGATCTTGGCTTCCCAACAGGCTAAGTGCTTGAGCAAAACTTTTGGCCAGAGAGTAGAATCCATCTTCTTCAATTTTGACAGCAGTGACTTTGGTAAATTGCAGGGGAAGAAGAGGTCTCTTCCTCCAGTAGCTCTGCACTTGATTTTGTCAGGTGCTTTAAAACCAGATCTGTGTGGCAAACTTGGTTTCCACAGTTTAGAAGTTCCAAGGTCAACAAACAAACTGATGGTCATGGAAAATATCTCACCGTTCCACTTAGAAAGTAGCTATTCAAAGTCAAGGGTCAAGTAATAGTGGGTGAGAAGAAGGGAAGCTCAGGCTTCTGGACAAAGGAGGAGAAGGGAGAAAAAAAAAAGGCAATAAGCGGTGATATCACACAAGCAAGCAATCCAAATGCAGCAATTAAATGGAAAGTAAAGCTGGAGAACAGTTAAAAGCACAACAGAAAAATTCAGATGTTCATCAGGACTCACTATGCAGTATTTGTGCTAAAGCAGAAATATTCAGCAGCAGAGACCTCGCTCTGAGCTGAAAAAAAATGTGTATAAATATGAATCATGTATGTATAGGTATATGAATCACAGCAAATAAGTCTGGAAGAAACCTCTAGTAATGCTCTAGTTCTCCTCCCCTTCCAGTGCTGACAAAGTTCAGCCTCTGTCATTCTAAACAGTTGCATTTTAATTGTTCTTAAAGAATGACCCTTCAGCATCCCCAGGGTTTAATCTCTTTGATGGTAACACCTTTGCATTAAAATTTATTGCCTTTAATTTAAGCCCATTATTCCTTGTGCTATCCTCAATGTCATGGAAAAGAGTTTATTCTGTTATTCTTGTAGTAATTTTATAATTATATAACCTATAATCTATTTTCATGTGTCCTCTGAGACATCTCTACTCTGTGTTAAGGAAAACACAGGCTTTCAGTCATATGTGCTTCCAAACCTACTCTATTGTTACCATCAGGACCTTCTTTAACAGACCCTCACCTTTCTTAAATTTGGCCCAAACTAACCACAGAATTTCAATGGATATTCCACAAGTTGTGGGTAGAAAGCAAAAATGTTGCCATATATCTTATATTCCTGTTCCTGTATCACTTCATTGATTCCTCTGCATCCACATGCCTTTTGTGTTGTTCAGGTGTGGGAGAGAAGGATGTGAGAACAATTTGTGTTAATATGCGGTCATACTAAATTTCAATCTGAGAAGGAAGAGTATGATGCATAGAAATAGCCAGTAGAGTTAAGATCAGCCCTTGAAGAACAACTGAGAGTGTCAGTGTTCTAAGGAAAACAGATTCTAGATAGGAAGGGTCATTCTGCCTGATTAATCTTGTCTGTAACACATCATTTTCAGCATTACTCTTAGGAACACCTTTCATGTATTGTCCTAAGTATAATTACGATCCTTGTCAGAGATCAGAATTTTGTCTTTGAATGCAAAACCTCAGTGCCATGAAAAGCTAATCTTGATGTCACTTTTCTGTAAATGATACACAGTAGGACAAGACTGAGCTACAGCCCCCATAACTGACAACCCCCTGCATACCAGTGAAACCTGCCCTGAAGATCTGGGTCTTCTCCATTTCTGGCAATTTTTGTTCTCTCTTAGTTCCAGTAACAGAGACCCCACAACCTCAATAGTGACCTTTTTCAGTTTTTTGCTGCACTTTGCATATCAGGGGGAAAAAAAAAAAAAAGGGCAAGAGGAAACTTTACCCTAAGATTTAGTTGAGCAATTTGTCATACATCTTACTGGCCCATAAAATTTCCTGCCTGTGTTTTCTCTTCCTTTCCTTTCTGTTTTCCATTTTTACCTTCTTTGTTGCTCCCACTGTACTGGTTTTGTCTGGGATGGAGTTCATTTTCTTCATAGTAGATATGGTGTTGTTTCTTGGATTTGTGCTGAAAACAGGATTGAAAACATAAAGATGTTTTAGTTATTGTGGATAAGTGTTTCTACAGCATCAAGGTCTTTTGTGCTTCATCCCACCAGGGATGGGAAGTGACACAGCTGGGACAGCTGATCCCAGCTAACCCAAGGGATATCCCAAATCATATGACTTTCTGTTCAGCAATAAAATCCAAGGGAAGAGCTTAATATCATGAAGTCTTCCTTCCTGGCGATGGCTGAACATCTCCCTGTCAATGGGAAACAGGAATTAATTCCTTATTTTGCTGTGCTTGTTCAAATGTTTTTTTTTGCCTTGCCTATTAAGCAGTCTTTATCCCAACCCATGAGTTTTACCTCTTTTACTTTTTCTGACTCTTTCCCTCAGCCTGTTGGGAGTAGCAGTGAGCCTGTGTGAGGCTGAGCTGCCTGCTGGGGCTAAGACATTACACCTTTTTATTGTTATTTTGTTTGTTTGTTTGTGGGGGTTTGGACTGTTGATTTGGTTTACTTTGCTTTGCTGGGTTATGGGGAGCATGAAATAACCCCCACAGACATGTATTTCTCCTGAACTCACTCAGGAAGCAGAGGTTCTGGCAGCCATGGGCATTAACTCTTCTGCCTCACCCTCTCTCCAGGCAGAGCATCAGCAGTGCCCATAAGCACCCAGGACATGCTCAGGGAGCAATGGGCACTGCCTTGCTTGATGCATCTTTGAATGTTGGAAAATCCCTTGTACTTCTCCTTATTTCAGTCATGGCCCCCTGAGATGTCACAGGTTTTTTGCATGTTTTGTTTTCCTTATATTTCCCTTTTTTTTCTCAGAGAGAGGGCTGTGAGATTTTGTCAAGGTTCCACCCAAACATAAGAAGAAAAGCCAACAAACAGTGCAAATAACAAGCACAGCAGTGCTGACTCAGCATTTTCAAATCATCATGGCAGCTGGGCTCACGAGGGCCCCTAGAGGAAAGATATGTAGTGAGGGGGAGATGACTTTCAGCTAAAAAGCAGCTATAAATCAGAAAATCTGGGCTGCAGAAGCCTATTTTACATTTTAAATAAAGTAAAAAATGCAGCACAGAATTTTTTAAAAAAGGTTTTCAGTGTCAAAAACTACATGAGTGACAGGTTCAATTTTGGTGATCTGCCTCTCCTGTTTCTTTGGCTTCCTAAAGAACAGTAATAGTGGATTCTTCCATTTTTCACTAAGATAATTTTTACAGCAGGTTCTCACGTAAAGAAAATATAAACAGATTGTATAACATGGTAACAATCTGGCCAATACACAGGAAAAGGGAATTCTCCCACATTTAAATTCAGAGATTTTAAGCTTAAAGTGATGAGACAGTAAAGGGGCTTGGTTGAAGGCACAGAAAAGAGGAACAGCCTGATTGCTGAGGATGTACTGAAGCTCAGCCATGAAACTGAAGGTTACACATCAAAGTGAAAGCTAAAAATGAGTCTGATAATAAGACATGAAGTTATGCTGATACAGGAATCTCTTACTTTCTTTGCCACAGATGCAATCTGTGACCTATTCAAGCCATTCAGCCTCTCCAAATCTTACTTTCGCTGTGTAAACTGAGACTAGCTCTTAGTCCCTTTAGTAAAATGCTTTAAGAACTACAGATTGGAAGTGATGCTTGCACAGCACCAGCCAAATGCTGGTTCCTTTCAAACTCATGGCAAAATTCCTCTGGCCTCTTTGACTATGTCGATATTGATAAATTAAATGTGCCCAGTGCCATTCTCTGGTGTTGTAGCCAGCTGGCAGGGAACAGCCTCTATCTATATTACTAAGCTTTTATACTCTTAAGTAGGGTGGTCATATCCAAACTGCAGGGAAATGCCTGTGCAAGATCTCAGGCTGTTCCAAGGAATTGTGCACTGTGAGCAGGGTGCCACCTGGCCCTGATCCAGACCATCACAGGGTCCCTTGTGACCCTTCAAATGTAAAGAAATTGCAGCCCCAGTGCCTGAAAATGTTCCTTAGAACCATTCACTAGCTTTGAGTAACTCTTGAGGCAGGCACTGGACCTATTAATCTTAATATGCAATACAGTTAGAAGCATTAACTCCATTAATATTTCTCTTAAGTGTTCAGATCATTTCCTTCTATCATATTTGCAACTATTTCTGTATTCTGAAGATGCCTGTGAAATACCAGCAGCATTCAACTTGGACTTAATCTGATTACTAGTGTGAAATACCAGCCTGTAAGATCTCCATTTTGGTTTCCTTTCATCAGCTCATTCTGCAAAACCACCTTCACATAATTACAGAAACATACTGCAAAATTTGTGAACCACTGTGCAGTTCAGATGGCTGGTAGAACACAGAGGTTAATCTCAAACCTGATCTGCAGCCAAGGTGGGCTGGTAAACTCCAGTGAAGCATAAAAAGCCAAATTATTAAGGCAGGGCAAGTTTTTTACACAGCATTTCTCACTGAGTGCAAGCAAAATAGACTAATTCCTGAGCCACCAGAATCAGCTGGCTATTTCCAAAAGCCAACAGCAGCAAGGAAGCTATTGCATGACTCCTTTTTGAACAACAGAAGGGAAGGTTGGAGAAAGGAGGGGCTGGGTGGGAGTGAAGCAGTTTGACATCTAATACATCATTTTTATTGGGCTGAGTCTGCAGACATTTGAATTGTGTTTTTCTCACTTTTTAAATGAAATGAAGAACAGTAACACTAACGACACAGTTCCTCATGAGTGATAGAGTAATTTAAACTTCATAGAGCCTGCCATTTCAGATAGTGTTAATTCACATGTGAAAGAACCTGCAAACACAGAATTTGTGTTTAAAAAAAAACCCAAAAAAACCCAACAAAAAAACAACAACCCCCCCCCCCAAAAAAAAAAAACCCACACAAACAAAACCAAAATCTTGACTGAACTGTAACACATCTGTCTGCAGGCACATGTAAAAGATTTAGCAGGAACATGGAAAAAAAATAATATTCTCCAAGTACACTCATTCTCACACACACAAATGCACCATAAATGACAGAGAAGATGAAGGGAAGGCAGAGGTTGGGTGCTCCTTAGAAGTTGTCTCCTTAACCTCCCTGCTGCGCTCCCCCCGCCAGGGCTCTTGTGTGCTGCACAATGTCATCCACAGCACCAGCAACAGCCTGAGTGAAAACAGCTTTCACTGGGAATGAGAAAGATAGGAAAGAGATTAATGTTTTTTATGTAGAAACCTTGTGGCTGGTGACCAAAGCTGAAGACAAACTACAGGAGCGAGGTGAGGGGAGCGAGCGTAAGGAGAGGCACAGTCTCGGTGACTTGGGAGACAGTTTAAATCCATCAACAGGCAGCTAAGATCTGAACTAGGCATCTGCAACCAGGGCAGAAATCACAGTCACAGTGTCAACGGCCACAAATCTTATTGCCTTTGAAGTGGCCAGTATTTTACCTCTAAGTTACTACCTCAGATTGTTATCTGGCTACTTGCTGGCCTATGTGAGACAAATTGGCAATCTTTGGCTAGATCCTGGTAGACTAATTCCACAACACCACATTTGGCATTCATTAACTGTCCTGGCTGTGGGGCTAAGTAGTAAGTCAGAAAGGCTGAACCTCTATTTCACCCCTCAAAGGTGGTCTTTCCAGCCCAGCTTAAGTCCCATGGATAAATCAGTTTGAGGCAGTAGGTCCTGTAGTAGGTACATGGGTAATTAGATGACTTTGAAGAGCTCTGGATATTTCCTTCAGCAGCACTGCATATGATTACATACCACTTGCAGATTGTTAACAGTGTAGTAAAACCAGGTAAAAGTAATTTTCACTTCCCTGCAAGCTTCCTAAGTGTGATTAGTAGACAAAGGAAGAGAAGCGGTTGACATACCTATTGAGTCAAAGGTGCTTAAACGCAAAGAAAGGAAAACCTGAGTACTGGTAATAGTTTATTAAATATTTTGTTACTGAGCAAATGTAATTTGCTCTTTCATTTTTATTGAAAATTTTCTTGGCATTCTCAGACAAATAGACATTGCAAAATATCCTCATTCTTAGGCTCAATCTGAGTTTATAGGCTTTATTTAGATTGATTGCTCCTACATGGCACCAAAGATAAATGTTCTCCTGAAGCGCCCTTACTGTAGATACAATGGAACCCAAGGAAAATTGAGTCAATCAGCACTAAACTTGTATTTTGAATAACCTACTACAAAGCACTTTTAATGTTTTAAACATCATTTGTCACTGTCACGCTGGAAGAAAAATTGCAGTTCACTTCAGCTAAGTGGTAGCTCACTTCAACAACATGAAAATCCTCTGAACTCCTGCTTTTATTCTGACCTCGAAAGGAGCTCCGTGTGAGCTAAGAATTTGAAAGGAGGGGAAGAGCAGGAATTGCAGTGGGGCTTCATCCCTGCAGAGAAATGGAATGACTTGACGTCAGTAAAGAGATACAAGCAGGTGTGCAGGTCCCTAACAGTGCTCTCTGCAGGTCCCTGGTTCAGCTGGACACCTGTTGTAAAGATGAATTTCACATCTCTGCACTACAGGCAGCCTGTGGACCATACTGTAGCTAAAACAGTGTGTACCAAGGACTGTTAGTTGCCAAGGAAAGCTTTGACTGTCAAACTGGGAAGGGGAAAAAAAAAAAGAGAGAAAAGTGAGCGTGGCAAAACTCATTTTAGACTGATTTTTGGAAAAGCAAAGTTTGATAATAACTGACTTGGAAAACTGAGCAAGGGCCCACATTAAGAGGTGTCTGAAGAAAAGCTCTGAGAAGTGAGGAAAATTAACATCTCCTGATGCCCTGTCTGATCCTGTTTTTTTATGAATGGAAGTTTTGGGGAGTTTTCCACTGAAACACAGTCCTCCACTACCTCACAGAATCACAGACTCATGGAATGGCTGTGTTTGGAAGGGACCTCTGGACATAATCTAGCCCAACCCCCCTGCTCAAAGCAGGATCATCTAGATCAGGCTGTTCAGAGCCATGTCCAGATGTCTTTTGAAATTCTCCAAGGATGGAGACTCCACAGTCATGCTGGGCAACCGGTTCCAGTGCTTGACCATCCTAACATAAAAAGGTGTTTTCTTCTGTTTAAGCAGAATTTCTTCTATTTCCATATGTGCTCTCTCGTCCTCTCCCTGAGCACTGCTGAGAACTGGCTACACCTCTCATCATTACCCCAACAGGTATTTACATATTTTGGAAAGATCCTCTCTGAGCCTACATGTCTCCAAACTCAACAGTCCCAGCTCTCAGCCACTCCCTGATAAGTCCTTCTATTTCATGTTCAAGATGTGCTCAAAATTTTTCTGGGTCTGCTTTAAGACAGAGGCTTTTTAGCCCTCGTGCAGTAATACGAGTTATCAATTGCACTAAAATGTCCATATTATGTCAAAACTTGAAAGAGCATCAAAACCCTTTCACCTCCTCTGCTTTCAGTTCTTACTGAAGCTGTTCTCTGCTACTTTCTTTTTTTCATATTAGAGGTCTTTAATGGAAGAAAACCCATTGCTTTTCTGTGTTCTGAGAGTGCAGGCTGTGCCAGTGTCCTGGAGGGGTGCAGCCTGGCCAGCTTGAAGGCAGGGGCTCCACGAGATGTGCCAAGGGGTGGCCAGAGGTGACTCCCTGCCAACCACTGCCTTCTCTGCTCAGGATGCAGAAGGACATGACCTTCCTCTCTGAGCAGGGCTTTCCTCCTGCAGAGCACCCCTAGAACCTCATTCACCTCTCTTGCTAGAGTGCTTCTCTCTAATGTCCATCTGGTTATGAGTAGAGAAGCCCTCAGGAGAAAGAAAGAGAGTATAGCTCTACTTTTTAACCACAGTATTCTGATAAGGATATATGAAATTCCCATTAACAGAGGAGCCACATACTTCTTCGTACTTTATTCATTTGGTATACATTAAATAATCAAGAAAGGAAATTTTTTTCCTACAGTTGAAGTTAATTTTCCCCTTTAAAAATAGCATTGCAGGTACTTACGAGTGATTTCATTAAAAACCCACAGTTTATGCTTGCATTTTTTGACAGCTAACAACAAATTCATTACCCCATGCAGATTTCAGAATTTTTTTCTAACTTATTTTTCTAAATACTGAATATTTTTTACTCCCTCAATACTTACTAGACACATTTTAATATGCTGCAATATTTAAAACTATATTTGTGGGCTGCAAGAGAATTTTATTCTCAGAATAAGAAAATAGATAACAATTTTTTTTTCAAAACAATTTCAGCAAAAATGTCTGTTAAAAATGTGACAAAGCATCCTCATCATTGAAGTAGCACAAAGGCTACTTCCATCACATGATTTTTTTTTTCTCTCCTTTTTAGAAGTTTTGTTTTAGGCAGAACACTCCCTGCACACATTTTTTATGAGCAATTTAAGGCAGAATTGAATGCACTGTAAATTAAATAATGCAAGGCTTTATTATTGTTTTTCCTTTTGCCTCAAGATCGCTACCTCAGTGTTAAGCTCTTCTGGAAACAAAACATGGTAGGTTTCTGTGGGTGTTTTTTGTTTGTTTCTTTCTCTTTTTTTTTTTTAACTGTGATATATTGTGGTGTATAAATAATAATTTAATTCCTGGATGCAGCCCAGAGAAAGTAGACATAGATAATAAAGTAGCCCTCCTCAGCTTTAATTGTTTTTTCAGTTTCTCTTTCTGCTTTTCGTAACTTAGAAATTCCCTTTCAATAGTGAAAGAAAACACTTAACAGCATAAACATAAATTAAGTTTTTTTGATACGCATTTATTTTGTTGCACACTGTCTGCAACTTCCATTAACTTGTTGGAATGAATCCCAAAATAAAAGGAGCTGTTCTTTAGCAGGTTTACATTTTTGCATATATTATACGTGCACTTCATGCTGAATTCCGTAAATTCGGATTGTTCTTACAGAATTTAATTTCATCTCTTCTCTTTTCCTGAGCCGAAAGTAAAAGTGATGAGAACTGAGAAGAACTGAGAGATAGCTAGCTGAGGAATTAAGATTGTTACATCTTTTCACACATCTTTATAAGAAGGAATTCAGAACAGCAGTAACAGATTTTCTGCTAGGCTCACATAGTCAGACAAATGTGTATTGTTGATTCAGCTCCTCCAGCAAGAGACATGCAGGTCACAAATATAAGATAGGATAGAAATAAAAGCATTATTTGTAGATATGACTACAGTTGTCATCTCTGGAAATACAAAAAAAAGCCAAAAAAAATTAGATCCTTGATTCAAGCAGGATTATTTCCATCCACTATAATCTCACACAGAATTATAAAAGCTTCTGATAAGGCAAATTACTCTCAGGGAGTTCACTTTCTGGAATATACACTGCTGACTCTTTGCCAGACTAACAGGTCTGAGTCAGCCCTATCCTAATCATTTTATCCATAGCCTGATTGTCCATGTGCCTTATAATCTTGGATCTTGTTCAAAATAAATAATGGCAGTAACAAGCCACAGGCTGAACTTTCCTCTGAAATTTTTTTAAGACAACATCTTCTTGCATAAGGCAAGCACCATCTGCTGAACCAAATGAAGAAGAAATCCTAATGGCTAGGATGGAGGAGAGGAAAACAAGGGAAGATCAAGGAGATATCCTAACCCACAGAAACCAGAGGGATTTGTGGCTCATGCTCCAGGCAAACTGGGAATTTGCTCCTTACCTCCTTGCTCATATTCATCACAGTTCTAAGCTGGCTGAACTAACACCTCAGTGATTCTTCTCCAAGCTGAATGTAAACAACACATCCTATTTAAATACTTCCATTTTCTAATAAAAATTTTTATCCTCTTTGACTTGCATACCGGGCATTTCCCTGGTGCTTCGCAGATATACAGGCACTGCTGCTGGCACATTCCTGCTCCAATCAAAGCCTGGTCTTCTGCATTTGGCTTATTATAAACCTCAGAATTTTATATTTTCACAAACATATCAAAAAAAGCTCAATACTAATCCTTTCTGTGTGATAACTCAGGTTACTTTTGTCTGCCGAGGTTTTTTCAGGTATTGTCCTGCATTTGGATAAATTATGGTTTGCGACATGGTTTCACTGTTGGTAGGTAGCAAAAGACCTTTTCTGAGACAAAAGCACATTTTCCAACCTCTGTGAGAACAGCATAGCACTCAAGAGGTGTGTCCCACAGCTTGGAATTGCCTTTTATATTAACTTTATATTGAGCAATGTCACATTTAATCAGTCTTAATATTTTTCAAGTTGCGTTTTCATATATAGAAATATATCAGAAAGTACAATGAGATCCAACCGTTGCTGAAGTTAAAGCAAATCAGTGATCCAATTGCACATAATTCAAACTCCCTAGATTTATTTCTTTCCACTAGAGAATGTCTATCAGAGCCAGGAAAAAATTTTATCACCATGCTAAATTCATATCAACAATTAAATAATCATTTACAGAAACGGCAATTTTGCTTTGCAAATAGCACAATGATTCCCTGAAGCCCTTTTTTTTCTTCCTGAATCCCTCAACCCTTTTCTCTTTTGTGTTTTTGTACACTTTTAGTTCTTTGCAGAAAATCTTTTTTTTGCCTGGGATTATAACTATCAGCTATCTTTCATATAAAAAAGCACACACAAGCTGTTTGCATTTGAGGTTGGAGAAGTATTTGTTTTTGTTTGAATTGATTAGCTGTTAGCAATAAAACAAAATGTAAATAACTGCAAGAGAATGATCAGGACAGCAAAATTCCTTTCTGTCTCTGGTATCTGATCTGGATGAGATGAGAGAAAAAAAAAATAGCAAGACTAAATCTCTGATGCTGCTCTGCCTGAGTTTACTGGATATTTTTGTGAATGTAATGATTTGTTAGGATAGGCTTGGGATCTCCAAAGGGATATGATATGGGATAGGGGAATGGGAGTAGGAGTGACTTGATTTCTGAGGAAAGCACAGGACTGTGTGAACAATTGCAACCGATGAGGTTTCAGCACAATTTCTCCCAGAGCTGCATGTACTCTGTCTCTGCCTAAAGCCACACTGAAGTTACAGGGAAAACTATATCCGTGTAGGGAGGAACCCTCTGAAGGGAGGGGAAGCTAAAAATGGAAGACCATTTGTACATGATTATCTATTGTAAACTCATAATCCAGGCCATTCTTAATAAAAACATTGAGTTCACACAGACCTTTCTACATCCTCAGGAATGCAGAACTGGAAGAGAGCGCTGAATCACTGAGTCAAGTTTCCTGTTACTTTGGGCACCATATTGCAAGATATCTTTCACAAACTTGAAGTGTATGCCAGAATCCTTCATGGAGAGGGTGGCTATCTCAGCCTCCCTTTCTTCAGCTGAAGCAACTTTTCCTTGGAGAAGTGAAATAACAAATCTATAATCATTCAGTAGCCCTGCAGAAATACTTGGACCAAACCTCCTTCTCCTGAGCATCTTCCCCGTGCTGATCAAGGGCTTCTAATGGTGTTTTCTTGATTTCAAAGATCAGTGTCCTACAAAACTCCTGTTGTTCATGCCTGCAATTCTTTGCCTTGTTGATTTATGTTTAAAAGGGCTCAGTGCTCCTCAGTAATATTAGAGAAATGCTTCAACGCACATTTTTTCTGGCATTTCTCAGAACACAGAATTGCTCCCAAAGTGACTGGCTTCTGGAAGCTATTGGAAAACAATGTTTTCAATGCCTTCAGTTTTTGAATAAAATTTTCCACCTGTCCTTATGGATGCTGAAAATTAAAGTGTGCAATTTTGTCAATTACAATAGAAAATACAGGGGCCATTACTTGAGATGACTGTGTATTAAATACAGACCACCTCAGAACACCTTTAAACAAGAGCAGGAAACAGTTCACTCTTCGTGGGGCTGGGACCTGCCAATCAGACCAAGACTGAACGCCTGTCAGTCTCCCTCATATTTGACTTGGAAACAACTCATATCAATATGTAGTCAGGAAATGGCTCTTTAATCACTGCAAAGTCCCTCCTGATTTTAAAGATTAAATCAGCCACAGACTACTTCAGTATTTTTCTTTTTTTTTAACTCCTCCAGGATAACTGATGATAGCATTTGAGAGCGATTAGCCATGCTGCACAGCACGAGCGTGCAGCTTGCTCTGATTTCATGCATTGCAGGCCATGCTGTACAACACTGATCTCAGATAACAGCACATCCAAAGAAACCTGACAGACCTGTCCAGGAGTTATATATGGGGGTAAGACAACTTAAAACATGTAAGGAAAATAAATTACCCAACATAATAACAACAATCTTGTTAGAAATGCTATAGGGAGGTAGGCTAGTAAAGGAGCAGCGTCTCTGCAGTGATGGGTTTCAACAGACACCTCCTGCAAAGCATAGTTAAAACTGTTACTGCTGAAGAAGCATCCACTGGATGTTCACAAAGGTACCCTTAAGGCTGGCAAAATGGCAGCTTGTGCTGGCAGATCTAGGACTACAGGTGACGGCCAAAGCTATCACATGAACATGCTTTGGAAAAGCAGCAGAGGTAAGGGAGAGGACAGAGAGGGAACAAAGCCCCAGGTTACAGGTCCCTGGAGCGGGCCAAGACCGGGATGTTCAGGTGGGGGATGAGAGAAGCAGATGTGGAAGGGGCTGTCTGCCAGGGCTGGAGTGAGAAATTGGAGTTTCAGAGGAAAGAGCACTTGGGCCAGAGAGGTGACTTAAGAGAGAGGACACAGCGTGTGTCCTGGGGAGAGGGAGGTGTGAGCTCCATGGCGGGGGACATCACAAGTGTGTGTGTTTTGTGTAAGCATCTGTGCGCTTCCACAGCAGAAACTCAGGCAAGTATGGAGTGAAGGAATGAGAAAACAAACCCTAGACATTATCAATACCCTGAATCCACCCTGAGATGGTTTGAGGCTCCCCTGGAGCCTAAGGGCCTGATGATAAGTGTGGAAAAATGACACAAGGATGGCAGTGCTCCTTCCTCTCTGTCACCGAGCAAGTTGTCCCTGGGACCGTCAAGTCAGCCCTTGTTCTCACAGTGATCTGGTTCACTTCAAGCAGAGAAATACTCCCCAGCCTGACACACAGCCAAGCAAACCCTCTTGAAAGCTATTTTTCTCAGGTCCTGCATTTCTCTAATAACATATGTGCCATGTTTCACCCACCCTTCTCCATGCTTTTTCTTTTTTCTCTGGTATTAGATTTACAGTGGCAATAAGGTACTGCTGAGGTAGTTCCTAACCCTACTCCTACCAGTAAACTTTTATTCTTTCCATTATGTTTAAAGGATTAAAAAAAAAAATGAACTATCAGGTAAAATTTTACAGCAAAAGCTTTTCCTTGTGCCGTGAGGGATTTTTCCCACAGAAACTGCCTGTTTGCAAGTTTTTGTTATTCAAACACATGCTAAAGCTTGTTCACCCACCTCATTTAAACTCAGCAAACGTGCAGCCAAATGGACTATCTTGTTCCACATTTCTGTCACTCAAGCACCAGTACAAAATGAAATGGAAAAAAGGCAGGATTCATTTGGTTCCTCAAGGCTTCTCGAAAAGCCACTGAAGTCAGCAGCATGACTCCTTTTAGCACGTGCAGGGTGAGTCAGGCTGTACAGCCTCGGTGGGGAATACCAGCGGGACCACGTAAGGCTGGGGGTGGTACACACGGAAAAGCTGCAACTGCACACATACAGCCATTTTAGAAAGAAACTGAAAACCTTGAGAAGTTCAAAATCACCCAAGAAAAGAAAAAAACAAACTTTGAAATTTGTCTTCCTGAGTGTCTACAACTGCAATTAGTTCTTAAATAATTAACTATTAATTTAGAACCTCAGTCTCCTTTCAGAGATATTGCTTCTTTGCTTTGGAATTGCAAAACTTGAGCTCTTTCTCAAGCAGCAACTGGATGACAAGATCACAGTCTCACTTCTGTGACATTATTTCCAACACAGACTTAAGAATTTCTTCTCGACAAATCACTCTCACAGTTGTAATCAAACCCTGCAGATAAATTTCCAGTAAAAGAATGAGTAGAGGAGGCTGCACTCACTGGTTTTTTTTTCAGGATGCTTGCTGAACATTCAGGATTCTCAAATATTTCACCTCTTTGATAGCTCCTTTTTTATTCCAATCCTTTTCCTTAAAACTATGGAAAAAGAATACACTAACTTCACAAGTTCAGTCCTTCAAGATTACTGACTTTATATCATTTGACTAACTGACAACACACTCTGGATAGGTCATTTTTTTCCTTGAAATACCTCCAGCTGTGATATTGCCTCAGGCCTGATTGAACTAGGCAAACATAGGTCAGCTGATGTCCGTAGCTGATGATGAATTGAAGAGATTTGATATGGGGAATTAAAAGATAAAGATGAGGGAGTAATCAGTAATGAATAGACAGTAAGGAATAACCTACTGAACACAATTTGTTTCCTTGTGTGTACACATGGTTCTGCTTATGAATTGATAATGTTATCTCTTTTTTCTAACTCTTTTATCAGCCAATTTATATGGTTTTTATTTGTATGGACCAATCGTGGGTCCTAGATTCTTGTGAAAAAACTTGTGAGGATTTGTGACTTGGAATCTACAGCAGAAAATAGATTATATATTATTGTCTCTGCTCTCTTCCTAAATGAATGTGGTTATTTTATGAATTAACATTGTAAATGGTTCACTTTTAAGATAACATATCATTGTTTAAGGTTTGGTGCTTGGGCTTTTCGGTGTTTTTAATAAAATAGTCTCTAGATAGGAGGTGTCTGCTAGAGATTTCAAAAGTGGAATGTTGCTAAGAGCATAAAAGTACCAGTAAATAACTCTTAAATACATATATACATATACAAACTTCTTTACTTATCTGTCAGCTAGGGATGGGATAAAATGTTTGGAATTTTGGCTTTAAATCTCCTGAACCATGTACTTTTCTCACTTCATCCTGCTAAATTTTGTGTTTGATTAGATGTGACAACGGCTGCTAAAAATACTGAGGTTTGTGAACTGACAGTATAACTCCAGTCTGAAAAAAAGAGGGCCAAATTCAGCTCCACTTAGAGGATATAAATCCTGAAATACTTTCCTTCAGTCAGGAGAGCTAGTCCAGATTTGCACCCTATGAGAACAGAAACTGACTCACAAAGTTAAAGAGTGCAATTCAGCTGGTAATCCTGCACTGATTTTTTCACTTGGGTTGCACTCCTGCCAACAGATTTTACAACTTTGCTTCTCTTCTGGTATTGACAAGCTCAGAATTTTATGTGAAGATGACTGCCTTCTCCATTTCACCCATACTTACTTGCCTGACCCTCCTGTTCAAGAGGAATTCCTTGGCCAGAAATGGGAGACATCTGCACCCAGGCTCAGTGCTCAGTAGTTGTGTTAATGAAAAGGCACAGCACACACAGGCAAAAAGCCCAATCGTTTGCAATGCGCCAGAGCAGCTTCTTTCTCCTAAGCTGCATCAGTACAAACCATGGTTTGCTTTTGCCTAGTTGTGTCTATTGCTGGGCTTTGTATTAGGCATCTAGATGGGGTTTGTATCAAAAAACAGTTCTCTCTTCCTCCTTCCTCCTTCCCCCTTCCCATCTTCTCCACAGCAGCAGAAAATGGAGGTGACAAGAAGAAACCATGTGCAAAGCAGCACCTTGTTGCTGCTCCACAAGGATCCAAGATATTCTCTTTTCACTGAGGCAGGGCTGTCTAGAAGGGCTGTCTAGAAGAATTTCCTGGAGCAAGATATGCAGGTGACAGTGCCATGCAAACAGTGTCGCCTTCAAGCAGCTGAAATCACACATGCCAAATATGTCATCCTTCCCTCCCCTTTACCCACATAGTTCTTAAACATCCACCCATGGTTGGGTCACCTGTGGAATTATAAATGTAATCACAGAGTTCAAGGATCAAAGATCACATTTTCGCTATCTCTCCTCTGCCAGCTCACTCTATAGGGCAGGCTAAGCAATACTCAGATCCTCTTTATGCTAAGAGTGTCTTGTGCTGGAGAAATACACCTCAGAATTTTAAAATGAATATTTTACAGGTAAAAGAGAGCAGGGGGTGGGGGGCAGAAAACAGCTAAAAATTACCTTCATTAAGATTTCCAGCTCATATCCTTGTTGTTGCCAGCTGAGACTGAAGGAACATCTTTGGGACTGTTATAGCAGCAAATTAGTAGTTCGTAATATCTGAAATAGATTCAAATGTCCCAGTCCCCTTGGAATAATGCCATGGTCTCTTCAATAAAGCATCCCATTTGAGAAGCAGAAATATCTGCAGTTTACCTTTCGCAATATAATGGAGCCTGGTGATGTTTTGTGGAAGGTTCATTACTTTTTGTAAGGAAAACCTTTTTAACTGTCTGCTATGGCAGTACTGGTATATATATAAACAAAATTATTCTTTGTTACCTTCCTTTCAAATGTATTAATACTCCCTAGAGAAGTTTAAATAATATCTCTTAGGACTTGTCAAGATTCAAGGGAAGGAGAATACAGCAGTTTTAAACTTCTGGGTACTTTGTAATTTCATGCAATGCCGAGCTTCCATAAAGGTTTCAAGAGCCTCTGGAAGTTCAGTGATAAATATTAGTAGCCAGACTATTCCACAGTTGTCGGCACAATGTGGTATCAAAGTCCTCTATTAAAATGAACAGCCATCAAAATAGAGGAATGAATTTTCAGTTGTAGCCCACAGGAATTTCTGCATCCAGATCCCATTAATCATCGGAGCTCTGCATGGAGTTCCTTGTACAAAACTTTTAACATTCAGCTTAGTATGGTAAGTTATGACAAGCATGGGACCAGGGCCAAATTCTGCCCTCAGTTATATCTCAGCAATACCATTAACTTCTGTCAAGCTGCACAGCCACAGCCAAAGTCAGATCTGGTCATTTGTCTGGTGTGGAACTTTCACAGCACATCAGTTTCAATGGGCCATTTATATTCTTTAAAACCAAACACGTAACTAGTGCTTGGATAAACTGGGAACCAAAATTCAGTTTGAGATGTGTCTTTTACACTAGGAAGCGTTCGACATTTAGATTTCTGCCAGAATACACAAGCCTGACACTATCAGATGAAGAATGTAATGGGATATTTAATTAACAAAATTAGCCAAAGGGATTCAGGTTGTGGGTCTCAACAGAAAAAAACATGTGAAATATATACTGTGTGTTTACATTTTGTGAACAGCTTTTCTTTATTTTTTCATAAGTTTTGATTTTTTACTGCTTCAGAATAAATACATGCTAGTTTAAAATGGGGTTTTTTCCATTCCACATGACAGAAGGAACCATTTAAAGTGTTGTGGTGAGCTTAAATGATGAAATCAAGTTCGTTTTTCTGCCATAGCTGTCTAGAGCTAATATTTGCTACTCAGTTTAAGTAGCAGCTTAATTTCAGAAAAAGCTACACACAAAAGGTTTGGGTTTAAGAAATAGTCACAAATATTTTTTTTGGCTTACGTTCACTGGAAGGAAAAAGGTGTGGTTTAAACATAAAGAGTGGATTTTAGAGTACATCTTTACCATACATGGACAGTGAGGGGGGGGACACACCTCTCCAGAGTGCCACCAAGACTTGAAAGCTACAATTTACAGTAAGTGACTGCTAACAAAAGGAAAACATTGCTTCTGCTGCCCTCACCACAAAGGTCTATGCACGGTATTTTCTTGCTGAGTGCTCAAGTTAAAGCTCAACCAATGAATCATCTACTGTTGCTTCTGTAAATTGTGCAGTTTTTAATGTGCTACTTTTTGGCAGTAAGTTTCTGATGGCTAAAAAAAGAATGCAAACCAGACACACAGGGAGGGCAGATCAGTGAACTTAATAAGAGGTAAGAAAGCTTGTGTTTCTGGGAGGCAAGGCATTTGCAAACTGTGTCAAATTGAAATCAGAAATACAAAACCAATGTTACCTGGCAGGTTTCCATATAAATTTTTTACATTTATAAATAAAAATATCTCAAAAGAAGCATGCCAACTTGGATAAAAGCATGAGATATATATATTATATATATATATATGTGTGCATATATATGCATTCTTAGTGTGAAACTTCATAAATCTGAAACAGAATTGTATTGGCTTCATTCAAGCACTCACTTGGCACCTAAAATTTAGGCACCTAGTGAGTTGAGTGCTTAAATTCCCTTTACAGTCAGAAGGAGAAACACAGGTGTCTTTGAAGGGCTGCAGAGAGAAGGTGTCTGACCACTGAGACAGACTGTCTTCTGGAATCCTTCAAAGTCACCTGTAGTCTTCTGTTGACTGCGACAGCAAGTGGCACATTTGCTTTAGGAGAGTTATTTCAACAGATTCATAAAATATAGGAATAAGTCAGATGTCTGAGTTAGGCTAACTCAATCTACCCTTGACTTCTGATCAAGATAGGGAAACTAATTAAGCTGCAGACTCCCACTGAGTACATGAAAAAGAAAACAATCCATGAAATAAGTCCAACAATAGCACCAGGAGTCAGTGGACTATTTATCGAGACTATCACAAGGTATGACAGAGGCCAGAAACTCTGAGATTCCAGGCAGATTAGAGCTGTATCTGCACAATAAAAGTATCCATATCTATAAACAACAGAAATCCCTTATATCCAACTTCAAGAATTTACATTTTCAACCACCAATAGTACCAAAGATAATTTAAGTTTTCCAGCAATTTCCCCACCATAAATGTTTTCAGTACCTCAGAAAATTATTAAATTAAGCCACTTTAGTTGCTTCACACTGAATTTTGAGCTGCCTTTAGCAAAATATTCTTTCAAAAATTCTTAGCCAAAAACCATCAAGGATTTCCAAGAGTTCAGCCAAAAGAGAATACATATTTTTGTTCATATAAAAAAAAAATCTGGCAGTTTTTATTCTTTCAGTAGTTGACCTCTTCTCCTTGCGAAAAGACATAATACTGGACAGGGACCCTTTGTTTCAAGAATATGCTTTCAGCTCCCTCTAAAAAAATCTCCTCTCACAAAGAGCTTCCTGCTAAGGCTAAACTAATTCTAACATTTAGTTAGGTCATGTTTGAAAAGATGGACCATCTATTTCTTTTGCCACCTATTTTCTGTTTAAATTAGACTAGAGAAACTAATTACATTGCTAATGAAAAAGGTAATCTGTAGTACACAATGGTAAGAAATTCAGAGCACACTCATTTGGTAACAGTGGTTAGGGTCATAAATTTGAAACTGTGAATCACCTCCCAGAGGCATACACAGGCAGACCCCAGGGACCTTCTGGGACATCTGGGTTCCTAACTTTACCAACTCAGTGAAGGTGTCTATGCTCAGATGGCAGGGGACTCCTCCAACGAAATATCAATCTGAATTTTCTGGTTTAGCACAAGCAGAAGTGCAGGCTATACTGAAACGGTCACTTTTACACCCAAAGGAGTCTCCACATGTTCAGGGTGTGGTTACACCAGCTCAGCTTTGTCCATATAACCGGTAAAACTTTCCCATGTCAACAGGGCTTTATCTTCAGGAAATCTAACTGCATAAGGGAATATGAGTTCAAGGGGGTCTAAATTACTGTATGACCATCTTAGATTACAAGGAACCATGAATTTGGCTGAAACACACTGAGTACAGGAAGCATTATAGTCCTGGTTAGCTCTGGTGCTGCTTTTGTCCGTGCTTAAGCCTCAGTAGGCTACTGAGGGATAGCACAGACAGCTCAAGTATGCAGCCCTTGGCAGAGGGAAGCCAGACACAAATTGCCTTCGGCAGTGAAGGATAACAGGGCTCCAGCAATGCCTCTCTGGAGTGCCACAAACAGAATCACCACCTCGGCTCTCAGCTCTCCAGCTTTTACTGCCGTGCCTTTGCCCCTCCCTGGCCATCGCGGGGCCACAGGTGTGTCCAGCCACAGCCTCCACCCCACAGCCCGGTTTCCTCCTCTGGTCAGGCTCTGTGCCTAATCTCATGTTTAGGACACTGTGCTCCGTTGCTATGGAAGTTATTGGGATGTCGGGGGTTTAGCACAATGACTTCACTGTAGAGCTGGGGGCAAGGGAGGAGATTAACCATGAGAGAAACCAGTGCAGCAGCTGCGACTACTTGGTTGCTAGCATATATAGAGTTGTTCTCTGAGCCCAAAGTACAGCCTAAGAAAAGACCAGAAAGTGGTCTGAGGGGTGGTTTGAGTTTCAGTTATTCATCAGATGAGTTTTTCTGAAAGATTCAGTGCTTGCACTCACCTTTTTAGGTTTCTCAGAATGTTACACTTTCTTAATTTCTCCCATCCAGCTCCTCACGCCCTTCCTCGATGAAATACATTTGTATGTATGGTAAAGGAAGTCAAAGTCCAGAGCACTTTTCTGTGGTCAAGACTTCAGTTTTCTTTCTTTCTTTCTTGCTGGAATCTGGTGTTTAAGTCCTTATTGATAGTCCTGGTTTGTAGAAGCGACATCCCTAAGTCCCTATCTTGTTTGGTAATTTTCACTCTAAATCTCAGCTCAAATCGTCTCATGATAAATCCCTTTCCCTCATCATTCTCACCCCATCTGCTCTCCCTGGGGAGACCTTTATTTTCCATCTTCCAAGCTCATCTCTTCGAATGGCAAGGAAGCTGTCAACTGCTATGAAGATTTGTAGGGCACTAAATCTTTTACATTAAACCTTTAAATACATTTATCCAGGTAAAACATTTTGAAGCAAATATATAAACTCTGAAGGTTTGCTAGCATATGGCATAATGATTAGCAACCAGATAGCAATGAATTTCATCCTCTTTACTACCATTATTTTAACAGTCTAAAATCTTTTTTCCATTTACCAGTTTACTTGAAAAATTGTTTAATACAGTTTATCCTTCATCAGCTGCATCATTTTCTTTACTGATGTAATGGCTGATCCAAAAGTCATCAATTTCATTAGGTTAAACACTCCAGAACATGGATTCTGATCCTGACATGTGTACAACATTTCTCACTGAGTTTCCTTTCAAAGTAAATATAGCATCAGAATTACTTTTCTAATATTCTCTTCTGATTATATACCTGTTCTTTTGATGGTTTGGACCTCACTAGTTACCAAATAAAAATACAAAATGTGAAAAATACCTAGAATGCATTCTCCTGCATGTCCTGAGTTTCATTTCAAGCAAGGAATCACAACATGGTTTGATTCTTTCTTCATCCAACTCCATTCATCCATTTCCTAAGTAGAATATCAATCATTCACCAAACCTGCCTATTGAAAGCTCTTAATATCTGACATTGTATCAAAACACAAAAGTTTGTTTTTTTCCCAAACAGACTACTCTTACGATATTTTTCATTAGTTATAAAAGAAAAAGGTCTGAGATTTTGTGGTATATTGCATGCAAGTGTTGATCCTGTATGACCGAGTGCTTTGTGTGCTGCTACTTTTATTTCTCAGTTTGGCACTGGCAGGGTTAAAAGGAAGATCCAGAGAAAGAGCTGCAGGAATCTGTGATGAGAAGGGACTGTGCAGTCATCTGGTCCATCTTTTGTCCATATAGGTCTGTTCCCTGCAGTATATCAAAGTACAAGCATTTTAGAAATGAAGAGGAAACATCTGACGTTACCAGGTGTGGGTGTGACCCAGCAGGAGGAATTGGTGGTTTACTGTGACCCAGGGTAGCCCATGGCCAGAGAGCCACCTAATGACAACTGGGTTACTGCACCCTGAGATGGAGAGGCTTTCCCAGACTATTTGTTCTCAGTCTCTGCTCCCTTCGGGAGGAGCACGGGGATGTTAGCTTATTCCAGTTTCCGAAACATACTCATTTCCAGCCCTTCTTGAAGCTGTCAGATTGCATTGTTAATTCAAGGTTGTTTTTCCTGGGGAGAAAAATTCGGGTCCCTGCCCTATGGCATCAGAATGAACCTGCTAGCTTTGGCTCCCTAGCTCTCCAGTTAGAGTTCTTCCCTGCAGACAGTTTCTCTGTGTGCTGCAGAGCAAGCAAGGGCTACAGAATCAGCCTAGAAATTCTAAGATTCACCAAATTTAACTGCACAACACATCTCATGTGCAGTGAAATAAATGTGGTAAACCACCTATGATTCATCATTTACTTATTGCAGAAAACAAACAGGTTTTCTTCTGAGTCACATGCATGCTAAGAATTTTTTCCTTCTCAAGCAAAACAAAAAACAGTGTTTCAAGACCAGAAAATAATCAAAAACCAGTTTAGGTAAAATAAGAGCTCCTTGAATCTTTGTTAAAATCAGAGACTTGAACATAAATTTATTTGACTTCTATGAGGTTTGGAAATTTCATTTTCCACCTGGAGGATATGTTATTTTGCAACTAGGGGCCACAGAGGGTTATGGAGTATGGATAAGCTGGGATCTATTTGAAGGTCATGAGACCCTTTTCCCCTTTCCACTCCCCATTCTGGAGATTCTGAGTGTGCTGCTAACAACGCAAACGTGTTACATAAAAATTTGACCCGAGATCTCCATTCTAGTGGAATGTGTCCAGTTGGTTTTCATATGTCAGCAAAAGAGATTGCTGAATTTTTTTAAAATCAGTAACCTACCACTGAATACAGTTCTGGAGAGACAAGAGGACAGGAAGGGGAAAAAAAAAAACAAAAACATGCATGGCTAAATAAAGGCATAAATGAAATGACTGGAAAAAACATTTAGTTTGATCCAGGACTGGAGCAACTTTGGACCATAAAACTGTTTCTTTTTGCAATGAAGAAGCATTATTTTAGATCTATATGCTTTGAGGCTTCAGGCTGTGAAATGTATATGGGTTCTTTTGCCATTAGTTTAAGAAACTAACATCTGTCCTGCCTGCCACAGATTTCAATCTTAAGCAAAGAAGTGCGTGATGCATATCAGCCCAGGAAATTCCACGTGGATTTTTCTAAGGGATCCTGAAGAAGAATAGCAGCTAAGGTTGTCAACACATTCATATGACAAATCCTTGAAAAATTACAGACCTGCAAACTCTAGCTAAAATTCAGAATCTGTTTCACTGCCATATTCAATATAAATATTGCTGTGAACACACAGGTCTATCATATAAGCAGCTTAGTGTAGCGTCTAACACGTAAAAAAAAAGGATATTTCTTAGTAATGTAAGTTAATTAACAAATTGCATCCTTTTGTGTGGGGGTATCCAGCACTGGGAAATCTGTCTTCGTGTGCACCACAGAAAATTTTGGGGATCTGTGTTACTGCCTTTGACTACTACCATCTTTCTATATATTATGTTTTCTACATCATGAGTTAACTGACACATTTCCTCATGACAGCTCATATATCTCATTAGCACAGTGCCCTGTTGATACACACACTGGGGAGTACATTTGGCAAATGCTGTGGAGGAAGAAGCAGAAACATTCACGGAGGAGAGACCTGAGTGGCAGAAGAAGGTGTGAGCTGCTGTCAGTGAAAATGAGGTGAAGTCTGAGACAGCAAATTGTGCTTGAGGCAGTGAACAACCCCTGACTAAACCAGGAGAGGTTAATGAGATGATAGATCAAATCACAGGACATGGATCCTCAACATAGAGACAAGTTATAAAGCTACTCTAACAATAGTGTTTTGCTGCATCTCAGGAATCTCCAAAGATGTCCTCAATTGAAAGGAGAAAGGAAAAGAGTAGTGTTGGATAAGAACTTGACAATATCTTCCAAGATGTTTCAGGAGAAATAAGGAGACTAAAGACCAATTGCTTTGAGGGTGGGAAAAAACCAAGATGAGCGTGATGGAAGACAAAGAGGAGCATACATCAAGAGAGGCTATCAACAATAGCAAAATAGTGAAGTTAAAAAGCAGTTCAGATGTTCAAGAGTTCCCCAAGGAAAGAGTTTTGAAAAATTGAATGTTTAAAGAGCAGAAAAGGACAGGGAAGAGCTATGGACTGACTCTAGTCAGACCTCCTGAGTCAAGGTAGAAAGAAGTATGTTTCAAAAGGAGCCTATGGGGCAGGAGGTTACAAGAGTTACAGGAAAGTTACAAGAGTTTAATGCAGAGGAAAATGCAAAATTGAGAATTAACAATGGGCTGTGGGTCGCCTACAGAGAAGATCTGGGGAGCAAGAATTTCAACAAGATACCTCCAGGAATTTATGCAATAGTGAGAGAGCCTGAGGAATTGGTAGCTTAAAATGCAAAGTCCCAGTGAAGACCAAGGAGGTAGAATCAGATGACAGGGTTGGGATTTACTTCAGCAAACATACAGAGTTCTAAGGCACAACTAACATCATTCTAATGCAAACAACTGAAGGAATATGTGATGAACCCCACAATAAAAGTCCCAGTTTACTTCCATTAACTGCTAAAGGAGTCCAGATTCAATCATCCACATTGTCAGTATCAAACCATTAACTTGGGAGGAAGGGGAGAGGGAATGACTATTTGAAGGAAAAGATGGAAAGAGTAAAGACATGAGATGAAGGAAGATGCTAACACTGAGTGGAGAATAAAGGGAAGAAGAGGGATGTAGAAGAGACCTTAAGACTACTCCAAGACTGCTATCAGACAAAGGAAAATAGTCTGTAAACTATAACCATGGTGTGCTCTCTAATATCCACAGATCCAGCTGCATCCCCAGGAGCCTAGGGGAAGGGCAGCAGCAGATAAACCCAATTTGTTCTACTCATGCTGATGCCAGAACCATGAATGGGGTGGTGTGTAGTGAAGAGACACTACACAAACCATTTTTACTCCAAGTACAGCTTACTCCCACTTGTGCAGTGCTCTGCCCAAGAAATGCAAGTCTAGCAGAGATATTACATAGCTCAAACACAGCACCAAGTGAACATGATTAAACTGTCCCAGACTCCAGCTTATAAGTCCCTATTGAGCTTATGGGCTGGAACATGTAGATTCATTATTTGGGTCTTTGCTAGTTCAGAAGTCTCTGCATCTGGTTGACATGACCTAAACTGCATTATATGGATACTTGAGAAAGCAGTGCTTCCCCACTCATAAACGATATTTTTAAACAAACAGGGCTTTCTTGGGGGAGCAGGCCAAAGAAGAAGCATAACACTAGCCTGGAAAAGCTGAATAATTAACAGTTGAAAAAACTCTCATCTTTCAGGACGCTGTGGCAGCAGCTCTGAGCCTTTCCTTTTCTTGTAGTTAGGACTGGCTACTGAGGAAGTCATGATTATACCTTCCTTCTTGTACTGCTTCCAGCTCAGTGTCCAAGCTTGGAGGCATTCAGGGACATGCAATTTCCATGACTTTTACTACTGAGCTTAGCTGAAATTACCAGACAGGAGACACAAGCAAGGACCAAGAAAACAGAGCAGCTCCATTTCCTGCCGTCACTGGGCTGCCGAGGGTTTAGCAGCTTTTCAGACAGGGGTGTAGCTCAACATCACCAGTCAGGCATAAGAAAAGATGGCAATAGTTTCACCAGAAACTAAAAGTCCCCTGTAATGCTTGTTTAGGGAGTCTCATGCCTCAGCTGCTGAACAGGAGCCCTCTAGGCTCCACCTCATATCTCTTCTTCCCCCTGACACTTTGGCAGCACCCGGGCAATGCAATTGGAGCCTGTAGCACAGTGAAACACTCACCCCTCTCTGCTAAAGGGAGCATTCTCCTGTACCTTCTTCCCTCCCCTCTTCCTTCTGCTCTGTGGCTTCCCTGAGTCCCTCTCCGTGCTGCAGGGTCTCTTGCCCAGGTGTTTTGAAAAGTTACATGCAGCTCTGCCATCACTAAAATCATACTAGGACAAAATTAAAAGTTTCCAACTGTTATGTGAAAGAAATTCAAATGAAGGCGTCACTGACTGATAAATTGTCACTTTTCTAGAACATACTGGGGGATTCCTCCTTCTCTTGGAGGCATCTCTGCCTATTTTCACATTCTCAAGGGAGGAGGTGTTTTTTGTGTCCTCCACTCCTTCATACTGGGCAGCAAGACTTGAGGGACGCATTCAAAATTGATGTCATTATCTTTCAGCTACTTTAGCAACTGGTACAGGCAGTGTGAAAAGTCCATTTCATCCCTCCAGACGGACAAATGGATGGCATGTGCAGTGGCTTGCCTGTGGGAGACTCTAGCAAGCCCAACAACTGCACTGAAATGTCACAGGTGGTAAACTCTCTGGATTTTAATGGGAGTCACAGATAAATAGCATTTTCTGGAGTCACAGATAAATAACATTTGCAGGATTCAGCAGCTGGGATACAGCGGTGTTTGCAACCTTAAGCAGAGAGCACCTACACTTAGAGGCAGGTATGCTGGGTGTAAAACACAAGCCAGCTCCTGCAAGTGTCCAGATGTCACAGGAGCAGCTGGGAGGGCAGACAGGGAGGTCACTGGGGCCCATCCCAGGTGCCACAGCCCCTGCTGACGTCAGTGGAAGTTCAAGGCACTAAACACCTCCCAGGACTGGCCTGTGAGAACGACTTCCAGAAGGAAACTGTCTTGAAAACAGATCATGTGCTGTTAAATGTAGCAGAGATGCAAAAAGGGCAGAGCAGTGCGTCTTGCAAAATGTATCTTCTTTAGTGCAGTATCCCCAAGCTGTGAGTTTATTCACTCTTGGCTCTCTCTTCCCACTGTCTTATCTGTTATGGTGTTGGCACAGAGCTGAGTCCAGGGGGACTGCAGAGCTGGAACAAAACAGCAAATGTTCTCCAGGTTTTCTTTTCTTACAGAATTCCCTAACTCCCAACCTACTTAAGGGGGAGCCATGAGCTAAAGTAAAATTATAGTTTTGTCTTCTTCTCAAGCCAGATATCTCCAGAGAGAATTGTGCTCTCAGTGTACTTTTCTTCCAGAACTACTACCACCCTTACCACAGCACCTTGCAATGAAAACAGATTCTTTCTGTTCCCTGATGAAGTTTCCTATTAATAAAGGTAGATTAACAAACAACCTTTAGTCAGTTCAGTTTCATTGTTCTTTATACCAGTTGTTCTATGCACAGGAATTTTATATTTAATCTTTTATAGCCAGTCTGAACATTTATATAATGTTATAAAGTCTGCAGCTGTTAGATGTGATTTGGCAAAGAAAGGATACAGTATGTTTGGGGGGAAAAAGGCTTCCAGGTCCCCTTATTTATTTTTAGAAATGCTACATTTCTAGTAAAAATATAGTTCAATCAATTTAAAATAGCACTAAGAGTAACAGCTTTGATTTCAAACTTTTGAAGTTTTCTCAATTATTTCAAAGAAAATTTTAAGGGTTTTTTCTAGGAGGAAAATTGAGCAAGTGTCACTTTCTGTACCAGGCATAGTAGAAATATTCAGGAATTCAGTGGCTTTCAGAGATCTGTTCTATCTCTTGTGTTTCAATGTCATGGACTGCTGCATTCTGAATACCAGAGAAAACAATCCTATCTTCTTAAATCAGCAAAAAAAACTTAAATACATAAACATATATATGTATGATCCACCCAAAGGATATATCCTATATATGAACGATTATCCTATAGCCCCATATCCTACTGGATATATACATACAGGATATTAGTGCTAAGAATTGATCCAGAATGAATGTCCAGACCTTGATAACTTGCCATTACATTATATATTTACCTTGTTTGTTAATTCTTTTTATACATGAGGAAAATCCCAAAGGATGTTGCCTTCTTTTTTACTGTGATGATAATAGCCATAATAAAAACCAAACCAAAAAAACCCAGCATTTTTATTTTCTTCTGAGATATCTCTCAGAAGCCTGGAAAGCCAGGTTTTAGTAGAGGTCAAAGATGCTCAATATAACACAGGATTGCTGCCCTCTGGAATGAATGCAGAAACCCCTTTTGAAAAGTAGGAAAAGATCTCTGGCTCCAACACAAAAGGTGAGATGACAGGATATGACTACACCAGGTGACACCCCTGGTCCTGCAAAAAAAATGCAATCAGGCAAAAAATAAAGCTCTAATGACTGCTCTCCATCAGGAGGAATAGTAGGTGACCATGCAATGGCCTACCCAACTGGCCATAACAAGAACATGAGACAGCTTAAGGGTCCTTCAGCGCTGTGGACTCATTTTGTCCACAAAATGTGAAGGCAGGAATCCATGACGTCAAATATGACAGCTGGCAAAGAGGGGGACATTGCTTCAAGAAGGTCCCCAAACTCTACTCTCTTTGCCCTCCTGGGAAAAGGCACAAAAGTGGAGAAAAAAAACAGGAAAAGAGAGTCATAAACAGAAAACAAATTCTTTAGCAAAGCAGAAAATACAATCTGAGCTCTGGTGTCAAAAATGCTGGCAAGGATTGATATTGAGTGTTTTCTCACCAATATTACAGGAGTAGCCTAGAGGAAAGAGGGAGTATTCCAGCAGAGGTCGAGAGTATTTCATAATTCTTTATTTATTTATGGTGTTGTAGCCATAGTCTGATCCCATGGGAAGCACTATGGAAGATTATATGGCAGCAAAGACCGTGCTGCATCCCTCTCTGCTCATGTCCAGGTTTCTTTCACATATGAGTTGCTTGCAACATGCTGAACTTTTTATAAAAAAAAGAAAAAGAAAAAGAATCAAGTGCAAGGAGAAACAAAAAGGGGTCAGCTGGGCTCAGCTTGACCTTTTTTTTTTTTTTCCATAAACTAACACTTGTGTGTTTGGGAGCAATGCACTAAATATGGACTTAGCTCAAATGAAGACAGATTCAAGGATAAGGGGGATATTTTGTTGTATTACACAATGCTCTGGGATGGACTGTTGTTGGTCCTTGCTGTGCAGATGTAGCCATGGCTGATTATCCCCACTCCCAAGCCTCTTTACTCACCCACAGTGTTTGGTTTCCAAGAGAATGATTCTCTAGTGGCTGATTTATTTCTGCAGAAATGTGTATGTAAAACTAACTTGTTTTACAACTGTTCATTGTACATCTTCGACCCATAGCAACAGGCAAAAATGATTTTACAAAGCCTATAGTATTCCACAGTAGTGTTTTTTGTTGTTTGATTGGTTTTTTAATATAGTATATGATGTGAAGATTTTATGTCTTGTAACAGTAATTCAGTGGAAACGATGATACAATCCAGAATTAAGGTTCCAGAATTACAGAAGGAAAAATAGCAGTGGGGCATCCCCTACTATCACCAAAAAAACCCCACAAAAATAAGTTTTATAAAGAAATATCCTTGAGTTTCTGTAAGTGCCAATAAAATTCTACATTCAATTACAAATTTGCTCTTGTTTGTGCTATAGGCACCAAGAAACTAGCTCTAGAGTAATGTAAAGAAAATACTAGCACTGAATAGAACTGCAGAGAACAAGCAAAAAGCAATCTCTGGAATCCAGGAGAAGGTCAGAAATAAGTCTGAGTGTTTCCTGTATTTCTTGGTGAAAAGAAAGGAAGCAGAAAAGGAGGATGTCAACACCACAACATACTATGAAAAGAGAGTAAGGAGGAAGTGGGGAATCATACTTTTTGATAGCAAAGTCCTGAAGCTTTCAGAGAGCAGGATCTCCTGGAGATTGGTGACTTTATTTGAAAGTCAGGTGGAATACACATTTGCAGAATAATTGGAGGGCAGAAGAGGCCAAGTTTTCTTTAACAGGAACAATAACACAATAAGGAATGGTTTGGGTTAAAACAGACCTTAAAAATTATCTATTTCCAAACGCACCAGCCATAGCAGGGGCATCTTCCACTAGACCAGATGGCTCAGGGTCCTATCCAGCCTGGCCTTGAACACTTCTGGGGATGGAACATCCACAACTTCTCTAGGCAGCACATTCCAGTGCCTCACCATGCTCACAGTAAAGAATTTCTTCCTAATGTCTAATTTAAACCTACTCTCTTTCAGTTTGGAGCTGTTTCCTCTTGTCCTGTACCTCTTGGTGCTCATAAAGAGCCCCTCTCCACTTTTCTTGTCAGCTCCCTTCAAGAACTGGAAGGACACAATTAGATCATTTTGGATCATTCAACTCTTTTCCAGGTTGAACAATCCCAATTTTCTCAGCCTGTCCTCATAACAAAGGTGCTCCATCCCTCTGATGACGTTGTGACCTTCTCTTTGGACTCCCTCCAACAAGTCCATGTCCTTCCTGTGCTGGGAGCCCAGAGCTGGATGGAATAGCCCAGCTGGGGTCACACAAGAGAGGATCATGAGCCACACAAAAGCTCAAGGAACTGGAGGATGTTTACAGGAAAAGGAACAGGGAAAGAAAGACAAGATGGGGAATTTCTAAATGAGAGAACTTGAAAGGGGAAGAATTCAAGATCGGGGTGAAAAGTTGATATGGCTCCATCAGGAACCCTTTAAGGATGTGAGACTGAAAAGGAACAGAGAAAGCTGAGAAGAAAACTGAGATCCAGGAAAAGCAACTAAGGATGAGAAGAAAAAGCACGGATGAAACTAGAAAAGCTACCACAAGAATGTTTGAAAAATGAGAACAAAATGCAGCTACATTAGAAATCAAAGGAGCACAGAGACTCAGTCTTTATTTAGAAAAAAAATTACACAGGAAAGGCTCTTAGTTCTTTCACTGTTTGCAGTAATTTCTAATAATTTCAGCATTAATCCCGCAATGAATCAGATACTTACATTTTTTTTAAAAATTGAGGTATCAGAAAGGGAAAAATATGTTTAGAAAATTAAAGATGTTGCATACCATTAAGTACACTTTGAAGAACCAACCTAAACCAGTTGTGATTATTTTTGAGGATTCATGGATGACTGTATGAATATCAGAGAAATCAATCCCAGCATACTGTAAGAGTAGGAATTAGAAGACCAGGGAGGCTAATTTTCAGCCTTTAATTAAAAGAATTTAAAAACATAGAGAAAAAAAATTAAAATATTAAAAGGAGAATTCTGTAGGTGTATCAAAAAGGACTCTCAACAAGGCCTTTAAATTTTCTTTTTGGACATGATTACAGGGATTGCAGAAATAGTCTTTGCAAGATGTCCTGACAGTGGCACTACCTTTTATAAACAAACTAGAGAAGTAGAATTTATGCAAAACACCCTCTCTTCACCTGATTGAAAACCCTACTCTAAGAATACCTATCCATAAAGGTATTTATTTCTATTTGAAGAGAGGCACCATAAATAGGATATTTATCTTCTACATGCATAACATCAGGATGTAAGGATTGAAATCAATGTGATCTTGGGAGAGGAAATAGTCAAACAGGTCGATATTCTTAAAAGACAGTTTGCAACAGTTCATGTGAAATCCAGGCATCTGGGACAGCTGGGGTGAATTGCTCTCCAGAGATCCCTGTCTCTCTGCTTTGCTATTAAGTGGAGCCCGGGGAACTGCATAGATCAAATGCTTATTTTTTGAATGTCTTTCGTAAGGTAAGATAAACTCCAGTGCAGAATAACTGAAATGCAGATACAGACTGGAGAATATTTGTGGTTGGGCAACAGTTCAGCAGGAAAGATCTCAGGGGTACTTCAGATCTCAAACTCATGATGAGTCAAATGTGGTGTTTTGCAGAAGGAAAAAATTTCATTCTGGGCTATATTAAGATAATTGTTCCATAAAAGTCATTGAGTATTTATTCAGCCCTTCTCAGAATTGACAAGGCCATGTCTTGTATCCCATGCCCAGTTTTGGAGGGATAGCAGAAAGAATCCATAAGGGAGGGCTTCAGAAAGCATAACCCATTGATATTCCCCTCACCTTACAGCTGTACACTCCTTTAGTACAAAAACCTTCTGTCAGCTGCATGATTCACTTAATAAAATATTACTGGATATTAAAGTGTTCTAGTAAAATAATTTATGTAACAGAGAAAACTGGTGTTTGAGCTGTGGAAATCAGTTGTAAAGAGGCAACCTTGGCTACCCTACACAGGAAAACTTCCTCCAAAGGCTATATTTACCCTGTTTGAAAACTATCTGGCTGGCTCCAGAGCAGATCGCTCCAGCTTGGGGAGAAGTCTGTGTATGCAGATGTTGCAGATAGGGATGGGATCAAATTCCTGATTCGTCTTCTCATAAAAGTGAAGAATAAGGCAGAGGCTGCAGCTCTCTAGATCTGTCAAACTGGCATCTCTTGCCATGATTACACTTACAATTGCTGTTCAAAATTATTTATTCCGGGGTGTGAATTCTGGGGTTGAAAACAGAATTGCAGGGGTGCTCAGTGGTGTATCCAAATCTGTTCACAGCAACAATGAGCAGTCTCACAGCTGGTCCCTTGGTGGGGTCAGCCTAAGGCCAAGGGTATGATCTGTCCAAAATTCTCCATTCATCCTGCTAGGAAAAAGAAGAGGGAACAAGACATCTAAACAAGGTAAGGTTTTTAGTATCCCAAATAGAGTTCAGCCTGTGGACTGTTGCCTGTGCTGGAAAAGTTAAAGAGAAAAGCAGCAACTGAGAGGAGGATGCCTGATGCTGATGACATTACATATGTCAGCTTGAGGAGCTGATGAGGGAATATTAATCGTCTTGACATATAAAAAAAGTTGAACACTTTTAGATGTGAAATAATAGAATTGGGTGGGAATCTGACCAGAAGTTGTCATACTTTGGGCTTGTTTGGATTTCTTCCAAGGAGGATTTCAAAATTTTGCAATCAAAGTAAAGAACCTTTGAGACATCTCTCTCAACACAGCAAGGGTAGTCATTCCCTCTGTGAGGCACAACCACCATTCAAAGCACTGGAATTTTGAATTATTCATTAATTATCTCATAAAAACTGCAGAAAATACACACTGTGCCAGCTCATCAGCTGGTGTAAATCAACACAAATCCAGTGTCTCCCACGTGAAGCCCACTAAAAGCACTAGAAGTCATTTCACTGACATTTCTGCAGTACAGATTTGTTTATTTTATAGAGCCAAAATACTGGCTAAATGAAATGTTTGTACAGGATGTAAAGCCAGAGATGAAGTGCTGTGCTGTGGCTTTTAGGTCCCCTTTTTCTCACCAACATTTAGGACACAATAGACAAGGTCTGGAATCATATTTTGGGGCTGGTCTTTCTCCATTGATGCAGATCTGGAGATGCTGGAGATCTGCCCATGTTCTCTGGCCACCCTGGGCTTTGACAGGTCTCTACACACTGTGAGAAGTGAGAAGCCACTGGGCTTTGGGAGTTCCACCTTCTCCCTTCTCTCTGCTCTCCCAGGCATAAGAGGTACTTTGTCTTTCAGATGAGCTCTTTATATTTCAAAGCAGAAGCCTTCAAAATAGGCAGAGCTTTTTCCTCTTTTGAAAAGAGAAATAAATAAACAAGTGTCTCCACAAAAATTTGCATGCATTTCTTTCTCCCAAAAATCCTCCTAGCTGAACACCTCCCCAAGACCCAAACACAGTAAAATAGAAATATGTGCAAAGATAAAATAACTAATTTCTGACTGAGGCGTTCAGTCACATGCCAACTCAAAATGCAAGAAATTACTGTATTCTTTACATTTTTAAAGACAAATTTCTGCACTTGAAACAGACATTTAGCCAAGAATTAGTAGGAAACTTGCAATGAGAGTATTAGGAGACCGCTAGGTACATAGTGGAGTTTAATCCGCATCCAAATCTAAAACATGTCTCCACCCTTAAACTGAATTACTCTCATTTTACACCCTGGGTCACAATTTTAATGTAATCAATATGAAAAGTTAGCAACTTCTCCATGGATGTAGATCAGTTTCCCACACATCAGATGCCCTTTTCTGAAGCCTTTTCAGCAGGGCTGACCTTTCTACTACAACATAAACTGTTATGTATTTAAATATTCATATTGTACAGGCTTCTATAAACAAATATTTTCAATGTAATACTTGTCAAAGATGTAAGAACATAAGTTCAATATTTTATAAAACAGCTGTTCTTTTAACACAGTTCTTTATACACTTCAGGCATTTAACAGAACACCCAGTAGTAGCCAAAGAAAAGAAAAGAAAAGATAGTTAATATTCACTTTCTGTTGCCACAGACTTGTACAACATAAATTTTCAGTCTTATGGGAAGCTTTTTCAACAGCATTTTTTTTAGCTAATAGTTAATAGCAATGATTTTTGCAGAACTCTCCGTAATATTGCATTTCCCAGAGTGCAAGCATATAAATTAAATGGCAAAAGATGAACTGATTAAAAATCTGTGGCTATGGATGTGATAATAAGGATAACAAATGTAAAGGTTGATCTGGTTTTGTCTTTCCTTTTTCATGATGTTTTATAGTGACCTGTCTTTCTTCCTGGGATGTAGGAGCTGCACTTGTTTTGAACATTTCTCTATAAATTTTTCTGCTTCATCACAGAAATATGCAACAATCATTTTAGAAGCCTATGACCCTTGCAATAAGAGGCTATAGAATTGAATATTACCTGACCCGAAAATGAGAGAAGGGTCTACGGCAGACCCTGAGTCCTGATTGTTACCAGAAGGAGGGAAGTGTGGCTCTGTGGAAATGCTCAGCATCACACAGACAAAAATGCACCTTGAAATTACCCACCCTGTTGCATCTTGGTTGGCCTTTTTCTATGTTGTTCTTTTCTTTCATTTTCTTGTCTAAAATATCAGCCTAAAGCAAATCAAACATCAACATGAGCATATTCAAATTTAGATGAGCTACTGAATATAAGCTGAAAAGAAAATTTTCTTTGATTATGTTTATTTCAATTTCATGTCATGGAGAGTGACAATAAATTCACAATCAATAGTGAAAGATTCATAGGTTTTCATTACTTTCTTCAGTATTGTTAACTCAAACCATATCTTCCAGAAACGCGGCCAAGGTTCATTTCTTACACCATGGGAGCTGAAGCATCTGTCTTGGCCCTTGGTCACTAACTTGTGTCCCTAAGGCCTGAAGTTACTGGAGCTGGAGTGATCAAATCTTTACACAGACTGCCCCTTTGTCATGAATAGTTTAAGGGGAGTTTGATCTTTCATCAGTTTGTAACTTGACACAAGCCATCAGCTGGGGAAAGCAGAGCTCTTGCCATGCCAGGCCATGCCCTGCCACACGTCACACACTCTACATGTGGGCAAAGAAGCCATCTGCTGAAAGACCTAGCTGCAGTAATTTGTGATTAGTGGACTAACTGTGCAAAGGAATATGAAGTTCAAAAGCCTTAGAGACACTGGTAAATATTTCCCCCACCCACCCTATCTTGTTCATTAGTGAAAATCCATGAGAACTGTCTGACTGGAATGCTTTGGTTTGAAGCCTGATTGAATCTTGGACAAGATGCTGCATAAAAAGCATTTTCTTCCAGCAACCTACCAATCATACTAACAGTTGTTCGTTTCAGATTTATCACTTCTCTTTAGAAGTGAAAAACTCTATCGTTATAGCTTCCAACCCTAAGAAAATCTGCCAAAGGTAAAAGATATAGTGAAGATAATTAGAATTGAAGGAAATGAATTTTGGTTTTAATGAATTTTGATCGTGCATATATATGTATGTTTCCATACAGTTCTTTCCATTTTATTGATATCAACCTTTGCACGAGAGCAAATAACAACCTCATATTTTAATTGTTCTTCTTCCTCACTAGATCAGTTACAATTCCTAAAAGATTCATAAATAAAATAGCAGTTTATAACCTTCAGTACTGATAGCTTGCCAGATAAGACTGTAAGACTGTAAGAAAGGATACCAATGATCTACAAGTGCTACATTTCATATATTTTCAACTATCTTGCCTCTGTAAAATTTCATATATTAATGATGGCATTCTCAAATTGGTTTTAGATGGAAGAAAAAAAGTTCGTGACCATTTTCAATTGCAGGTTCAAATATAATCTTTACAAGTTTTTTTAAATTAAAAATCTAATAAAACTGGTTATATCCTTGCTTATTCCAAAGTCTAAATTAAAGGAGTTTAGTTATAAAGTTAAAAATGTAGAACAAGATTATCAGATTTCATAAAACATGAATTGGTACAACCCATTAAATGTCAGACTGTAAAGAGTTCCTTTCAGCTGTAAAGAAACCTCCATTTCAGTTAAAACTGGTGAAAATTCCTATTTCTTTCATCATGTAGAGACAGACGTTGACATTTCCAACTGAGATTTTGTTTCTTTATGAGAAAAATACACTGGTTAGGCAGTGAACTGGAACTGGGGTTTTGGGACATTATCAAAGTACCATGAGACCTTAGCTACTTTCCAGGCATGACTCATTTCAAGGTAGGCAAAAGCATAAAAGTAATGATTTCAAAATCAGACTCTGAAACCCAGCCTTAATTTGGCCACTCCAAGAAGTGTCCTGCTATTACAAAATACTGCAGGCGCTTCAGCTCCTCCTTATTTTCATAAACAGCAACTGTTGTTTTTTTTCAAAGTAAAACTCATGAAAAAGCCCACTTTCAGAAAACACAACTGCTAAACAGGACAAAGGAAATCACTCTAGCTTCCTGATTCTCTCAGGAAAATATCTGTATTGCCACCGCCAGCCCCCAAAATGGAGAAGCAGTAGAGACTCTATAAAACCTTGTTATTAGCTTATTAGTATTGCTTTCCTTGGAAGGCCCTTTGATAGTATAGTGATGGTTACATCACCTTAACCAAGATGTAACCAAGCAGATCTTTGTGTGACCTGAAGTGACCAATTCCCAAGATAATAGCCTCTCAGAGCTACAATTTGGGTTATTTTACTTTGTTTACAGAGGTAGCATTTCATAAGATTTTCCAAAGGGAAAAGAGCTATTTTAGCACGCAAAGTGTTTTGGGCTAGTCTCGTAATTACCTCATCCAACACAGATACAAAAGCAGCTATGATGAGAAGTTTCATAATACTCCTTGCACATAACTGCATCCTTTTTTTATTTTTAGTTGCCATACTCTGTATTTTACTCAAATACCCCAAAATTCTGAGAATTCCCCTTTCTTGTAGATGGGTTCATTTAATGACATCATTTTTAGAGGGCATCGAGGTCAGTTTGGGCAATTGTGTGACCTTGTAGATCTCCTCGGTAACAGGAAGTCTCTTTAAAATATGAAAGTCATGTTGGCTCTCAAACCCCTCAAAAAACAACAAAAAAAAGAGAGAGCAGGAGGATTTGAGCATCACCTGCAACCAAGTATTGAGCAAACCAGGCTATTTTTCTCTACTGTGTTACTACCTACAGCCTGAAGTACTGTCATGCACAGCTCTGAGCTCAAGAGAGAAGTTAATTTCTCTCCTCAACAAGTGATAAAATCATCCTGAGATCCACAGTATCAAATGGGGGGAGATGGAACCAATTCTAACCTTTAAGCACATGCATACAGAGGGCCAAAACTCCTTTTTGCAGGACTACCAGTGAGGAAGAGAACCCTTTGTCCCATTGTCCCAGCCTCAGCTATCTTGAAAGAGGCAATGAAAATCAGACTTCAAGCTTTTATTGGTAAATCATCTGACTGCTGGACCTTTCCTCTAAAGAAACGGGTTCAATACTTAAAAGAAATTCCCCCACGTTTTCTAATCACTTGCAGCAACTAAAGATTGAAGATCATTGTAAACGTCAGGCTTGGCAGCATACTAAAATCTCTTTCCCCTCTAATATAGCTCATGCTGGAGGCCTGATCCATTGGTTTCTATTTTGGGTGGTGAACGAAGGTAGTCACTGGGGTGCTATTAAAACCAGAATTTCTTCAAGATATTTGCATCACTTAAATAGATCATAAAAAAGGCAGAAGCAGTATTTACTGTGCTATTAAGGTAAACAAAAATAGCAGCCCACAGGTAATTATGAAACAGATTGAGTCTGGCAGATGAGTTCCAGCAGTCTGGTTTTGATTCTCAAACAAGGGATTAGAGCCAAGCTATAGACCTGCCATAATAAATTAACTATATTCCCATATTTACGTGCCTTGTTTCTGTTCAGTTCTATTTTCATTTTACATTAGAAGCATTTGGCACTCTGATGTAGAAACAGGACTTCTCTTTTCTCAGCCATCTCTGATCCTGAGTTTGTTTTTATGGTGGGACAATATTCACTGCACAGCAAACAACGTGGGGCCATCCTGCTAGTTCATACCTGTGAGCACTGGCCTGGGACCTGGGATCCACACTTAGCTCAGGAGAAACAGGGAAGATTCACTTACATTTTTAGAGGAAATGGCTCATCACTGAAATAAAGAGTCCCATGAGCAGAAACTACAGGGGGAAAAAATAATAAAAAACACCACAGAAATATGATGATAGGACCAAAAACTGGCACCACTCAAGTGAATTGAACACGAAGGGTCAAAGAGGAAGGGTTGGAGCAAGTTTGTGGAATACATTTTAAAAAGGAATCCTTTGGATTTTATTTTCTACTGCAGTCTTGAATATAAGCTGGCAGGTCTCTTCAAGGCACGTTCTCAGTGGTGACACTGCACTGAAGAAGTCTGGCTCTGCAATCCACATCAGGTATAGCCTGCATGGCCCAGCACCCCTTCAAACAGCCTTCCCTCTGCGGTGCCCACCCTACTGCCTGCCTGAGCTCCATTCTGGTCTGCCTCTGGTGCCCTTGTGCCACTGCCCAGGTTCAAATACAGGCAGGGCAGGTGTGAGTACAATGGTGTGAGTACACCATGATCACAGCCCAGCAAATACTCTCCAAAGTGCCAGAGGGGCTTCCCAAAATAGGATTTACAGACTTGGAATACTGCTGCGCCCTTTGAAGTTCCCCTCACTGCTCCTTGGGCAGGCTTTATTTGCCTGTGCATTACCTCTGATTGCAGTAGGTGGGAACAGAGTCTAATCTTGAGGTTCAAGGCAAAAATCCTCAGTCTTGTGCAAAATAGCAGCACTGAGAACAAATGCAAGCTCTTGGATAGTGAGTATCCCAAACCAAAAGCGGGAGCAAAGGAAAGGAGTTCCACTAAGATTTACCTTTTCAACAGACAACACTGTGCTGTAATGCCTGCTGCAACTTAATGTACATCTCCTTTGATTCCTTTTGCCTAGAACAAAATCCATGAACAAGAACTAGGAGGGTAAAAACTGATAAATGACAGAAGTGAACTAGTACTGCCAATTTTCAGTATTAGAACAATAAAAAAATGAAGAAATTGAGATTTTTTAAAATAAATTTGAGTTTTACTGCAGATTCACATTTTAATGGATAAACTAGGCTTTTATGAAGACACTGCCAAACATTTCATTAGACTTCTAGTTTTAGTGCTGTTCTTTTTAACATGCAGGTGCCAAAATTAAAAATTATCTTTTAAAGTACGTTTCTCCTATAAGCTCTTGTTTTGATCAGCAACAACTGACTGTGCCCCATGCAAAGTTCTTGTTTTTGGAAAAAAGGCAGAATTTGGAGAAACAAAACGTCATACCTGTAAAACTTTCTAACATACAGAACTTGCAGTAAGATCAAATGACAAACCCCTGTAAGATGTTTTTTGAAATACCCACCAAGATCACTTGCAAAGACTCCTTACTCACAAAATCCCCTAATCCCACTACTTTTTCAGTGACTACTGCACCAACAAAGTTCCTGGCTGACTGTGGTAGATCTGAGCAGTGTGTCAGGCTGCCCATCATGCTTGGCAACACTGTCCTACTTTCCACAACCTCCCCCCTTGCTGTTTGCACCCATCTACCCTCTCTTGTGCAACACTTAGACTGCAAAGGCACTGAGACACGGAGCATTTCTTGTGCTCAGTGTTTCTACTGCCTGGAGCACTCTGGGCTGCCAGTCCACAATTACACCTCCTAGGTGACATGATACAAATAGAGACTGTGCTCAGAGCTGTATTTTCATCAAAAATACATGTCATGCTACTACTGGATATGAAAGACGAGAGATAGAACTTACTAAATCAATGCCAAAAATATGTTCTTTACTACCTAAAAACAGAATGATGACCTTACCTTATTAAAACATTTGGCACTTCATTCCATTTAATAGGACAAGCTATGACCAAACAAAAATATTTTTAAAATATTTATTTTTAAAATTTTTAAAAATAACAACATGAGTTAAATTACTCCACCTGACATAAACTGGTGCAGGTTGCTTATCATCTTCATTAACTTTGTGGACTAAGATGAAAATAAACACATTTCATCTTTGTGCCTGAGAATATTTATGTTTGAGGAATAAAATATGAATCATGTTAATTTTCCTTGTAAAATCCAAAGTTCTGTGTTAATACATTATTGCTACTTAGCAGTTAAAAGAGTAAATAAAAATAAGCAATATAGCAGCAAATTGTTCCCCACAAGAGCAAAGAGAAATCTTTCCAGAATGGAGCTGTGTGCTAGCACTATCTATGGATCTCAGCAGTGACAACTGAAAAAGCATTGGAAATCCACAGTGCCTCATCAAAGAAAATTTCCTCCTCCCTGGAATTAAGAGAGAAAATTTCAGATATTCCACTGCAGTGTAGATGACTAAGAGAGCAAGCTTTTGGTTTCTAGTGCTAACAGTGAAAGTAGAATAGGAAACATTATCATCTCTGCCTTGAAAAAAAAAGAAATTAGTTTTGTTGCAACACATCTTACTAGTGTGATCTAATGTCACAGGAAAGACGGCTTGGATGGCCAGAAAGGTGACAGAAATAACCAGAGTCACAACAGCTAAAGCTGTTGTAGAGGAAAAGGTGGTAGAACCTTATCTGTAAGTGTTTAATCTCCAAATGTTTAACACTAAGAAACTGTACCATATGATAAATACCTCTGCTAACAGTGGGGTTTTTTGCATCTCCCTCTGAAGCACCTGGGGCTGATCAGACTCAGCATGGTGAGCTGAAGTGACCATGGGGCTGAGCCAGCAAGAGAGGCATTGTGCTCCCATTTAGAAGCCAGAGCTATGGAGACCCCATCCCCAAAAACTGTGAACTAAGCACAGCAGTCATCTGTTCATGCTCACACCACTAAACACAAGCTTTACTGTGGATGACCATGTTGGAGATATGAGCTCCCACCCATCCAAATCCTTGTTCAGGTGCAGGTGTGCACCTCTGCTGACACCTCTGAAGATGCAGAAGCAGAGGCTGTTGCACCCTGAAAAACTGCCTGTCTTACAGACAGTATTTTTTTAACACAAAATATGAGGGTTTGGTCACATATTTTGTTAATGCAGTGGCTCAGGTTTTGAACCCTGAGGTATTGCCTATAGTTAAACTATGGGATGAATGATTCTGCCCTTGAAACAGAGCTAGGTCTCTACAGCTGTATATCAGCACCCTCTGCTCCTTCCTGTGGAAATTCCTATCTGCATATCAGCAAGGTACACCAGCTGTCCTAGGATCATGAAGAGCTTTCTTAAGGCTGTAGCTGACACTTTTTCAAGGCATTTATTCCATGTGGGGCAAACACTCAAACAAGCAAAAAACAATGCATAGAGTGACAAAATTTCAGGAAACAGGTTCTCCATTCATGTAGGTGCCTCAAATTAGGGACACGCAAATAAGGATTTCAATAAGACATTTGTTATGAATAGTCCAGGCAAATCCAATGCTAGCATAATTGGATCATCTATAAATGAATAAGGAGATTAAAATTTTTTTCTAACTAACTTGAAATAGATTTGTGCTCCTTCACAGTCACTCAGTCACAGTCTTCCAGATCTCTCTCCCTCTTTTCTCTCTGAGGAGGAATAGAGTTTTATCTCCTTGGATAGGCATCTTCAATCTGATGAACAACGCCAGGCAGCTCCCTAACCTACAGCCGCAGAGTCTGCCCACCATGTGGTACAACTCTTTGAGAGAGCAAATCTTATTGCAAATATGTTATACTAAATTTATTCCTAAAAAAACCCAGATTTATCTTTGGTGGTGAGGCCTAAAATAATGATGAAATATTTTAAATTACTTGTAAGCCTGGTATTAGAAGCAGGTTTTGTTCTCCCTGACAACCCTTTTACCTTTATCGGTAAAAATTAGAAATACAGCTTCCAACTTATAGCCTTTCAGTCATGTTCAATGCAGTTTCTCTGCTAAATATTCCTCAAGAAACAGGTTATTATCAAAATTAATTATTTCTATCTAACAAATACAAGGCCAAATTCCTGATTCTTGCTTCGGAACCATTTTTCTGTTGTGGAAACAAAACTGAGTTACAAGTGTGGGAAGTTAACAAGTTTCACTCCTCTCCTGAGCAAATGCAATGTATTTCATGGGTGCTGCTAGCACAGTTCAGTCAGAGGCAGTGGGTACCACCTCAGCACTGGTTGGTGGAGTTAGCTTTTAAGTCAGCACATTTCTCCCTGCAGTGAGTCTTGATGGACCAAGGGGCATGCACAGTTTGGCAAAATAATTCAACACAAAAAATTAATTATTTTCTGTATCCACGTAATATGATGAGAAGGACTCAGTGCCATCCTCAATATTCCAATTTTATTTTCCATGATGATGAACTTGGGTGACTTCTTTGGCTGTGCAGTAGTGAACATAAGAAAAAGGTTGGTCCTTGAACTGATGATCAGTGCTCGGGAATTCAGAAACTCATCAAGACTCCTCATCACACTCTTTGCTGCAAGTCCTTATTAACATCACACCTCTGGGTGACGCATAGAAGTCAGATAAATCCCTAAAGACATCAGCCCTGTAAACATGACCACGAGAATTGATTTACACACATGATAAATGCTAAACCACACAGTTCAGGATAACATCAGTATTGACTGTTAGCAACTCCTAAACTCTCTAAAATTGATGTACAATAGGCACACAACTGTTGCAGTATGAGTCTTTGGAACAAACCAATTTCTTGCAATAGAAATTTAAGATCCATTTGTATGAATGAGGAACTAGTCATTCAGGTTTGGGACTAATCACTGGATAATTGTGGAACGATGGCTAATTCTTGAATAACCCATCTGATTTTCAGAGAGAAAACTTACTTGCTATATTGGATACTAGAAATATCAAATTCTGTCTCACATTCTGTTCCATAACAGAGTGATAATAAAGACTGATGTTACACTCTAGGAATCAGGAATCAGTGTAGGCATTTTTCCTCCCCAATGTGTTATTACAATAGGCAAAGAAAGCGTTCACCTCTCTTTTGTGGCAGACACACTGTGCAGACCATCCCTTTGCAGATCAAGAATTTACAGAGATCATTTGTCTTATGGCATTTCTAGTTGCACATTATATATAAATAACTCCAGGAGATGGGGAAGAAGCAGGGAATGACCAGTGACTGATACTACCGTTTAGGTCTGGAGAACAAGAGAGAAACAAGCAATATCTAAAACTATGCTCTTCTCCACTCCTCAGCACAGGCTGTGAGGTATGCTGTTGTAAGGAGTTCTCTGAAGCTGTGGGTGCATCCGGCCAGACTCCTACAGGTTGTGAACACATCTGCACTGGTAGCAACCACATCTCTTCTCTGGGAATAAGTGCTGTAGGAAGTAGGGCAGGAAAACGAGTCCATTTCTGACAAATTGTCCTGAAAGCCCAGCGCTCACTGTTTAGTGTCTTATTCACCTCATGTCATTTATCAGGAAATGCAAGTAAGAGAAGGCAAGTGCAGAACAAAATAGATGGTTTGATTATATTCACTGAGCTGCAAACAAAGATGTGATTACAAGTGTTGTGCTTTCTAGAATACAGCTGGGGAGGGAGAGAAAATTAAACCTTGAGTCAGCATCACAAGAGTAAGACAGAAGGGGAGTTTGCTGTACTTGTTTTCTTCCTGGCTGCAACTGCATCTAGGGAAGCTTTATTTTAATCATTAAATCTGTAGAAAAAAACAGCTTTCAGCTTTCAATGGATCTACTCTAAGTGCCATTTTTTGTGGAGACAGCAGACTCAGTTCACCTCCCCTTTGGCCAAAATTAAAAAATGGCAATGCTTGAAATCAAAGTTCTGGCTGCAGCTTGGGAACTTTCCTTTGCAGGGCAGCATGACTGTGGGCTTATTTTACATTTCCCAAAGATGCATGATTCCTCAAGCAAATGCTGCTGAATTTATATTCTCACAACAAGCCTTCAGGATCCCAGGTGGAGTTGCTGAGTTGTTCATCTTGAAATGAGACAGAAAAAATTCAAACAGCACTCACTGATCACATATGAAAGTTGGAAAGAAAAACCCAAACAATGTCTTGACTGACATTCTTCTCAGTGCCTCAGACTGGGGTTGGAGAGGAAGGGGCAGCTGGGCAGCCAGGACACAAGCCTGGGAGAATTGGCGCTACACAAAGCAGAGCTGACTGACCAGAAAGGTGCTGCACTGGAAGCCTTTTCCTCCTCCACCCCAACAGCCCTTTTGTCCATGGACATTGATTTGGACCTTGAGAGAGGAAGGTGGGCAGGATTGTGGTGGGGCATTTGCAGTACCAGTTGGCAAAACAAGCCAGTCAGGAGTAAGGTATTGAGATAAGACACAGGGTTAAAAGAATGGCAGTGTTTAATGGTTTCTTATATCACTGCACACTAAGATGAGACACAAAACATCACACCATTGCCTACACACTCAGCAGAACAAAAGTCCCTGCTCCCCTTCAGCCTTTACTTTAAGTAAAGCTCTCATGTTATCATGAGGAGCCACCAAAATCCAGCAGAAGCTGAAGCCTGGGGTTTTTTGGTTTCGATGCAATTATCAGAGCAGAGCTGGCTAAAGTGTAGAGGCAGCTACAAGATAACTGCTGAGAACATCAGATCACAGGGACTGTAAAAGGGGGGGGAAAGGGCATTGAGGTAAATTTGTAGCATAAAGCATAAATCAGTGCTGAGACTGCTACCCTCCAGGGCACTCCTTGGGATTAGGCTGAGTCTGGCCCCATGGACCATGGTCTGAAGCTGTGCAAAAGACCTGTGGCAGGTTTGGACCCCTACATTCCCTTGGGGAAACACTCTAGCACCAGCTTGGGACAGAAATTCCAGTTGAGTCTACCCTAAAAGCAAACTTCGTGCACACAAATCCTGCTCTGTGGATGGAAAGAGCATGCAGTAAATCAGATAGTCCAGTGTTGCTTCAGGAAAAATGGAAAAGTAGATACAACTCCTAAAAGATTAGAAACTTGGCATCTTCCACAGTGTCTCAGTTGACCTCACATGTTCCTACAATAATATTCCTGAAGGACCAAACACTAGAACGCAAATAAAATAAGCAAAGGGTTATAATGTTCTGCAGCTCCTGAGCACAGAAAACATGAAAAACTACCTTGTGGATCACTGGAAATGCTCTAGGAACAGCTAAGATGTAGTGATTAATTAACTTGTTTTTCAAGTGCTCATTTTTCATCTCAAAAATATCTAAATCAGACTATATTTTAATCCATCACCTTTTCACCATCACTGTTGGCACAACCCTCCTCTCTTGACCTTACCTTTTCAACTTCCTGCTGAGATGTGTGTTTAATGAAACAAAAATCTGCCTGATTTTCAAGCTCAAATCCAGCTCTTTCCCTATCAAAGTCATCAGCTAGTTTCCTTAAAACTTCATCACATAATCAAAGGAGACCCTGGGGACAAGTGTCCTAATCCTGTACTGCCTGATAGATGGAAGATTCCTTAAAAGTCCAAAGCTCAAGGCTGACATGAGCCCTTCAGGGAACAATGCTAATTTTTTCCAAGACAGTACCAATTCCAGGTCAACTATGGCACTAACTATAAAAAGCCAAAGGCTTTTCCTGTTGCTCTGTCAATGGTCTTTAATGCTAACCTGAAGGGTGTACCTATTCTTAATATAATTGAGCTAATCCTCAACAAAAGTGAATATGCTATTTCATGAGCTGAACATTTGACCTCCTTTGTTGTTGTGTGGTTTACACAGTACAGAAATATCCAAGTTATTTGTGTTTAACCAGTTACCCTTCCTAGTTCCTTCAATGCTCTAACTAAAAGTTAAAGAACAAGCTGGTAACCTTCAGTGGTTGGCTACTTACCTCTAAAATTCAATAATTAATCCCAAGTGGATGACAAATACTATCCAATTTTTTCTCTGCTTGGCTGCAGCTTGAAGGAGCATGGACTCTGAATTAGTGAACTCTTTGGGTTCAATCTGGGAAGCATATGTTTCTCTTCCATCATTCAATCCATCGGAAGGCAAAAAAATGCCTGGAAAAGGCACACGGCACATTTTGATATTGTTCATTAACATTAATGTCCTTGTTATAAAGATATATTTTATTTGCAGGTAACAACAGCCTTATGGGCATCTGGGAACACTTTGAATGATTGCAAAAAAAAAGAAATTTGGGTCACAACATAACGATCTACATCCCCTTTTAATCAAATGAAGCCATCATAATGTGTCAGTCCTCTGGGGAAACAAGGACCTTTCACCTTGCTGGGGCCTGCTGAGGCCAGCAGTAGCTGTAAGCAACCTTCACAAGTGGCCTTTTACTTTGGAGAGAGAAAATATGGAATCTATCCATCAACACACTCCTGACACAGAATGCACAAAAGAAACTAATTCTGATCAATGGAGTAGTGACGTTGCCTTGAAGTTAACCCATGCATTATGGAGCTCCCAGTTAGGGCTCTCCTGACACCACCATAGCTTTCCCTGGAACCTGCACTGGGTGGCCATTGCTTTAACAATGAGGAGCCTTTGGGGATAAAACATGAGTAAAAATAAGGAATTCTGACTCCCTAACACTGCTGCTCTCTGCCTGTGAAACCATTCAATGGGCCTCTATCCTCCCAAAGAGCTTCTGCTGCCACCAGACTCCATCAGACACTTTAGATCCCTCACAGAGGCAGGTAAGCCTGGGGCAGACAGCCCACCCTGAGGGAAACTAGAGGTGAGAAGTAGCTGTGTGATGTTTTCAAGTGGACAATCCCCCAGCTTTGTCACAAAAATTTTGACTATTTTCCTTGAAATAAAATCTGTATATTTTCACCAATGAGCACTTCCTGCTCTCTGATGTTTTATTTAAAAGTATGAACCAAATACCCCAGTTACAAATCACCCCATACTGAACATGCATCTCGTGGAATGAGCCTTACTGAAAACACAGCTGCTTGCTGACATTGCCCTGAATACTTTACAGCCATCCCCACAAATTAATGTATAAAGACACATCCGTGGTGTCTCAGTGCTCTTCACACTAAGAAAGGAACAACTGTCCTACAGGTTCCCCAAAGGCTAGCAGAGCAAACACATCCATTTTGGCTTTTCCTGAGAAGAAAAGGTTAATTAACATTGTGCTCTGAATTTCATTGTAAGATTTTAGGTAACTGTATTCTGGCTTTTTTCACTGCCACTCAGAGCCCCTTCAGTGAACTATAATATTTAATCTTCAGTTTTGCTCCAACTGAAATGACTCCCTAGATTTGTGTGAGAGCTTAATGTATATCTCAGATTGCTCCCTGGACAGTCCTTCATCTATCAAAGAAAGCAGCCATGTGGTGAGAGCTTTCCTATCACCCTGCCCTGAGAGGTGGGTACACACTTTTCAACCCCACAATGTCTAAGTATCTCAGTGCCCCTATTCCTGCCCCAGCAGAGCACCTCCTGCTTTGTGGTGTACTCACGGCCACCACATCTGGGAGGTGAAGCTGGGATGTCACTGCTGTTAGATACAAAAGAGATCTCAGCACACATATATTAAATGTGTTGCTCCATGAGAAATTTAAGGAAAACACTGCTGCCAAAGCATTTGCTTTGCTGAGGCTGCTCACATCCAGTCGCCGACATCCCAAATTCCCCATAGGCGTGTGGAAAATGGGGCAGGAAACACGTGTGGTAGCAGAAGGAGGGATGTTGCTGTAGGGAGGAGGCCATCTCTCAGTAGCTGTGACGCCTCTCAACCACTGTTACAAATGCAGCCTTGGTGGCTTCCTCAGCATACCTGGCGGTGCCTGGGAGGAGCTGGCAGTCCTGCTCACTGTCTCAAGCAGACAGAGCAACCTTACTAGTCTCAAGGCTTTCCAGTTTAAGCTGTTAAACTCACTGAGAATGTCTTAATTTTAATTAGTAAAAATGAAACTCGCTTCCAATATTGTAAGCGATGATAAGTCTGCCCCAGCCTGCAGTGAGATAATGCAGAGGCCTTGATGCAGAGAATTCCTCTGCTTCCCACTAGCTTACTTTCTGCATTAACTAAGGGGTGGGCAGCACTTTTCCAGGTCCCTTCCCAAGCTATTGTCTTTCCAAACCAAGCATGATATTCACCGTCCTATCAGCACTGTGTGAGTTCACAATGTTTTCAGGTAAAGGCTCCTTGCATGCCAAGAACAGCACAGTATGGGACTTGAATATTTGGAGGAAGGGATGAAGTATCAGATGCTGAATTTGATGACTTTGGATTTGACATCACTTCTCAACAGTGGTGCTTTCTAGCAGTCCCCTAAATCCAGTGGATTTGGAAAGAACAAAAGCAGGCCTGCCTTATCACGCAAGGCACTAAGGCCGGTTGGTAGCCCTGTCCTCAGGACTGTTAGTGCTCTTTAACATGACAAGACTCCTGAGCCAGGATATTGCATTTATTTGCATCTCCTTTCCAAACTGAAGTTGTTTTTCAGCTTTATTCTGTGCCTGGTTTGTGTTTTAGTTAGAAAGTCAGGAAATCAATGGAAGAAATATTCATCATTTGCAACACACAGCAGAGATGGGGACCTGATTGAGAAAGGACAAGAAGTGGTAAAAGAGCTCATATGTTCTTTAAAATCTCCCAATTACCCTTCAAATCTCTGCCTTCACATCATGATTACAGTTAGCCTACCACACATTTTCAGTGCAAAAAAATACCACAGGAAAAGTTGAACAGTCATATTATATAGATGCTCTGATGAGAGAGGAAAAAATATTTCTGACAGAGAAAATTAGTAAACATTAAATCACTACAAATAATTGCAAAATTATGGTGGTTTTCTTTTTTAAAAAAAAAAAGTCACTCCTATTTTTTTGGAAATTAGTTCTGCAAATGTTGCCTGTGAAGCAATAAGCTTCCCCATGAGCACCACTGAGGATGATGGACGGGACTAGGAAAGAATGCACAATCATGTTTTCTTCCTCCCAGAGAGAGGGCATTAATCACATCTTCTTCCATAATCCTCCTTCCAAGGCCCCAGAAGGAAAGGGAAGAACATGTCATAGATCTAAACTTGGACTTTTCTGATCTTCAGCATCGTTGTTTCCATGGAGCTTGCAAGAAATCTGAATGCATCCCTTAACCATTCCTGAGGACAGCAGAAGAAACTGAGGCTGTATTCCTGAGCTGGGTTTATGCACAGACCTGGTTCCTGTGCCCTCCTCCTCCCAGCACTTTTCCTGTCCACTTTGGTCACTGCCACATCCATAGTTCAGAAAGAAAAGAGCATTTTAAAGTATTTTGCGATTGCTTTTGGCACCTTCCATTTAAGGTCCCTGGGAGCGCTCCTTTTGGGAAAGGGCAAAGGTGGATGCAGGCCAACAGACAAGGCAAGGTCCTGTCAGAAAAGCCATGCATCAGCAGGACAGATGGCAGGCTGTGTGGTCACACGTCCCCAAAAGGGCTTGGTTTCTGGGTTAGATGGCACTCTAAAACAGGTCAGCATGTTCTCAGTGCCCCTAGTTACAGCATTTGAACAAAGGATCAGCTCCAGTCCCAGGATGAAGTAGCAGCACAGCCAGAGCAGTTTTCAAGACTAGAAGGAGGCAAAAGAAATAGCACAAGAGAGGTTTTGATCTGTAAAATATTTGAATATTTTTAAGGTCTCTATTAACAACTGTAGTGTCCCTGCTGCGGCAGTTGAGTGGAGGAAATAATAATTGAGATTGAAAGGCATTCACCATTCAACCTCTCACAACCCTGACATTCTTCAGTAGAATATGATTGGAATTGGGCACATCTGCTCTCAATAACAAATATAAAAAATGTCTTGCAGCTTTAAGACCTGAAAACATATAGTTGGGTTAACAGAAAGGAATAAATATTTCTAACTGTAGACTCAATATAAGTCTAAGGCTACAGTAATAACTCTGTGATCATGGTCACATCGTGATTTGGAGGGCCTAATCTCCTAGAAATGCCTGGAAAATGCACGGAGGTAGTAAGTCAATTTCCACCTCAATTGGCCACAGCCAGCCTCAGGTGACACACGGGGGCAGTAGCAAAGGTCATGTCCAGCTGACATCCCAGCCAAGGACAGAAGCACAAACCAGAAGCTGAGCCCTCACACCTTGAGCCGCCTGCCCCAGGGCTGGGGTAGGCATCGTGCAGAGACAGCACTGCCAGAACAAATCAATTTGCTGTGGGAAGCATGTATTGATACCAGGGAGAGCTGAAAACACATCCAGTGCTGCCTTGGCATAGGTTCTTCTGCACCCCACAATGCAGTGAGCCCCTTGGCTCTGGTATCTGTCCTGAGTCATGCTGGGGACAAGACCATACGTAACACACCAAAACACGAGACATGGCCAGTCTCTCCAGATGCAGCTGCTCTACGAAAGACTGTGCTGTGAATCAAACAGTGTTGCTGATTCATCCCATTCCCACTAGCACATGTGAATCATCTGTCCACCCTGGACTGTTCACTGATGAAAAGTTTATTTTTAACAAGTACTGGTTAAAAATAAATGTAAACGTCATACAAATAAGTGAAGCACTCATTCCCAAATTGGTATGAATGTGAAAAATTAGCTAGCTTGAATGCAATAGGAAACATGAGAACCAGTCCTTCTCTTACACTGGCATAAATCAGGAATAACCCCACTGAGATCAGTTACTGCTTCTATAAGGAAGCATTTTTAAGGCTCTGATTGAGACCACGCTCCATTAACCTAGTAGGACAATCCCTTCAGAGGTTTTATTATTATCCAGCATTCACAGAAAGCACTCTGACAGTAAGGGTTTAAATGCAGAGGTCATACTACCCTAAGTGCTGTAAAAGTTAGCAATCTAATCCAAGGTTCTTGTTCTACCTCCCTCTAAAATCAAATGAGATAAATGATCATGTTCCAACCCATCCTAGTGTAGGTCTCAACAACTGGGAAAAAACACCCTTCGGACCTGCAGATAGCTTTGCACTGACTACAGACAAAATCTGAATAACTGACTTGAAGTAGGCACCTGAATTTTGGCAAGATGAGCAACATTTTAAGTGACAACAGCAGACAGAAAGACTGAATCCTGCTCCTCTCAGCTCTAATGAGACATGCCCAATGGTTGAAGTGACTGAGGATTTAAAAACTTTGTCTGAAAAAGATTGCTAATAGAGCATATGGGTGAAAGTCTGTAGTCTGAGATGTGCAGCAGAACAAACCAACAATGTTGCCAGGCTGTCAGCTCTGGAAATAGCACATCAAGGGCCCCTATCCTGAACTGCTTTGTGGCTTACAACTGTTAGGAAAGCTGCGCAATATCAGCCACTGGATTTAGCCTGCTTCAACAAAAAAACACGTTTGCACCACATGGAACCTGACAGTTGCCCTCCCTGGGTTTTGTCATGGACACTGAGGTCCTTTTACATCTGAACAAACAGATGAGCAGAGCAGTCCAGGCACATGTGGTCTCCTATCCCAAGAGCTGACATCCCAAGATGTTCAGTGTAAGAAGCATTGGAAGGGTGAGAGACAACTGAACATGTCTGTTTAAAAATAAAATAAATAATTGGCACATAGATACATTTGGATCACGGAAACAAGGCAGAAGCACCAATAATTTCCCTTGCACATTTGTAACAAGCAGATGGCATGCGGTAATTTTATGGTGGGACTTTGAAGTGACCTGCTCTTTCAAAACATGAGACTGAAACAAACTTTTAAGAGCAGAGCACTTCCTTCCTGTTGTCTGTCACATGTGGCAGCAGGGAAAGATGTGCTCTCCTTCCTCACTGAGCATTAAAAGCGGCTCAGCTGTGTTGTTATTTGCCTTAAAGCATCAGTGTGGGGAGCTCTTCAGGGCAGGCACTGTCTTCTGTTCTGCCTGTGAGCTCTGTCTCCTGCCTGGGCATGGCCCCACAGCACTGCCACACTCAGTCTCCTGCAAGAGCAGCAGCAAACACCTCAACGTTTCCTGCAGACCTGGCTGACACCACTGCCTGCTGCAGAGAGCAGCCTTGCCTCCCCTCCATAGGTTGCTCCACACAACATGCAGGGAGAGCATCGTCCTGGGACCTGCACTCAGGGATGCAGGAATGTCCAAGGAAGGAAACTCAGCACATAGGAACCATAGGAGAGGAAAGGAGAAGGTTTGTGATATGGGCCAGGGTGCCCTTGGATGCCCTCAATAACAGGCCACCCTTCTCTGGACAGGGCAAGAGGACATGAGGGTTTGATGCCTCCTGCATGTGCAGCCATGGCAGGCAGTTACTGCACATTTGTTTCACACTTGACAGAGTTTCTCCCTGTCAGACAAACCCTCCCACAACTTTTGCTCCTCGTTCCCTATGTGCATATCCACAGGGGCCCTTCAGGCCTTCTCCTGATGCAATACTGCAGGTGAGTTTCACCCACAAAGAATATGATCAGGAGAGATTTTTATCAATGGGAAACAAACCCCTGTCCAGCCTACAAGGTGGTCAGTAAAGGCATACGTCCTTGATTTGCAGTAGGCCAAAGCATTAATTTGCTGTTGTAAATTATTTAATGCAGCATTTTGTCCTTAATGGCCTACAAAGAGTAATAGGCAGTAACTGCAACTTAAAAGGGGCAACTTCGGGTGCAGAAAAAATGTTCTTTATGAAACATTTCCTGTGTCCTTCTGAGTGCCTTATCAGACCAGCATCTTCCACTGTTATTTACATTTTATCTTCTTTAAGAACACTTGTGGTATGGACTGAGTCATCAATAAGAGAACAACATTAAAGGAGGGATGAAAAATAAGCTGTCTTAAGAGCACTACTCTGCAGGAAACTTATTAGCATTTATTGTGCAGTATCAGGTTACCAGAGTTGAATGGAAAGAACAGAGTTTACTTAAGTGGCACAAAGCACAACTCTCTGAAAGTCACATTCAGTATTTCAGAAGTACATGATGGAAAAGGACGTAAGAGAAATCTCTTAGATTTTGCAGAAGCCAATAACAGGTACAAGCTGGGGGGCTGGCTATTAATTCTGTGGCATTTCCCTTATCCCCTTGGATAAGGGAAATGCCACAGAATTAGGGAAGAAGGTGTAATTTACACTGGGGGAAGTCCCAGAGCTGTCACATTCATAACCTCTTTGCACAAAGCCCACATCTTGTCATTCTCCCACAACCTCCTACCCCCAAATAAGCAAAGGAGACATGCTTAAGAAGCAGGTCAGTAGATTTCTGAAGCTTATTCCTGCATCTGGAAGACTCCTGGGCTTTTTTAATGGCCAAGTCACAAACCTCACTCCCACATTAATAGACTCTGATTGCTACTGAGGCAGACTGCAGGAAAACCTTCGAATCCTCTCATTAGGAGTAAAGCAGGATATATATTTACAGATGACATGTATGTGCTGCCATAAGGAAGGCACACAACTAGAAATTAGGCTAGATTTACAGTTTTGGGCTCTCCTTGAGCTTGGATATTGATGATATGAGCACAGCTGACATTTAGTTCCAAGCAAAAATATATGCAGGGAGAAGACTTCACCTTGCTGCAGGAGAAGATTTTATTCCTCCCTGCCTGTGTTCTCTCGAAGCAGAAGGTCATGATCTGAACTTCTATTAAGGCTGTTCAAAAATGCATCAAAGGTTCGATGGATAAAAGAATGTTATTTTCCAAGACCGCTGGGACACTTCCTGTCAGTTCACATAATTGAGTATTACAGTATTTAAATTACAAATTGAAGATTATTTTTACAGGTGTCATTTTAAATATAATATGAAATTTCTTGACATTACCTCAGCCATGCTACACAACCCAGCTGTGCTCGGACTTACATGTGTGATGCACATGGCTGAAATTTTGTCATATTACATCATGGGCTACAAAAACACACAGTATAAATAGACGATGTAATATTTGAGAGAGCAAAAACATATAGTGCTGGCCTGGCTTTATGAAGCCCCAGATCTAATACGGACATGGAAATGTAAACTGTTATTAGAGCTCAGATGCAAACCCTTTCCAAAGGGTCAGGCAGAAGCGGGGGTCACACAGACGGAGCTCGGTTGCCCTCCAGTGGGCTCCCACTGCGCCTGCCTCCCGCCCCATCCCAACCTGTCCCAGGCAGGAAAACCGTCGCACGGCTCCCAGAGCTGAACAAACCAGACAGCTGTAGTCCATGGGGAAGATACACGCTTTTCACACTGGCAGATCTGCAGGCCAACGAGGAAAATGTTATATTAATTAAGAAAGCGATCTTTAAGAATCCTCTTGGCTTTCTATCCATAATTTGGAGCTAGCGGCTGCAAAGAATTTGCCTTTAACTGTTCTAATTTAATGTGGCTTTCTAAAATGCTATTATCTCCATTCTGTAATTTGTTATTTCATTTTTATGGTTTCCAGCAAATGCCACGTCTGGAAAGGAAAATTCCACCTTCTCTTATACTCTGTTGTGACTTGCAATTTGCTTTCATTCTGCATGAAAAACTCTCTTCCCATTGAAGAATTCTAAGCAAAACAAGAAAAAATAAAGAAAACAAACTGTCAGCAACTTCCTAACGTTGTTAACATGAAAAATGTCAACAATAGTCGCTAGATAAATTAAAACTCTCCTGCCCTTTTGCTACCCTCTTCCTAAAGCAACCAACATGAAGCTTTAAGTCAATTCCAACCTTTTTAAGCAGTTCCAGATCCAACACACAGTGACCACAAACTATGTTGGGTGCCTGGGCAGTAACTCACAGCAATTGCCAAACTCAGGAGTGAGGAGATGACATTCCATCTGTAGGCTTGTCCACACAGTAAGAGTAAGAGACTGATAATTGTAAGATTAATGGTGCAATTTTTGTGTCCTTTACGGCTGGGATGCTTCGCAAAAAAAAGAGCACAGTTTCGTGATTCAAAGAATAGATTTGGGAATAGATCCAAGCAATAGATGCAAGAAATAGTGGAAAAGGCATTAACATTGTAAATCAATTTTGACAAGTTAGAATTTCAATGCACATGTAACTATTAAAGTGAAGGACCGTAGCAAAATGAACACCTCTCTTAAGACAGAGCACTGCACAGTTTTCTAGTGATTTCAGGGCAAACATTCCTATTTCCCTCACTTTGCATGTCTGTTTTCGTTCTTTTATCCTACAAAGAGGTATAAAATACTAAATATGTTAAATTGTTTGAAGTTTCAATCTCTCTTCCTTTGGTTTTTTTTGGTCATTGTTCTTGAGAAAATCAGAAGCACCTAAATAAAACAGGAAAATAAGATCTTCCAATGTTCTTATTCTACACTGAAAGACCTTTTGAAGAAATACTGCATGGTTTGGTGTTAGGCAATTTGGGTTGTCATATTGAACAAAGCTTACTATTTAACTGGTGACAGAAATAAAAACAATACAAAAATAAGAGAGTGGAATCGTTTATTTTTATGAAAGGCAGGTAACTCGAGGTTGCCCCAGATCTAACCTGGAAAACAAGAGCACTGATTTGGGTCAGACACCAGGAAAACACATCTGGCCAGATGTGGAGGTCACGAGGGCACAGCCTGATCCAGATGGAAACAGGAGAGGGAGCTCTCAGCCAGCCTGTCGAGACAGGAAGGTGTGCCCAGGTACTCTGCTCCAGGCTGAAACATCGAGCCATGAACCCCTGTCGGATAGGGGCTCAAGATTTATATATACAATATAAATATTATTATATACATGATATAAATATTATATATATATGCAACCCCTTCACTCTTTATATCTGAGAAGTCAAGCACTGATTTTCTAGGTTTAAAGTTGCAGTATGGGCAGGTAACTACTGATGTCAACGTTTAAACTCTGTGGACTCTACCCCAAAAAATGTAAAATTTTGTGGGGTTTTTTGGGGGTGTTTTTGTTGGATTTTTTTCCCGGGCTTCCTAACACTGATTCACTGGAGCTGAGTTTGACCTCAGTGATGTTTGGTTGTTCACATATGAAATTCAAAGTCAAAATTACCAAGGAATGGGAGCACATATGGATGAAACCCAAAGCAAATGTTTGCAGGAACCTCTGAGAAATGGAAGTACTGTGTTCACATAGTTCTAATTATAACACTGCATTTGTAGGATTCATACGAGCTAGGACCCGTGGAAGAGAAACATGAAGAGAAGCTGATTTAAAGAGAAGGCAAAATACCCTACAGAATTTGGACTGGAATCTTATAATGTGAAGGAAATCTGCTGCAGAAAAGTGGGAACTACTTAAAAAACAGCTGGAGAGACCACAAGTGAAATTCATCCTGGTTATAATCTAAACACAGAAAAGGGCAACAAAGGCCAGTTTGGTTAAGCAAGGATATAAAGTCTTGTACCCGTGTGCAAAAAGCCCAATGAAGGGTCTTTAAAATATAAATAACATGAGGAACTACATAAAAAAGTAGACAGAAGCTAGTTAAAATGAAGAATTAAGAGACGAAGGCGTTCTAATGAAAAGTAAACTGTTAAGAATACTTTTGTTAAGCATCAAAGCTTTTTGCGTATGCCCATGGTAAAGAAAAGGGAAGGCAGAAAACCAGCATTTTAATTTATAAAGAAAAAAAGATAGTGGATTAGACCCACTCTTCATGTTGAAATGGTGTTGTTCCTCATTTAAGGCAGAGCACAGCTTTCAATGTTTTCCCTCCTTGATCCATTTGTTTTCTGCTCATAGTGTGAGGGATCCCTCTCATCACACCATATCCATGTAGAAAAGGGACAGGCTGTCCACACACTCAGATACCACCAAGAGTCAATGGGGTGGACACCAAGGCTAAAGGTCTCCCACCATGAGTTATGAATGAGAAAGTCCAGTTGTCTAAAGCTGGATGTGTGGACATGGCTCTCCATCTTCACAGGCACAATTTTATTATAGTTAAAAACTTTTGAGGAAATAATTAATTGACTTAAAATCGATGAACTTTACTGTATTACGAAAGCCTTGGGCACCACAACTTCAAAGCAGCAAGTTGCAATTGCAAAAGTAATAGAAAATTTTGTCCCCAGATTAAAAAAAATATATATTCTGCCCATAAATGGCATCCTTCCATGTCAAACTGATGAATTTCATCTGTGAGTCATTTTTCATGGAATGGCAAAGTTACAAGGGGTAAAAGGCTCGTTAAACTGCAGACATGTTTGAACAGCATAGCTGGAGAGAGGCTGCTGGCTGGGGTCTTTGCAGTTGCTCTGGTTAGTTCTGGAGCTCTCCCTTATTTTTATTTTCAATTGTTCAGTGTTATGCCATCCCACAATGCCATTTTCCTGCATTTCTAAGAGTAATTTTTTTTTTCTTTTTCAACTAATAATAATCTTTGCACAGCAAATATCAACCTGCAGATTTTTCTTCTTATATTTCAGAAGCCCCTCAATGAATTAATGAGGTGCAACATACATACAGGAATGTCTTGCACTGATCTGCTCAGAGACCACATCAAGGACTAAAAAATTTCATAACACAGAACTAGTGGCATTTTTTTATTAAATTCTTCTATTTTGTTTTAGCAACATAATTAAGTGCTTTTTGAAAGGAAAATTGCAAACGGTTTGACTTGTGCTCCCATACAAAGTCCACTCTGCAGAAAAGGCCTTCTAGTTTATAGCAAGCAACTCTTTTTAAAAGTAGCTTTTAAAACATTTGAGCTTTTTCATATAGCCATGGCATAGTTTGAGTTTGAAGGGACTGACTTTAGAGATCATCTTGTTCCAACATTCCTCCATGGGGAAGCGCAACTACCACTAGACCAGGTTGTTCAATGGCTCCATCCAGCCTGGCCTTGAGCATTTCCAGGGATGGGGCATCCATAACTTCTCCAGACAACCTGTTCCAGTGTCTCACCACCCTTAAAAGGGAATGCATCCTTGGGTGGAACTGTGAAATCCTGGCTTTCAGTGAAATGGCATTTAGCAGGATGCCCAGTCAGGGTGTGGCACAGTTGTCTGTTCAGTGGGAGAAGGAGACATTTTCCCATCTACTGTAGAAAATGTACCACAGAGGATGCTCAAAATGTTGTCCAACGTAACTGTGGGCAATTTTTGTGAGGACTTATTTGTAAGAATTCTACCTGAGTTCCTGCTGGTCTAGCTGAGAAGCTCCATGAAGACTCATCTGTGTTCCTGGGTGGTGCTTTTTTAAAATATAGTGATATTGAAACAATGACTGAATTAGATTAAAAACAATATTGTCTTACTCTACACAAGGGTGTCCATATCAAATATTAATAAATGTTGCTTAGTAAGTATTTGCTATCAAAATCCTCTTACAAATTCGTCAGAGGCAAAGAGAGAAAAAAACTAGTTTCACAAATGGCCTCCCTAATGAACTACTAAAGGAAAATTATTTTCTTCCACTGAGAGGAGAGGTCTGAGAATTCCTACTGTTTTGGGTCTGTCCAGAAGTCCTCAAAGTCCATGGGAAACTTTTCACTGAAATTCAGGTTTCTATTACAAAGCACAGAGAAGGGAAAGGTCCTAACTACACAGGTGACTCTTGTTCTAGAAGAATGTAAAAAACAGATTTTTCAGTTAGAAAAGCCCACATTCAGAGCACTCCTAAGTCACAAATAAGTTGTTGATTTTCTCAAAATTTGAATGTCATTTGAATGAATAAATCCAATGGGATACAGCAGTCGTATTTTCAGTTCTGTAGCTACATATTCAAATGCACAGTTTGTGTTAGAAAATCTAGTAAAAGATTCTTCAGGTGGAGTGCGATTTTATTCTTTTTTTACAGGAGGCTTTTTTGTATTTGTTTTGAGTAGCCATTAATCAGAGCAATGAAGAGGAAAAAGAAACACCAGAAATGGAATATCACTTAACAAGCCTGCAATTAGCAGACTAACAAGTTTGTTATTTTTGTACTTTTTCCCACTGTATGACCTAATGGAAGAGCAGCAAGCACTGAACACACCACAGCTCAAGCATGACCATCATGGTCTTTCACAACATGTACAAGTGTACTGGAAGTCCTTGTGAATTTAGCTGCTGTAGAGCTAAAATGCACTTGATGTCTTGTCCATTTCAATTTATCGTGATTCGTATGTCAAGAGCTCAAGTATTGATGAAGACAGCATATGAGAAGTCCTGTGCTCGGACATGTCCCAGTGTTTAAGCATAATAGGAATCATAAGGAATTTAGTCCTATCTTGATATTTGAAGAACAATGCAAATAATATCAGATTTCAGATCCATAAGAAATTCTTAACACAGAGCCAAACCAGAAAAATGTACAGGTGTCTTTTCCTTATAATTTCCAAAACCTCTCTGTCCCTCTATATTTCAAATTTTTGCTCATTTGAGAAAAGAAGAGGAGGGCAAATGCTTTTTGATTAGTAAAACTAAGAAGTTGTGCAACAATGCAAAGGGAAGGTCAGAGTTCAAATTTGACATGCTGGATTGCTTGTCTCCCTCAATCCAATTCACTAAATCAGCAGCACAGAATTGCTATGATGACAGGAAGAATTTGGAAGGGGAGGAAGGTTGTGCTAGTATTGAAGACAAAAGATAAATCTATAAAATTATTGTCTTACTTTCTTTCCAAAGGCTAAAGAATCTGTACATTAAAGGAATTAATAACTTTTACCTTCATTGAAAAAGGATGAATGTGTGATTTAAGTGTCAAAATATGAATACACACTAAGCTTTATTTGATTTTAACCCAAAACCTGTGTTAGACAGAAAACCTTTCCCAGTAATAAAATGCTTCTCCTATAAAATGTCCATTAAAAACAAGAAAATATTCTCCCTGAATGCTTGTGATCTAAAGGGAGCTTGCCACAAAACCAACTAAATATTGACTCTTGCCCAGATTACCAGCAGTACTTATACACTTAACTTGCATTTAAAATTAGAAGCTTAAATCCCTCTGGGACCCTGGACTCATAAAAAAAGCCAGATCAGAAAAATAATTCTTACTGAGAAATCAGATCATACCATGTGATTAAGGCATACTCCTATTGAGACAAGAAATACTATCTCACTGAGAAATTAGCAGAGCAATTTAAACACAGAAAGACTGAGACTAAATGTCATTCTTTCAATTATTTCAAATTTAAAAGCCTCAGCAACGATCAAGTGCCAAAATGTGGTAGTAATCATATCTTGTCTGAATACTTGAAAATATTAGGTACAGTTTATAAGAAACTTTTTAGACTTGCAGCTAAACTGCACACTCTTAAAAGCAACACCCACTGGACCTAAAAGGCTGACTTCTGACTCAGAAAGAGTTAAGTTAGGAAATGAGCTTTTGCAGAAATAATGAGTTTTGTCTGGAGCTTCAGAATTGCTCATCCATGCACTGTTGGAACTTATCTCCACCCATGGATCTCAAGCTACAGTGGGTCCTACATGAGGAAGAGATGGAGACGGGCATGGCTCACTGGCCCTTCATTCAAAACTCCCAAATAGTTACCCACTTCTCCAAGAAGTGCCTGGTGCAAGAGAAACTGCAATGAAGCTGAGTCAACAGACAGCAAAGACTTCAAGACCTCCCACTTTGGTGGGGAGGGGCTAGGCAAGCGTTGATCCTATAGAACCACCCCTATAGGTCCATGCTACAGTCAGGGGGATACTGGTCTGAATGGGGACATACCAGGCTGGGGAGCAGCATCAGAGAAGAGTCTCTGCCATAACAGCTCTATGAGGACTGAAATAATTCCTGAGATTTAGGTGTCTATGCCCACCTTTTTCCCCAGGCTGGGCAGTCTGAAGGCTGGTTTAAGTGACTTGGCACCTTTGAGAAGCACCTAACCCTGATTTCAACAGCAATAACTCCCTATTTCTCCTTCAGGTGTTGAAGACCCTCATCTCTCAGAAACCAGCTCCAGCACACAGCCAGACACCCTGGCTGTGATTTACTCCATTAATTTTAAACTCTTTAAAGTTATGTGCCTAGTCTAAACTAGCCACTGATCTCCCTTCTGATGTCCATGTGAAGAGATAAATCTGTCCATGGAGGAATTCACTCCATTCATCCTAGACAATTCTCTTAATTTATTTTCTAAGAAATGGCTTTGCAGGAGGGAGGCCCTGTCTGTTAGTGCTGTTTCAGCTCCTTCAGATCTCAGAATATGACTACTGAAAATACATTCAGCTACTGAATGCACAAAGGTGCTTTTGAACCACAAGTACAGGGTTTTTTTCTCACCATCAGCATCTTAGTGTAGTCCCACATCTGAGCACATCTTGTTTGTAAATCAGCAGACTGAACACTTCTTTAACTGTTGTTTTTCTAATATTTCAAGAGCTAAATATATTTTATACTATCAATAAGTACCTATCAAGCTTTTCACCATCAATGAAAAGTCATTCCTTGACAAGAAAACCATTTTTCTTAAACAATTGGTTGTCATTCCTTTTTTCCACAGCAAAGACAAGATCTAGAAAGTTAGACATGCTCATCTCCCCAAGGTTACTGAAAAACCAAATGAAAACACACCAAAAGAAGAGTTGGAGAAAAATAAATCTAAATTGCAATTGAGACATGAAGGATAATCCAAGCATCTTTTTCAATGTGTTACCCTACAGAACAATCTTTTCTTATGTATGCAGCTGATATGCAATTCAATGTGTCATTTTTTTGGATGTTACAGCAAGAAATTCCAGGAATCGTTCAGCCAAAGGTAACTGTAAGCACAGTATGATGCGCAGGTATAAAAACTGAAACCCCACATTTTGTGAAGCACTTCACAGAAGACTTGAAAAATCCACCTTTCATTAGAGCCAAATTCCAACCTCAGATCCACACCCAGGGCTCTCATTAAAGGCTCTGGGAGCCAGAAGTACTTTGTCGAGGGCAGACTTCAACAGATTTTGGTATTTATCCTTAGAGAGCAACCCTACTGAAGCCTTGATTAGCCAAATGGAACAGAGACATGAAAGTAGTTTAGATTAACAGAGCTTGGATAAGTAGGAGAGGTTTTAGTGTCGTGTCATGTGCTTTAATAGATGTGACCTTAGGCCACAAATCAGCGAGGCTCCTGGGCACATGCATAACTTTAACCATATGAGCAGCTGAGTGCAGTCAGCAGAACTATTTGAGCTCTTAAATGCAGGCCTACCTAAAAGTGCAAGGGAAAATAGTCCCTGATTTTGAATAGAAGGAGGACAGAGGCAAATAAGGATTGTGTATTACTCTGATTTATTTTTCTCTTAACACAAGCTTAAAGCAAGCACCCTGAGGCAGGGACTGTTCATTTGTGAGCACATGACCCATTCATGCCAGCCAAGTGAATTGAGCTAAACCAACCAGCTTTGGGTGAAGGTGAGAAAAATCTCAGACACCAACAGTTCAAAACCTCTGCTAAAAGAGCTTAGGGAGGGAATTCCAGCAGGTCTGGAAGTCTGTGGCAAACTGCACAGAGAAAGCTAATGCTCCTTCTCCTTAACTTCCAAATCAAAATAGTGAATCCACACTGATTTTTTTTGTCCCAATTTCCAAGGAAAATTAGGTTATTGGAGGATCTGTTCATGCTCTCATCTCACTCCAGTAACTTTTTCACCAAGCTACAGAGATGGCAACAAGCTGTGAAATCCTGACAGTTTCCCAACAATGTCAAATACTGTGGTGATGGGACAATAAAGGAATGAGGATAGCTTTGCAATTAAGTTTAAGTTTGCACAGTCTTTTATGCTAAAAGTATCATACTTATCTAGCCCATCATAAAACATTGAGAAGCGGTAGTTATGGGCTAGCAAAGGCACATGATAACCCTGGGAAATCTAAAACAGGGATATAACACAGGGCTACAACAAATTGAGCCTCCTCCCAAAACTAACTGGAAGCTTTTCCCTATACTGATAAATAGTAAAGTTTCCTGCTTAATCACCCAGATTATTCTCACTGATTGTCTAAGACGTTTCATAGGTAAAAGCAGAAGCTCTGTGTGCTGTTTCAGAGCAGAGTGCAGAGGGCTTCACTCCTGCCCACACCACACGACAGGATGCAGCCACGTCCTCTACCCGTACACAGCATGTGAGAGCTCGTATGTGAGCCAGGAGAGTCTGTCACACTGACATGAGGCTGGAGTTTACAGGATGCATAATCTTGATCCAGGTTTTTTCAACTTCATCTGATTAGTAAGAGGGAAAGAGTTGAAAGTAAAATGAAGAAAAAAAAAATTAGCTCCTTGTGGATATTTCCATTTGCTAACAATATAGGTATGTGCACAAACCAGCACATCTGAAGTTTAGAGAGGTGGATTTTTTTCTGTTGTATTCTTCCAATCATACCAATGTTTTATTAACAATAGCTTTAATAAGGGCTCTGAGAAAAAATAAAAAAGACAACTCCAACATCAACCTATTTTAGAAGAATAAACATCTTTGCCTTATGGGACATATGCCTCAAGCATGGTTCAGTTGCATGACAGCAGGATGGTGAATCTGCCCTTTCAATCTTAACTCCCACTGTGGGGTTATTACTGAAAATTAACTGGGAGGAAAGGCTATTTTTTTATGAAGGGAAATAATACTGTATGTTTTGACATATATGGGGAGACAACAGAAAAAAAGGAAGTCCTTTTGTTAAATACCCGTGAGTTGAGCCCCTATATCGCTATATAAGGACCTTTCTCTGAAGCAAAGTTATGTCAAGGGAATTGGGAGCACAGCAGTGAAAGCCAGTCAGTTGGGGGGTGAGACAAATTTGTGTTGGTAACAACAGAACCATAACAGAGAGAGGCAATGCATGCCCTGTCTGTGTGCAGGCTGAATCCCTCATGCAAAAACTCAGTAGGAAAACATGCAGGAAAGCTTCTTGCCTGAGCTAAGATTAAAATTGTAAAATAACCAGTGCAAATAAAACTCCTGGGGCTTGAATGAAGGATAATGAAGGAAAAAGGCATTAATGTGATGATCAAGCAGTGATCAAGAGGAAAAGTAGATGGAGGTAAGTACAGGTAACATAAGCACCCCAAAAAACAGGGGTACTCAAATACTGAACTGTTTTATCCCTGCACTGCTTTCATTTCAGGCCATCATTCTGCCCCTAAGCTCAAACATCTGCATAATTTGTCACAGGTGAGTGAGTATGAGCTGTAAGTTTGTTGCAGATCTGCAGCCCTGTGTCATGTCCTGGGCCTATTTGTAACCTCTGTCCACTGTCACTGCTCCCCTTGGAACTAGCTATGTCACTGATTCTGACCCACATTTTGGGGAGAGTGGTAATGAAAGGAGCAATAATGATGTCCCTAGAAAGTCCTCCCAGAGTGCTGCAGAAGAAGTGCCCTGGGGGAAAGCAGGGAGGATGGAGGCATGAAAATAACACTAACCCAAAGGCCATCTGTGTGAAAGGCTGAAAAGAAGTACATAACTATTTTCAAAGAAATTTATTTGATTATCTAGGAACAAAGGGTTTCAATTTCTTCATTTTATGTATCAGACAGTACTTTGTGATGGAGCGCATTGGTTGGGAAACAAAACTGATTTTTTTTTCTCCCTGGTTTACTAAATTGGGATCTTGAGCAGTAATTGCAAATTTTATGGGGAACCTGATTCTTTTATCTGATTTTATTTTGTTGCTGACAACACTTCATAGAAGAGTCACTCATAAATATATGAAATTGACCCCATGGACTACAAACCAAATAGCTCCTAATTAGATCTTGTTATAGCCTCACAGAAATTTAGCCAATTATTGGTGCATATAAATCTGTGACTCTATCTAAAAGAGAAATTCTGTTAGCTCAAGAATTTACTCTTTAGTTAGGAAAAAATAAAGCATATCTATATAGACACATAGTGGCTGGAGCACCTGTCCTAGGAAGACAAGCCAAGAGAGTTTGGGCTGTTCAGAGAAGGCTCTGGGGAGACCTTAGAGTATCACTACAAAGTGACTACAAAGGAGCTAAAGAGGGACTTGTTACGATGGCACTTAGTAATAGAACAAGAGGGAATGGTTTGAAACTGAAAGATGGAAGGTTTGGATTAGATACTAGATTAGATATTGGATTCTAGGAAGAAATTCTATACTGTAAGAGTGGTGAGGCACTGGAACAGATTGCCCAGAGAAGCTGTGGCTGCGCCATCCTTGGAAGTGTTCAAGGACAGATGACCTTTGAGGTCCCTTGCAACCCAAATCATCCTATAATTCTATGATTTTTATATTTATATACATACATAGAGAGAGAGAGAGAGAGATACAGATATAATTTAAACAGGGTTTAAGAAACTGCAGGGTTAAGTGACAGAATAGTATGTCAGAAAATATGTCAGCTTCAATGACAGTTTATGGTACTTGCACAACATGCAAGATCCCAGACCTTCAGGCTACACCTGTAACATTTTATACACTGAATGTACCCCAGACTGTGTTCTAGCCCAGGAGCCAACTGGCATGGGTTGTTCCACATCCATCTTATCCAAATCTGCCCTTCACATCAGGATGGCTACAAGCAAACTGCTGGAAATAATCCTCTCTCAAGTCTCAGCATTCCTGGGCATTGCTCAGGATAGGGCTGGTAGGCATGGGCCTATAGCCTGTCCCAGGCTGCTCTGAGCAGCACTATAAATGATAAAGTTCCTGTGTTAGGGGAATGTTCCTGGCACGGTTTGTTTTACTAGTGTAGACACATCCAAGGAAAGCCCAAATTCAAGACCTTGCATAACTTTACTGGATACAGAAGATTCTAAGAAATGAAATATCATAAGAATCTTGAATTTCACACTGAAAATTGTCCAGTTTATCTGGGGCTTTTATGATCTTCAGAAGGAAAACTGGTTGCACTTTAACAGCAAATCCTCTGCAAGCATTTCTAAGGCACTCAGGATAAAAGCACATCACCTAGCACCATGCTTCAGGGATGTAGCACTGCACATTGCTGACCTGTGAGAGTGCAACGTGTAGCCAAACCATAATTCTTAAACTGGCCATCGATTTCCAGCATGAATGTACAGATGATTTTTTCAGTTCTCTCTGAAGGAAGCGCCATCAATTTCATTTTATGGGAGAAGAAACTAATAAACACACTAGACTATGTGTGCAGGAATTTGGGGACTTCACCTCAAACCCCAGTTCCAGCCGAGTCTCCAAAATAACCCTGTTACCTTCAAAAGTTTAATCCATGTCACGTACCTAGAGCATGTCAAACATGGAAGCAGAAATGACAAGCCTCAAGTCAGAGCCATATTGCAAACTTCCTATTTTCTTTGTCTCTCAGAGAGACTTAAAAAAAACCAAAACATGTATCACAAGTGTTTTGCAAGCCAGTGTTAAAACACCAATATTTCCAGTGTTTTATACAACTCAGGCAATGGTCCAGAGAGGTTTCAGGTTCTGCCAACTCCCACAAAAAGAATGGCACTGTAGAAACCAAGTCCTGCACACACAATGTGAAAGTCGGACTCTGCCTGCAGGATTTTTTCCAAATGAAGCCCTGTTCTGCCATCTCTCATCCATCTCACCCAAGAACACACAAGCGCTGTTTGTTATCCTCCTTTTCAGCCTGCACAACTATGTTTTTTCTGGCTTGTATCCACAAAAGGAAAAAATATAACAAAGGAAAAGTTAAGGATGGATTATAGCTCAGAAGGAGATTTAATGACAAGCACATTGGCATTTTCTCTTTTTATTTTTCAATTTCATTTTACCAGTTTCATTACAGCATTCTGCTAGGTGAGATATTGAACTTTGTTTGGTACATAATAGCCAAAACCTATGATGTGCTCCTGCAGTACTGTACTGCTCCAATACCTCTCAGTGATTTCCCCTCCCTACCCTCCCTTATTGTTTCAAGCTGATCTTCAAAAGAAATGTCCAAACTTTAAAAAAGAGTTTGTGCTTTTTGTTAAAAGCTGGTTTTAAAATCCATTTTCTCTTCTTTTCTCACATGCCAAATGCACTTGGACATGTGAATATGCAAGTGAGTCACATTAGTTTACAGAGAAGGTAAAGAAATGAGATGTTGCTGAGTTTCTAGGAAAGGTTAGTACATCCTGCCTGGAAGGCTAGTTTTTTTCATGGAAGCTAGGATTATAGACTATTCTTCTGCATCTCCTTACATCATTTGAACATTAAAGTGAGATATCTAAATTGGAGCCTATTTTTCATCTATAACCAACAGATGCAGACAGACACACTCATTGCCTGTATAGGGAGCTGAGGAGTAAGAGCCCCTAGGCAAGTTGGTCTGATGCCTAAAGTGAGGTGGAATGAATCCAAGCTGAAGGTCTTCATCTTGCAGATTGTATTATTTTAATATGATTAAGGCATAGGATATGTATCATTTTTCCTGACAAGAGGAAAAAAAATAGTGGGGAAAGAAAGTGATCTTTTGAGATATAAACAAGAAAAAAATTGAAGAAAAGCTCATAAAATCCTGGTGTGAGACCATCACAAGAGAATTGATAAAGAGGCAGAAAATATTTTTTTAAAAAATAGGGTGGGGAAAAAAACTCTAAGGACATTAGGGGTTTAGAAAGTCCATATCTATTAAAAGATAAAACTTCACCAACAAGCTATGCTGCTCAGTTACAATGAGATATAGTACTTATAACCTTTCAGTAATAGATTTCTAGCATTCTCACCAACACATATTGAGGTTCTGGGCTTTAAACAGCACATCTGGTTGAAACAAGATATATGCAAACTAAAGGAGGTGCCAATATGCCATGGGATACTTTTGACTGATCTTAACAGAGGCATGGTTTATGCCCTTACCATGGCACATCTGGGCTGAATATCTTCCTCAGACAGATTCTCCAAGGTCAGCTGGAGATTTCTGCCCTTAGTGATGGGACCACCCTGGGGCTCTTTTATGGCCTAATTAATTCTGGTCAGACAAAGGGTTCCTTGTGGCTATAATTTGCTTAAATGTGTGAAAATCCACTTTCCTCCTCTCCCAAGCCTCTTTTTCTCCCACTGATATGAAGAGGAAAGAAGGATGGAAAGAAAGATGAAAGTAGTACTGAGGCAATGCAGATGAAGCCACAGAGAGATATAAATGAAAACACTAAGCAGAAGGAATTTTCTTTTCTTATCAATTTTTATGAAGCATTGCTGAACCCTCCCATCTCTTTTATAAACCACAGTGAAGTGATTAATAGTGAGGTTTGGATCCTTAGGACAGAACTATAATATGTTGCCACTATTCATAGTAAATCACTTGAGTATCAACTAATTAAAACTACACTGTAGCATAGTAGGAGGTTAAGTAGGACGTTAGCCTCTCTCACACAGGAAACAAAAATTGGACAGGGAATACCTGTGAAGATACTGGTCAAAGCATGAGTCAAGAGAAGTGGCTTATGCATGTATGAAATTAGGTTCAGACAACTATTCTCACTACCAGATATTGTAGTAGGCAATGTCATCTTTCTTGCATGCACATACAGTTTCTTTCCCACAATGTATCAACACCAGTATGATTTCCTGCTCTTGAAAAGTCCTTCAAATTGTCACTTTAGTAAATGATTCCTTCAGATCCTAGGACAGTATGGCTTCACTTCACCTAAGGGCAAATCATGCCTGACAAATTTGGTAGCCTTCTATGATGGGGATAGACTGTTGGTAGATAAGGTAAGAGAAACTAAGGTCATCTACCTCCATCTGCATGAAGCATTTGGCACAGCTACACATGACATCCTTGTCCCTGAATTGGAGAGACATGGATTTGCCAGGTGGACTCTTCTATTGAGAAGGAATTAGCTGGATGGTTGCAGTCAGAGTTGCAGTAATAGATCAGTGCTCCAGTGGAGGTCAGTGGTGGGTGCTGTTCCTCAGGGATCAGTGCTGGGCCTGGCTCTGTTGAACATCATTGTTGGCAACACGGACAATAGGATTGAATTCACCCAAAACAAGGCTGTTGATGACATCCAGCCATGTGGTGCAGTCAACACACTGGAGGGAAGGCATGTCATCCAGGGGAATCTTCTGAGGCTTCAGAGGACCATAAGAACTTCATGAATTTGAGCCAGACCAGATGAAAGGTACTGTACACAGAAAGCCAGCTATATCCTGGGCTGCATCAAAAGCAATATGGCCACCAGGTCAAGGGAGATGACTTTTCCCTTCCCCTCTTATGAGATTCCACCTGGAGCGATGTATCTAGCTTTGGGACCCACAACACAAATGGGATGGGGACCTATTGGACCAAGTCCACAGGAGGCCACAAAGATGATCAGAGGGCTGGAGCATCTCTCCTATGAAAACAGTGTGAGAGAGTTTGGGCTATTCAGCTGGGAGAAGAGAAAGCTCTTGGTACACCTAATTGCACCTTCCAGTACCTAAAGGGGCTACAAGAGAGCTGGAGAGAGAGATGCAAGAGAGCTGACTTTTCACAAGGACACGGAGTGATAGGACAAGGGTGAAAGGCTTTAAACTGAGGGTAGGATTGTAGATTAGGAAGAAATTCTTCACTGTGAGGATGGTGAGGCATTGGGACAGGTTGCCCAGAGAGGTTTTGGATGCAACATGCTTGAGAGTGTTCAAGGCCAGGCTGGATGAGGTTTTGAGCAATCTGGTCTAGTGGGTGAAATCTCTGCCCATGGAAAGGGGTTAGAACTAGATGATCTGTAAAGGCCCTTCCAGCCCAGCCCATTCTATGAGTCCCAAGTGATCCCCTTGGAAAGCTATGGCAACTCTAGTTTGGAACTCATTCTTCCCTTGACCTGTAAAAAACTTTGGAACACACCACAAGGCACCTTAATATTGAGTTATTACTCATTGGCTGTTGAATTGTCTTGCTTCAATTCACTTATCAGTATATTCATTTGTTGGAGTTTGTATATGTCAAGACCACCTGGTCCACGGGGATAAACAATCTTTTTACTCAGTGTATAAACCTAACAAAGCAATTTTAACTTCACATTTAGTTGAAGTTTGTTGATACTTTAAAATCAGTAGTGAGTGTGGAAGGAGAAAAAATTACTCATATTTCTCTTTTTATTTCAGTAAACCTATTGAAGAAAGCAAATGTCTGTTCCAAAGGAATTTTCCACACATCTACGTATATCTTTTTAATTTATTAATTCAAAAAAGGACCATTTAAACCCTGCTCTTCTGGCATTGCAGTTAGATCCATGAAAAATAAAATTAGAACACTGATGAATTTCAACACAAGTGCTGAATTAAACAGGGAATTTAAGATTAAAAACACCTTTAGTCTCTCTACCCTTGGACACCATTTTCTTCTGAAGGGTTTTGTAAATGTGATCAGGCTGTCCTTTAAATTCTCTTCCCAATTAAAAAATCCACAATGGTGAAAACCTGTGCTATGAGAAGAGCTTCTTTTATTAGAATAATTCATCAGTTCAGCATGACAGAATTTTCATCTCATAACATCACATAAATCTTCAAGGCTTTGGTGCTTAATGCAAGGCAGTTGTGCCAATGTATTCCTGGAAATTGCAGAGATCAATGAGAGAGATTTGAAGAGCAGATTTGAAGCTGGCTAAGGCTATGAAAAAAAGTAGAACAATCAAACCCCTAAGTGAATGGATTAATGGATTATGTTCTATTTCTCAGTCAATTTTTGTACCTCTCTAAAACTGTATCACAACAAAGATTAATCATGAATAAAAAGATATGTGAAGGCATGGAACAGAAGCTGAAGGGACAGACTGAAATGCATGCAGATGTTTCTGAATCAGGTTATAACAGACAAAACTCATCTATTTGATCATCCAATAAATAATTTATGGCTAAGGGAAACTTGTGAACTGATCTATTTAGATTTCATACACACACAAGGAAAACAAAAGAAATAGAGCCGCAATGAGGATTGGGCTTGCTAGTTATAACAGAGAAACTAGAGATTTCATCAACTTTTATGTGGGCACTTGATTATAACTGGGGGAGTGAGCGGGAGAAATGAGAGCTCTCAGTCTTATTCTTCCATTGAGCATCCTCAAGGATAAGTCTTGAGACTGATTTATTTCCAATAGTCATTAATCACCACAAGTCTAGGGATTTCACCAATACAGACTTTCCCGCCAGGTGATTCTGAGGAGTAGCAGAAAAAGGGTTAAAGTTAGCAGGAACAAGCTTTAGTCACATACTCATGAGGGAGAAATTCTTGTTTAAATCAGGTTAACTGTCTAAATTGTGGCTTTGAAGCAGCTTTTGAGGCTGTAGCTTCCCTTCATTCACTTTACAAAAATCTCATAGATCCTAGATTATTTTCTTGTCCCTAGAAACAGCTTAAAGCCATCAGTATGATTATCACTGTTACAGTTGTGTAACTAAATCACTTGCTCAAAGATGTAGGCCCATTGGCTGGAAATTGGATGGAAAAGCTCTGGATGAATATTTCAATGGCAATATTCAAGACTTAGGATGTAGAGGGAAAGGAGGGGGAGCTATTTCATGCAAGGATGAAGAAACATAAACATCATTGTCACAAGTAGCATCAAGTCCCACTGACCCAAAATCAGTTTTAAGTCTTGACAGTTAACCTATGAAAGGACAATAGAGGAAATAAGAGTCATTAGGACATTAAGAGGAAAAGAAGAACCTTTCTTATGAGAGTAATAAAAATATATAATGTGTTTAGTCTAGTAGATAAAGTTAGAATGGCCTGCTCCATAAACATATCAAAAGAGTAAACACAGAGAAGAATAAGTACTATTTAACTGGAAAGCCAGGGTTATTACAAGAAATAATTAGCAGCAAATAACATTACATTTGGCAAGTACAAGGTTTGTAACTGGGCTGCAGATCTGCAACAGTCTTACAGTAGCAAGAAACCCAGCTAATTCCAGGTTGAACTTTGATGCACTCAAGAAAGGTTGGATAGACTATTAGGGAACAAGGCATCAGCAGCCAGCAGTTCCTTCCAAGCCTATTTCTTTATTTTTCCTCTATCTAAAACAGAATTGGTTTCTCTAGACCTCTTTAAGCATGACAACAAAGTAATGGGTAAAGAAGAAACAGCTGATATTATTTATTTGGATGAGTGACCTTTGCAAAAGACTATAGAGGCATCCTGGGAGCTGTGCACCGCTACAGGAGACTACAATGTAAACTTTGTACTTAATAGCAAATGCTTAATAGTAGGATGTACTAAAATTCTGGTTTTCAGAATGTAATTCCCCATTTGTGTTCTTTCTCTTTTATACCTGGAATATCCGGCACAGAACACGTTGAGAAACAGGAGACCAGATGAGATAGGCTACAACATTCATAGCACTTTGCCTGAATGGCAAGTTCTGCATTCTTGTTTCCAAAGGTTATACAGCTGAAATGTATTATCTTAGTCTTGGATTCTTCACTCTTTCTGTTGTGATTTTCTCTGACATAAACCATAGCAAAAGAGCCTACACGATTTCAACACTAGGAGATTGCAAAGTAAACCATTTCTACATACCATGTCTGGTAACACTTTAATATAATAGCCCAGTTAATTAATGATGAACTACAGTGAATATTCTCATACAAGTACATATGACATTCCTATTAGTGCCAAATGAGTTCATCATGATTAATGTTATTACAGTACATACCAGCAAAATTCATAAAAGCCATTACTCTGGATGGTTACCCAGCACCAAAAAGTGCTCCCCTCCAGCAAGCAGCCCACACTCAATAAGGAAGATGAACAAAGTTCTATTCTGAGATCCACGGAGTTGCATTATTATCAGCTCAGTATGAAATGCAGGCCTTTAAAGGAGATCTTCAGAGGAACCTTTAGAAAGTCAATCAGAGTAGGGCATGGTGGCTTAAAATTCAGGCAACTAACAAGATAGGGCACCACAGGGCTTGATTTATCTCCAGTGCAGGTGAAGGCTGTGGAGCTGCATGTGCTCATCCTCTTTAGACAACAAGCTTTTTGTCTTGGTGTAAAAGATAAACCATGCCTGACTGAGAGCATGCTGAGGGAAGAGGGGTGCTGGGTCCTGCTGCCCTTTCTTTCCATTAGCAGCATGGCAGGGATAGGCAACGTTACCTCCCTTGGACATGTGAGGATGGTGCTTAGTGCCCAGATTTCTCAGGATGAGCTCCAGAGACACTGTTTACACCAAAAAACTCAACAGGGCCAGCAGACTGGCAAACATCACTTCATCTTGCAAACCACTAGCAGCACTTCCTGGCAGACTTTTGGCCTGTGTCAGCTAGAATTCCCCCTGACACCAGGCCAGCATGGTTCAGGCAACAGCATAGCCAAGCACCATTCCTCACAGGCAATTGGAATGTAGCCACTTTGTTTTGGGGGAAAGTCAGCAAGTTGAAGTTCATGCACACAAGCTGAACTTAGTGCCAGAGAATGTACCATGATTCATTTCTGCAGCTCCTGTAGATACAGCCAAGATCTAGCCAACCCTGATTCCCCACAGCTGCAGGGAATGAGTGCTTTTGGCTTTCCTGCTATCCCAGCTCATGGCAGAAACTGAAAGACAACCTCTTCTGGGAGTGGAAATATGGACAACACCAATGCTGCCATGGAGGAGCAGGATGCAGCTGAAGGAAGAGCTAAAGCTGCAGGACACTGGAAATGGTTGACCAGCAAAAGTGCAGATTTGCAATATTAAAACCTCAAGGGTAGATCCTTCCTCCTTATATCAAAAACTGTCTGTTTAACTGCAAGATCTGACCTCTCAGGAGTTTCATATGCTTGGATAGCTGAGATATCCTCTGCTGACTCCACAGTCACAGATAGAAGATTGATGTATGCAAACTTTTAACACTAAAACTGAATCCATCATATTTAAATGATCCTAAAGATCAATGGTTAACTTCCTTTGAAACCCAAAAGGAAGGATTGGTTTTCCATCTCAGCATTTCTAAGGGCCAGAAAATTAATTTTTCAACTGTTCCAAAATCATCATTAAAAGCATTCTGAAAAGGAAGATGGAGGAGTTTGGAAATAAGGGTATTTACTTTTGAAATATCTAGAATTTCAGAGAAAACTGATATTAATTCTGGGATATTTTAACTAGAAATATTGCCAGCAATAGTAATACTCCCCATTATTTATACTGAAATGTAATTAAAATAATTATGAGGGGAGTTTTCTCACTAAAATAAACACAATAAAAGTGAAAATCTATTAAGAGTATTTTTCTGAGAAAAGAGTCTCAAAAATTTTAAGATAGATTTAATTTAGGAGGTAAATGAAACCTTTAAAAACAAATCCATTCCTTCTGTAACATCTGCCATTCACACCGTTAAGTCATTTGCTCAATCTTATTTCTTCTGTTTTACCATAACTTCTGGTCTTCTGCAGAATGCCCTATATGGTCAAATATTTAAACAATAGTTTAGCCTTAAGCCTGTGAGTAGTTCTAGTGATATCTGTAGCTCTAATCATGCTGATCATGAGCACTTGCTTAAATACATGAGTTCTGGTAAAGTTTCTCAGTTTTCTCTGCAGTTCCTCTCTCTTCAGGCTGAATTAAGCCTTTTGTTTCTCCATTCCCTGCAAAATTTTCTCACAGGCCCAGTTATAATATCGAGGGTTAAACTCATAAGAAATAATTTACCTGTTACCTTTCAGATAACCTTCCAGGAACTGTCAAAAAAGACTATTTAAATTCTCAAAACCTCAAACCCAATGTTCTTTACATCACAGATCTCAGATCACCCATTTCAGGACCTCAGAGTTTATTGAAAACACCTCTTTAACATCCTTTTAAACTCCAATTGTGTAGCACCATAAAATGCGGTGTCTTGGGTCAGGAAAACCAACATAATTTAGCGCTTTATATGTCAAAACCAACCATCAACCTGCAACCAGAAATGAATCCACAAGCCATAGGTTTGGCCATGTATATTCCCTGTGAGGCATTTTGAAACACAGATGTGAATGTAAAACCTTGCCACACTTGATGCTGTTGGAGGAGGTATATGTGCAAGAAAAAGGGTGACTGCTGGGGAATCTCTTCTAAATTCTCATCTTGATTCAGTCAACATTTCATTCTAGACCATATGTGGCTCTGTATTCTCATGGGCAAAGCATGGATGATACTTTTCCATTTAAGTAAAATGTTGTGATAGAATGACTGATTAAGCAAATGGGTCATACACCAAGAGACAAGTCACAGAATTTCTCCAAACTAAAAGAATAATAAAAACTAAGTAGACTTAAAGGAGGGGCATGCATTTTCACAACCAGCTCTAGATTAGACTCTGAATAGTTGAGTGTCTGGTGACACAGCCTATTAGAAAAATTGCCTCAGATTTCCCATTTTTAATTCCCTGTTCAGTGGTCCTCAACTGTAGTTTAACAGATTAGATTGCTTCTTCTACGTAATTGGTATCCATCAAAAACTTACTTTAATTTTCAACTAATATGGTAGCAATTCTGAAAAACAAAACAAAAAAAAAGGGTGAAAGTATCTGAAATCTGTGTTTCAATGAAGCAAAGATTTCTTTTTTTTTCATTTAAGAAACTTGAAGTTCAGCAAAAAAGTTCTGAGAAAAAAGAGTTCTGTATATAAGGTGTGTGATTTTGCCCTCTTGAAAAAAATGGTCAAAAATAAGATTCAGAAAACAGTCTGAATTCGCAACTTACTTATCAAAAATTAGCCTTGCTTTTAATAAAACTATCTTGAAAATCGTCATCCTCCATGACCATTTTAGTTTTTTTATAACTTCTGGATTAAAAAGTAGGGACAGAATGGTATTTGTTCTCAGTAGCATTGCCATTCTTAGATTTATTTTTTTTTACATCCTGCGGAACATTTTGGCCTTTGTCATCTATACTAGGAAAGCCCTGTATTCCAAGCTTTACTTAGGCACTCGCTGTTAGTCTTCATAATTTGAGTGTCCAAATGATTTTCATATCTGCTGATGACTCACAACTGTCAATAAAGACAAGATATGCACTTTGAACACGAACTGTGATATGCACGGCTGAATATGGCAGTTAATCAGACTCACAGTGTCTCAAATTTAACATTTAAATTTTGGCATGCAATGTTTTACCTCAGTGCCTCAAAGCTTTTGTAATAGTGCTGCCCTGCATCTGAAAGGGGTATAGGGAAGTTGATTAACTCTCACAAATTTTGGACATATAAAGCCCCAGATTTTAAAGTCATGTACAGGACAGAAAATACTATGGGGAAATTAATAATTCTGACTTCATAGTTCAAGTAGATACTTAGCCATATGATAAGTAATAATGGTTCCCTAATTCAGTAACATCCACTCCCTCCCTTAAAAGTGGCAAAGGTCCCACTGAAGCAAAGCATATTGGACCATGCAATTAGTGGCAGCTTCATAAGCACATGAGATTTTAATTCACATTGTATGGGAGAGAAATTTCCAAGCACTTGAGTATTTGACATTACAACCTGAATAATATCTTTTTAATATATCTTTGGGCAGTTAATTTGCATTTAAAGACTCTGGAGCATTTGGAAAAATTATGGATTGACACATTGGTCAAGTTTTCCTTTGATGAGTTAAATTTTATTTTCTAGTACATACATATTTAGTACTATGCTAACATTTTTCCATACTTACACCTTCATGTCAAACCACTTTTAAATTTATTTCCAGAGGAAAACAGCCCAAAGTTCAACCAGAGCAAGCTTTATAAAAAAATTGTGGAAAGAAGAAATTAATTCTGACACATCCGATCAGCAATTTGTAACATCATTCATCTCAAACTCCCCAGACAACTGAAACCAACAAAAGATGATAATTTTTGAGTATAGTCTTCAACTGGAAATAATTTTCTATCTTCCCTAGCTCCTCTACTTCCCACCCCCAAAATATAAAGCATTTCACACAGCAACATCTTTAATCTTTTCTTTTGTCTCCCTAGCACATAACACAGATGGGCTGTGATAGGAAAACCTGGCCACAGTCCACTTCTCTCCTAAAGAATGAGAAACAAAAAATGATTGAAACTAACCCAACCTGTTCAATGAGCTACTTTCAAAAGAAAAGAGTACGAAATACTAACCTTTCTAAATTTTGGCTGTTTGTATGCCATTTTTACTTTTCACATTATGATAATTTAGGGTCCTGGAACAGACCAGAATGGCTTCAGGCTAGTCACCATGGGAGAGGAGCTGCTGTCCCCTTAAAGAAATGTGATATCCTCCAGTCCAGCCAAAAGCACCTTTTAATCACATTCACATTATGGAAATGGAGCAGGGTGCAGGTGAGAGCAGTGTAGGAGGAGACGGTAAAGAAAGACAATGCAGTGGAAAGGTACCTATTTTTTCTCCTTGGGGTAAATAGGATGGGAAACTGGACACAGCTACATGCAACTGAAGTCTGAAATCAAGTGAGAATCACAGTGCCTTCTCAATGTCTTGTAAAGAAGGATATGTGATGAAATTATGACTTAAAACAAGTACATCAATCATTTGGCAACAAAAAGTAAAATTTCATAAAGGGAGCAGTCCCTGATGAATATAACAAAGTATATTGGTTTTATCTACACTTATATTTATCTGCACACTAATAAAGGGCTCTTTCTATACTGAGTTATCCCTTTCCTCCTGACAGATAGCACAGTGATAAACATTCCTTGGCAGATCTTAGAGAAGTTCTGGTGTCAATAAAGTCTCACTAAACTAAGTTGAATTCAGATGATAAATGTCTCATTCTTTGGGAACCCAGTCCAATTATCAATCAGACAGTTTGCCAAATAATTCATTTCAGGTTAAAATACCCCAGCTCCCCTCACCTCAAAATAGAGTGCATGGTATTATGAGTGAACTTACCCAAAACCAGGGGATACCTGGTTACTGCACACAACCTCCAAGCTTTAACAGGGCTTACGTAGCACAGGCCAGTTGTACAAACAAGCGAGTAAGATTTAAAACATATTCTATTTTGAATACCACAGTTTCCTTAAGGGCAGTTTAATGCAGCATATTTTTCAGATTTCCTGTGTGTTGCATGCCACTGTGATGTAATCTAGCGAGATGCTCCAAACTGTGACAGACATTTTCAAATGCAAAAAATATGTTTCAAAAAAAACAAGGTTACTATCACATCAGACTTCAACAACAAAGAAAAGCTGGGCTGACAGGTCTGAACTACATTTTGGGATATCTCAAATCTCTAAGGGCATGTAGCCCTGGTAATACGTGCAATACAAGAACTTAAATGCACTCCAATTGCATCAAATAAACATTCTGAAGAGATCATACTCTTTATGTTTAAGAACAGTGGTCACTCTCTGAATGAACACCTTCTGAAAGGCCACATAGCAATAGGAATACATTTCAAATGTAAGCAAGAGTCCATCAGCCTTAGCAAGACTATCAAGTGCACAGCTTTGGAGCACTCTGAGGAAAGCCAAATCTACCAATGTTTCGTGTAGGGGAAGTTTAAGAAAAGAACAACTGAAGATAGTGGAAAGTCTGAGGCACGAGGACAGCAATAATCTGCTTTCCTTTTCTTCAAGAGTGAAAATTAATGGACTTTAACTGCATTGAGGAAGACCCTCACCAGACATTATGGAAAATTACCTAATGGTAAGGATAATGAAGCACTGGGATCGATTTCCTAAGGAACCTCTAGGATCCCTGGAGGATTTTAAGAGTAGGTTAGGTAAGCATCTGGCAGGAATGACACAAGTTATTTGATTCTGCCTCGAGCCACAGTACAAAATGACCCTTGGAGATCTGTCTCTCATACCTTTATTTTCTATGATTCCATATTTTTGACAGCTGGAACGGAAGTACCAGGTTACAAATAAAATTTCTCTTTAGGTAAAACCTGGACTTGGGTCTTTGATTTAGCATAGTCTTTTCAGTTTTGATTGCCTCTGTATGGCATGGCTAGTTGAAAGGGAAACTTGATTATGATAAATAAAAATTTATGTGGTGAAGAAAACCAACAGGTTTTAAAGGACTACTTAAACATGATAATTTCATAAAAGTCAAGAGTAGGATGCAAGAGACAGATTTTCGAAGCAGAACTGCATCTTGCTAAAAGTGTCAATAATTGACAACTGAAATTATCTCCCAAGAAAAATAATGGAATGCTTTATCTTGAAGACATAGATTCAAAATTGACTATCTTCCTGGAAGATAAATATTAATCTTGTAAGTTACTCAACTCAATATAGAAAAAATAAGTTAAATTGCTATGGCTGCATTGTTCACAAGATCAGTTTTTTCTTATGTAAAAATTAATTTTCATATTTGTCTCCTAGAAATCTAATCCTGTTTGAAATTATTCATATTCTATAACCAAGTAATCCCTCTCTTATTCAATAGAACAATGTTATTCTGATTTTTTTTCCAAAACAGCTATCTTTCCCTTCTAAGCTATTCAAAATGCTCACCAATAAAATTCCAAGAACACCAAAATTTTCATAATTCTTTGAGCTTTTGGATTCTCAGATGGGGAGAATGTAACATTTTCTGGTTTTATAACTGCATATTACCAGAATTATCTTACATTTCAGAAAAAAATGAGCCATTTTAAAGTCTAAAAATGGCCTTTATGGTTTCACAAATGTTAGTATGAATTATATCAATGTTTTCAAAAGTTAAATAAAAAATAAACAGTCAGCTGAAAGAAAAAATTAGCAGAACTTTGATTCCACAAAGCACCTTTTTTTAAAAAAAATTATTGTTAGAATTTCCCATCTGACTTAAAATTTAATTGTTTTGTTAATAAAAACCCCCTGCTCATTTACTTTTATTCCATCGCCAAAAGTCTTTTTCTCCAGTATTCTTATGGCTTGGGGGTTTTTGTTGATTTTTTTCCAAAATCTCCAATTCATCACCTTTCCTTTCAGGAACAATAGGCTGGAACTAAGAACAGAACAAAGAGAAAAAATATCTTCATATCTCTGGCTCAGTTAAACAAATCGTTTTTTATTGGACCAAATTATTTGGATTACCTTCTATAATCATCACAAGAAATCACTTTGACAGTATTTGTGTCTTTCAGAAATGTCCACAGGAATAGATGCACTCTTACTTCCATAGCATTGAGGGAAGATTTATACAGCTTTGGAGGCAGAAGCCACCTTTCTGTAGCTCTACTGAAAGCATTTCTATTTAGTGAAGGTACTAACTGACAAGATTTTAAAGATTTTGTTATGTGAATCACAATAGACTCCAAGTTTACCTTGTTGATGTGCTGATCCTTTAGTCAGAATAACACTTGGGCAATCAAAACAGTCCATAATGTGCTCTGTCTGTGCTGTCACTAAAATCAACTTAATTTGTCATTCCTGAAAGTAAACCCAATATTTACCTAAACCATTTCTTCAGACTTTGGTTACATTCATGTGAAAATTAATTTCTTATCAACAGAATTCTGTACCAGACTGTCCATTATTTGATGGGAAGGTGATGCCAGGTAGACAAGTCTATAGCTCTCTGAATCATCTCATTTTTGCTATTTGTTTGCTGGCACAATATTCCACTTCTTCCTCCGTTCTGAACGTTCACCAAGATTTCAGGACTTATTAAAAATGAACATCTGTGAAACAGAGATGTCCTCAGCCAACTCTTTCAGAGTTCTTAAGTACAAGTTAGCCAAGACAGACGAAATAAAAATGTTTATCCATAGCAGATCTTTATTGTTTTCTTTCAGTACTGATGAGCTAGGAAGGTGATAAAGTATGTCACAGTATATATTTCCAAAAGGAGATGAGAAATCCTTATTACTTCTGTCTTTTTTACTTCATCACTGTCAGTATCATCCGCTTTCTCTAGCATCAAGCCTGCCTCCTTCCAAAGGTTTCTTCTGATCTTAATATCCTTATCCTTGTTCTGTAACCAGGGATTTTGTAATAAGCTTTATTTCTCCTAACAATACCACAATTTCTAATTTATACAAATTGTTTACAACTATCACTATTTTTTTCTACATGTCTGATATTTGAGGATGATTATAGCCTTGTTTTTCCACTGGACCAGAATTTATTTTAGCAAGTTATATCCTGTGAATGTGGAATCAAGACTCACCAGCCAAATAATAAACTCTTGCTGAGGATCTCCCTGCTTTCATTCAGATTTTTACATCTCTAATTTTCCTTGGAGGCAAATTTATTCATCACATCTTCCTAACTTCCACAAAATTTATTCATCACTTCTCCTTAACTTTCACAAATGTGCTAGTTGTTGGGATGGTTCTCTTTTAATATATTAAGTAAAAGTTACATATTACTTACAATCAGATTGTGATCATCAGACCCATAGCCACTAAAGGCTGCTGCACAGTGTTTAATTCATTTATATCTGTCAGAACAGGATCCAACATAAAATTACTCATTGTCAAACCCAGTATGTTTTGTGTTAGAAAACCATCATCTATCATCCATCATTTTTAGAGGCTTCTCTACCCTCTGCACGAAGTGGAGCTTCCATCATTGCATCCTGGATTCAAGTCCCTCATGACAATTATTCTTTCTATATATTAAAGACAGGTGTTGCTGTGGCTGGATTCAGTGGGCTGTAACTAACTTACATTAGTGCACGGTCCTGCCCTTTGTTAATTAGCGTGGATTCATGGCCATTCCAGACTGCACATTTCAGGTTTCCCTGTAGACTCCCAGTGTTCAGAACTTCAACTCACCATGCTCAACCTTTTTACTATTTACACATTTTACCTGTGTTTTTCATGTCATTCTAGAGACAGCTTTACTCAGAGAAAAAGGAAGATGGCTCTTTTTTCCATTAACGAAAAACATAGATGGAAATTAGCCTGTAACGCATTTTACATCTCCAAATGAGTTACTTCTACCCATAGACTTGAGTTCTTAAAAGACTATTAAGATTCTCCCTCCAGCCTGTGGAATAACACAGGCTGTTAGACCCCACTGCTTGTCTCCAGATCAAGACAACTCCTGATTGAAATATTTTAAAGGGACTGATGGTCCTGGTATTGGTAATGAACACTTCACACCAACTTTACTCCATTCTGGCACAAAAGATCAGAAAAGAGATCATGTTGTGAAACCTTGGCATTATTTCTTTAAAGTTAAATCAGCCAAAAACATACCTGAATATTTTGCTATGCATTTGCCCAGCTGAAAACCCAAAGTAAGTAGTTTAGATTAAGGATATCTCTCTTCTGTACATAATTTTAAATGTGAACCATAAATTCTACATTATGTTGAGTATTCCATCCTCTAACAATATGATGATAGACAACAAAAGGGTTCCTTTGCAAATGAGTAACAATATCAAATTAAACGTAGTTTACAAAAGTAATGTATCATAAATTCTTTAGTTTTTCTTAACTGACATTACCATAATTCATATGAATATTATCTGAATCATAATATAATTATATAGCAAGAGCCTTGGATTCCTACATTCAAAATAATTTATTTTTTTAAAGGCTGTGGAATTGTATGTTGGAACAGCATACATATTTGACAGCCTCTTAATCTAAAAAGCCTGCAAAAATCCACCATTTCACAAGCTGAAGAGCAATTTTCATAATTATAATTACACAGAAGCATGCACATAAACTTGGCAATCCCCTTGTAGGCAACTAGCTCAGACTAAACTTAAATTCTTAATGCTCCTTTACATTGAACCAAGCCAAAGAGAGCTGTGAGACCTGATTTTGCTAATAAAGCTGATTATTTGAGATAACATTCACTAGGCTGCCAACATTTGTTGCAGCTACAAGGTTCACTAAAGGTAAAATTATATATCAAAAATCTCCAGAAAGAAAGACCACTGCTAATGAACATTTTCCATGTTGGAAAGGGTTATTTCTGCCCTGCAGGCAATGTACCCTTTAAACATAAGTTAGTGCCACCGATGAGGCAGGAAGAGGTCATCTGCTTTAGCTGATGGAAAGCAGTGGGGCCAAACCAGCCACCATGAACTGGAGCAACGTGAAGGTGTTCATGTCACGAACACGTGACTGCCTTGTGCAGCCAAAATCTGGGAAAAGAATGACACTGGGGCCTCCACACCAGCTCTCCGTGTCTGCGAGCACCAACTAAGCTGATGTGATGGGCCCAGATACGCTGGCTGGAGAGTCAGACTGCACTACAGGTCCATCCAGAGCACCCCAGGGAGTCTGGCTGCAGTTCTCCTGTCATGGGACTGAGTCCAAACCCTAATGCTATCCACACTTGTGCTGCGGGTAGGAGCACGAACTCCCTGCCCACTCATCCCTGCTAGAGCAGGTCAAGACAAAACCTAAATATTTGCAAGGCTCCAAAGCTCTGTAAAGCTGCAAAGCTTTGGTGTAGACTAAGTATAAACTGTTGTTTCTGTGTAACAACATGAGGCACAAATCTTTGGTGCTGGTAGACTTCAGGTTTGAGACTGCTCTAGGACCTGTTCATGTTGCTCCCATCATCTGTATGGTAATGATGCAGTGTTAAACCCCAAACTCACAAGATATGCAAGTACAAGTCTATCACAACATGTTAAATATGCTGTTCACCCGGAAAAATTGCATTTTCAATTCCCTTCTCAGCCATGCAGGGAGTCCAACTCAGCTCTCTAAATCCCTAAATTTCCAGTGAACTGAAAAAAGTAAGCAATATTTTCAGGGAAAAAAAAAAAGGAATAAAAAGCCACAGCTCACATTTGTACCCTGCAAGCAAAGTAAATCAAGGTCATGGAGCACTGTCAAATGACTATTTTTTTTTCCTACTTTTCGGTTAGAATGGGTTTTGGCACTGATTTTGGAAGGAAAAAACCTACCAATGAACAAAACTGATGCCAAAACTCATTTTTGAAAGTAAAAGATGCTAAGCTACAATAGGTGAACTGTATTACCAAAGAGGATGTCCCTGACAGATTCTCTCTATAACAGGACAACCTTTCCGTATCCTTTTCTGTCCCAAATCCATCATGGACTATATCAACTCCTTTTTTTCGCATTGTCTTACTTCTGAAGCAGGCAGAAATAAGACACTTTTTGAGTAGTTATATTTTATTCTAAAACAACCCAGTCAACCAACACTTGTGCATGTTGTTTCTTGTTTCATTTTATCGTTGCAGGATGGTACCAAGGCTATTTCTAACATGAAAGTCCTCAGATACTTTGCAGTGTCACTAAGAATTGAATGAAACTGGGACTTTACTAGAATACTGGTGTTAGAATATTCCTTAAAACAATATATAGATGCTAACATTTTAATGAGTTGTATGATTTCCAATACCTGGAATTATTGCATAATACCACCATGAAAACTGCACTGCACTTTGGAAGGAGATTGCCAAGGGATTTTTTTGATTTAAAGTCAATGAAGCCTTGCAACATGAGCCAGTTTCAATAGCTCAGGAAGACCTCACTGATCTTTAAGGCATTCCCCAAAGATTTAGTCATATTCTGCAAGTATCTCTCTGCTCCCAGACACGCAGTTGAGCTCAGTGAGGCCGCACTTCTAGGCCAGCAAGAAGTCATCACGTTGGCTAACAAGCAGCTGTGCTGTAAAAAAAGGCTGAAGTGGAATGAAAAGAAAAAACTGTCATATGTTCACCTGTGATAATCATGCAGCAGTGTCATGGGAACACACACCTGGATGCAAATGGTACTTCTTGACCTGCCCAAGAGTCCCCTGTGTATCACAGGGTTGTTTTGAATGATGGTTGGGTCAAGATGTGGTTGGAGGTCTCTAAACCTCTTGAGAGCCCTTAAAACACATACCTGAAATGCAGCAGCAGCATTCTAATACTACACATGATCTAGCTGAGTGATTTCTATTTGTGGTGATATAACTAAATTTGGGGCAATTTCAATTTGTGTTTTCCTCAGCAGGTTCATGGGGATTGCAGAAATAAGCCTTCCAAAATGGGATAAAACAATTCTGAAATCTGTTTCTAGTAAATTAATGTGTCTCATTGCATGAAAAAGACATTTTTAAAGTTCATGAAGACAGAACTCATTGCAGAATACTGTTGGCTGACCTTCACATGCTTCTACTCTGTGCCCCAAAAGGCATTATATTCATGTAATTTCCAATATGGGAACAATTTGAGTTGTAATTAGGCAAATCTCAGAAGGTTCCGCCACTGATTTGTTCATTCTTTCAATATTATTCTATAGGACACACCAAAAACATTACATTAGGTTCAAGCAGGAGACAATTAAGAAGACTTTAATCCTGTTACAAGGGTATGTAAACATATCATCACTTCATACTGGTGTTATTATACTTTACATACTGGGCAGATGGGTCATATTGGTGTTCTGGCATTTAGTATTGCACATGCTGTCTCCAAATATAACTTGCCATATTAACAGACACATTTCCCATTATAAGACCCATAGAATGAAGGTTTTCTGCTAGAAACTAATAATAAATCTGTCAAAAGAAGTAGTGACAAAGTTAAGAGACTGGGAAAACTTTTTTCAATAAGCCTTTTGTTATGATGAAAAAAAGTCAACAGATTAATATTACATTGAGGACAGGTTTAACAATATATAACTTTTATTTTAAAACTCAGTTCTATGATGAGGGGAAAGTACCACTGTCCTTCTTTGATATGCAATATTGTTTCATTCTCTTTTCAGGTTTGTAGTTTATGTGTCATTTCTATACCATTCATAAATACATAGTTTAAGCATAAAAAATATGTCTATGAGCTTGCATATATGAACACATATATGTATGTGTGTGTAAGGCAAGGGATATATAGGACCCATTACTGTAGGCTCTAGTTGAAAGTCAGACCTTTTGTACACTGGTTAGTAAGTTGAACTTAAAGATAGTGTGAAGCTTATAATATTTACTCAGTATCCATTATTGTATAATGCTTATCCTTTAAACTCAAAAAAGACCATTTCTTCTTCAAATTATGTTAAGAAATAAGAATAAAAGAAGCAAACTAATTGGATAGATATATTATGTTCTTTTTATCAGGTGATCAGTTACTATAATACCATAAAATATAGAGAGAATCATTCACCCTTACTGGGATTCCAAAGTGATTAATCTCTCAAGGTATCTATTTTAACAACTGGATAATATTAAAAATCAACTTAAAACAATGTGGAGTATTTTGATATCAGCATAAAATTATGGAGAAACATAACTGAAAAAAAATTAAATCACAAATTTTCTGTGAACAAAATGCTCTCAATATGGAACAAGAAATTGGGAGTGTTAGTACCCAAAATTTAAGATCTACTCGATGGAGCTTTAACACCAGTTTATATTCACTGCTGTGTTTATGTTCTAAATTTTGCAAGAAGATCACAAAGATTGATCTGGGTCTGTGAGTGATAGAGGATGGTTAAGAAACTGCAGAACAGGAAAGAGGAGTCTTGATGCCTCTCTTGGCATTCCTTTCCTGCTGCGAATAATCAGAGGCATAAGGACTTCCTAAGACAGAGATTATTTCTTCATGTTATTAGCCTTTGAGTACTCTTTTTCCATGAATTCATCTAATTGCTTTCTTAAATTCACAAAAACTTTCAAGATTATAAGTGCCGCACTTTAACTACGTGCTGTTTACTTTGAACTTGCCATCCCATAACCTTCACAGAAGTCCCTTCATGTTTCGCTTGATGATAAATGGTGAATAAACATTCCCCATTCACTAAAATCATGCCACATTTGATTCCTAACGTCTTCTACCCTCCTCAATCATCCAGCACACTAAATTAGCAAAACTGCATTTAGAGGATCAAAATGTACTGAAGTCTTAAAACTAACATTCCCTGACTGCTTAATTAGATTGTCTTTTAAAGTTCTAAGTATTTTCACCTCCTCTCTGAAAGAAATATATATTTTTCTGAACTGTGCTTCAGAAAGATGTGCCTCTGTTTTTTTGGGGCTGTGCTAGAGGATCAAACTACCAGGAAAATGGATAGCAAAAACAATTAATAGCACCACAGTGTGGTTACAATTCAAAGTGTGTAAGGTAGATGTCAGTTCATTTACACACCACATGTGTGTATGTGACAACTGTCAAAAATACTTTTTTAGAAAGAGAGCAGGTCGTGTAAATTTAACAGGTGAAACCTCCTCTGAAGCAGACATCCTTCAGGCATAAACCAGGCAGTGACTTAAACAAACAATTCTCTTCCTCCTCCACAAAGTGAATCATATCACACAGCTGGTATTTGGGCACCACTAGTTAAAAATGCGTCTGATTTTCCAGCTGTCTGTCACAGTCAATGTGATGGTAGCATTAGAGACCCAAGCCAGCACAAAATGGTGAGAACAAAAGAGCATGTCCTCCCTACCAACAGAAACACAAACAAACAAACAAAACCTGTTACTCATTAGGCTGGTCCATGATTTCCAGCTTGAAAAACAAAAAATATTTACTTCAGTTTTCATTGCTGAACTCTGACATGGACTGTCATGTGCAATTACACTCTGTAGGTGTTTGACTGAGCATTATTTCTTCACGCAAAAAGAAAACACTTTGTAGCTCTACCAGCCTGCCCTCGAAGGGGCTTTGTAGCTTCTCACTTTTTTTCTTTATAATACACAGCTCCAACTAAAATGTATTTAAGACAATAGTCTTCTCTTCATTGTTTTATTTGCAAATGGGCTCAGGCTAAACTCTTGACTGAAGCGGAGGCAGTATGGAAGTGATTAAACTTTTGCTCTCATTCAGGTCTGTGGCAGAGCGTAATGTTGAATTACCAGATTTGAAGAGCAGAAGCAGAAGGGAAAACAGTTATTCCCTGAAATGCTTGGTACTGGGGCCTCATGGGTGTCATGGAAAAGATGTGCTCTGAACTCTGGTCAGCAAATCACTGTTGCTTCCTCTGGGGTCTGCTTCAAGTCAGTTGGTGTGAGATGAAAGTGCCGCTGGGTGAGATGAGCTCTGCTGGAGAAGACATTTGTTGGGTGTCACCCATGTGCCCCTGCACCCCAGCCTGTCCTGTTCTCATCTGTGGCTCCACGTGCCAGAGATGCTCACTGGCATAAAGTCTCAAACCAACCAGCATCATCAAGCCCCTCAGGAAGCCTGGAGCAGTGTATTATCTCTCAAGCCCAGGAGGGTGATTCTTCCATAGCTGCAAGTTAATGCTGTCAACCCTTTCCTTTCTGCTGTCTCAACAGCCACAGTGTTGTCACCCACAAACACACACAGAATCCATCAAATGAGTTTTCAAGGTCACCAAAAGAAGAGAAAAATTAAAGATGTGCTTCAGTCAGATAGTTAGGGAATAGTGGTGGGAAGAAGAAGGTCTGGCAACCCAGATTGGAGCCTGCAGGGAGCAGGTTCCTTGTCTGTCCAGGTTAAGGAGATGTGAGAAGGCAAGGACAACTTAGAAGCACTAGCCAAAGTTTCAGACTCTGAGAAACCATTAAAATTTTTACCTGTCTTCCAGTCCTGGTGGTTCACTTTGCAAAAAAAGAAACTCAACAGCCAGACTATATCATGGCTGTACCTTCAACGTTGTCAGAGTAACACCATGGCCAGGTTTTACAACAAAATTGGAGCAATAGAGCAATGACACAGTTATTTGAGTATTTTGGTCAACATAAATGTTCCTGACATAGCTACAGGCAGCTGCAAGAATACTATTTTCTCAGGCCACAATAGTGAAGTCATTTTTGTAGGTTTTTTTCAGATAACTGAGTATAAGACCATGTGTTATATACATTTAGGATTTGGACAATGGAGGCATATACTCGAAACATATTTTAATTAGGATTGCACAGACTGTGAGATTAACAAATGCAGAGGAGTCAATGAGCCTATAATACTAAATTATTATTCATTTCATATTCAAAGAACTAGCAATTACCTGGACTGTGACAACAAGCATAAGAGTAGCTTGAAAGCATTTCTGTGTACAATTCAACCATGTGCCCCACCAATCTTATATTAGACCAATTCCATTTAAATGAGTGGGGTTACTAAAAGAAGACAACATACATATGGTAAACTAGGAATTATTAAATATTGGCTTAACACTTTTATACTTGTTCATATCAATATTGAGAAGATATTAATTTGCAAAACCAAACTGAAATTCCACAAGATCTTCCAGATCTAGTTTATCTTGCACGTAGACTTTTATATCTTGACTTTTTGTTGTTTCTGATTTTCTGCAGCTTTCTTAATTTTTAATGCACCCATAAAAGTGTATTGTCTAATATTCAAGATCCATCTTTCTTTGAATTCTTCTAACTTCTACATTTTTCTGCCTTGCTTGCTACTTAAGCAAATATACAACTTTTAAAGAATCTATCTTAAAAAATGTAATCAGTGCCTGTTTTTTTCTTATTTCATGTTCTCTTTGCATCACAGTAGAAGAAACAAGAGCCTCCCTGTTGCAGGAGAGCCTCAGACACAATGACTACATCCCTACCAATAAACTGTGCAGCTCCAGGCCCCATTCTCTGGCCCTGGGAGCAGAAATATGCTGTCATAACATGGCCACATGCATTTATTAAACTCTCCTGGCCTCTAAAATAGGGAGGTCATATCCAAATCACCTTTTTGATTGTCCCTGACCCAGGCTAACTCTGGACCAGGAACAGTATGAGAGATTTTCAGTAAGCCAAACCCATATGAAGGACAGCTTTGACATTTTAAGGACAGAAATACCAGCATCCAGGGCCAAGACCAGAGCTCTAGCACCACTGATGTGCCAGTACAGACACCAGAAAGGGATGTGGATAATTGCCCAAGAGAGATGGGTGACTCTTGGCTGTACCCCACAGCCAACACTAACATGAGTAGCCCCTCAAGAGCAGTGAAGGCTCCCTGGGAGTGCTGCACCAGGAGCCCAAGGATTCCCCTGCCCTTGGCGTGCTGTGCCCTTAATCCTGCTCAAATGTGTTATATGCTCTTTTGAGGAGGGTATAACAGCACCACAGCCCTCCTACTGTCCCATTTTATTCCTTGGTCAGTCCTGCTCTCCCCTTTTCCTCCACAGTGCCCCCCAGCCCATGCCACTTCCTTCTTCAGCATCTCCACACCTACAAACTTAGGCTAACAAAGACCTGACTCAAGACAAAGATTAATAAGGCTCAGCATATTCACAGTACATGGGCTCATGTCCCACTGAAGCCAAGAACTACAGGAAAATAACCAAAGAAAGAATACACTCGAGATTCACATCTGCAGCTTACTCTATTAGGGCAACATTGTGAGATTATGTTACTAACAGTGCCTGAAATATCTGCTGCTGAAAGATAGATTCATATTAACAGCATGTGTCGTTTGTTGGGAGCATTGTGATAATAACAACTATCACATTGCTAGATGTTTGATGCTTTATAAAGGCTATGTGTCATGCAGCAGCCTTATGTCATCAGTGAGAGAGATTGAAATGATACTTCTTGGCTTCAGAGAGGCAAGTCTAGCACTTAAACTGGAAAAGAGACAAAGTCACAGCATTTTACAATGTACTATCTACTTTCTTGGCTTTATTCTCCTGTCTGCAGGTGATACCTGTCTTTTGCCAGCTCACAAGGGCACTCCTGATGAGAACAAGGCAGATGAACCTGTTGCTGATGTCACTTGTGGGTGTCTTGCCAAGTTCCTGACATATCTGCATTGCCCAGCCAGGGGCCATCACCCCTCAGGCTAACCTGGCGACTCCCTCGAATCCTGCAGCTCAATTCCCACCCAGACTCCTCAGAGGGGCAGTACCTCATTTGAGGACAATATGGGGACTAATAAGTGTGACTTTCTAGCCTAGCAACCACGGCTATTTGCATGTAAAAAAGATGAGTTCTGGGCTCTGGCCACTGCTTGTGAGCTTCAGCAAAAACCACTGCAACAACCCATGGAGCAGCAGGTTACACCACCTGCTTCCTCCCTCTTTAGTCTTTTCCTGCTGCATCTAGCACTTTTTTCTACACCAGGAGCAGTTTCAAAAACAGGTAGAACTAGGACCTTCCATTCTTTCCTTCTTTCTGCAAATAACCTGATGGGAAGGATTTTTTCAATGAATGGACATGTAGGATAGTTCTTCACATTAAAAAAATCCTTTTCTACCAAAGCTTATCATATTCACATTTATTTTGGTTAGTAATAAATAATTATTCTGGCCTCATCATTAAATTATTTGGTTTGCTAATCTAGCGGTTTGCTCACAGAATTATTAAGTAATGATGTTAGGTATTTTTAACACAGCAAATTACTTCTCCGGGGGTGACCTTTTTAGGACTATCTTCTCTATAAGAACAGGGTAGATGTAAAGCTTAACTCACTGCAATAACTCCAGCTGGTTTTGGATCAAGAATCAACAGCCCTTACTACAGTCAGGCCAGACAGAAAATCTGCTGAGGAAAGTGCTTTCAAAGTGTCCTCCCAAGGACTGAAAAGAGCTGCCCAGTAATTTTCTTCAGAGCCACAAAAATATTACCACTGAAAAAGGAAAGTGGTAAGATGGAACACTTATTCAGAATAAACCAGAACTGTCTAATCCCTAGAACCCCTGGCATTTTTTGGGTTTTTTAGCCAGATCAGATACTTTTGGATCAGACACATTCTGCTGTTCGGATGCGTCTCAGAACCTGGGTCCTGGCTGCTGTTCCTCACCACGCCACAGCTCTGCACCATACATGATTTCACGGTTCTTTTCCAGCAATTAACATAACACCAAAGGGCAACGAGGGGTTGTGGCTGAAAATTAATGCTATAGCAAAGGCCCATTAATCACAGCTTTCTGCACGCCAAATTAACTACAGAAGGTAGTGCTGATAACATGACAAAAATTAACTACAGAAAGCTGCTAAAAAAATGTAAATACAGCCTAAGGTTTTGGAACATTTGCCTTAAAGAGATTTTAAAAGAGGAAAACAATTATTTTGGTTTAGCAAACAACCTGTCAACTTTTTTTTTTTATGCAGTATTAGAAGATTAGCCCAACAATATCTTAGAGGATTTTATTTTCTGCTTATTGTTTTTTAACCAGGATCTAATCTGTGAAGAAAAAAAAATGCTTTCATTTCTGATGCAGTCCTGCTGCCTACAGATGTGCATTTATTGTCATTAATAAACGATTATCCACTACTAGACACATAGGAGAGAATAAAAACCAACCTTCTCAATATAATTAATGGTACTAGTTTTCAGTTTAAAATCACAATGTCCTTAACACTGACAAGAGCTTGTATCTTTTGAATAATGGAAAAATTCACTTTGGGGTTTTATGCTGAAAAAAATGCCAAACACTTTTGTTCATGATTCAAAAGTCACTGAAGTCTGTGTAAAGACTTGGACTTTGGATCACATTGCAACTTTTCCCAGAAGGATTCCTTTTCCTGGGGTGGAAGAAAGCAACCACAATGTATAAAATTAACTCATACAGACTGCATAGAGTGGGCTTATCTCTGAAAAGAAACCACACAAGGCACAAAAGACCCTTAGTTTGCAATTTCACGTTTGCAAGAATTTCGTATAGTAACTAAATAAACAATATTCCATCAAGTGGAAGATTTAAGCTGATTTTTCCAGGAAGCAAATTAACATTTCTAAGGACTTTGTGCAGGATTCACATGCCACTTTTGCACATCTAAGACTTAAGTATCTAAGTCTGAATTAATCCCTAAGCTCCCTTTAGGGTCAAAAAGAGAAGGAGCCACCTCCAAGAAACTATTTAATTTATCTTACAGCAGGCACAGCAGTCAGGGCTATGTGCTGGACATACCTAATTCTCTGAGAGCTCCAGGGGAATATTTCCTTTTCCAGATACAACCTCAGGTCTGTGCAGCTGGACTTGATGAGTCCCACTGTAATAATGAGCACTGATGCTTAGATCAATAAAGGACACAAGTATGTATCAGCCAAAGGAAAAGAGATCTGTGATTTTCATCTGCACACAGAGTGAATGAGAAACTGTGATTTTGGTCAAGATCTAAAAAACACCCACTTGTATGCTCACTCTTTTTATACACTATTGTGAGGAAAACTATGAAGAAAAAATGTGGATGGGAAAGGAGAAAAATTGAAAAAATACAAGATTTTCTACAGAACATCTTTACTTTGAGAGTGAAACTCAGTAGAATTCCATTCTCTGCTGAAATTAAATTCATCATGCAAGAAAACAAATTGAAAACACTCTCAATGCTAATTCTTCACAAACATTAATACAAAGCTCATTTCTTAAATGGAAAAAAAACACTTTTTAGAAAATTTCTTCAAATTAAAAAAAAAAGCCTGACACAAAAGTTTCTGAAATCCAAAGCAGATAATGTCTGCATGTGTGTGTGTGTGAGAGAGAGAGGGAGGAGACAGTCCATCTGCCTTATCAAAAATTATGCAAAAGATTCAAATCAGACCCTCACATATGAGGCAAAACCAGATGTTTCAGCCCACAGAAAGCTTTTCATAAAATGCTTGAGGTTTTGTTTTTCTTCCAATGCAAAAATGAAAATAAATAGTCATATTTTTTTAGGAGGTAAACAGAATTCACCAGAAAGCCTTTTTTTAGCCTGAACTTTTCTGGTTCTTAGATACTGCAGGCACTTAAATACTCACAGCCAAAGGGATGGGGAATGGCAGAGACAACTAACCATCACTGGAACCAGTGCAGCGTTTAATGACATTTTTGCGTAGGGTTATCCAAGACAAATGGTGAAAGGAGGAAGAGGAAGGGGAAACAGCCTGGCAGAACCCCTGTTACTCACCCCAGTGTGAATGTAGAACAGCTCCCCCGCCCTCAGAAACATTCCTCTGGATTTACACTGGAGTAAATTAGAGAAGAATTCACTGCAATAATATAAAACTGTTTACAGTTTTAATAGGGAAAAAAGGTTAAAAATACAAAGGGAACAGTGAAGCATCTTTTTCATATTACCAGTGTTTTTAAAACTTTATCAGACTCAAATTTAGCTTCTAAATGTAGGTCAGAATCAGAACCAGGTTTCAAATTTGCCAGCCCGCCCATGTTTTGTGCTTTCTGCTAAAAAAAGAGGGGTAAGTTTATTAAATCAAAGTTCACGGAACTGGAATCTATAAACCCAAATTTATATATCCACTCATTGTTCTGTGTTGATTTGTTTTGTGATGATTTGTTTCAGTGTCTGAAAGAGAAACTGTGGAAAAGTGGAAAAAGAAAATAAAGGAAAGAACTTCTCAGCACACCCAAATGCTTCAGGAGAAGAAATGTGTAGAAATTTATCTAACTCAGAGTAAGTTTATTAGTCCTGTGAGAATGCAACACAAGTGTTATATTCCTGTAAAATTTGAAGGTGACTGAATAACCTCATGCTGGAACAAATACAGACCCATTAAAATCCCTGGGAACCTCTCCATTGACTACAATAGGCTTTACATCAGGTCTCTTCTCCTTTTTTAGGCAAGACAACACAAGATGGGGTGAAATTCTATCCCTAATGAAGTCAATGGGAGTTTTGCCACTGACTTCATTTGGACCAGGATTACACTCCTCCTCCATTATCAGAATATGAAGTGTGTTTTCCGGATATAATCTCCTGGTTGTAAAAGAAAACAGGAACAAAAAAACTGCAGCACCATCCAAAAGACAGCAGATATTATGGAATTACAATATTGCCATGTTTCCAAGTGGTGTGAGATAATCTAAGGAAAAAGGCTGATGGAACATGAAGCAGTACAAGTGTGTAGTAAAGGCTGCATTACCCAAATTACTTGTCAATGCTTGTTTATACTGCAAGCTGTAACATAAAAATTTTGTGACAAATAAGAAATCAGGAGTCACATTTCTAGAAATCCTGCCCTACCTACGCACTTCTGTTGGCATTTCTGTGGTTGGTTATCTAGTTAAAGTTACACAAAAAATCTCAGACACAAAATGTTTGCACCTGATTTTCCATTCCAATTCTTCCCTCTTCATGCCCAAATAAATTTTTAAAAAATCCTCCAACCAACCCTTTTTCCTTAAGTCATCTTAGGTATGGATACATAAAGAAAACACGGCATGTTTTTCTGGCCTATCCAGTGTTGTGTGTTGTTGGGCCTTGTGCTTTTGGGGGGCAAGAGCGGGGTTGTGCTTCTCTCAGAGCAGCCTTTGCAATGCTTATCACAGGGTCACATAGTCATTAGTCTGGGACAAGGGATGCGGGGAGTGAGGGCACATCTCTCAGAGCTCACCCCTGGCAGTGTAAAGCTCTGGTTAAAGCACAGCTCCAGTTGGGACACAGGTGCTATTCCAGACAGACGAGGAGGTGCAGCAATGCCTGCCCTGGTGGACAGCTCTCCTGACCTCCCAAATGAGCTTGAGCCTGACCTCATTCTCTCAGAGCAAACCTGGGAAACACACCAGAAAGCAAAAAGGCACGTCACAAAGTGAAACATCTGAAACTTGTGTTGGTCCAGAGGCAGGCACATGAGAAAGGAAACACAGAATGCTCTCTCAGCACAGCCTGCAGATCACAGCCTGCAGACTGGGCCCCAGATGAGCACAGCAGGAGGCAGCTGGCAATGTACTGACTCATGTATCCATTGACAAGTAGCAGTATTAAAACAGGGCGTAAAGATGCCACAACTCTGCATGAGCAGTTCGTCAGCCAAGGCAGACACAGGCGAGAGCATCAGCAGAGCCAGCAGTTCCCAACTGGAAAGGCATGATCCTAGAGCAGATGCATGGCTGTGTGGAGACCAAGGCTCTATCCATACCAAAATAAATGAGGGCTTTGACTTCTCCCACCAAACTGTGCCTGGGGAGGGCAGTCAGCACTTGCCAGGGGCCACGCTGCCAGTTTCACAGGAGGAACTGGGTGGTCTCAGCCCCCCAAAGTCCTCCCAACTCCCTCCCAGGCCACCATCCCGGTGCTGATACTACCAAATGGAGTTGCACCACCTGAGGCTAATGGCAAAAGAAACACAACCACAGACAGCAATCCAGGTCCGTGACTTTCTGGGCACAGAATCTCTTTGAAGAGAGAGATAGTGGCAGCAAGTCTGAGAAACACTGAAAAAAATCAGGAGGAGAGCAGAGCAGAGAGGCCAAAACAAAACATGAGGTCAGAGGCAAGGAACGTGGAGTCCAAGAGTAGCTGGAGGTCAGGCTACAAGGTGTGCTGAGAACAGGGCCACTCTGAAATTATTTTAGGATTCAAGAACACATCTGGAGTCATGAGGGCATGATGGTGACTTCAGATGGTTTTCTGTGACATCCTGGACTCTTCAGGGCTCACAGCAAAGCCAGACTGAAGAAATCCACAGGGGAAAAGCATCAAACAATCCAATGTGAGATGACAAATGGAAAATTAAGAAAAGGGACTCTATTTGTCAGAGTTATGTTTCCATAGAAAAATAGCTGTTGGTTTAAATACCAAAGGCCAGCTCATAGTGGGCACAGTTTGCAAGTGTTTTAAACTGCTTTAAACTAGTATTTAGGTCTCCAGACTTAAGCATGATGCCCTGCAACATCTCAGCTAGGAAGGACCCCAGCTTAGAGCAGACCCCTCTGGAGGGCAGCACGGGGGCTGCTGAGAAAACTGCCAGCACCTGATCCTTCCCTGCCAGGCAGCAGACAAGTGCACAGCCCTGGGTTTGCAGTGTCACTGGGAGCAGGGTGAGCAGGCCTGTGACAACACATTTCAGCAGATCCAAGGATGGGCACAACAAAGCTGGCAGTCAGGTGACAGTGCTGGGCTGTGCTTCTCACCAGGGCCATATTCCAGGCTCCAACAGGGGAGATGCAGGTGGATGCACAAGTGTCTGAGGGACACAGAGGGCTGCACTAGTCCATCTGAGGATGAACCAACATGCTCAACAGTTTGCCAGTATCACTAATTGTGGATTGACAAATATGCAGGCCAGTCTGAAAGCTTTGTTTTTTCCCCACACTTTTTTCCTGGATGTGATTTTGGCAGCTAGTTCTCTGGTAATCATATGTCTTAGTCACTGTCTGTCACTTTTAAGCCAGTGTTCTTTCACACTGTAATTGCATCCCATATGTAAAGTTACTCCTAAAAGCTGCCTTTGATAATTGCTTTTTCTTCTTCACACGGGGTGAACATTAAAGACCCCGGCACAAGTGAAACAATAGCCTGTCAGGATTCCTTTCTGAGGCACTCCATGGATGGGATCCAGTTGGCCACTCAGTATATTTACCCACCCAGCCCAGCTCCAAGGTAAGCACCTACACTCATTGCAAGAGTGGTGACAGGCTTTATTTACTTTTGCTGTAATGGAGTGGATTCTGCCACAAAAACGACCTGTGTTAACAGTGGGGGTATGCATGGGACAAAGATTGACACTGTAGTAGTGCACTGTAGATCACAGGGATCTGCTACAGGAGTCATGATACAGCAGCAAAAAGTAGAGAAAAATCACTTTAATTGTATGCTAAAAATAGTAATGCCTCATGCTTTGCTAAGAACCTTATGAAATGTGGCCAGCTGTGGAATTTGCATTTTAAAGCAGACCAAAAGTTGGAAATGTTTTAGAAAATGCATCTTCCATCAAGAAATGTAAAGAGTTCAATCAGTTTAGGCCCTCTAAAACAGAAATTCGAAAGTGTCTGAAGTGGAGAGTCATGATATGAGGCACCTTAACTGTATCAGAGAAAGGCCCTAGAAGATTGATTGGCTGAAAGTGCAAAGTAGAGAAACGTAAACTGAAAATAGGACACAAATTCCTTAAAGTGAGAGAGCAATTAATCACTGAAATGTACTACCCAGGGAAGTGATAAATTCATCATCACTTGGAGCCTTTAAATTCAGATTGAATGTTTAAGTGACATGTTCTAGTTGTCCAGCAGTAAGTTAACAACCACAGCACCATTCATTTGTCTGAATGTAAAATAATTCCAGTTCCTTACACTGCAAAAATCTTGCCTGCAATTAGGTGGCACTTGTCACAGAGTAGATCAGATACACTGGGACAGCGGTTCCTTTCAGCTTCATTTAAATTGGGTTTTCTGGTCAAACCCCTAACTTGGCTGCTACATATCAAGCACCTTTAATATGTACAGTTATGCTGAAAGCAAACTTTGCAGATAAAGAGAAACTAAGGAAAAAAAAAGCATATGTACAACCAACAGAGTTAATTTGTAACAACAATTCAGGCTCTGGAATGTCTTACCTTCTCAGCTCCAGCTATTCAGTCTTAGCACTCAAATAATTAATTATAGGAAGTTTTTGCTTATTTTATTTTCTAAACCTATGAATCATTTGTTGGTGAATTCATAAATCTCACTGCTTCAGAGAATAGAATATAAAGGTTTCTGTACTTTGTTAATCAGAGAGACCCAAAAGGCTTTACAGATTAAATTTAGCTTTCCCTGGTTGACTGAGTGCATTGCCATAAATGGATATTTTCAATCTGTGGAGCTGCAGTCCCTGTTGACCACACTAGAAGAACGTCCTTTATAATGGAAGAGATGGTGGGTAGTATTATAAGGTAAATCAGATAAAATTATAAAATAAATCAGATTAATAAGTTAACTCAGACCTCTGACAGTTCAAGACAGAGTTTTGGTGTGCCAGAAATGTAGAAAACCTGAACATGCATGGGTAAATGCAAAGAGCAAAATCCAAAGGAAGCTTTTGACAAAAGAGGGCAGAAGGTTGTGAGCCACCACAAATGTCCAAGGGAAAAAAGGGGATGATGAAGCAGCTGCCTGTTAAAGAGAAACAAATCTGTGAAGTATTGGTAACTCTTTATATGGATAAAGGTGAGTTGAATTCTGAACAATGAAAGAGAGCTGGATTAGGAACTGCAGGTCATGACCAGTTTCTATTTATTTCATGTAGGCAAACACAGTACAGGCCAAAGAGCAAAAATATTTGGGTATTTCCAAACAGTTATATTTTGACACTGGGAAAACACAAGAGAAATGTGGTAATAGGAAAAATGTGGACAAAAAATTATGAAAGACAGTGGAGAGTTCTTCAAGAACTTGTTAGATGACCAGGCCACACATGACCAATGGAAAAAGAGAGCAGTACCTTAACATTTTCCTCAGTTCAGTGATGTACTGAATGCCTGGAATTTCAGAAGTTTTATTCAAGAAATAAGACATCAAACACAAACCAAACCATAGAGATTAGCTTTTGTAAACAGCAGAAGGTGTGTAACATGGGCAAAAGATCCTAAAGGAAAATGTCATAGTTGGCAAAACTGGTTGAAAGAAAAAAATTAAATATAATGAGATCAAAGAAAATGAATGCAGATTTCTCAGTGACAGGGGCAAAATTCTAAATGGAAATAACTTTTAAAAATAAAAATTAAATAAATATTTTTTTTCTATTTGACCATGATGTGCTCTTAATCAGCCAGGTATGATCAGTCATTTTTTTTTAATTTCAAATAAGGAAAAAGAAGAGAAAAAAAGGTACAAAATAAGGAACTGGATAATGTCTCGTAGGGATGTACATTTTAAAGCCATCGGCTTGATAACTTGAACTCAGGAGTCATAAAAGACTTGCCTAAAGAAATCACTGCTCACTTGTTGCTTATTTTTACTAAATCCCAGAATACCAAACAAGTCTGAAAGCATAAGACGAATGATCACCTTGTGCAAACATTTGAGAGGAGCAAACTACCTTCCAGAGTTACATTACTGAACATCCTGACATCGACCTCAAACAAAAGAATAAAAAAAGCACATATGGAATTTAACTGATAACAAAATAAAGGAGAACAATATAATGAATGCCAGACAACATGAAATGGGTTATGGAAAATAGTGTTACTTAAACAAACTTGAGTTCATTCTCTAAGAATTTTTTTTGGATAAATTTAACTGTGTAGATGTAATAAAATTTTATGGAGTGTTTAACTTGGTACCACACAATATTCTGATTAAAAATCAGCAGTATATAGTACTAAGAAACTGTATACAAAATATATTGAAAATTAGCTAACTGATATAAGCCAAAGTGTTTGTAAATAACGTAACAAATAGGACTGTCTCTAGGAGGGTCACAAAATGATGGCTATAAATATGAGACGTACACCATACTATCCTCAAGCATTTGAAAGGAAATTTGAAATTACCGCTGATATTTTTTATGGATGATTTAAAAACAGTGAATGGCAGACAAAAGTGGGGAGAGGGCAAGCAGAGTGAACCGTAGTGCCCAGTAACCTGTGTATACTAAACAAAAGGCTTTTCATAAATTCATACGTGCAAGGAGAAAAAGAATGGGCTGTTCCTATGGAACAGGAATGTTCTTTGGATAGCAGCAGTTCTGAGATGGATTTTAATGTTCTGATGGGCCACACTGAGGTCCTGGCATCAAGTAAAACGTACTGCTGAAGTCCTGAGAAACCTGCTCAGGTGCTGCTATCTAAGATTAAATTCCTCCTGTATCTTTGGTGGGGCCAAAGCCATCACTCTGAATAAAATTTTGACATTTTAAAAGAACATTGTTTTACTCTTTTCCCCACTCCTCACACACCCAGAAAACACAGGCAGAGACTGAAGAACCCTACTTCATATACCACCAACACATTATTAATGATGATTTAAATTTTGGTAATTTGATGGTCATATACCACAATCTTATGAAAATAAAGTAATGGATTGCACAGAGAATCCTTAACCTATCCGAATACACCCAGAAAATTATTGTCAATAGCCAAAAGAAAACTGATTTCCAGTTAAGTTTTTGAGTAATTTTAGATAGATCTAACAACAAAAGAAACAACACATGAAGAAGGTGAACCACTCTTGAAAGGAAAGTGTAGGAGCTTTGCTGTTCTATCTGTGATTCAGCCAAATGGGACTTTTGGGCTCAGAAAGGGGTTAACTGAGTTATATGTAAGGAGGCCAAACTAGATGATCTCATGGTCTCTACTGACTTTAAACACTATGGAAAAGGACTTTGTGATTGGAATGAGATGTTCTCAGATGGGCAATCCCAAATTGAGGCATTAAAAATACATCACTGCAGAGGTTCTATTAAGCGCATGGAAAGCTGCTGAATTTAAACTTTTGTAACTTCAAAATTACAGATCCAAATTTCTTAGATTTTTGTCAGTTTATTTTATATTCCCTTTGAGGCAGGATTATTTCTCGCCTATCTATAAAATACCTCATGCTGAAGCTACTTGGAATTTTCTTTTCTCACCGTGGAAAATTCTGACTTTTCATCAGAAAAATGAAAAATAATAATAAAAAAAATCGATTTTCAGCCAAAATGCTATTTTTCAGGGGAAACTTTTTTTCCCAAGAGTGATCATTTCTTCACCAAAATAAATTACTCTGTCAAAAGCAAAACCTTCATCCAAAAACAATTTTTATGGAAAATTTTCAACCCACCATATCTAGAATATTGGTGGTGCTCTAAATAAACAGATCAAAAACACATTCATTGTTATCAGTTGCACGCCAGATAAAATAAATGATTCCTTCACTTTACCCTGAAACTTATTAAATTTGACCTTTGTGGGATGGCTTTAAAAAAATAAAGATTATCTCTGGTTTGTATTCTGTAGTTATGAAACTGGACCACCTTTTTATCTCCTATCTCTCCACAGGATGATCAACATTTGAAATTTACCTTAATCTATAAAAAAACTAAATGTGATTTGTTTCCTACGTGGGGAAAAGCTAAATAATCTAAGCGTGCATATCTCACCACTATTGATGGAGCAGTGTTTCCTGGGGAGCAGGAAGATCTGATGTGCTTCACACCACAGGGATGACCACACAACTGGGTGGCAACAATGGACACTGACTTCAAATGTATTCACTGGAAATTAAGAAATATACTGCAGGGTGAATACATCTACAATCATCTGCAGTGTGGAAAGAACTGGACTAAATTCCTCCATGCCTGTTTCCTACTTTGATTTCTAGTTAGCTTGCCTTGGCTAATTTGTGTCAGAATTCATATTATTTCCTCTGTGGTCAGCCTTCCATTACAGTCACTGCTAAGGAATAATTTTATTCTGCAGATTACGTGGTGACAGTACAGTACATTTCCAGATCAGAGTGTTTATAATAATAATTTTACTCTTACTAAAACCAATACAGGTTGCCTCATGACCTTTGCTTCTAAGTAACAAAAGCTTTTTGAGTGATGAGTGACAAGAATTTTCCAGGACAGGATCTCCTTAAGTTCACATATTTTAACTGTGCAAGTAAAAATGAAAAGCACATAGGTCACCTGTAGCATAGTGCAGTGCACACAACTGTCACCTGCTAGAATTCACTTGACCATTATCCCTCTAAGCTAGTCTGAATCCCATTGGTTTCATTCCTACAGGACAAAAGTCAGAGCAGTCTAAGAGTCATTGTTCCAGGCTCCAAGAAAAAATGACAAGATGAAATAATGAAAACCACACGTAGACATGTCTAAGAGCACATGCAGGAAGACAAAGTGAGCTTTAAGATCTTCTTCGATAAGCCTATTGCAGTTGGCTGACACAAAAATAAAGAAGAAATTAGGTTTTGCCACTCCTTTAAGTAAAAGTAATAAGGAGGCTGGTGGACACCCAGTTCTTTTCTAACATTATTCATACCAGAGAAAAGAGCTGGGTGTCCACCAGCCTCCTTATTACTTTTACTTAAAGGAGTGGTAAAACCTAATTTCTTCTTTTTCTCATTCAGTGACATGTCATGTCCAGAGATTTAAAGGAATGTCTAAATGTCTAGGAGGAAACAGGTCTGGGCCAAGGATTTTTCAGGTCCAGTGTGGAAAGGTGGAGGACTTATCTCCAGAGGTGATTTCATCCTGCTGATGAAGGTCATGGCTCCTGGGATGGATGACGGCGGGCAAGCTCCAAGGGACTCTGAGGCAATTGTGCTCTGTGAAGAGGTGGCCTTGAGCTCTATCATCTTCTTTCTTGTAGCTGTCCATTGGAGAGACCCATAAACCTACAGATCAATGACATTCCACACCAAGTTCTTGCACTGCCTTTAAGCATTAGCTACCCACAGCTGCAGAGATACACGCAGCAGGCCCTGAAGGCCGACCCCACATACCACCCACAAAACAATCCATCCCTGATTGGATGGAAAGGGAAAAGAAAAAGTTTTGAAGAAGCAAAAGAAAGAAAATGGAGGGAAAAATACAAGGGGTGAAACCTTGGCCCTTCCATAAGTGAGAGCCTTGCTACTGGTTGCAGCTCTTTCCTGAGCTAGGCTTTGTCCTTTTGAGGACAAAGCTGCCCACAGACAAGTGCTGAACACCACAGAAAATCTTGCTCATATTGCTCATCTCAAATGATTTTCCAGGTGGCAATTCATGAACTTCAGGAAGGATGAGATCCTGAGCACACAGACATCAGTATCCAAAGAGTGCCCAGTACAGCAACAATGACACGGGAGGGAAAACTGTGCAGCAATAAGTAACTGAAGTGTTTATGCCATGGAAGGGCAAAAAAGGGAGCCAAATGTGCAGCAATGCACCTGGCCAATCCCACTCCTCACACAATGGCTATAGGCCCAGTATAGTCCCTTGAAATTCAGACTGCCATTGTAAATTCAGGGACGAAATCAATCCCAGTTGCCAGCCATGAGAGTTTGGAAGCTCGGACAGAAACCTCAGTGGTACCACTGATGCCAGCCTGTGGGCGTGGAGAGGTGCTTTCAAACCAACCCACATCTCTCCTTCACAAGCAGCTTTCACCAGCAGCCCAGTCTCTGAAACAACACTTTTCTTGGCTTCTGTCAGAGATTTGTTTGCCTCAAGAAACCTCAAGGTTATCCTCAAGGATAAAGTTAAAATTTTCTCTGCAGTTACTCCCTGCCAGTTTATGCTCAGTACAAATTGCAGACCTCAAAATTCTGGATGAATCCAAAGAGGCAAAGTCAAAGAAAGGGGGGGGGGGGGGGNGGGGGGGGGGGAAGAAATGTTCTGGCAACCATCCAGTCACCAATGGAACTGGAGGGAACCCTATCATATGAATCATTCAAAAATAAGATCAGTCTGGACACAGCCCTGGAAAATGTACCGTGGGGAACAGGCTTGTATTGGCGGGGGAATGAACAGGATGAGCTAATCCTGTAGGTCTCTTCCATCTCTGGTTTCTGAGGGCCCAGTCCTCAAGGGACCTTGCAGGTTGGGCTCTTGCCATGTCCCATTGCTTCAAAGAGCATCAACAAGCACGAAGATAAAGCTAGGATCACATTATCACAGATTAACAAGCACCTTTGCAAAGGTCTCCCAGGAAATAAGACCTGATCTAAAAAGTCAGAGTGGTTTTGAAAACACTTGATGAAGGGTAAATGAGAAAGCATCTCTTCTTTGATCAGACAGAGGCTCAGGCCTCAAAAGCCCTATCTGATACTGTGCCTGTTTGGGGCTGGGATTTTAGTTCAATGTATCATTAGAGACAAGGCCCAGCTGTGAAGCTTGGAGCTGGAGACAGTCTACTATGGTATCTGTTTACATCCAGAAATTTGGGTTGAGACGTTATCTAGTCAGAAAACACTGGCAACCTGCCCCATGCTATTCCAAAAAAAGCTCTGGATATTGCTAAGTCCAAACATCAATAAGACATCTTTTTGGGAGAAGATGATGGAATAGAAAAAGACTCTGAACCTTCTTCCCAGTCACCGCTTCAATAAACTGAAGTGTCAAGGGATTGCTGTGATCAATATCAAAACCTTCTCTTCTCTGCTCATTTTCAACTTGCTGTGAGTAAATTTGTCTGGAGAGGTGAGAACAGGCTTTCATCTACCAAGGCCATGAAATGAGCTACGAGATGTGAGGTTTGTGTCTGGTTCTAGTCATCGCTCACTTTCTCTCCCAGCTCCTTAACTTCTCTTTGCAATGGTTCTAAAGGAAGCACTAGTGCCTACTTTTTGCAAAATGCTTTTGAATTCTCAGCTAACTGCTGCTTTCTCAGCGTGGAGTGTCAGCACTGCTAACGAGGAGGAAGGAGAGGAATCGTGGAGGGTGGTGTAAGTGGGTAATGAGACAAAACCATCAAAGGGATATTTTAGGCTGGAAATCAGGAAAAAATTAACAGTGAAGACCATTAGACTTAGACTGTGGAATAGGCTCCCAGAGGGAAATGCTGGCAACCCCACCACTGAGTCATTTCAAATAAGACTGGACAAAGCACTAGAAAATACACTGTAGGGAACAGCCCTGGGCTGACCTTCAGGGAGTGGAGAGGAGGAAGGGAGGGAAGTGGACTGTGTGACCTAACGGGTCTTTTCCACCCCTAATTTCTATGAATTTGTAACTGGCTAGTGAGAAAATGTGATGTAAGGGCAGCCTGCAGTGATTGGCAGACTAAATGAAGGTCAAGAGTAATTTTTTGGATGCCTCGAGCACAGTGCGTGTCCCAAGCACTGACCACACTCACTCGGCATGTTTAGCCACCTGGCAGCTCTGCTATAGCCAACCCAAATAGTTCATATAAAATTGAAGCGAAACAGCAAACAACCATCGTTCTCAGAAATGTCAACTTTTCCTGGGATTTCTTTTTCTCTCATTTCCTTTTTTTTTTTTCCCCAGACAAACCAAAAACAAGTGATTGAGTTGAGGTACTTGCTGAGTGAACTCAGCCTGGTCAAGGCTGACTGCTGTCTGGTGGAACCATTGCTGGAAACAAGCATTTACAAGAGTAAAGTGCACCTGCTGAACTTGGATACCAGTTCAGGCTACTCCTGGGGCTGCAGACAGCTTCTCAAACTTGATAGGCCATCATAAACATGGGCTAGAAATCCTTCTTGTCCCCACACAGAAAGACATGCTTCATTCTAGGCTATCCATGTTCCCTTCTCAGTGCCTTTTTTTCAGAGATGGAAATAAAGCTGCACCTGGAAAGTCCTGACTAGATCTCATTCCCCTACACTGCCAAAAACAGTCTCCTGTGATTACCAGTGTTCTCTTGTTCCTGTGCCCACAGTGATATTCACTGACCCACACGTGCTAGCTTTGTGTGCTTTGCTGGTGTGTTTGGATTGCTATTCCTGATCTTCCCTCGATCTCTTCCAGGTTTGTCTGCTGGGAGGAAGCAGGATGAGTCTTGGGTTTAGCTAATGCAAGAGAGCACTCTAACTGGCAAAGGATCTTGGTAAAGCACCCGAGAGGAAAGACAGGAATAAAAAACATGGGCAAGAGGAGGTGGGGAAAGTGGAATCAGCCAATAGAAGAAAGGGAGGCATGACTAACTGGGGTAAGCAGAAAGGGGGTAATTGCCAATGGAAGGAGCATCTAGTGGAGCAGTGAAAAAGCCAGAGGCGTAGAGTTGATACACAAGTGGTCGCACACAATTGAAATCTTGGGAGGATTTTCATGCCCTTGCCCTGGAAGGTTGCCCAAATTTTATGCCAGCTTTTGTTAAGGCATTTTTATGGCCTCCAAGCAGTAAAATCTTTGTACTGGAAGCACTCAGAGTGGAACCTGAGGGGCCTGCATGGTACCTGTGTGCAGCCAGCCCGACGGGCCCTTGGCTTTCACTGGAGATGTTCCGTGGGGAGTCGGACCTGAGGAAGCAGCAGCCCCAAACTCTTGCTGCACAATCCAAGGACAACCAGGAGTGTGTTCTCTGCTCCATTCCCCATCAAAAGCAAACATCACAGCTGGCTCCACATCACCCCAGGAAGCAGATATCCCTTTCCATGGTCCTCAAGTACAGACAGGGCAATGAAATTGCCCCTTTGACTGTATGCCAAAGGATGCTTCCCTCTGCCAGTTTACATTTCAGCCACAAGAAATGGAAAGCAGGGAACAGGGCAGCTTTACTTTCCTCCTTTTCTTACCTAGCAAAGAATCCACAGGTTTATTTTTCTTACCTGTGGTTTTATTTGTCAGTCCAAGAATATCAAATCAAACATAGGTTTTGGTCTGGATGGATCTTGAAGGGAAAACGATACTTTCTTTCAACATTTTGTAGATCACAAGAAGTTAAGCAAGGGCTGTAATTACAGTGGTATAAGCAGCAAGTGATGTGGGCAGAGAGATCAGATGATGACTGTCAAAATTAATTATGTGCAACAGGACCAATTGACCAGAAGCTGCCATAGGAAAAAAATGAGCCAATATGCACTGCAATCTGCACAAAATAGAAAGCATACTCTGCAAATCTGGGGGCGAAAGAAGCTATATTGCCTTATCATTGATGCATTCTGCAGAAGGACACATAAAGGTACAGGATGTCAGAATCTTGTCCAGCACCTGGTTTTCACTATTTGCTTGTCAGAGAAGAGCCAAAACAACTGACTTTCATAGGAAGGCATGACCTAAAGTTCATTTAGTCATTGTTTAAAATTAAAAATGCCAGGTTGTATTCAGGCTGTTAGTCTGGGGGAAAAAAAAAGAAGACCTTTCAGAATCCCTCACAGGGACAGAGCATGAAGATTCCTCTTTTGGTGTGGGCCTGTCTTTTATGTTTATGCCTCTGAAGTACAAAGGGAGAAGTCTACAGCCACACTAACAGTTTTCAAGTTTTTGTGGCTAGAAGACCTTTCCCAGCAGAGATCCTGTGGATCTCATCTAGGAAACATACTTAATGTGTGACCTGTTGGAATCTGCAGAGAAGAGGCTGAAACCCAAATTCTTTACAGTGAGGAAAACCAGGACTTGTCTCTTCACCAAACTACACTTTCAGGGTGACAGCATTCCAATATGGTGGTTAGGTTTGTTGCTATTCCCAAGCTTTATCTTCTTTTTGTCAGACAACATCAACGTCTTTGGCCCATAACTCAGAAAGCAGCTAACACCTGTTTTCACACCAGACATGGCTGGACATCCAAACTAAGGGCCCCGGGGAGCTCATTCGGCACCAGCCTTGGCCCTGTTACTAACTTTTCATGTAGTTTCAGCCAGATCACATCAACTCAATATCCCCCTCCAAAGAAGCAAGGATATGATTTCTCCTTTTGCTCATATCTCTGCCACCACAGCTGCTACCAACACCTCTAATAAACCTCTCTTCACAGAAAGTCCTCCTCTGGACCAAGGCTTCTCAAACAAGGTCAGGCTTTCATTGGAGAACACCTCAGGTCTTCTCATGCACCTGCTGTTTGCTGCTCTTGAGCACAGTTTCCAAGCAAGAATCACATTATGATTCTGTCAGACCAAGAACAGGATATAAGAGCAGACATGAATCTCTGTCTGCCCAAGATGTAATGAGAAATTCAGTTTCAAATTTATTGAATATCAAACAGATAGAGGAAGAGGGTACTGAGCTGTTTCCCATGGTGTTCTCTCTCTACCTGAAGAAAAGGCTTATAGATATTTTGATAGAAAAACTCCCCTTTTTCCTTTTCAATCAACAAAACATAAGCCTCTTGCTCATCAGCGAACTATGCTGGAGCAGACTGTTTTGCATTTAGTAATGAATTGCATACCATCTTTAGATAGAGATCTTTTGGCCTCATTTTTGGCATCTCTGAGGAAATATGCTCTCCACCTGCTCTCTGTCCAGTGCAAACACCATTCCCACAGCATGTTTCACTGCTGCAGACAGATCCTGCCACCTAGTGCATCCAGATATGTACTAGCCCCATGGCACACCTGGAACAGCTGCCTGGACCCCCACTCCTCACCAGGGATGACCAGATTTCTCCATAACACCCCTTTCCTTCAGTTGCTGAAGTAAAAACACTAACACCAGAAGCAGTTTTCTGAGAGTGGGACCTAGGCAAACATTCTACAAGGACCTGGATCAGTTCTCAAAAAAGCAGTTTTGATTTTCATTTCCATTTAGAAAATGGCATGTCTGTATTTCTCTGTTAGTAACAGAGAGCAGCAGAAGCAGAGACCTCACCACAGTCTGCAGCTTCCTCATGAGAAGAAGTGGAGGGGCAAGCACTGATGTCTTCTCTATAGTGACAGTGACAGAACCTCAGGGAGTGGCCTGAAGTTGTGTCAGGGGAGGTTTAGGCTGGATATTAGAATAAGATTTTTTAGCCAGAGGGCAGTTGGGAACTGGAACAGGCTCCCCATGAAGTGGTCACAGCACCAACCTGACAGAGCTCAAGAAGAATTTGGAAAACCCTCTCAGGCACGTGGTGGTTCTTTAGGTTGTCCTATGGAGGGCCAGGAGTTGGAATCAATGATTCTTGTGGGTCCTTTCCAACTCAAAGTGTCTATAATTCTATTGTAATAAACCAAGTAAGCAGACACAGGAGCATTCCATGTTGTTCTGCTCTACTTCTTAGGTTATATCCCTTTTCTTTGGCTCACTCAGGCCAGCATCCAGCAAGGAACAGCATTGTCTGGTATTATCGTCTCTTTTTGCCCCCTTATTCTGTGGGGTTTCCTCTATGTCATGAAATGAACGGCCTTTCAGAAAGTCCTCAGTGCACTAACTTTGCTTCCAGTCATAGGTCAAGCAGTGTGGCTACTGAAAAAGGAGAGAGTGCACAGCCCAAGACTGGATTAGAAGTTGTCAGGAAAACAAAATGGGACTTAGGCATCCACGTATGGCCTGATTCCCCTTCATAAGACTGAGCTACTCCCTCTGTGTGTGTGTGTGTGTGTGTGTGTGTGTGTGTGTGTGTGACAGAAAACACACTGTCTTCCCCTGAGAAATCAGGTCTGGGCACTGTCAGAGAGGGAATACCAAACTGGACACAAAAGATATGACATTTGACAAATTCTGTTTATGAAAGGAAAATTCTGGTTTCATTTTGCAGGAAGAGTTTATAAATCTTCAGTACAGGTTTGAAAGTCTTAATTCTTCCACACTTTCCTCCTCACAGAGCCAATGATACTGTATTCTGACATGAAAACCACCAGATTTTTGCACTCTGCACTGAACAAATATCCACTTCTTTCCTCATCTCTCATCTCTGGGAGGAAGGTATTTGTTTTCCTCCACAGTAGCAATATAATGTATTGCTTCAATCCTTCATTAGCTGCCTAATTCAATTCATGTCAGCTTCTTCTCTTTCCTTCTGCCCTGTGTTTCTAACCTTGCACCTAGAAAAAAAGCTGTCTTTGCTATAATTTTTTTTCAAACTGTTGACCAGCCTTGCAAAATTTGGACTTCTCTTCTGCTCTGCTTCTTTTTCTCCCATGCTTCTGATGGCAAATAGATTCAATCCAGTAAAGAGGTTGTATGATTTTTGCATCACTCATTGAAATGACTTACCAAGAGCCTTGGTAGACTCGGCACCACTTGTGTGGCTTTTATATAAGATCAGAGCCAAATCACAGCAGCAGGTGAGAGGGGATAAGCCCAGAGCAGTGGGAAGGGAGAACCACAATCTGCCTTCTCGTGCAGTACCAGGAAGGTGGTGGAGGAGGACTCTGAGCCACAACACAGCACATCTGGATGCCAGGGAATGCCCTGATCCTGCCCCAAGGGAAGGATTGGGAATAGTGGCAGGGCACAGCTGGAGTGGGAAGCAGTTTATGGTGCATCCTGCTACTTCTGGCAGCATAAAAGACTGTTCTCCAGGTGTCCCCCCGTCAAGACCCTTGCCCGCCTTGTAGCCCTCTTCCCATCCCTTTGTGCAAGTCCCCTGGCAATAGGGGGGACTAGTAGGACAAACAAGAACAGCACAAATGAAGGGGTGTTTCTTGCCTCAGGAGATCAGCTGGGGCTCAGGCTGCAAGGCTCACTCTCCTTTGAAGTATAGGAGCTGTAAATCCAGAGAGGAAAGGGTTTGATCAGGTGAGGATCCCTACTTCCAATGACAGTTCCTTCAAACTATCTATGGCTTTCAAAGTCCTCCCACCCTCCACTCAGACCTCTCTCAAAAGTTTCATCATTTCCATTCCCTCTCTGGAATCCATGACTTTTCTTCTCCATCTCCAGCCTGTAAAGCTTCAATTTTAAACTGCCTGGCCCTGTGATCTCCTCCTGAAACACACACCTTCCAAAAAATAAACTTAATCACCTCCATATCTTCTCTGCAGTTGTCTGTGATATTTCCTGAGCCTGTTTGACACTCGTGGTCTCCAAAACGTTGCTAATCTCATACTTGCCTACTGGAGTCCTCCTGACCGATCCCAGCATTCTCATCCCCATCTCCTGAAATCCCCTGGCCCCTTCCAGCCCTCCTTCTCTCACAACCCATCCTGCTGCTGCCCTGAAAAGAAACTTTTGCCTACACTGCCAAAAAGCCTTCAGCCATCTCTGATTACAGTGGAAAACTTTCTTCAAGTACTCTCTCTCCCAGCTGCAGGAAATCCTGAGGGGGCTATTCAGTGACCTCCATAATGAAATAGGTCAGATTAGATAACCACAATAAGCTTTCCTGGCCCTAAAGGCCTCCTGCAAAACAAATTGCATGATCTAGCACATAAGAACATGGATTAATAAGGACATTCAGGGAGGACAAATCGTGTGTTCCTAAAGCCTTTGAAACTCCAGATGCCAAGAGCAGTCTAAACCTGTAGATCTAAACAAGGAGTAAAACAAGTGTAAGTGCAAAGGAGCAATCCATGCAGCCACGATAATACCAGCATTACACCCGTATCATTTGTTTTGTATTATTAGACAAGTTACACAGACATCCCGTATTCCCCAGTTTGAACTAGCAAACTGCCAATGGACAAGGAAAAAAAACACGAAAGTTTGTTTTTGTAGGAATAATGTGATGACACATTTTCAGCAATATATACTATATTGTCAAGCCCTCATTAGACAAGCCAAATATTTTTGTGTAATTTCTGCAATAAAATATGAAAGCAGCAACATTCAGACAGAGAGGCTGGCTTTTGTTAGAGAGGGGCTCCAAGAACAACAGCTTGTGAATTACCAACACCGTTGTTTGGGGGGAGAAAGTTGCTTGATATTAACAAATTCATTAAGCCCAAACTGACACGCCTGTTAAAGCAGCCATTAGTCTCAATCTTTATGGATTTGTGTCCCAAACATACCAAATAACACCAATCATGGGTACAGTGTTGGGGTACAAGTATGTTTTCCAGCAGATGTTAACGATGATTTATGACTCACATTTCTGCCGTGTACTATGGCACTGGTACAACTCATTTGTGCTACGTGCTTGCAAGAGTCATTTCACCCACCCACAATGCCAGGGAAAGGCAATTATCTCTATGGATCAAAGGGAGTGAAGCTTGGAGCTGTTACAGGACCAGCACACAGGTGTCTGGAGCAGGGGCTGAGGAGCAAACTCCTCTGCTAAAGCCCACCTCACCAAAGAGGCTCCAAACCTCTCCAGACTTCATTCCCTCATCTCTCATCCCAAGTTTTCATCCTGATGGGCAACAGACCTGCAGCAATTGTCAATGTTACCCTTTTCAGATAACCATGCACAGGGACAGGGCATGAGCCCCAACCTAAGTGCAGTCCAGGGCCTCAGCACATGGCAAACCCTTTTTCTTTCTCCAGTAGAAACTGCCAAAAGGATTTAGAAAGATGGATAGCAATTTGCCCAGGAGAAATTTGGCGACAACGCTGCTGTAAACAATCCAAACCCTCTGATAAACTTCATATGATATTACAGCTTTAGGTATGCAGCAACAGTGTCTGACTACACAAACTTTTATTCACTGCTTGATCTAGGTTTTTTTTCAATCTGAAGGACAATTTCTCCTCATCTCCATCGCGTATCTTTGAGAGATCTGATCCAAGGTAATAGGACTAAAAATTGGTTTCCACAAAATTATCAAGACAAATTACAACAAGCCATGTGGGAATTTGTATTTAAAGTACTCACATTGCTGAACATCCATTTTCCTTGTAATCTCCTCCTTTTCCAAAGGAAATGGTTCAGTCTTCCACCTCAGCTGGAACTCCCATTTGCACATCAACTTCAGAAATCTCTTTTATACTGTGTAAGGCTATCATGTTAGACATTCAAATTTGGATCTGGAAGGTCACAAACTTGAGTTATCATCAAAATATGACACCATTGTGGTGGAAATTCTCTTTCCATTCCTTTAAAAAAACCTAAAGGAACATTAACAGCTATAGAGACATTGGAAGATAAAAGTTTTTACAGAAGCAGCAAACCCTTTTAGGCTCAGGCTAGCCTAGGTTTAGCCCAGTTCGCCAAGAAATCTTTCCTGAAGCTCACATAAATCAATTTTAGATAAGGATTATGCTAATTTTCAACTTCTTACCTGTCCACACATGTTTCATTTCTCCCCAAAATGACACTCCTTTGTCAAAAGAGATCTGAATACTCTAGAGATGTGCAACTCCCATCACAGTTAATTGACATCCTACAACACCATTTATGGAGCAGTGTCATCTGGAAAACATTTCTTCTCTGCAGTAGTTTACAGCCTATATAGAAATGTTAAATTTGGAGTGATGGAGACTTTCAAGTAAGAAAGAAATGCAAGGTTCACTTTAATCCCTAGGTCTCTGGGAAACTCAGCTGCCAAGTATTTGTCCTACCCAACAAAGGAAGCCAAAGAAGCCCCACTCCTACGTGTCACTGTCTTTTACCAGTCAAACAGAGCTAAGCTTTAGCTGGATTAAAGCAAAACTGCACAAACCACCAGAGACACATTATCAAACAATCCCTTAGACAGCATGGAGACTACCATGGCAGGATCAGATAGGAAAGACAGATCAGCATATTATGCTTTTGTGTAACCAAAGAGTAGTCTGAAGTAGCAGCAAATCATCTGTGTTATTCCTCTGCCCTCCTCAGGGAATGCCCAGTGAATCCAAATCCACTTCTGCAGATCTTTCAAACAACCCATGGAAAACCTGCTTCCTCCTTGCACTGTGGCCAGTAACAAAACCTGACCCCAAAGCCCCCCAAGCAGCCTACGGTAACCACAGTGGTAACCATAAAGGACACAGATTACTGTCTTGTTAAGCCTGCCCTGAGACAATACTGATCAATAACCTGTGTGATGTGCCAGCACAGCCTGTCAGCTGCATACAGATCCTAGTGCCCACCAAAATCAGTGCTGCATTGACAACTTCTGCTGCCACTGTCAAAGAATTACATGAGACCCAAAAACAAAAACAGAGTAGCCACCAATTAAAACTCACTCTGTTTTGTCAAGAAATGCTCTGTTTCTATTGAGAATGGAAAGACAAGCAGATAATCAGCCACAGGCCCTTGTTCTGTGAAACATTATACTGGTAAAAACAGGAAAATATTGTCATTGGAAGGCAAGCTCTGCCCCTCTATTGCACTTGTCTGTGTTCTTCAAAGCTTGCAGCACACAGGATGCTCACTCTAGCTCACTTCACCAGCATAAACTCCTGCAAAATAACAGTTATATTCATAGCAAGAAACAAATTAGTAAATTAGGTGACTTTGTTATTTGAAAGGACTGAAGACAATGTTCTAGAACTTCTCAAGGGCATACAAGCTTTTTCCCTGAGCTGAAACAGTCCCAGAAAAATTGATTATTTGGGAGTGTGGGTAGAGTTTGTGGTTTGTTTTCCACTTTGCTGAATCCCTCCATTTACTCATACTCTCTTCTTTCAGTCCCATGTGTAGCAGCTGAGTTCTGGCACCCTGTCGACATCTCCCCATCCTGGGAATACTGACCCCATTGGTTCTGGAATCAAAATGACCACACGGCACTTATAACATTTCCAGACAGACATAAATACACAGATTAGTCTTTTCTGCATTTTTCCTCATAAAAACAACAGCAGCTTCGAAGCGCATTGGCACAAGCACTGAGATTAAGTATTGCAACCTGCTATTGTTGGCAGGCTTGTTCTGGCTTCTTCTGCTTTCCCCACCTCCTTGTAATCCTCTCTCCTCTTGGAGAGTAGTTAAACGCTCTGTCCATTCATGTCACCACGGAGTAGTTTTGGCAGATGCATGCCCCAAGGCTGGGATGTTTTTACGAGAACCGTTTTCATATTTCACTGTTTGCCTGGCTGATCCTTTATCTGTTCTAACAGTTATACAACTAAACATACTGAACCTTCTGTCAGATGATTACATATTCCATGTTGAATTGCAGGATATGGAAATCCTGCCAAACACAGTCCTGATCTAACTCTGTCAACTTCAGTGCACGGCTGAGAATGAATTCAGACTTTAAACTCCTTTACATCAGTCTTTGAGAATAAATAGAAGCAAATAATCAGTAACATGTCCTTCCTTTTGTGCATCTATGCCTTTCTAGGCCTAAAGGCTCCTGTGGATGCCCTTCAGCTGTGAGTGATGGGCTGGTATATACCACCCCTCTGCTCAGAGGTGTGTATCGAGTGGGTCAGAATCCCACAGTCTAAAGCTGAAAGCATTTTGGTCTAGAAGCAATGGTTGCCAGGCTCCCAATGAAAAAGAAAAGAGGGCAGCAGATGGAGCCCTTCCCTTCACTCCTCGCTGTTGACCCCGCAGAGCCAGGAGGGAGGTGGAGGTGAGGGAAGGGGGAGCAGAGAGGAGCTCATTTCCCTTCTCCACCTGGCAGCATCTTCCCGCTGCCACCAGCTCCGGCTGCACTGCTCCCAGCGGGCACTGGCTGCACATACCCTGCTGCTGCTGGGAGAAAAAGTCAGGGGATTTTCCAGGTTGCATTTAAATATCCCCATGATCATGAGGTATTTGGGTTTTTTTAATGAGGAAGACATCATTCCTTTTTGAACACGTGATTCCCTAGAGAACTGCTTCAGGTGGGAAAAGCTGATCTTCACTATTCCCCATTCATTCAGCTACTGCTACTGAATCAAACAATTCATACAGCCTGAAGGTCTGGTGTGCACCTGATCAGAAATGATGCAGACAACAGATGATTGCAGCAAGAGTTCAGGAAGGGATTTGCTCCACAGGAGAATCCTAAGAAAGAATGGACATGGAAAGAAGGAAAAGCAAATGTACTGTTCATGTTTGTAAAATAGCTATCAAAGTGTTCTGTACATTAGATTTTGAGGTTTTTCAAAGAGACTCTGAGTCCTCCTATTAATGTTGCCACCTAGACACCTCCCAGACATTTTATCCAGCTTTATTATGTGTTTATCTCATGTTTTCAGTGCTGTTACTCTGATCACAGCTGCCCACACAAAACCAGCATTCTTTTGTAACAAAAGCAGAGAGAGGTTGTTTATTTATTAGTTTTTTGTTTCTGTGTTTTGACAAGAGTGGCAACCTCATCCCCTACCGGTGTTAAAACAACATAAATGAGGTTAAAGCAAAGAAAAACTCAGTCATTAAAAGGTTGGAAGGGATGTTTTCAGCAAAAAAATTCTTCCAAAGTATTGCAGAAAGCAGCTGAATAATCATCTTCAGCATCTCTGGGTGACTCACACACTGAATTTCTAAAAAAAAGTCATGTCCTCTTAATAGTAGCTTTTCAGTTTATCAGTCTCCAAAGCTGGGGGACCACAGAGCCATTCCTCTCCTCAAATCACTTTTCCCCTGCATGACTTCTGTCCAGCCTCTCACTATCCGAGCTTCTCTAGACCCTAACAGCAATTTCTGCTCACGGCAGATTTAATGAGGACTGCCTGTTGCTGGCTATTTAGTTGGCTGCAGCTATAATTAGACAGCTGACAAAGACTGTCTGGTTGTGTGCTTTTTTTTTCTGTGATTGCATATCATAGTTGGTCCATGTGCAAGACAAAAGATGATTTTTCTTTTTTGTCACTCCCCAAACTCCTCAAGGGAGTTGATAAGAGTACTGGCTGCTTTCTGCCACTTACCTCACTATTAACAAGAGGACATTGTCATCATTTCTAAGCCAATAAGCGTGTTGAATAGAGATGCAGGGGAATTCAATCAACCTCCTGCCTATATCAGCACTTTTCCTTCTTTTTGCAGAAATCCTGGTTGTTTGGGGGTTTTTTGGTTTTGTTGGTTTTTTGGGGGTTTTTTTTGGGGGGGTGTCAGGGGGAAATAAAATCAAATGTTTTAATCTTTAAATGCTATGCTTCTTGTTTCATGAAGAGAATTGGTTGAACTGCATCTCACAGTGCACTGTGATGTCCTCACACAGCAAAGGGAAGCAGTGCAAGGCGGCAAATCTGTGACTACAGCAGGACAGAGAGATGGGGTCGGACCATATGAGAAAGTGGGGACATGAAAATGGCCTGACACAGAACTTTCTAATGATATTTATCACCTGAAATATTTCTTGGTTTTACTCAAATCTTTCTAATTTTTTTGCAGAAGACTCAATCTTCCCATGAAATTAGAGCCTTTTAAGGAAAGACTCAAGGAAAAGGTTTTTAAACATGATGTGCTAGTAGAACATTTGTTAGTTTATTAAAATAAACGGATTATCTTCAGCAATCACTCACAGCAAAAGCCTAGACTCAAAGTCAGGCCAGAACATATATTTTGAGTGAGAAGACAGCATTTCCAAGACAGTTACTTTTCTAATCGTAGATCAGGACCCTACCAGCAACAAAACTATCTGTAAAAGTACATAGAGCCATTCTTCATCTCCAGTTCACTGAGATGACCAAGCAGAGTATTACCAAGATAAATGGGTAAAAAAAAAAATCCTGAAAAATAAAGACCAATTAAAAAAGAAAATAATAAAAAGGAAAGACTTTTGATCCCTAGTCTGTGAAATCTCTCAGTGAAGGCAATGGAAATTATACTTGTTTTAGGACAAGGTTTCTACTCTACCAAAAAAGGCCATAAACACAGAAAAGTCAGGTGACAGATACTGGCACTCCTCACAACACAAATTTGCTGTGGATAACGCCACATCTCTCCAACCAGACCCTGTCCAGAAAAAGATGGAAAGACTTTGTATCCCAAGAGAAGCAGAAACGTCCTGTAAGATTTGCACTCGAACATAGAGAATGGAAATGCAGCCCCTTTCTGGACATTGGCCAGAAATGGCACTGCTAACACGAGGCTTTATTTCACGTCATCAGAGGGGCAATGAAGGAATGGAAGTAAATCTTACAAGGCTGCAAGAAAAGCTCCATTATAACTGTATTGTGACCAACCCAACTACAGCTGCTACACATTTTCTATCAGGTTGCTTCTGGCAAGCCAACAACAGAAAGTAACTCATTCATTTTAGCAGCTACCACCAACTTCTACCTTTCTTCCTCTGTCAAGAATGCCCTGGCTATTGCTTAGATAGCACACAAACAGCTTTCCCACAGTCTCTCCTGCTTCCTTCCACTGTTCCATAATTCAGCACAGCACCTTGTAACGCTCAGAAATTATACCCCAGGGCATCATTCCTAACACCTTCCCACTCCCCCCACAACATCTGCCCCCACTTGCCTTTTGGGCAGACCCCCTCACAAGTCAAGCAGGTTGGTAAAAATAGTTCTCCCTGTCTGCCCCACTTCTGATTCATGGTCCACTTAGGTAACGTCTCTTTCAGCTACACGGAATGGCTGGGGCCTCCGGCACCCCAGGGACATTACATCCTCATAAATAAGGAGATTTATTTACAGATATAAATCAAGTCACAACGTTTAGAACATGCTACAGGAAAACAGTAAAATGCAAGGAGAAGGAAAGAAGAATAATCAAATGTCAGGGATTCTGGCCAAATTCTTCTTAAAATAGCTCTTCCAAGACATAGTGAACATTGTATCAAACTCACACAGGATCTTTGCTTCTTCATGACTCATTTCACTTGAGCTGGAGAGTAACAATTTCCTCCCTAGCCACCAACTCACATGGCTAAGACCAGGCAGATAGAGCTCAACCTGTTGTGATCAGGCCCCTCTTCAGGGTAAATGAAGCATTTCATCAAACGCTACCGTACATCAAGATGTCAGCATCCAGAAAATCATCCTCTTTAACACACACTGACCTCCTTACACACCCACACACACCCGTGCACATCCATGGTGGTCAGATCATCACCTGTTAGTGTTAACATGCGCACAAGCAATTACAGAGCAGACATCTGTTCAGGATGTTGCTCACTGGATCAGCATCTTCGCACGGAGACGGCTGCAAGCCTTTGAAGCATTTGTGTTCTCACTCTGTGCTGTCTACTAGTGAGGGATGGTTTGTCTGTAAACGTCCCTCGTGCTGGCACAGCATTCATTGGTGTGAATTATCCTGGTTCTGGTTCAGAGCTAAAGCAATGATGCTAATGGAGAAAAGCCAGCCTCGGGCGGACAAGATGAAGCCCACTTCTTTCAATTGTTGCTAAGTGGGAATTATGGAGTCCTGGGTGGAAGAAGGTTTTGCAGATTTTCCTGCAAACAATAAATAAATACTGTCAATATTGTGTTCTGTTTGACAAGATAGGCACCATCTCAGAGAAATCAAATAATGATTTGGAAATTAAAAACAAAACATAGGTCAGTTGCAGAGTCTCATCTCAATTATATTAAAGTTTTAAAATGTTCCTCAGAATGAATGCCAAAGCAAAGTTTGAGTTTTCTCTGTGAATTCTGAATACAGACTGACGCAACTCCCTCTGAGGGCATTGGTAATATCTTGAGATTGTCCTCGAAGGTAATTAAAAATTAAACTGGACAGTGGTTGCCAAGAGGTGGTAAATGCCCTTGCCAAGTCCCTGGTCCTGGAATGTTGGTAGCAGATGAGCACAGCCCTGGCCATGACACTGCAGAGGTCATCCTGCCCCAACTTCTATGGCTCTGCACCATCACACAAGTGCCAATCCTTTCAGTGCCCATCAGCTATAAAAAAAGCGCAAAAATATATTTGAAATACATGTGAGCTAGACATTACTCTAGACTTCACCAAGCTTACTTCAGGCTACCATGAATAACCAATGGGTATTTGGTTATATACCAGCATTTTCATATGTTCAGCCTAGTGGCCCCTTCTCTTGTGGGCTGAGAGCCAGGCAGAGCAGTTGGATTTTCAGTATGGGCTAAGCCACAAGTTGAACTTGGACCCCTTCTCCATACCACTGCCACTAAAGGTTGCAAATAAGGGGAGACAAATTGGGAGGAAGAGAGAATGAGAGAGAGAACAAGCACTCATATCTAATACAGACACAACAAATTTTAAGCCTGCACAGCTGTCTAATATTGCCCACACCAGGAGCTGGAGCCCACGCACTAGAGCCAGACACAGCAGTAGCTGGACACAGCAGCAGCTGCACCTCCCTGCAGCACAGCCCCAGTGGCACAGCCACAGCACTTCAGTGCCAGGTGGGAGAGCAGCACACATGGCACCCACCAGGGAACCCACTGATCCCCAGCCCACCATGGGGATCAGGCTGATCCCAAGTTCTTGGAGGCAGTGAACCCACAATGGACAGTGCTATTAGGAGTTGTGTTTGCTCCATGCTGAGGTGAAGGGCAAGTGGGGACCCTGTGCCAGGACACCTGAGCCAGCTGCCACAGGGCACTGGGGCTCTTGCTCCCATTCAATGCCTGTGCTATATTCTTAACCTGAGCAGGTATTCCATGCCTTCTCTTCCTGAACATGGTGCTATATTCTTATCCCCCTGGACATGGTGCTATATTCTCATCCTGAGCAGGTATCCCATGCCTCCTCTCCCTGGACATGGTGCTGCAGTGGCTGAGCTCGCTGGGCTGCCGTGGAGCCGGGAGCAGGGCGGGAGGAGGAAGGGATGGCCAACACTTCATTCAGTGATTGCAGCCCTCCTCCAAGGCTCAGACTTTGAAACAAGACATTGGCAGGACTGCTTAGAGAAATGATTTCATCCGTGTATGAATTAAGCCAAAGAACACAGTACTTGTCCCTTTGGTGTTTATTTTAAAATAATTATTACATGTTCCCTTTTCTTTCAGGAACATTAAACACAATGCTGCACATGATTTTGTTCAGGAGGACTGCAGATGGCTGTGATGGGGGAAAGTCAGTGGCAAGTACTGACATATGCACTATGGCAAGTATTCAAAAATGAACTCCTCATTCCCTTCAGCCTGAGGAATGCTGAATTCTGATACCATTTGGGGGAAATGAAGATCAATAATACCTAGCAGATTTATTTGGTTGTTTATTTTTCCAGTGCTGGGCCACCAGTCCTGTTGTATTTGTACTCTTTAAATCGAGAGCAGATCTTTGCAACCAAGTGCCAGCATTTGGTAGCAAGAAAGGTTTTCCTCAAGCAGCTGTCCTCTGAAAAACATGCCGTGGTTTGAAAATGTGGTTGCAAAATGTGGACAATGTGCACAGGAGTTATTAATGTTTGCAAGAAATTGTGCTGCTTCATCTCCATTAATATGGTCATTAACCACAGCTGTGGTTTTGCAAGCAAAAAATTCTGCACTCATTCTTAGAGCTGAGATTTGGATTTCAGAAGCAGAGACAGAGGTAGTTCCTACAATTCCTCTCCCAGCTACAACACAAACATATATAGACACTGGGAAAAGTCTTCCCTTTATCTTAATGGACCCAGCACACAGATTGCAGAAGGAATTTAAGACAGGGGTTTAATTACAGATGTTTCATATGGACCTTATTTTCTCACAGTGAAAAGGGAATATGTTTTTGGTTTGTTTGGGTGGGGTTTTTTTGTTTGTTTGTTTTGGGGTTTTTTGGGGGGCGATTTTTTGGGGGTTTTTTTGTTTTTGTTTTTTTTTAAGGGAGACGATACGCTGTCCAGGAAAACAAAGCAAGCCAGCCAGCTCTACAACCATTTGACTGGGAGACAGCTCCAGAGTCATTCCAGTACTGGCAGTACAGCTAAGCCAGAGTTCTCCTATAAGCCAGATGACACACTTGGAAAAATATATTCCAGAGCTTGATATCCATCCCCTGCACCTGCCAAATTTGCCCATATGGGACCACAGGTGTTGGCTCAACCCAAGAAGGAAATGGAAGGGAAAAGGCAGCAAGATGAAGAGTATCAATATCTCGAATAGTATGTACCATCGAGCCAGTGCTGAAGTTTCTACGAGCCAATTTGTGATGAAACAATTGTGATCTTTAGAAAGTCCAGTCCAATGAAGAGGGTGCTTTTAGATACATGCATGGGCAGATACTTAAAAGCCCAACATATAAAATGTAAATCCAGCTTGGGATGCTCTATTTTCACACGTGTGTGAAAACAAGAGCTGTCCAACACTTGTGGGCACAGGTGTTGGAAAGCAGAGCTTTGGTAGCACAGGGCCTCTTTTGGGCCATTGACCATTAAAAGCGATTCCCCAAGCACTGTTAACATAACTCTCCTTACAGTGGTGTGAACACACCAATGTATTCACCCCAAATTCCAAGCTGCTCCTGTCTGGGAGTTGTATGAATGCTCAAATGAACTACCACACTGGAGAGCAGAGAGCACTGCAATATTTAGCATGGCTCTGTGGCTTCTGGAGCCAAGACCAAAGGGGCTGAGGGCTCTCAGAATCATGGAGATGTAACCAGGGAGGAATTTGCTTAACACCTGCACAGGTCTGATCTTTCTTCCAGGAGAGTGAACTAAAGCAGAGTTGTCCTTGACTAAGTACAACATACCTGAGTTTTAGTTCCAAATGGCCCCAGGCTGCTGGCTGCAGATGAGTCAAATCCTGAGCAGCACACGGATCAGCACTGTATTTGTCATTGGGAAAAAGCATGGGAATTCTAGCATCCAAAAGTACAAAAGCCCAGCACTTGAACAGGAACAGCATCTCTTACATTGCCAGCTCAAGCCATCCAAAAGTTGCAGACAGGTTCCCATACTCATGAACTTGTCTTCAGCTGAAAATCACACTACAAGATATGATTTTAATAACACATTAGGGGTTGATTGCATTTGCTGTCTAGGGTTTTTTTTTTTAACCACTGGGGTCTACTTCGAAACACTTCCACAACAGGAAAGCTCAGAATACGTTATTTTATGCTATTTTTCAAATGAAAGCTGAGGTTCTTATGTAGTCATCTTAACTCCAGGAGCTGTGTTTTTTAAGGCACACACCAAATGTCAAGGGACTCACAATAAAATCTCAAGAATTGGCAAGATTGCCTTTGCTGGCTTTGGGGAATGAGCAGGTTGTTGTTGGAGCCACACATTAGAGGGAGACACACTCACATGTTCTTAACCAGTGAACTGTGCACCGAGGTACAATGGCAACTCGCCCAGCACTGACATACAGCAACAAGAACAGGATGCACAAAATTCCCAGGCCTCTTAAAGTAATGGAGAAGCTTTGTTAGTTTCACTAACAAGGGAACCAATGACATAACCTGTCATAAACATGGTGGGACCATTATATACAGACATGAGATATATTTTGACTATAAAAACCCATTTAATAACCAAAAAGACAGCTGCGTAATCTGCACATTACACTCACAAAAAGGAAATAAAAGTAAAATGAACTGGAACATGTGTGTCTGGAGAGAAAAGGGGTGAGAGAGACCTGAAGACCACTCAGAGGAATCTAGGACCTGTTTTAGCAGGAAAGCACTGCTATCCTCCATTCTCTCTGGCTCTGTACAAACCTTATTTTTAGAGGGTTTTTTGATTGTTTTTTGAATAGAATTGCACATACACTAACAATGGGACAATTTTTACATGTGGGAAGTAAGCTGGGAGCAGAACTTTGTCTTCTCCATTGACAGGGTAAAACAGATGTGTACCCATCTTGGTGTCCAAATGATCTGGGTTCCAGCACTTGGGATCAAGACAAAGTCAAAGGAATATAGAGACCTAGCCCTCAATTTTCATACATTGAAGTGCAAACACTGAGGCACAATATGGCAGGAAAAAAGGACCTGCTCCTTCACCTATCTATGCCTTTTGATTGTTTTAGATTGTAGATTTACGTGCAGCAGGAAAACTGACTCAAACGCATTTAACTAGGACTATGCTCACAATCTATTTCGCGTATGGAGGTTTTTATAAATCATATTGCTTATGTTTTGCCATCTCTATGAAGGACAGGTTTAGCTCTGTCATAACTCACTGAGGTTTTGTCAGGACCAATTTACATTTGTCAGATGCTCAGCAGTCTTCAAACAAAAGCCATAAAAAAACAGCACAGCACCAGTATTTCATCTTTTTAAAGGTTATGATTTATAGGCCATAGAATGGGAAGAAGAGGCAGAGGAGGAGTGCATTTTTCTCCCAGCTGCAAACACTGATCTTCTCCAGAGAGGAACCAACTTACAAAACTCAGCAACATGTATCCCTAATACCAAAATAGAAATCGAAAAACCCCTTCCAAGGTGCCTAAATGTCTGTATCTAATATATGGGTAATTTACAATGGAAATAGATAATTTTAAAATGTATACAAATTGTATCCAGCACATGAGGGCAGATAGATAGTTTAACTACAAAATAATGAACATGAAGTGCCTTTTGTGAGCTGCCAGGTAGACATTTTGATTGCCCAGATTTCATTAAACTCAAACCAGAGAGAGCTTGAAGACTTCCAAACATTCTTTAACTCTATCAAGTGTGTCGGTGCTCTATAGCCGATGACAATATATTTCACCAGAGTTGCCAAAAAATTGTTTAATTTAAGCAATGCCTGTATTGCATTACTTTTACAAGTTAAGCCAGTGTGTAGGGCACGATCAGCTTCATAGAGGAATAAAGCCATTGCCAATGTTTTCTTTACATCCATAAAACCAATTTCACAGAGTCATTCCTTAACCAAGGAGAAAGACAACAAAAACAACAATAGAACCCCTGTCACATCCTTGTCTTCTCTAGCCCTCCAGTCAGCATTGCTTTTTCCAACTTTGCCAATCAGACTCAAGTGAGTGAAGAGTTACAGGGAATGTCTGTGCTGCCAAGAGCTATTTCCAGTGGACTTTGATCAAATGATGCTGTAATCCCTAATGGGAAGCATACTTCATTTATAAGGTATTCTTTGGTGTCATTCCCAAGGAGCAGGCATACGAGTTTCGAGCAGCAAAGCTCTTTCCCTACAGAAAGTCTGTCTGGGGGTAGCACTGTCATGTCCATGCAGGTGGCCAGGCCTGCCCAGGCCAGTGGGATTTTGGTGTTAGCCATTGGTACAGTCTGAAAAGGCCAAGGGGGTCAGAGGCAAGACTTAGCTCTGGAATTCCCTCAGCCACAGACCTTTACCCAGCAGCAGTGATGAACACACAGCAGTGCACTCTGATTTTATCTTTTCCAGCGAGGGACATGACAGCAGGCTGTTCTGACATTTGCACTTTCATGCAACTTTGTTGAACTTCAGAGACTCGGGTTATTCAGAACAATATTTTATTTTCCCTGAAGGTTTATTGCGAGACCAAGGACAATTAGCTCACATTTTAACAAGGAAGCAATTAAAGTGCATGATGTTCATGAAAATGATTTATCATGCTATTAAATGAGGATGAAAATCATCGAAGTTCATAATAGCCAAAGAAAAACAAATATAAATTATCTTCATACTCAGCTCGTACCCCGATGCTTATCAGCCTGAAACGCTTGTATTTATTCTCCAGTGCTGCTGTGCAATTTTGTAATTGTATCTCATCGTTTGGAAAATGTACCATTTTGATTCTATGCTGTATTGCAGTCCTTTAAGGTTAAATAGCCCTTTATATGCTTAAAAATTTTTCAAACAGTAGATTAGGCTTCCAGAGTTAACAGCATTTTGGGCACCCCAGGCAAATCTGCTGGAGTCAGGTATACCACCAGACACCTTTGCCACCCAAAACCAATTGTTTTTTCCATCTCTCCATTTGTCTATGCATTTACAAAAAAGTCTGCTCTCATAACCAATAAAAAGTATATTATTTTTTATGTGCCTTCATTTTTTTTGTTAGGTTTTCTTCATTATTTTTACATTCAAATCAAAAAAATTAATTTTTTTTTTCTGAAATGGCAGTTTCAAACCAATACCTTTTGCTCCCATTTTCTTGCCTAGCATACTTGGATATTACATAGATATCTCTTTAACATAAATATGTTAATATGTTAATAAATATGTTAATATGTTAATAAACATAAATATTTTAATAACTCCTCAAGGAAAGAAGAAGCAATGAGAATATGTCCCAGTGGCAGCAATATAGAACCAGAGAGAGTCTTTCTACTACTGGCTGCCTCTGTGATTCTAAGAAGAAAACTTGTCTGTGCCTTTGTTTTGTTAGTGAAATTACAACATATTAACTCCTTCATAGGACTTTTGTTTGAAAAACATTTGTGCACTTCTATAAAGAAGCATTATGTTCTTTTAGGCAAGGCTCCCCAAGCAATCAGGGTTTCACTTGCATACCAATATACAGAAGCTTCTTGTAGCAGCTTTCTACTCTGCAAAATCATCTTTCATAAGAATCCTTCCTGCACCTCACTGTCAGCCCCTCAGATTCTGACCAGAGAGCAGTTTCAAAATCTGGCAAAATCTGCCAGATCCCTGCAAAGGTCCATTTGCACAAAGTTCAGAGACTCTGCTGCGCTATCAGAGGCTGTGAGCCCCCTGGCTCTTCCTGAGGTTACAAAGTGGTGAGAAGATACACCTAAGAATTGCAAATAAGACCTCCTGAGCAGTAAAATCATCAGGAAAATCTATCCCTCAATAGGTAAGAGCCAGTTCAGATAACCTGCCCTCCTATCCTAAATTGGAAGCATGTGGGAAATTGAGTGCCTTACTCATTAATTGCTGGAAAGATTCCTGGTTTAGATGTCTGAAATTCACGTCAACAACAGAGTTCCTTATAAATTAAATTTAAGTAAAGATTTAATTGTTCATCTACTAGCTACATGTTAAATTGATTTGCTGAATAGGTACCTGTGTTTTAAACTAATAAATTTCTGTTACTGTGGACATTGTTTCCCTTACTATAACTTGGTAAACATTTATTTATTAAAACTTGGATTATACAGTTTGCAAGTAGTTTTTATAGGTTAAGACTCCTTCATGACTTGGAAAGCATCATGAAGGATGATGCAAAGAGAGCTAATGCAAAGACAGCTAATAAGAGCTTAAGTACATCTGTTTTCTAGAAATAATTTAAAGAAAAATTCAATTCCCCATTCCTTAGCAAATCATCCTTATTTTTTTGAAAAAGGGAAACATTAAATGCTCTGTCTCTATGATGAGTTCTAAATAGATATTTTCAATGAATTATCCTGATTGAGCTGCCTGTCAAGATAATGGTATAAATTGCTCCTTCACTCTACATTTACAAACTGATTTGAACAGCTTCAGTAAAGACTCACACAAAAGTTAAAGGAATCTGATGTAAATCAACAATGAGATTAGTGTTCAGATCTCCTCTCACAGACAGGCTGTGCTGCAGCTGAACAGACTCAAGTTACAGTTTCTTTTCTGTTTTGCTTTAGTTTCCTTATTTCAGCTCTGTTTAAATTTTAAAAGTATGAGTGGCAGGCTAGAAAGAGTGTTCTCAGATGGACAATGAAATATCTCCAGAACTTCAGGTACTGCATCTTAAAAACTATTATTCACCATGAAAGACTGAATTTTATGTGTAGGGATACATTCAAAGGTTAAAAGACACACAAAAAAAGAAGGATTTTAAAAACTAGAAATATTAGAGTACTGTACATGTGATATGGGCAGAAGAGGCAAAAGTATTTCAGGTCTTATAAGTGAACCTCAATTTCATATAGAAAATGTTATTTTTTTAGCTTTTTGCTTCCCTGCTATAAAAAAAATACTTTTTTACTGTGTTTAGTTTAATTTAAATAGCTTGATCATTAGGGTGATCCCCATTTTATTTTGTTTGTAGTTCAGAGGATTCAGGTGTTCTAGCAACTTTTAGCAGCATGTTCCAATACTGTTTTACCTCCTCAATTACTTTACAGCCATTTATAGAAGAAAAAGGAGTAATGATAATTGGATATAACTTTTAGTATTCATGTTCTGAAAAATTATTAGAAGCCTTGAAAAATGTTGACATACCTCACTGTTCTGTTTTGCTCTGGTTTAAATATCAGTGTATTTATTAAAGCTGGTTGGAAAATTTAATCACATATAATATTTTCTTTTTCATCAGATGTGAATTCTTTCCAGGTTTTTCAAGACTCTCATTTTTCTACACATCTCAGAAAATCTGTATTAAATGAGGTAGGATTTATTCCAAGTTATCCAGTGCATATCTTCAAAGAAGTATGTTATGCATATATCTTTTAAAATAACTTATTATGTAAATAGTCATTAATACAGAATAGCTGGGGAAAGATTACTTAAAAAAATGTCGGTCTTTTAAAATGCTGTGTGAGAGAGATTTAATGAACATAGCGAGTATCCTGAGTTATAGTTCTGTAGTTATATTTTCTGCAGTGTTTTATATTCATCAGATTTATCTCTTGAGGTTATTGTCTACTTTTTTTTTTTTTTTTTTTTTTTTTTTTTTTTTTTTTTTTTTTTNGGTCATGGATACGTGTCACCTCTTGTTTTCCTTAGCCAGAAACTAGTTCCTGAAGGGCAAGATTCTTGTTTTTTTGAACTTGCTGCAAGATACATGATTCTGCACTGCAAATAACTCTTACGTGTGGTGGAGAACCCTCCACGTGTGGATGCTCAGACTCTGATCTCACAGCTCTGGGCACAGAGGACAGACAGCTGCAGCCACCCCCAGCTCCCTCACCTTCAACAGCCCACTCAAGGTCAGCTGGAGTTTTGGGTACAAGGACTTGAGAAATAACCTCACAGGTGGTTCTTGGACATCAAGGGCTGAGGGTACCCCTCCTACCCCCAGGTTTAGGGATTTAACTGAAGCTACTTTGGAGTCCAGTCGCTGTTAATTCCTGGTATGGTCCAGGCTTCCTCTCCACTTCCAGAGCAGAGCTAAGACTGGACACAATGTCTGGAGAAGCTGACCTCTGTCTGTTGACTGCTGTGGGAGTGTGACCTGAGGAGATGCTTACTTAGGCACCTCAAGAAATTTCCTACAGCTCGGTAAAATGGATCCAGGAACAGAAGTACTGCAAGAAAAGTGGCACAGCTGGGTCATGGATTTTGCCAAAGATGCTTATTATAGGAGTGTTTATATAATTTAAGCCTGGAATGAAATCCTGCTAGACATACACTCCATTATTTTTTTTACCCTCTGAGCAGATTTCCCATCAATCTCTGTGGTGGTAACCCAAGGTAAAACCTTGGTTTATAAACACACAGAAGTTGAAGTACATGAGCGGTCCTTCTGAAGTCAATGGACTGGGCTTTTTAAAGTGGCATTACTTGGCACATGTGTAATGAGCAGAACTTCAAAATGGTGATGCCCAAGCAAAGGCCAAAGGCTTTGAAAACAGGGAGACAGGAGGCAGTAGCAGTTCAGTTCCTCTAGGTAAGAGGAGAGACAAATCATTGTAATTGCTTCTTGAAACTGTTCTTGCTACCCTGGAAGCTACTAACTGCCTGCCATTGCCTGAAATTATCCAAATTCAAGGAATAGGGGGAACATGGCCAGTCATTATAATAATTTCTCCCTTGACAAGGGAACTGAACTACTACAGTTTCACATGAGCTCACACCAGAAGAGACAATATTCTCAAACTCCTCAAAAAATTGCTCTGAAATTTTGGGTTATGCTGGTTTTTGCCAGTGTTTGTTTTGTTTCAAACTGTTCAAATGTAAAGGAAAACAACCTCAAACAACAAAAAGTGTAATCCAGAGGGGCAAAGCAGAAAACAAGATTAGCAAGTTCTCAGTCTGGCCAACACAGCTGAAATGATTTTGATGCAGATCTTAGATTCAGTATGATACTAAGTCCAAGTGAGGATAACCTTGACTGAGCAAGTCTTAATTCCAGCTTTAGGCATGGCTGCTTCCACACGTTTTTCTCGTGTTGTGCCACATCACTGATTTCCAGGGCTCATCCTAGTAAAGCCTGCAGCCTTTTTTCCCAGTGTTTACTGCTTAGATTACAGAACACTGAATAGTCCCCTTGACCTCTATTTATTGGTCTTTTACTCTTCATATATGTCACTATTGGCCTTTCAGCAGCACAGCTGTCTGGGCCACAACAGCAACATGAAGAACATTGCCGGCAAATTCCTGTTTTCATCTGAACTTTAACATCAGTGCTGCACAGGCTCTGAACTGCTCCACACAGCTCAGGAGCCCAACCCCACCTCACTCACCAGCAGGCACTCCTTGCTCAAGGCAATAGGAGAACACACTTCAGCACACCAAGGGTTGGCTTAACAACACACCAAAGTGTTTCTCTGATTTGCAGCCTAAGGAAAACACCTTTACTGTGACAACATGGATCTGCTTACTCGTTTGGCCAGTCTGAAGTCAGTGGTGAAAATGAAGGCAAAATGAGGTCAGGAACTAGAAGAGCAATGAAGTAGGATCATAACTGCAGAAGACAGGAAAAGCCCATAAGTCAAGGAGATGATTTAACCACATTCAAAAGACAAGATGGGGATGAGGGAGAGTGGGATCAATGCAGAACAGACTGGGCAGGAACATGCCATGGAAGGAGAGCAGGCAAGGGTGAAACCAGCTGGTGAGAAGGCACAGGCCAAGGAAGATGTGACCAAGGCTAAGAATGAGGTCTAAGGCTCAGGGATGAGCAGCACTAGGAGCCAAGCACAAAAATACATTTGCATACGTAAACTTAGACTTTCCTCTCATCAAACACTCTTGTCTCTGACTGCAGATCTCCTGCCTGCCTGTGCTAACTCTCAGACTGTACTGCATAAGTTTGCCCATGACAGAAGTGTGCAAGTGGGACCTGTACCCATGCCCTAGATATCCAGATGGTTTAAGATACTAACATAGATGTGCCCAAAGACTCTTCACCCAATTCACTAACCATTATCTGTGTTACCTGACTGATCGAGCCTGGAGTCCATTTCCCATGTACACAGGACCCCATGACCTCATTCATAATAATCAGAGGATACAGTTACTGTTATATCAATGGGAGTTTACAGTTTTCATGACTGTTACATCAATTAAGTTTCACTTAATATTCTTCAAAATGCCATATAGAAATTATATTATCAATGCACTTTTCTGGCATCATGAAGATATGTTTGTCACTTCATTGCATCTCTTTCATTAAATATGACTGGGGCCACAGGGGAGGAAGGCCATCAAGAGACAGATCCCATCTCAAGGCTACCATTACGTTTTTGCAGCAAGAAGAGCTTTCTAAATGTACCTTCCTCTAGCCTGAAGAAGGAAATTCAGCTTGACAAGTATGTTCCTCATTAGGCCATTGAGGTGTTAAGTGACAAAACTAAACAATACTGTTTCAAGAGAGCTGTGCTGAGAGGTGACTTCTTTATAAACTGGCCCGAGCCTCTCTCAGTCACGTCTGTTTTCTCTGTGTGACCATTGCAGGGGAGGGAGGGCAGTCAAAGTGATTCAGCCCTTGGAGCCTCATCCAAGACTCTGCACTGCTTGGATCACCATTATGTTGGGAGGCAGGAGGATGACAGGGGAATCTGCTAGCAGAATGCCTCAGATTGTTTGTCCTTGCACTTAATCCACTTTATACTTCCTCTCATGCCAACACTAGCAGCAACCAGCAGCTTTGAGACACTGGAGGTTTTGTGTAGCTCTTGAACATTGTTTTGCTTCAATTTTTCCTCTCAGTGTTGGACTTCTTTTTTCTCTTTTGTGACATATGTGGTGGTTATGAAAGGTGTGCCTGTGAAAACAATACTGACAAAGCGTTCTATTCAGTTCACCCAGGAATACAACAGGAATTATACTAAAGATATCCAGCTATTGTAAATTCATGGAATAAATTAGGTTGGAAGAGACCTCTGGAAGTCATCTGGTCAAAACTTGTACTCAGAACTTCAAAATTAGATCAGATTGCTCTGGGCTTTGTTCAGTCATGTTATGAAAATCTTCAGGGGTAGAGATTGCACAGCCTCTCTGGGCAATCATGCCAGTGGTTAACCACTGATTGTGAATGGTTTTTCCTTATAGTCAGTCAGTGTTTCCCTTGCTGCAGATTATGACTATCGCCTTCTGGTTTTTGGTTATGAACATCTGAGAAGAGTTCAGTTTTATCTTCTCTGCAACCCTCCTTTAGGCAGATGGACACAACAGTGAGTAGATGCTCCTCATACTGAGAGAACCCAGATCTCTCAGCCTCTCCTCTTATTTTATCATGTGCTGCAGCCCTCAGCCAGCTCAGTGGCCTTGGTTGAACTCATTTGAAGATGTCCATGTCATTTTTTACCAAGGGGCCAAAATGAGCACAGTACCCCAGCACACAACAGTCAGGAAGGAATCACCATTTCCCTCAGCCTGCTGGCTACGCTTTGGCTGATCCAGTCTAGGGAACAGTAGCCTCACTGGCACAGGGGCCCACTGGGGACTTCTGTCTCATTTGGTGTCCACCAGGACCCCTACCTATGTCCTTTGTGGCAAAACTCCTTGCAGAACTCAATCTCTCCCCAGCCAGCACTGGTGCATGGGTTTGCTCCATCCCAGGTTCAGGACCTCACATTCCTTTTTGTTGAGCTTTCTGAGGTCCCTGTAGGCCTGTTTCCCCAGCTTGTCAAATCTCTCTGGATAGCAGTCAAACCTCCAGCACACTCAGTGCTCCCCTCAGTTGGCATTATCCATGGGGGTGCCTGCCAGGCTGTCACAGGGGCAGTGGTGAAAGTGTTTGACACCAGTAACACAGCTGAGAGCTGCCACTCAGCACTGACCACCAGCCAGACTCCAGCTCTTTAACCACTCACCTCCAAGCCCAGACATATTTTCACCCACCTTGTATTCCACATCTCCCAAGTTTGGCTACAGCGCCTCTCTTGCCTGTGGACATTAGGGCTGTTCTGTGGTTGAGGAAGCATTGCAAAAATTTGAGTGCAGAGATCAGAGGCAGGAGAGCTGGGCTGTTTCCCAGTCTCTGCTGTGTGACCTTCAGTAAGTGGCCCAAGCCACAGAGACCAGATGCTACATGTTGTTTAAATAAGGCAGCCTATGCCACAGATTGTAGATGCAGCTGCAACTGGGGCAAAACTCTGTTTGTGAGACAGCTGAACTAACATCGCTGCCAGCAACAGGAGCTCATGCCCAGAATTAATAAATACATTAAAACCAAAATAAAATTTAAGAAAAATACTTCTGTAAAGATATTCTGCTCCAGCATTTAAATCTTAGCATAATATTTTAGGCTCAGGCTTAAGTCCTCCTCTCTGCAAAATGGTGACAAGACAACCTAAACTCGTATGCTGCAGGAGTGCCAGTGATGGCACTTCAGTGTTGCCTGTGAATAAAGAATAAAATATGCACTCAGCTCTAAAATTAGTGTCACAAAAATCCTTTTGTAAGGCGATTTCAGACGAGGAGCAAGCCATGGCAATGACTGGATAATCTCTGTGAAGGCTGCAGCACGTAGGGTGCTGTATTGCTATTGCCTTCAAACCTGCTGGATTTTGAATACCAAATAATATTGGATCAGCAGAAATTCATGTCCAGTGTCAGGATGCACAAAACTTGAATAATTTTAGACAGGTCCATGGGATGTCACAAAGTACTACACAAATGGATTAGAACAGAGGTATGATCAAAAATCACCTGCAGAAAGAGAGGCAAAATCCTCCCAGCCACTTCAATGCCAAAAAGGGCCTTTTTCTACCACATAAAGTCTCTGGAACATCATTGTCATGATCTCATGTTAGGATTCAGGGAGGGGGACAGGCACACTTGTGCATGGCTTGTTATCATGCATCCTTCTTTGTATGTGTTTTCTTCACATGTTGGTAACACAGGGGAACACCCCAGGTCGCATGCAGGAACAGCACACAGTACCTGTGACTGGGCAACAACCCTCTCTAAGCCTCCCTCTACCTTACTGGCCTGCTTTCCTGACTCCAGGAAATCTGGGATCAGCCTAAAACTCCATGTAGGTGTGTTAAATGGAGCTGCAGAGTAAGTTGTATGGACACAACATAGATACAGCTCTGTATCAGTGGGGGTTCTGGTGAACAACAAGCTGGACACTACACAAGAGTACCCTTGCAGCCTGGAAAGCCAATCATGTCCTGGGCTACATCCAAAGCACTGTGGGCTCCAGGTCGAGGGAGGGGAATCTGCCCCATGATTCTGCTCTTGGGACACCTCACCTGCAGTGCTGCATCCAGTTCTGGGATCCCCAGCACAAGGATATGGGTGTATTAGAGAGGGGCCAGAGGGGGATACATAGGTGATGAGAGAGCTAGAGCACCTCTCCTATCAAGACAGGCTGAGAGACTTGGAGCAGAGCGGGCTTGGGTGAAATCTCTAAGCAGGGAGGCCTCCAAATAGAAACATCCTAGTAGCCTTCCAGTACCTAAGGGGGAAACTTAACTACTTAAACTACCAGAGGGAAAGCAAGTTTTACACTGGCAGATAGTAATAGGGCAAGGGAAAATGGTTTTAAACTAAAAGAGGAGACAGATTAGATACTAGGAAGAAATTCTTTTTTTTGAGAGTGGCAAGGCACTGCAACAGGTTGCCCGGAGAAGCTGTGGATGCACCCCATCCCCAGTGGTGTTTAAGGTTTTACAGGGCTTTGAGAAACCTCAAAGGGTCTAGTGGAAGGTGTCCCAGCCCATGGCAGGGGGTGGAACAATATGATCTTTAAGATCCCTTCTAACCCAAACCATTCTGTGGTCTGTGACATTCAGGGCTGTTTGTCCCTGCCTGCTGACACACCTGTCCCGAGCAGGGATGCTGTCTGCCCCGAAGAGACATGGACAAAGTAAACCAAGGATCCCCAAGGATCACTGCGCGGCCCCTGAGAGGTTGGAAAAGGGTGCACACTGCCCTGAGAGCCGTGCCGGCAGCAGGATCCAGCTCCTTTCCCTTGCCAAGGAAATTTCCTGAGCAAAAATCCCGGCACAGCATCCATCAGTGCGCCCTGAGCCAGAAGCCGACGGCGGCGGGCTGCGGTGCCCGATGCCGGCGCGCCGGGACCATCCTGCGACCGCCCCCGGCACAGACCGCGCTCTCCACTCGGAGGGGAAGGGAGACACCTAATGGGAATCACCGCTAAAAGCGGCGGGAACAGCGGGGCGCAGGCGGTTTGGGAACTACCAGTCTGAACGCTGCTTTTGGAAAGACATCCACCCGGCTAGGCTGTTGTTCCACCCCCACACCAAAAAAAAAAAGAAATCATGCCTGCAGGTGACAGCAGCATCGTGCAGTAAATCAGCTTGGATACCTGGGGACAATCGGCATCAAAATTGTTTCCCTCGAGAACAAAAGGACACTGCACCTTGCTCTCCCCTTTGCTGTGGGCCATGAGCACCAGATCCTGCTTGGGGCGGGGAAGTCTCACAGGTCCCACGGAACGCAAAGGCTCAATTCCTGTAGCGCAGCACTAATTTAATTCACTGATTTCTGATGGTAGAAAGAGCACATAAGGTATCAGTGATAAGAGGCAGTGACCCCATAGATCATCTTCCCAAGCAGACCTCCACTCACAGGGAGGCTGAGCCTGGTGAGTTATAGATATTCTCGAGTTACCCAGCAAACATTCCCCACTAATCCCTTGCAAGAATCCCTGGAAGCAAGTACTGTTCCCACTTTACAGGCCTTACACCCCAAGGGGGTGACAGGGGCTGCAGCTCATCAGATTGATGGAAACAGCATTCATCTCCCTGACAGCAACATGATGAGAAGAATTAGGCAGTGAGGCTGGGCCGTAGATCACCTCCACAGCCACACAGGCAAGCATGGAGAGCTCACAGAGAAAAGAGTGGCCATGCAAGCCACTGAGTGAAATCAGGAAGAAATCTCACAGATCACTGTTAATGATAGCCTCTCAGCAAGGAACAAAATGCTTCACACTGCTCATGGGCCGAAGCCCATGGTTGTCCACTCTGGCCATCATCTTAGACAGATGTACCGACTGGCTTGCCAGGGATTTCAGACTTTTGTAGTCCTAACCCGCGTTGCAGTAACCCGAGATAGGAAATAAAAGCAACTTCTTGCCAGCATTCCTGGATGCACTTCAGGGTGAAAACTGTCTGCTCCTCTCTGGCGAAGCCGTGCCTGTAACTGTGTGACTCTGGGGAAGCACATGAGTGTTTTTGTGGTTAAAATGTGACTCAGCAAATTCTGTGCTCTGCTGGATCCTGGAGGAAGCCGTGGGTGTCTGAGATGGAGGTGAAATGCCACCAACAGGCTGATGACAGCTCCTTGGGAGATGGCTGCTCACTGGTGCAGGTACCTGTGGGGAGAGGATGGGGGATACCACAGTGTGTGGCAGAGAGAGCAGAGATGCTGTAGAAAGACATGAAGATGAATAATACAGGTAGGGGTAGTCAGGGAAAAGCATAGGAGAAAGAAAGGAGCATGGGGCTCCTCTACAGGAGAACAGGAGAGGGGAAGGTCATACTAACATACATCCCCCTAAGAGGGAGCCAGGAAATTATGCTGATAATAGGCCAATACCTATTGTGGAACTGACTGCAATAAGCATATCAACAAAATATCTAATTCTTTAACACAGTCAAGCTATTTTCTTGTTTTCCGCCAGTGAAAGGCATGTCACCCTCAGCACAGGACATCAGAGGTAGCAGTGAGGTGAGGCGCAGGTCTGAGCCTGGCGTGCTCAGGTCTGGGAAGGGTTTACCTGCATTTAAATCTTACAGAAATAAAAAATACTTAAGCAAGGGCTTAACTGCTGCACTCAACAGAGATGTTTTCTTGAATCGGGCCCTTCATCAAGAAATGGTAATTAGATGTATTTCCTTCTGAAGACATCTGCCTGTGAGGATAATTTCACCATCTCTGAGATGCTCAAATACAATAGTAACAAGGCTCCACAGTCACCTGGGCAGTGAGAGTGCTGAGCCACTCAGATCCCAGTTCTGCTACTGCAGATCATAACAAATAGTGTTGAGGTTTTTTTCTCTTAAATAACCTCCTAAATAGCTACTCCAGTCCTGCTAAATGCAAGACCACTTCTCATGAGTAAGATGATAGTCCAGTCTTGGGATTCCAACTCCTTCATACCAGAATTTATCAGACAGCTCTGAAGACCATCACCGTGCTGGCGTCACAGGCACTGCAGAAACATGCAGTGCATGGTCCACCTCCTCCACCTGCACAGAAAAAAACCATGTGCCTTCAGCAGAAAATAAACCCATGCAGTCAAATACCAGGGTGAGGTGGGGGTAAAGTCAGACAAATTAAATAGATGGGTCAGATTCCAGCATGCCCCAAAGGTCACTCCATGCAGGGTCTGCCGGAGGGAAGGTGGGAGCAGCATCGCTCGTCCAGGGAGGGTGCCAAGCTACCAGTCTCTTGATGATTAATCCTGGAGAGCAGGAGGCAGTGGAGAACACCCTGCCAATTGCAAATGTGATGGGGCACTGGGGGCATATATATGCATCATTAGTCATCTGCAAGAATTTTGTTTTTGTAACCTCTGCATTTTTATCTGTCACTTCGAGCAATAAATATGCACTCCCGCCAGCGATTTGACATTACACTTGCTTTGGATGGTTGCCTTTCCCAAATATTAATAGTAACTCATTGTGGACACAGCATTGGTATTTAGTTAGATCAGACCAGCTTCTTTTAAAAAACAACTTTTCGTATAAAGAGAACAGATGTTTTTAATTTACACAAAGAACAAAAACAAAGTTCTATTGTTCAGCTATAGTGAACACAAACATTACAGACACAGAGAAATTAACACCAATTGCATGCTAAAAAAAAAATTAAAAGCCCATCAAGGTACAGGTCTGCTTATTTGTGCTTTTTCCACCACTTTAACGATTTAGTGGCATGCAATGATAGCAACTGTTGCTTTTTGGAATTCATATGCATTTGAGTGTGGTATGTTTTAAAGATAAAAATAGCATAAGCAGAAGGACAATTTTTAAACACACATTTTACACACAATAATAATGATTATAATATTTTAATAATAACAGATGAGGAATGTAAACTCTCACAGTCCAGAGCGTAAGCCAACTACTTGTACATGGGGATAGAAAGAAATTTCCTCTTTCTGCTGATTTTTCTATAGTTGTTACTTACAGGTATATTATCCCCTGCACCATCTGCACAGAACAGTAAGGCCTGAACCCTCTGAAACATGACGTGCACATGAAGACAGACAGAGTAGTGACATTGGTGAGTTATCTTGTGCCATGGTATGAAGTTTAACCAGAACTTAAATTCAACCAGATCTCCAACATCTTTCTATGCTCTTTTACCCCGGGAATTCAAGAACCTTTTGAATGCATTTACAAGCTCCTGGTGCATGTGGGTGGGAGCAGAGCTAAGGCTCACGTTCCTGCCAAGGTGACCAACTTTGCTCTGGAACAACAACGCTATCCTGCAGGTGGAGGCCACTTGCACCTCTCTGTCTCACAGACACCCTGAGAAAGCATTTCTCAGAGATAAAGCTTTGCACCATTCCCATTTCTCACCTTCTGAACCCACAACATGGTTATCTAATTCTCATCTTACTCCAAGGCATATCTTTTCCCATGGAGAAGCATCTCTTCTATCATCTCCTTGAAGATGAATAAGCACAGATTCTAAATAAGCAAAGACTGTTGCTCAGAGAAGTTGTGGATGCCCCATCCCTGGAATTGTTCAAGGCCAAGCTGGATGGAGCCGTGAGAGAGTTGATGCAGGGGAAAGTGTCCCTGTCCATGGCAGAGGGGTTGGAATTGGATGCCCTTTAACGTTCCTTCCAACCCAAACCATTCTGTGATTTTATGATTCTATGAATCTGCTTTTGGTACATTAAAACAAGAATTTGTCCCATTCCCTCTCCCATTGCTGCTTATTTATTTTTTGTCCAATAATGGGTGGCATTTTACTAAATCCAACACTCAGACTCAGTATCAAACTGTGAGGTTTACTTCAGATCAACATACAGGACTTAGTGGAAAAAAAAATAAAAAGAAAAACCAAACACTAAAAACAACCTCCTTGCATTTTAACCAATTGTAGAAATAAAGTTATCATTAAAAGACCTGGGACAGAAAAAATTAAAAACCTTTTTCTGTGGTATTCATGTAACCTGGGGATTTCAGTGCCACAGAAAAACAGACACATACACCATGACTCAAAGGGCTGGAGCTTTTTTCCACCACTGAAAGTAAGCCTCACTGGGAGAGGTGCTGCTCCAAGTGGCTGGTTTTAAACCTTCAAACACATTATATAATACAAAGCCCAGGTCCAGACCCCTGCAGGAAAAAAAGAGAAACCAAAACATTACGTTTAAATGGTACCTTTCAGCTCTAAAGAACCCAAGCCAGGAATCATTTTATCCACCGCAGAATGCCATCACCTTGAAGCTGAAATGCAGCAGCTGTTTATTACCCTGCAAGAACACTAAGATGGGTGCTCTTTTGCAGCCAAAACAGCGAGGAAAACCGAGTAGACAAATATAATAACCTGGAACACACAGGCTTATCCTCCCTACCTTTATAATGAGTACCAGAGGAACTTTAGGGACCACAAGCAGCTGATGCTTTCAGACGCCCAGTGCTAACAATGCTTTCCACAGCACTTAAGTGATCCTTGGAAGCCAAAAGCATTTGACCTGGACATGCCTTGCTTTGCTTGGTTGACAGTGAGGCCAAGAGCTGGCTATCACACACTGACCACAATTTCTATGCCACATCCAAAGTCACCTCTGTCACACTTAGATCCACAATTAATGCCAGAAACACAGTAATCACGATGGTCTGCATTGTCCAAAGATGCAGAAATTAGTTTCACTGTTTGTGGCAACTAATTGTAGTTGTGTACCTGCCCTGACAGTTGACTGTTAATTAATAAATTGTGATCACGCTCTCTCAAACATGGCTCTCTCAGACCCTGACTCACAGTATCTTGGGGAGATGCTACACGTCTCTTGGAAGTGGCTTATCAAAATTGGAACTGTTTGCTATCCAAATATACTGAAGTTTTCACTCAAAATTCAAAATCTTGTTGTTACACCACACTCATCACTGTGGTATCTGAGTACGGCCATTTCCAGCAGAATTCCAGCCCCAGCTGGATTCAATGAAGAGTCACTCGGATGCAGAGTTAACAGGGGCCAGGATCATGCAGCGAGTCCTGCACGGGCTCACGAGAAGTTGTGGCAGAAGCTGGACTTTGGCTCCCACTGAATGAGAAAGGGTCTTGTGGCCAAAGGACATTAATTAGGAGACTGCTAAAGCTCTGCTCCAGAGCACTCACACAAGATATGTGCCATGTTCCCTGCTGTGCAAAGTGAGCATGTCTGGCAGGGCAGTGGTGGGGGTTCTGCTGTTCCTGCACAGGTCCTCTGAGAGAGGAAGAAATCACACTGATTGCACTATGTCCTGGGAGGGGATGTGCCCACTGGTTTTGTTTATCCCACGGTGGTATGAAGTGCACTGCAAAAACAATCTGTTCTAAAGCACAGCTCTGCTCGTGCCTGTGAACCAAAGTAAGGTAATAACGTTTGGTCAATGGCCCAAAATGGGGACGAAAAGGAAATTGAGCCCTGGGTTGAAATGGCTAAAATGTCAGTCTAAGTCTCCTGTACTCCTCACCCCACCATGGCTCATCCATTGCATACAAGCTGTATTTTTAGCTCTCCAAGACTCTCAGCCTTTCTTTCCTGGGTCACTTGCAGCCCCAGAGAAACAACTCCTATTATGAGCAAAGACTTTCCCAGGCAATATGCTTGGCCATTTGCAGACCTGCCCATCTCTGTATCTGATTGATACAGAGGTATTGCAGCACTTCTGAAAACAAGATGTTTTCACCAAAACACTCTCTGATAATCAAACAAATCAAAGGGCAACCTAACTGGATCCACAAAAGCAAAACGTGCAGCTGCCAAAGTACTGCTGTTATCTCTGGCATGGCTGGGTCACTGGGACATTTCACAGAAACAAAAATGTATTTCCTGTGTAGACGCAATTAAAATACCTCTGGGGAAATGTTTCATGTGTTCTGAAGACCTGAAACTAGAGCTACCCAACTGGCTTGTAAGGAATGAGAATACTTCCCGGGGTTGATGGAAAGCACCAAGCACCATCTGCTGTACTCATTACAATTAGGCTCAGCAGCAGCCTCTGACCTTGCAAATATCTGGCAGGAGGGTGCTGTGCCCTCCCAGACAGAGGGAGCTGCCTCCCCCTTCCAGAAGCGAGCCCTGATAACGTTGGAGGGCACTGCAGGATTCCACCCAGGTGTCCTTCCACAATAGAAGCCACTGGCCTCTCCTGGTCCACACACCAGGTTTGGAGAAGACAGCACGATCTGTGAAAGGTAACCTGTATCCCTCCTCCTGGGTCTGACCAAGTTCCATCTGCACACCTGGGTCTGCTTTACTTCACAGGGAGGAGGACTTGGCTGCCCATGCACAGGTCTCTGGGAACAGATGGAGGCTGTGGGTCACTTGCTATACAGGTAACAAGACTTTGGTTTCCACCTACCTGATTTTCCATTTTGACCTTTTATTTTTTTCTCTCTGTTCTCCCTATTATTAGTTCATGTGCTTATACTGCAGGATCTGGCTGATTTTCTTACTGTTCTGGCTGGGACAAGGGAGGCGGATGGCTCCCCCAGGTTGGTGAAACATGATAAAAGCAGAGTGGGGAGAGAGGCAAGGATGAGAACTTGCTCGTAACACAATGTGCCTCTTCTCTGCCCTCCAGTCCCACTGACTCATCAGCTCTATATGTGCTCCCACTAGGTTTTGTAGAGAGCAGTTGCCGCTCCAGAATTTTTTGGATGAAACTGAATAAACTCTTGCTCCAGGGAAAGTTCTTCCAGCTGGAAATCTATGGTGAGTTACAAGTGGCAGCCCCGAATAACATGAAGGCTGGGGAAGGACCTAAGTGATCCCAGGGTCTGTGATCTGGATGCTGCTGCCATCTATTGATAATTGATAACTCACCCCAAGGAACCTGCAGCACGTCCTTTTCACCCTGAGCCAGCCTCTCCCACCTCAGTTTGGCCACCAACCCTACAGAGGAGTAAAGCTGGCAACTACAGCCACAGGCCCCTCTGCCCTGTGCAACCATGGTGCTGGGAAAGGAGAAAGGATGGTCTAAGGAGGGAGGACTGACACTGGACTTTCATTCTTTCCTCTGCTGAGCCCTTACACATGTCTAGCATGGAAAATAAAGGCGACATTGTAGATTGGACATGTCCTGAACAGCATAATGACAACTGCAGCATAGGCTGGATAATGCTCAGAAAGCACACTCAGTGAGGGCTGAGCTAGTGCTGCAGCAATTAAAGGACTTTGGAGGGTATTTTTATTTTCTTTTTATTTAACACCACAATGGCATTTAAATACCATAATTTCAATTGGCCTAAGGGCTTTCATTTTCTGCAGAAAACAAAAATCTTTGGAACTAAAATGAAAACCAGAAAATGTTCACATCAGATTGTAAAAAGTATGTGATTTCACCCCAAATCTAATTAATTTCTCTTGAGATCAGTGCACTTTTTTCTGAGTTATGTTTTTTTTTTCATTTGATTTGGAGGCAGAACTGAAAAAATCAAGTACGGAAAGGGTGTGGGCAGAAGGGATAGCTTTTATGAGAGTAACTGATACTGCTGGAAAAAACAGACCAGCCTTCAGGCACAAAATGCTGTTTGTTTCTTCCAGCTCTATCAGCTGGTCTCATAAAAGTTATTCCTTCTTCTTCCAAAATTATTCCCACTTATCTTCTGAGCTTAACACGGCCACAGGCATACATTTACTGAAACAGCAGTTCTAGAACTGTCCAACATATAGGCATGACAGACAAATCTAGAAATTGCAGTGGTAGCTAGTTAAACCCTATCTATTTGTACAGATTCTTGTGTCTATTTCAAGACTAAAATAGTTCCTTAATCAGAGGACAGAAAATTAACAAAATGTGATGTTATTAATTCTACCATCATCAAGAGCTGAGCACAGCCAGTCCCTGTCATGTGTCTTACTTGGCTCCCCTATAGGTTTCATAGCACACAGAGAGAAGCAGCAAACCTGATCAATATGTAAAAGTGCCCATCCAAAGCAGGTCTGTGACCACAACCTTTAAGCAGAGTGAGCAGTAGATTATCCCAACTTGATGATTTTTAGAAATTGATAGGTTTAATAGCCTATAACTCTTTCCTAGAGAAAGGAGAAATGTAGGCGATACTTCAGAGAAACTCTCCATAATAGCACTTCGAAGTGGCAATGGCACAGGCTTCTGCAAGCAAGGAAACAGGCATTGAAGTGCACATTATGTGTGTGAGCTTGAGTCATGCCAAACTGTCTCATGCACTCCTACACAAGCCAGCACAGTGTCACCAGCTCCTTAACAGCACATGTCACTGGAGAGTACCCAACCCACATGGAGAAGAGCTGCGTGAGAGGGCCTCAGCACCACTCTGCCCCAGGACTTGCCTTGAGCTTTACATCCCACATATTTTCCCTCTTTCTGCAGATCCTTATTCTGGTCCAGTTCTGCTGGATGAGAAGTTAGCATCTCGCTGTGGCTACGTCCTGTCAGAGGACGTGTGGGGCAATCCCGTCTTCCGCGCGTCGGTGCTCGGCTGTCACGTGGCCAACGAGGTGAGGCCCAGACACGGGCTTGGAAGCAGCTCAGGCAGCACATCTCCTCCAAAATACAAGATTGAGATAGCATATGGCATTCTAATGGCATATTTTGAGAATACTGAATTCAAGGAACTAGTGTTGGGAGTGTAGTGTAGAAATGAATAGGCAATGGCTCTCTGCTGTGAGGTTTGTTCAGTGTGACTGACATGGGATTTCCTCTCTCCATGGAATGACACTTATCCTAATGCTGCTGAGTAGCTGCCAGTTCTCAAGCATATCCTTGTAGCTGCTGATTTGCCAGAGAGTTTCTTGAAAGCCTCTCTGGAAAGAAGTAGGCATCTGCTTGAAAAAGCAATGTTTGCAGTGTGATTCTGGCAGATCATTTCCTGGCTTAATTTGTGTGGTAATGTGCCTGTTAACACATGCCTAGGAACGTAGATCACACACGTCTATTAGACCCAGATTTGCCTCACGTAACTTTAGCCATCTAAAAGATAATGTCTAGTCTAAACTAGTCGTTTACTCTTCCACAATAGTCAATGGAGAGAAGCAGGCATCTCCAGAAGGTGATTCATCCCTTCCAAAAATATGTGTAAAAGTGTAGCCTGGATTTCTAATTTCTAAATGTTAGTTGAGATGAAATGTACCCAAAACCAGAACAAATCAGAGTAGAAACTTCATTGCTTGTCCATGTTTAGTCTGGTTGGTCCTGGAAGCCCCACAGAAAAAATATGGTAAAACTTTATAGGCAGAAGTTAGCTAACAAGAAGGGGGGTGCACAGTGTGCTATGCAATGACCTGGATTTCCAGGCTGGAAATTTCTCTATAAAGCTTTTGCCTTTTTCTATAGAAAAATACACATCTATGTCAGATAGGACAGTCCATGGCTTTGTGTGTGGCTCCTGAGGAGCTGAAGAACCAACCATAAGGATTTTTTTACTGGACTTAGTCTAGTGTTAAACATTAAACAGCATTTGTAGATTAGATCTGAACTATTCAGATCAAAATAAAAGTTCCAGTACTTTCACTCCATGTGGAGACACACACAGTCACAAAGAGGAGAAACATGAACTTCACAGTAAGGTAGGTCAGATCTGCCCTTGACTTGCTGCTCCTTTATAGTGTGGCAAGAACAGTGCTGAGATGGGGTCTGAGGCAAAGGCTGTCAGTGCTGAGGCAATGTCCTTGGCTCAGTTAGATCCTGCATACAAACCATTTCAGATAGGGCGGTATGTTGTAGGAGCTGTCACTGCAGTTCTCAATCATTATAATGTTCTCATCATTATAAAACACTGTTGTCAGAAACAGAACACTGGGCTGCATAGCCCCATGCAGACAACCCTGGAACCTTCCACACCATCTGCTGAATTGCCAGTTTTTCCTCCCAGGCAGATGAGCTGTTTTCACTGACGGTGAACATCAAGGTCTCCTCATTTTCGAGCATGAGGGCAGCTGTCACCTACACCTACCCTATGTACTGCTCCTATGCATCCTGGGCTTCAAGAGAAATTGTGTGTGAAGAAAACTACATGGAGGTAAAAACCTTCCCACTGAAGGCAAGGCTGCATCCAAGCTCCCTGCCAGGCACAGCAACCTCCACAAATTCCTGTCAGAAGTTGATTGTACCCCACCTACCAGGCATAATAGCGACCTGCTGATATTTAGCAGAGTGCGTAACTGTAGATCTGATTAGTAACACATTTCCATGCCATAGATATTTTGTATGCAGTGAAACTCAGTTAACTGTACAGATGAAGTAAGGCAAGCCTCTGCAAGCAAATCAACAGAGAGGCTTAACGCCAAGCTCTTAAGATCATGAGAGTCCCTTTTGGTCATGAAGCGTTGCAGGATCTGTGAGAATGTCATCCTTATATCTAAAATAAAAAAATCTAGAGTTTGCAGAGCTGCATCTCTGCTGAATCACACAACTGACAGGACATGACTGTGAGACAGGAGCTGCCTCCTGCCAGGTGGTGCAATTGGCCAGCTCAGCCTGCTGCCATCACCTACACACCAGTGTAGAAATGAGGTAGTAAACAATTTCATTTCATGAGGCATTTCAAATTTCATTGCTTTCTGTGCATGCCTGCAACAGGCAGGAAAAAGAAAGCATACTTCTCCTGTTAGAACTCAAGGCTGTGCAGTCATGTCTAGATGTTGCAACAAGATTAAACCATGGTACAGGTGTATTCTGACTGTCCTCTTTCCTTGCCTCACCCTGCAGCATATGTGGGTAAATTTACACCAGCACCTACCTTAGGTACCAGAGATCCCGCATTTTTAGGTGTTCAGCCTGCATGGGAAGAGAGAACCAGCCCTGTTAATGCCAATAACCTGCTTTCCTACACCTCCAGTGGAGAGATTCAGACGTCCCTGAAGGTCTCCAGAGCTGAATCTAATTTACAGCTTACCACATATGATGCAGGATTTTAGATTTATCTGGTTATACATGGAGTATTCCCATGACTATAAAGGCCATGGCTTTAACTTTCATTTCATGGCCACAAAAATTACTGCCATCAAGAACCTCCAGGGAAACACTTTAATTACCTCCAGTGAAAGTAAACTGCTAAACCCTGATAAACACTGCTCCCCATGCCTGTAATAATACTGAAGATCTGTTTGCTCCCATTGCTCCCAAAGAATCTCCTGTGTCCCCAGGTGTCAGTGAAGACCGATGTCCCAGCAGTTTCAAATGACTACACCGTAGCATGGATGTCAGCACTGCCAGAGGTATGAAGAGGAGTCTTTCCTTACAGTTCCTGCCTCTTCTCTACTCTTATGAGTCATTCTTGGGGCACAGCTCCATCTCTGACAAAAAAGGGCAGATGACAAATTTGCCATCAAGTACTGAAAACCTCTCAAGTATTTTTAGACCCCTAGACTGCAAAAAGATATTTAGGTGGGAGAACAGAGTAATAGGCTTGTTTCATTAGTGGAAACTGAGTTCAAGACAGACAAAGATAGGTAGTTCTTCACACAATGGGTAGTGAAACTGTCAAACTCATCACCAAAAGATGTTGTGGCTGCTCAAAGCTTTCCTGATCCCAAGGAGAGTCTGGAAAAGTTGACTGAAGAGAAATCCAATAAGACATACAAAATACAAAGAAAGTACAGATAGCTCAGGAGTCACTGAGATGAAAAATATTTGAGTCTGGAAAGAATGAGTGGGAAATTATGACAGGAGCATCTCTCTTATGAGGAAAAGCTGAGGGAGTTGGGCCTGTTTAGTCTAGGAAATACTGGGAGAGGATCTTACCAATGTACACAAGCATCTGAAGGAAGGGTGTCAAGAGGATGGAGCCAGATTCTCCTCAGTGGTGCCCAGCAGTAGGACAAGAGAGCAGACAGAAACTGATCCACTGCAAGTTCCACCTGAACATGAGGAAAAATGGAACAGATTGCCCAGAGAAGGTGTGGAGTCTTATCTGGAGAAATTCAAAAGCTGTCTGGACACAATCTCAAGTACCGTGTTCATGGCGACCCTGCTCAAGCAGGGAGGTTGGACTAGATGGCCTCCAGTGGTTCTTTCCAACCTTAACCATTCTGTGATTCTGTCAAATATATATGCTTGTCCCATGTTTCTTATGTCTTACCTGCTCCTTATGCCCATTTTCCTTTTGACTATGCTCCCACATGACTATCACTGCAGCGGACTCTGTTCTAGGTCAGTACAGGCATTGCTCTCTTCTTATCTTTGACACAGTATGGCTACACACTATAAAAGGTAGTCTGTCATTTGGCCTCTGCAATTTGCTCCAGCAATCAACAGACATGGAGACAATCAGTTTCTTAACAGCACAGGTGTTTTGTCCAGAGTGGATTTGTCCTAGGACACCTGTCTACGTTTCTTCCAGGGCTGCTAGAAGACTATCTCTAAAGATTCCTTAAAAAGCTCTGGCCTCAAGGGTATTTCTTGCCAGAGATGAGCTAGTAGTATCATTCCAGTTACTCCCACTTCTAACAGGAATATAGGCACTACAATATCATAGCTTTTTAAGAGACTTTGGTAGACATAGAACTGATGTAGCTCATCTCTTTCTTGCAGACTCAAAATGTTGCATACCAGCAATGGCAACTGATGTTTGTTTCTCCATCAGGGAGAAAGAGAATAACAGTAAGTGATGCAGTAAAACTGGGCTACAGCTTCAATAACAGCCTGTCCCGAGTGTACCTGCGAGCGCCCTACCACAGCAACGAGTCTGATGTTAGCCTGGTGAGTCGCTGATCCCAGCCAGACACAAAGCTCTGCTGTTCCCACTGCCTCTCCAGAACATCAGCTCTCTTTTTCTGCCTGGGCTCAAACAGGTCAGTGGTGTAAATATGAACCTGATCACTTCCACTTCCATGTACAGGCAGCGGTGGCTGCTTTTGCTGATTGACACGACTGTCTCCTGCCCTGTTGGTAAGGATCTCTTCCTTCTTCACTAAAAATAACCACTGAAGGAGTCAGTAGAAAACGCAGTCTTCCCATTCTCACTAAGAGGTTTACAAGCTTCCCTCAGAGCAACATGAGCTAAGAGTCTGTGGCTTTAGTCCTGGACAAACACAGTCCCTGCTGTGACACTACACTACTTGTGTTCCCAGTGCAGTGTCATGCCTTGTGTCTGGTTTCTCAAATCCCCACATTAGATGCAGACAACTGGAAACAAACAAAACAGCTATGGAAGAGCCATGGAGTGTCCCCTGGACTGATCCCACAGCCTTGGCTCGTCTTTTTCGTACAGTTCCATGCAAGGCATACAGCTCTGCATCCTTGAAACTCACATAATCCTTTTCTCTGGAGAGGCAGGACTAGCCAGGCTTTTTGCAGATAAGTGGTGGCTGCACCTGGCTCTCACAGAAGAGTATTAATGTGAACAAGCGATGAGGAAGCACAAGGTTTTAGGTTGTTGAGACCTCAAAGGCAATATTTCAAGAAGGTCCAAACAGACCAAACAGTTACTCTGTGCCATCTTCCTTCTGCCAGCAAGTCCTGGGACAACAGAGCAGGTAGCTGGAAGCACAGCTGCCAGTTCTTCTGAATAAAATAATGATTCACCTGAAACTGGTGATTCAGATTTGCTTCGAGTGCCAGGGTTTCTGTGACAAAATAGCCATCATTTGGCTAATATCCTACAAGGTGTTGCATCAGTGAAAGCTGTAGAGATATCCTGGTGAAATGGAATCAGGGAAAGGCAGAGACAGGACTGAGTGGTAACTCCAATTTCCCCTTCTCTGGAACTGTCTATCCAACACCACAGATGGCATCAGCTTCACCGATACTACATTAACATGGACTGTGCCAAGAGTTGTCCCCACACTAGTGGTCCAGGAATCCACCTTTCTGTCTAAAAGCATTGTAATGGGAGTGGATGATCAAGTCATAGTGAATCCAGAGGAGATGAACTACCTACTGGAGCACAACGAGACACACGTCAGAATAACCATCCCTATTGGAGCAGAAGGAGGCAAACTAGAGGTTAGTACAAATACATTTGAGGGCCCATACTAAGGATGTTTCCAAATCATGATAATTCCAAATAGTGATTGATTGCTGCTTAAAATTTGTAGATATAATAAATATTTAAAGAACTAGATACTTCTTCCCTGTGTTTTGAAAGCACTTACTCCGAAACTAGGAATTTATAATGACAAAACATGGTTGAAGCAAGAGGCTGCTTTTTGTTAATCTATAAGACATATTAATAGATTAAGAATGAAGGAATTTCTGGACACTGGAATTTAATTGTCTATGTTTTTCAATTAGTCCTGGTAAACTTCTGGCCAGGCTCAATGAGTAATTTCCCTGCCAATTTCCAAGACAGCATGATTTATCAAGGGACAGGTTCTCTGCCTGTTGTTGGGGTGCAGTCACCTGCTTTGAACACAATTTATTCCTCATCAATATATAATTTACAGATACAGAGGCAATGTCAAAAGGAATGTTCAGTAGAACAGAACAGAATAGTTTGGGCTGGAAGGCACCTTTAAAGGCAATATACTTCAGACTCCTCTGCCATGTGCAGAAACATCTTTCACTAGATCAGGTTGCTCAAAACTCCATCCAACTTGAACACCTAGAAAGGAGTTGGCAGTATTCCTACAAGAGGACATTTTGGATGATTTTGACTTAACCCCTTCAGGAGTTCCCTATTTGTGTAACAGACAGAACAAGAGACATGACTGGTAATACAGGGATGGTAAAAACAAAAAATAACCCAAATGTGGTGATGTTCTAAACTTAATGAGGACACCCCTGAAAACCTGATACTTCCTTATTACGGATCTCAGCAGTATCTGAGCTGCACATGGTCCAGACAAATGGGCCAAGCTACCTAACAAGCACGCAAAATCCCCTAGCAAAATCCATCCCAAGCTGTACTAGAATGCCATTTTCTCTTCCCAGTGTAAGAATTTTAACCATATTCAGTCATCTCTTTATTAAGCTACTGAGAATTAAGACTTAATCACACATTTTACCTCCCAGAGTTCCATATCTGGTGGTGTATATGGAGTCATTTACTGTATTGACCTGTTTCTGGAGCACACATGGACGGATGCAGGTTGGCAAACCACAAAGTATACAGTCATCAAATCCATCACCACACCTTTCATGCCACAAATACCAACTGTCATCAACAGTAAGTCATTCGTCTCATTGTCTCTTACCAATCTTTTGCTGTGCTATACATTGTTCCACCTGACCTGTGTCACACATCCACATTCACCAGAATGTTCTCAACTCCCACTTACAATTTTCTAGGCAAAGTCAATATTCAAATATTATATTAAAAAAAAAAACAAAAAAAACCCAAAAAAAACCCCTTTAGCCTTAACTTATAAATTGCTGATAAAATGGTAAACATTCCTTTCATGTTAATACCTGGCTTTTTCCAGTGAGCACTGGAATAAAGATGCTGTGATGTGCAGTTATCACACTGGGAACAAGAACTGTCAGAGGACAGCATTCATTGATGGTATTTTCTCCCCCAAACTGCCTGCATTTGATACCTTAGGAGCATACTGAAATCACTGTGCCACCCAGTGCTGCAGTCGTGGTTTTTAAATTTTATTTCCCGATGCATTAAGGCACTAACCATGCTTGGAGTTGCCTGGATAAGTGATAGAGAAAGAAAAAAGAGCCTCTTACCATGCATTAGGATAAATTTTTCAAATTTTATGTGGCTGAACAAGATTCCAGATTTTTTTAAAAGATATTGCACATCATAGTGCACCTCTAGAAAGTCACTGGACCCACTTTCCATAAAATTCTATGTATTTGTTGTTAATCTCCTGCAGCTTGAAGCAATTCTCATGTACTCAGGGTATTTCAGATCTGACTAGAACACAAACACTCATTAATCAGAGCCATTAAAGAGATGGCTGTTGGCTAAGTTTCCTGGAATTTGAATGTGAGGCCACCCCAACCGTCTTCGTTATTTGATCCACATCAGCAGTAATTTGATGTTCTCTCCCTGCAGATACGGTGCCAGAGGAACGGCTATTTAATGTTGCATTTGGACACTTTCTTCCCGATGTCTCTCTGGTGGCAATCACAGTAGGAAATGTGCCATTTTCCCTGAGGGAAGCACAGCACCACAGCTTCAAGATTTATGAAACTCCCTTTTCTAATGGAACAAAAGCATTTATCCTGGAAGTCTCTTTTGATGATCCATATGTTCTGAAAGAGGTAGGATACAGCCGGTCACTTCAGCAGCAGAGTGGAGGAGGTGGGGCAGTCCCTTTGCAGAACATGGTCCAGCTTTTATTAACCAACAACAGTTCCTTGATCATAAAGGTGTCAATGAGTCTGAGATAATCTTAGTTAAGATTAGAGGCTTTTATGTCCCCACCTTGCTCTCCATAGATCTCTAGGAGATCAGTATCAAGTGTAATTAGATGGGATGAAATGTTACTTCCTTTAGTGCCTGTCAGCATGGCTAATGTCTGAGTGCACACCCAACGGGAAGAGGTTTGTCAAGACTGTATTAGATGTTGTGCTTTGAAACAGGAGTGTCTCGGAAAAATAAATCAATTATTGCAATGCTGGCAAACAGCAGTTTCAAAAATCCAATAACTCCTGAACTCACTGTTTGACTGGTGGCACAGGCCATGCCCCCTGTGAGCATGTCACGGGCAGGCTCAGGGTACTCTAAATGTAATTTTGTTAAGCTTCAGACTGTTTGTAATCTAAATATTTGTAAAAGGTATATACTCACAGAGGGATTTCAACCTCTCATTTCAGTGGGAGGATGCATAACTACAAGTCCTCTACCACTCTTTAAACCAAACCACTCAGAGCTGTGATGCTGTTACAAGGAACAACATTGCGAACACACAGGATTTGTGCGGATAGTTTTCAGGCTTCAGTAAAACCACAGTCAAATTGCATTAAGGATCAAACCAAGGAAAAAAAGTCCAGAAGTATTTCTTTCAGGTTGAACACCAGGTTTTGCTTTGGGAGCAATTTCAAAGAAGGAAAAGAGGATTTTGAAAGGGATCTCTCACAGCATCTCCTCACACCTTCTATTCAACCGATTACTTACTCCCCTGGGTTCAGCCCACACTCTCAGTAAAGAAGAATTAGGATTTAGACCTGTATCTCCTTCTGTGAACTCTTTCACCAGTGGGCTACAGAGGAACCACCACTGCATCCACTTCTGTGTGCATTTTCTGAAAAAGCACAACATTCTCCACATTTATGTTTGGCTGAAAGAGCTGCTGAATCCAGGCCAGATTTCTGAATAGCTTTAGGCCAGCTGAAGCGATGCTTTTGGAGCCTGAGCTATTTGCAGAGGAGAGGAGGGTGTTGGAATAATTATTTAGTGTTGTTCAGAATATACATGCCTGCCTATTCTGAAAGCTGCTGCAGTCTTATCCTTCTCTCTCTTTCAGTATGTGAATAGAAATGAAACAAAATATACCCTCCTGGTCAACTACACCCTTAGCGTGGGTCGGGAGATGACACTCTACTATCATTCAGCAGAGGTGGAGTGTGTGGTTGCTGATATTGGTAAGCTTTCCCCTGACATTAACTGGTTTGCATCAACAGCGTGGCTGTCATTGAGATCAGTGAGAGCATCAGAGGGTGAGAGCTTTGGGGAAAACCCCACCCCTCCATAGTCCTCTGTTGGTAACAGCCAAGTTGCTGCTCCGCTGATGGCAGCACCTCTGCATACTGGCAAGACAGTCTGCCCTCGAGACACTGAGAGCAATAAAACACGTGTGTAGAAGAAGTTGGCTTGCAAACCCAGTGAACAAGATGCCTCAGAACATGAACATACATCTACTGGCAAAACTTTCAGACATTGATACAAGTTTCAGTTTGTCCTCAAACACAGTTCTGCCTTCTCATCTAGGGCAGAACTTAACTGCCTCAAAACAATTGCTCTAACCTCCAAAGACAGCACTTCTTTAGGGGGAAATCACCCACTAAGGGCTGTACTTAGCAGGTTACTGAAACAGTCGGGAGGTCTGTTTGGTATTTTCTCAATTTTTTTAGATTTTTGCATGCCGCAAAGATGACAGTCCCCTCGTTGCCCTATTTTATCTTTGAAATAGCTCTTGGTTCAGCTCAAAGAAGGCTGTTAAAAAAAATGTATTTACATACGTAGCTAAGCTTGCCTGACTGAAACAGAGAGCAGTCCTGGAAGCAAGTTGGCAGGCCACTGCTGAAGCAGGACTCCCCATCCCACCAGATGTGAGCTGGTAGACCCACTACGACACAGTCAAGCCCTGCAGACAATGCCAGCATACACCTAACAGGCTGCTGGGGTTTCTTACCTGTGACAGAATCCCTGCCTGGGCCAAACCTCACCACTCAAACCTCCCTGCATTGCTAACTCTTCATCCCACCTTCTTCCCCCAGAAGTACCAGAAGCAGTTGGCTCCTGTGATGAAGAAAACCTGTACCTAACCCTGCCCACTTTTGGCTTGCACCAGTACTGGGACCTGTACCTTGGCACCAAGCTCCTGACCCAGCACGTTGCCCTCACCAATGGGTACCTTGCAGCCTCCAACTCCTCACACCTGATCTTGCAAATACCTCTGTTTGCTGGGGGACTCATCTATGAGGTACAGGAACTGTTCAGCAATGCCTTTTTTAAAGCACATAGGACCATTTGCTCTCACAGAGTCCTACAGTCACAGTCTGTAGTGCTGTGGTACTCCACATATTGGAAAACCTCCAGAGCGAAGGACTCTGAGCCAGAGCAAGTAGGATAAGAGGCATCAGACATGGACCCTTCTGGTAGTGCCATGAATTATGCAATCTGCAGTCCCCACTTGTCTCTAAAAGATATGCACCAAGTCTTCAAAAACAAACTCCTCAGTGTTTTTAGTAAGATGAGGCAAAATGTCCCATCTGCACTGAGCCAGAAACAATATTTCAATATAACTTTTATGAAAGAAGCTCTTTTAAAGGAAATTTTTGTAGAAATGTTAAGACATGGCAAGGGAAAATTGATGCTGTAATAATTTGAACTATTCTACAACAATCAGCCCAAATTTATCTCCGTGACAGTGACTGATAAATTCATACAAGAAAAGTTGTCCTTCTGCCCCCATTTTGCTTCAGACTCAAGTCTTCACACTGACTTAACTCTTGTGACTTGTTAGTATTCAAGTGGCACAAGCTAAGGAGCAGAACTTTGTACACATGGATGATGTACTATAACAGGAGATCTCTTCCATCTCCTCCTTCACAGGAAGTGTCCTTTCAGAAAATTAAAGCAAGGTTTGATCTTGCCTTAAGGAAAGTGAGAACAATGGAGACCCTACAGATGTTCTCCATTAGCTGCACTTTTAATTCTTCAACATTTATAAGTAAGTTATGCAACTGATCAATCAATAAAAAGATATGTGATTCTTTCTTGAACTCATAGCCAACTCTCTGACTTTCTCAGTATGCCACCCAGATGGTACCATAATGGTATCTGCCCAAATGAAGACAGTTCCTGCCATTGACATGAGTAAAACCAAGCTAAGGGACAGCTCCTGCAAGCCTAGAGAGTATAATGAAGCCCATGCCTTCTTCAAGTTCCATGTCACTACCTGTGGCACTTCAGTAAGGGTAAGTCCATGGCCAGAGCAGATATACCTGCTGGAAGTCTCTGCCTCTCCTGCATTTTCTCCTTTGGTCCCCTGCCCCAGCTCCTGAGAAGAGTCAATTTATAATGAGCTTCCCATATGCACAGTTTGAAGGTGACCACATTATTTATGAGAATGAAATCTCTTATGAGAAAGAGACCCTTCCAGGACAGAGCATACCAATAATCACAAGAGACCCAGACTACAGGTAGGAGCTGCTGCTTGCTGACACTGCTCACTTTTGTACAGCTGCTGGGAAATAGATGTGAACAAAAAAATTGCTGTTTCTTCTATTCTAGACTAACAGTCTTGTGCTACTACCAAGCTAAAGAAACCCTGGTGCTCGGTGCCTTCTCCAGTGACCCAGCCACATCCCGTCCCTTTGGGTCTGGGATCATGTCTCCACGTTCAAATACTGCAGGTGTGCAATTCTCTTCCTCCATTTGTAAATCTCTCAGACTCTTTCAGTCTTAAGTTTCCTTGTTAAGATATGCCTTACTTTCAACTAAAGAACCACACTAACATTTTTTTTCTCTGCAGCTTACAGAAGGGCAAGACAAGCTCTGAATGTAGTTTCAAGAGTGTCCAAAGGTAAATCTCCTCCTATGAAAATCAGAGAATTTCCAAGTATGTTTTAGTTTAAATAATATTAAACAACAACAAAATCCCCTGACATTTTCTCGAGATGAATCCTTCATGGAGTTCTATGGGCCCAGCATGACAATACTCAAACAACCCATGCAGCCTGTGTTTCTTGAAGTGGAGCTGAAAGACGAGAGCCCCAGTGTTGAGTTATACCTGGAAAACTGCTGGGTAGCTGGATCTCCAGACTTCAACAACACCCCAAGATGGAACATCACTGTGGATGGGCAAGTATTATTAAATGTCCAAAGGACTCATCAGCAAAACCCTAATTTCTACTTAGATCTGTTGATCTTTCCTCTCAAATAGGTGTGAGATTAATGGCAGTGAGTTTACTGCAGAATTCTGCCCAGTGCCTGTTAGCCCCAGGGTGAGACACCCTTCTCACTTTAAAAGGCTGGCAATAAGGACCCTGGCACAGCAACTGGAACAGGTAGGATTGAGTGAGAGGCTCACCTCCCACTCATGGACCCTATTCTGGAAGTCTGGATAATGGTCTTAGTCATGTGGTTTAGTTGGAGGTAGTCCAGGAAGGAGCAGGAAGTTGGACTTGATGATCCATATGGATCCCTTCTAACCTGAGGTACTCCATGACTCTATGCTTTGAGAAATAGATTTAGGCACCTCACAGACTTAAACCCCAGCCAGCATTCAACTCAACTACTCTGACTGGTGCACAGTTTTGATTCAGTTCTCTTCTTAAATCTCCTCTGCCACCTAGTTGATTTGAGATTGGACTGGCTGGAATAAACAAAAGAATGTAGTATGTAAATATGATTTTTATATGGTGGTTCTGGCTTTGTGTAGGATCAGATTCATATCACTTCAGCTCAAAATGTCTAGAGCAGGAAAATCAACTTATATGTCCCAATATCCACATGAAGTTCAGCTCTGCTGTCTCCCATATGTCCTAGCCAGTCATCCATCTTGTCTGGTGTCAGCCCAATGGGAGAAACAGAGGCATGTGGATTTGGTCTTAAACTTTGAGATCCTGTTCTCTAAAGACTACAGAGAGCAAAGAAAAACCCAGGACACCTGAGAGTGCTTTGCTCCTTGTGCACCCAGCTGAGTGGACTGCCTGTGCTGACATGCACTGATACCAGCCGTGGTGTGTTCACCCTGCCCGGGCAGCTCAAGTAACTGCATCATTATTTACTCAGCCTTTCATAGGCACCTCAACTCTTGAACCTGCTAGAAATGAACATGATGCAATTCTGGCGTGTGCTGCTTCCTAAGTGTGCAGCTGCAGCAGGCACCAGATTGAGTTTCTGCCTAGGTTTGATACACTGCAGCACGTGAGGTTTTAACTTGTCCTGTCTCAGCCTCTCAGTTACCAAACTGCCTGAGGGTTTCCTTGACACCAACTTTAAATTCAAGGCAGGTTCACTAGAAGGTGCCATGTGGAAGTGTTCAGAGAAGCCTAAATCTAATCAGATGTAGTTTCTGCAAAAGGCAAAGACAAGATAATGCTCTGCAAAGTGGGATTTGATAAAGATCAAGCGGCACTTTTTCTTCTTCTCAGGTGTATGTGCACTGTTTGGTGGCAGCATGCCCTCCTACCAATACACAACCTGGCAGCACCTGCAGAGGACAGTGCAGCTCAAGCAGGGAGAGGAAGGGTAGGTTATGGAGGAGAAAAAAAAAAAACAAACATTGCAATAACCCCCTGACCTGATGTTTCTCAGAGATTTAGGAGCTCTGACTTTAGCATCTGAAAAGCCTTGAGCATGGACTGCGAACATTGATGTCACCTTTAACATGCAGCATGTGTGTATTCTTTAAAAACTACACAAACATACTGTGTATTGTTCTCAGGCTTTCCAGGTCACCCTTCTGACAGTCTCCAGGGCTATGTACTTGCTGGACCAGTACGGATTGCTGCTCCATATCTAAGATGACACACGTAAACTCAATTTGGTAAGAACACCAGGCCCTGTGAACTCACCCTGAGAGGTCACCATGCTTTGTGATACAAGCGATGCAGACTCTGTCCTTGAGGACCTCAAAAATAAAAGTTATGGGACAACAGGGAATGGACATGGTTTGCAATCCTATGGTCTCAGCTTGAGCCCATGAGAGAGGGAAAAAGGAGACCTCCCTGCCAAGCCAAACACAGGTGGAGTGGCCCTGGAGCAGATGCCAGCAGCAGAGCAGGGCATGTTGGAGTTGGGCCATAGCAGGCAGTTTTGGAGCCAGGTATTATTTCAACAGGTTTTCAACAGGACTGCCCCCAGTGAGAGAAAACAGATCCAAAATTTTAGAGACAAACACTAAGGCACTAAGGCACACTGCCATATTCCAGATGCTTTTGAATGGCTCAAATCCTCCACAGAGTAGGGTTTCTCCTATAGCTTCATCCACCCTTGGACAACGAGAGCTGCTGAGCTGTCTGCTCCACTCCTCACTTCAGCCTCTGTGTGTGTCTCCAACAGGACTTGAAGGCTCTGCTGTGCTGGCTGCTTTCCAAATGGTGCCACTGGACACAGGAGCTACTTCTTGCAGGAACCACCAGAACTATTTGCATGAAGTTTAAAGACCAGATGGTGAGACAGCACTGGAAAGTTCTTGAGTCTGCTAACAGGATCAGTAAATCTTGCAACCTGTTGCCTCGCTGAAGTGGCTACAGAAGAAAACTTGCTAGAAAATGACCCAAGGCTGCAAAATAACACTTTGTGTTTCTTCCAGCCACTCAGATACGGACTTGCAGATCACTAAAATTATTTTAGCCCTGATTATGGCTACTTCTTCTAATACTTCATAAAGTGACTGCCAATCCTCCCATCTGAATGTGAAGTGCAAATCTGACGAGTCAAATAAAAATACACCAGAGCAATGTAAGCACAGAACATCTCCTTGCTAATGTACAGCAGCAACCATCTGCTGTACCAACACTGGCTTCAAAGAGCCCAGCAATGGCTGCCAGTGCCCCTCCAGCAGGCAACACTAGGGCACACACTTCTTCCTACTAATGCAAAGTTTTGTCTAAATCATTACATCAACCTGACATGCTTGGAAACTTGTTAGTTCTTCATTTTCCTCTCACCTGCCCCTGGATGGAAAAGGCTAACTCTATAAAATGTGAGTTAATGGATATTCTAGTATGAGCAAAAATGAGACCTGGTATTTCTTTTTTCTATGTATACAAAAAGGGGTTTTTTTATAATTCTTATTTTTTAGAGATAAAGTAAAAACCTGACACACGATCACCCGTAATCACTCTCAGGATGTGCCCACATTATGATGGCAGGCGTGGCTGCAGCACAGGTAGAAGTTCAACTGCAGTGCAGAAGAGGCTGACAGCACACTCGTGCTGACGGTACACTCGTGCTGAGAGCACACTCGTGTGCAGTCTCCAGAGGGTTTCGAGCTCCTGCAGCCCCTGCCTTCCCAGGCTGGCTGGTCAGTGCACACCCGTGGCCCGCTTCACAAAAGCTGCAGTCCTGCCTGAGATGATAACTGAATAAATGCCCTTCTAAATCTGTACCTCCTGAAGGAGTAAGATCTGCAAAAAGGAATGGGAGGGTGCGGGGACCCCAGGACCCTCAGCAGCTGCCTGGGTGCTGCCTTCCTCTGCTGCATAAGCAGTGCACTCTGCTGTCCACAGCCCACACTGCAGAGCCCAGAAAGTTACTGCTCCTATGCATTTGCCAGGAGACACACTCCCTGTTCTTAACAGCAGCAAACTCATAAATTTAGGTTAATTTTCTGTTAATCTAAAAAGAAGTCCTCTAGAAATTTGTAGACTGGGATGAAAGGAAAATAATAATAACCAAATGCTATCTCTTCTCAACACTCTCGGGCCACACAGCATCAGCTCTGGTCTGGTGTCACTAAAGTTCACTTGTTTTGCAGCCTTGCAGACTATATCTAGATAAACTTGTCTGCAGTTATTGGGATGTCCCAGATTCTCTGCTTTTTCCCTGGAAAACTAGGAAGGGGTCCAGCATCATTCCATACCCTTCACCCATCACCTGACAGATGAGATTTTTCTCTTCCACATACACTGGACGGGAGATGGAAAAGGGGAGACAGGCTCCCATTTCAACAGGGATTTCAGGTTTACCCCTTCCCACAGACAAGCCAGAGCAATTCCAAATCCTTGGTCTCTTTCTCCTACCTTGGTCTCTTTCTCCTACCTTGGTCTCTTTCTCCTACCTTGGTTGCTGTTCATGGTGTAGATGATTTTCACACTGAACCTCACACTGTGTTCGGGTTGGGCATTCTCTGTGCACCTTTGGGGGTGTCTTTCCCAAGGTGTGATTCAGCCACGCTATTGCAGGGGTGTACTGCTCTGCACCTACATTCTCCTGGTGCTGTAGATAGAACTTCAGCACCTAACTCCTGTCCCAGATGGCAGTTTTCAGGCCTATGGGCTTAAATGGTTTCTTGGATTAGCTCTCAGGAACCACTCTGGTCATATCACTGTAGTTGAACAAGCCACCACTATTCAGCCAATGTGGAGAAAAGGAATTGGGAAAGAAGTTATTTTTAAAGCGGAGACAGAGGCACACCAGAGTCCCCATGCTGGGAAGTCCCCAGGCTGGAAATCTGATCAGCAACAGGAGTTAGGTTGAAACCTACTGTTGTGATGCCTGGAACACAGCTGGACCAGCTGTTCCTTGCTGGGAGACAAGGATATCCTTCAGGCCCATTTCACATGCTCCTTGTACAAACACAAGTGATAAAAGAACTGATCACCATGAGCTGTAGGAAGCAATGCTCTGGACTGCATCCAATCCTCCCTGCTCATGCACTAAAGGGATCCTACAAGGAGAATCTTGGAAATAATCTCAGTAAATGGACCAGTGTTCAGCTCAAATGGTCACAACATGCTGGAAGTGGGGCCTCCAACTTGAGCACATCTCAGCAAACTGTTTTCATAAAAAGCAACCAGACCTTCCATTCTGCCTGAAAGCCAGTGGCTGGGGTTGAATCTGTTTCACTGATCCATCCCCTCCCTCTGTTGAAAGGATTAGGCAGGCGAACATAAAAGATCTGCTGACATAAAAGATTATTGGATATTATCCTCCCACTAGCAATCTTCAGTTTTGAACATTGTTTATGCTTTTCCCAATCCTTCCCCTCCTGACAGGCAACAGAGAGCATGACCTGCACAGCTGAGTTTGACTAAGATAGAGGCATTCAATCCCCACAAAACTGGAAAAGTGCACCTTTCTCTCCTCAGTCACTTTTTAACAAGGCTACCTACTACATAAAAAGTGCACAGCACAGCCCTCACTTGAAACAGCCCAAGAATTTCAGGCCTTTCACGCTGACTAAACCTCCCTCGCAGAAAGCAGGCACGTGGAAGACGGACATATTCTGTCTACTTGACAACCAAACTCTTCAGCCTCAATGTGCTGCAGCTCTCCATTTGGAAAGGCTCTCCTCATTCCCCATGCTGCACTCACACTAAACATGCATTAAACCCTTCTCACACTGCTCAGTGCCCAGCTAACCTCGCCATTCTGTCAGCTTTCCCCACTTTTCTCCAAAAGCAAGGGAGAGGCCTTGCAACACGGATAGTTGTGTGACAACTCCTCCTCCCATGTTTCAGTAGGACAAATAGAGCCCTAGGGAAAAGCACAGGGTGATGATGTAGTGGTGTGATTTTAGTTTTGTCAGCTCTATGTATGCATTTGTTCCTTGTTTTCATGCTGTTTGTATAAGTTATAATGGTTTGTTCCTTGTACCCCCATGTTTAACCCTTTGTGGTTCACCCCGGTTACTGTTATCAATCATCAGTTAAGAAACCCCTGAGTCCTGTCAGTCACTTCGGGGCCTCTCCCTGGATCTGGAAAGTTCCAGTGAGGGCATCGAGTGATTGGGCAGGATCCCTGTGGTTCCCTCCCTTGCCTCCTTGATTTGTTCCATTGTCTGTCCTTTATGTACAGAGCCACTCCCGGATTTATTCCTGTTGGTCCCACACTGTACCCTTCCCTTTGCCCCTCCCCTGCATTCAAGGTGCTGCACAGAGACGATCTGTGCTCTGTTGGGCAGACTCTCTGGTGTTGAGGTGGTCCCACGTGGACAAGAATAAGCCCCAGCTGTTGTCCACCCTCCAGAGTCCTCCCTTCTCTTTCTCATCTCTGCTGACGTTTCTGAGGCGGCAAGGGCCCACAGGATCGGGAAGGTATCCCTGGATACTGGACCGTACCTCACACTGCGGCTGGTGTCAGGGCTGGCCTGGCAAGGCGGGACAAGGGTCCCGAGACACCGTGACCACCACATGATGATGCTACTCTTGGCTGTGTTCTGTAAGGCAGTGATGTTATTCTTTGATATTCTGTAATGTATGATGGAATTCACAGGGTTTTTGTAAGTTATGGGGTAAATCATCAGGTGAGAACAGTCACTCATTGCCAAATAAACCCCGGCTACAGGGAGCAGGCCAAACAGAGGGGCTGCCAGTGATGGCTGTGGAAGGAAAGGGACAGCAGGTTTATAGGTAGGAAACCTTGAGAAAAGCAGCTGAGAATTATTCACATCTGAAATATTTCTGGCCAGAGTAAAGAGTCACAGTGCATTAGCAGCAACCATCTGTTTCACTTATTGCTGCAACCCCATGACTTTGACAAGGGCAGTGGAAGAGGCAGGTGTGACCCAGGAGCTCCACAGAGGTGTGGAATTCTCATGCAGAGACAACCCCTAAAGCCTAGTGAAGGTATAAAGCTACAGCACCTCACATTGCAAAGCATCCAAAGCACACAACCCTGCTCCTTTTACAGGCAGAGAGGTTGCCTGAATTTCACAAAACATTACATAAAAGAATTTTATTACTCTCCACTAGGCTTTTAATTCTTAAACTTTTGTAACAGGAAACTTCACAGGACAAGGGCAATTACTAAATACATCTTCCTCAAGTTTGAGGGTTTATTATACACTTTATATACTGAGCATTATGCCCTATGGTGTGGCATATCCCTTCGGTCAGTTTGGTCACCTGTCCCCGCTGTGTCTCCTCCCACCCCCCCAGGCATCTCCAACTTCCTCCCCAGCATGGCAGTACAAAAATCAGAAAAGGCCTTGGCTCTGTGCAAGCCCTGCTCAGCAATAACAAAAACATTTCCATATTATCAACCCTGTGTTCAGCACAAATACAAAACACGGCCCCATAGCAGCCACTGTGAAGAAAACTAACTCTACCCCAACTCAAACCAGCAGGGCTATTTAATCATTTCAGGCTGAAAACCTGAAAGCCAGAGAACTAAGTGACTCGTGTGCATGTGAAAGGGGAAAATGTGAAAATCCTACTGGCCAAAATTACCTTGAAATAATTTCAGATTATGCTGAAATGTGTCATGACAGTTCATCCTTTCACAGGAAAGACAAGGAAATACTGTGGAGAACTGGCAATTGCTCCCAGCCCGGTGCAGTATTTCTGTGCCAATGACTGAATGAGAAGTAATTAAGCAACATTCAACAAACAACACAAGCTGGATTATCTCTAGCATCTTTGTTTTCTAAAACACTTATTCATTATTCAATTAATATATTGATCTATATCCTGTCATTTTAAACGTTCTGTGCAGAACCACATCTGTGATCTCCCTTCTCACAGTAAAACTTCCTAAGTCACATTCAGCTGTTCATTACTGGTTTTTTAATTGTCTCAGCACTGTCAGTCAGGAACATGTTTCGTTCTAGCTCACCTTCTCACCATCAGTCAAGACTTGGTAGGATTTCTCAGTTAAGACTGAGGTGGCATGAAGTGTGTCAAGGCATTGAATTATGTGTTGTTTTAGAGACAGAACACAGACAAATGTTAACAAAGCATGTGCTTAGTATATCAAGAAAAGTCCAAAAGTAAGACTTCTGAGGGGAAAAAATGGTCATTGCCTATTTCTCAAACTGTGAATGGTCGCATCCTGGTATTACATATGGTATTTCTGTAACTTCAAATGGCTACAGTCCAGTGTCAAGAGCATGAGAGGTAAATGCAGCATTTTCTCAGCCCTGTTTCACATTTGCTCATTGGGGCTGTTGCAGTTTCATCCTCACACTGAAACTGATCTCGGTGAGGCTGCTGGGAAGGACATCCAGAGGCTCCAGTCTGCCCTCATGACGCACACAAATGGTCCCACCATCTTCACAGAGCCTTGTGCATTCTCCAGGATCATCCACAGAGGAATTCACCGTAAGAAGCAGAAACGTCACTAATTTTATTTAAAAAACAAAATCCTAATGCTCATGTGAGCAATCAGAGAGTATTTCTTTTATTAGAACTTGTAAGGGTGTTTCTTGCTGATGATTTACAGATTTCAGTAATGGTCCCTCCTACCATGTGAGAAATAAAGCTGCCTGGGTGCTCACAGCCAGTTCCATCAGATGGATTTCACACTGTATTTTTCAGGGAATTGATATTTTAATAAGAAAGAGAAAGCCACAATTCCTTCTATGAATATTTTCTACAGTAAACTCTGCAGATAATCACGAGATAAAAAGTACATGTTCATTTTTATTTTCAATTAATCTGGCCAGTACATTTATTATAGAATTACAAAGTACTTCTGTACAAAATCTGTACATGTGTCTCACAGAGATCAACATTACACTTTCCCTCAAGAATAAAAATCCCAAATCCAGATTATTTGGCAATAATAATCACTTTTTAACTTATTTACCTAAGAATGAAGTTCTTCAACAGGTCATAACAGATGTAAATGATCTTGTGTTCCACCCATCAATGACAAAAATCACATGTTTAGGGGAGTATTTTCACATCACATCACCACCTGAATTTTCAATAACCCCGCTTCTGTTTTTCTTCTTTATCAAGCATAGCCTGTTTTAGACTCAATGCAGCATCTTCAAACTGGGGGTTTAACTCTAATACTTTCCTGAAATCTTTCATGGCCTCATCAAAGTCTCCTGTCCCAAAGAAGAAAAAAAAGTAAAAGTAAAATTATCTGTAAGTGCTCATCCTCACAAACCTGTCGCAACTAAGAACACCTCCTAATACACCCACAAAGTAGCAGCTACTTTGTGGATCCACTACATCTGAATTCTCCACAGGCACAACTGGGAGTCAAAGGGTTTCACAGCAAGAATGAGATTATGTATTTTTGAACCTCAGATGGACTTAAGGCTCAGTTCAGCCAGTTTATTCCCAAGAGAACAGGACAAAAGGCCCACACCAAGCTGCATTAAAGCAGGTACACAGGCACAGAGCTTCCAGCTGGTACCCATGGCCCAGCTCCATTCTCCAGTCTCTCGACCTCTTAAACAGCCAAGCTCTAACAAAAGGCACAGGGCTGTCATTTTGTGATGGCACCATCAAAAACCGGGCAAGAAATTCCTCAGACACGGCCAGCACCCACTGGAAGTCAAGGAGGCTGCACCCACTGCAGCTACAACTGCTTGGGAGATGCTTTACCTCAGATTTAATGGTAGTGTTTGGAACTGGCTTGTTTTACTCCAATGCAAATTTTTCCACAAGTCAACTACACCTCTCCTCCTACTTTCCACGGAATAGCATCGTTTCGAATGACTCAGCAGCACAGCTCGGAATGGAGGGGTGTAAGTGCCTACGGGGGGCAGGCAGTATTTGCTAAAGGCGCAGTCCCTGCTGAGAACGCGTGTCGCGCCTGTCCTGGAGCGACGCCCGCCCTTGTCCCCCCCGTGCCGGGTCGCGCTGCCCTGCCCCGCCCCGGCTCGTACCCAGCCGGTAGCGCACCAGCCCGCGGTTGTAGTAGGGCACCTCGAAGCCGGGCTGGCACTCGATGGCGGCCGTGAAGTCCTGCACGGCGGCGGCGAACTCCACCCGCAGGTACCGCACCTGCCCGCGGTCGTTGAGCGCCGTGGCGAGCTCGCTGCGGGCACTGCGGGGACAGAGGGAGCGGCGTTAGCGGGGCCCCGCCCGGCGCGCCCGCCCCGCTCCCCGGGCCCGGCGTTACCCCGCGGGGCTGCGGGCGATGAAGCGGCTGAAGAGCTCCTCGGCCGCCGAGAGCCGCCGCGCCCGCAGCTCCGCCCGCGCCGCCGCCAGCAGCGCCGCCGCCTCCCCCGCCATCGCGCTGACGTCACGGGGCGGGCGCGAAGTGACGTCACGGGCACGTCGGCGCCGGAGGTGCCCGGCCACGTGAGGGACGGGGAGGAGAGAGCGGCTGACAGCGGGACAGCACACGGAATACCGGAGTGCGGTACTGTGTTCGGTGACAACCTGCAGCGCCAGGGACGTGTCTGCCCCTCTGTTCCATTCTCGTGACACCCCAAACCTGTAACACAGTGTCCACATCTGGGGCCGCAGCACAGGCACAACATGGTGGAGCGAGGGCAGAGGAGACCAAAACGATCAGAGAGCTGGAGCACCTCTCCTCGGGAGACATGCTGGGAAAGTTGGGGTTGTTCAGCCTGGAAATGGCTTTGTGGAGGAGACCTGAGAGCACCTTCCAGTATCAAAAGGGGTTCTAAGAGAGCTGAAGAGGGACTGTTTACAAGGGCATAAAGGGATAGGACAAGGGAGAATGGCTTCCCAAGGAGGGAAGGTTTAGGTTAAAGATAAGGAAGAAATTCCTTACTGTGAGGGTGGTGAGACTCTGGAACAGGTTGCCCAGAGAAGCTGTAGATACCCCATCCCTGCAAATAATCAAGAACAGGCTGGATGGGTTTTGTGCTACTGGTCTAGTGGAAGGTGTCATGGCCCATGGCAGAGGGCCTAAAACAAGATGGTCTTTAAGGTCTTGTCCAAGCCAAGCCGTTCTACTGCTCTGTGATTCTATGGAGATGGGGTTTATCCTTACCTGCCCTTAGCTTAGCTGAGAGCACAGAAGAAGTCCTATGCCCTCCTTTCAGAAACGTGCCAAGGCACAACGTGAATGTCACAGCTCACGGCTCCTGTCAGGCAGCCAAGTGCTGGCTGATCCTGGGGACAGCTCATCCTGTGCATCAAGGCCCGGCAGCACTGCCAGGGCACAGGCCTAAAGCAGGAAGGTAGGACAGCAAGACATTGTTCCTTGGACCTCTGTGTGTTACAAGGGCAACACTTCAGCTCCTGAAACCTCTTCAACAGATGCATGCTGCTCTCTCAAGCTACATGTAAAATGGCAGGTTCCAGGTTGCAAGTTCATGGAGGTTTCCTTAACCTGTTGAAGATGATACGACCCAAGCTCAGGAACCCAACTGACACAGTGATTGCTGCATGTTTTCAAGCCCTTTATTGCTATTGGTGGCTTTAAATACACTTGGCAAAAGAAACCAGCACTAACATATGCTTATACTGGTATCATCACTCTAGTAACTCTAAAGAGTAGTAAAAAAACATATATGGTAATATTATCAAAATTATTGTGACATTTCAACTCAGGAATCACTTCCTTAAAAAACCTGAATTCTGAGAAAATCCAGTAATTTCCTATGGAATTAGAGAGACAAAAAAATGGAGCCTGCTCAGAGTAGAATATATTGATATGAGCCTACATTAAACTTACATGGTTTTGAAACTAGGCTCAATCTACAATTCAAAAAGAACGCTTTTACCTTAAAACTTTTTTTAAAAGTGTAGCAAAAAATGGAATCTATTTACATAGTAATTTCTTCAGATAAACAGAAGGTTTCTAATGTGGCTTTTCTCTTTTGGTTTTGGAGGTTTTGTTTCCCGTTTCTCTAATAGCAGCACTAACTGCTACAATATAGTACCTGAGTCCTATTTCAAAAGATAGTAGCATTTTAGAGGCTGTTTTTAGCAGTCATAAATGCAGATACAGAGTCTTTATCCTCAGCTTACTGGGCTGTGGCACAGAGGACAGGCATTATAATGACCTGCTTCTTTGGCTTTCATACAATGCTTACACACACTGCACATCCAGAATCGATACTCCAGGATTGGGGCTCCTGTTGCAACACATACAGGAAGTTTACCATCGCCACTAAAAAAAAAAATAAAAAAAAATTAAAAAGAGTAAAGCTGAAAGAACAAAAATGTGGTGTGCCAGTTGTTGATTAGAAGTTATTAGCTCATGTAACACTTCATTGTTCATGTAACCAAGTATATAGATCTTCAGAAAATGCCCACCCCTAGAACCATACAGTCAACAAATCAGGACCAGCAGATCCAAAAGATGGGGTGAAAAGAAGCAGTGAAGGCCATATAAAGGTTAGACACCCTCATTGCTATTATACTCCTCCCTCTGAAGTCTGAAGGGTCTACTTGACAGCTGCTACTGAGATTCTGCACAGTAGGATCAATCAAGACAGGTTAAAATCCTGTTTGCTAAAAGAAAATTGATTCACAATCATTTTCCATATTTAAAAATTCCATGCTCTCAGCAGGAAATGTGTCCTACACACTGCTGTGGGTACAGCTACTCCAAGGACTTACCCCTTAAATGTACACTTCATACTAATTTTAACTACACATGTTGCTCTCTTCACACTAAGTGCATTTAGGTAATTCACAAAAACGCTGCTGGAGACCTGTTAGTTAATAATGGTTAAACAGTCCCTGACTGATGCTTTCATCACCCCACTGTGCTGATGCAAAGAGTAACATTCTTACTTGAATATCACATGGCAGTATCAAAGGTCCTAAAACTCCGGCACTTTGTCTACAGGCATTTCAAACTAAGATGAAGTTACATCTTTCTGCCCAGTTCCTCAAATGCAGTCAGTGTCTATTTCCCGAAACAACATTTGGGAATTACCAATTAACAATTTGGGAATTACTTTCCTCCAAACTGGCTAACTCCTGCCTCATTCTTGCCCAGTATTTGGTTTAAGCAGCAAAGCACTTTAATTAATTTGGTCACACACAAAACCTGCTAAAACCTAAAATACAGCAAACAGCAGAAAAAAGTGATAGTGTTACTATCTTATTGTATAAAAAGTAAACCCACCTCTCAAGAACATCATCCAGATCAGGTGTTTTTTTATACTTTGGACTGTATCTTGTGAATATCTCTAGAGCAAGGTCTTCATACTGTTGCCTCTGCTCTGGCTTAAGAGTTTCCAAGGATTCTAATTTAACAAAGGCTTTTGAACAAGTATAAAATGCTCTGTTTGCACATGCACAGAGTGCCAAAAGGGAATAGATTTCAACTGCAGGGATAATGTCTTCATAATCTCGCAAATGAAGAGCTAAAAAAAAGACAAAAAGAAATCCAAGGAAATTATTACACATCTTATGAGAAGTGCAAGCATCTGTATGAAATAGTTGCTATTAGACAACAGTATTAATTTTAAAAATTGGCAAAATTAACCACAGTCTTTTTACTGACATGACTATGAAGCATTGCTCTAAAAAAAAATTAGGAGATTTCACTTGGAAATTGCTGTCTTCTTGAAACACTTTATTTTAGTTGGTTGGTTGATTCATTTAAAAATATTACAAGTGTTTGAAATCTTCATTACTTGGACAAAGTACAAGGTGCTGGTTTTTTTCTCTAATTCCCATGGATTTTTTGTGAAGCTCTACAAGGAAGTCTGATGTAAATTCAGGTATCCCTTATAATTTAGGGAGAGAAACCAAACAGTCAGCAGAACATCTACAGAGATTGACCAATTTACCAGGTAATATTTGGAAAGATTTGCATTTTCTTCAGCAAAGTCCTTTCCAGGTATTGTGGCTGCAGCCATATTAGATTCATTATATGGTTTTGGTTTAAATTCCGTGGACTTATTAAGAACTGAAAAATGTGGCAGCTATGAATGAAGTTACATGCTGCCTTTACAGGGTTGAAAATGAATTCTTACCTGTTTTAAGTGCTGCATCTGCAGAACCTTTATAGAGCTGTTTTTGTGCAAGTATGAAAAAGTGGTAAGCCTCAGCTCCTCGCCAAGCATTGTCTGCAAAGCGATTTGTTGAAGAAAGAGCATCTTCTTCCAGCAAACCAGCCAAAGCTGAAGCACTCTGAAAACCAGTATCACAAGTAATTTTTACATGAAACAGATATAGCAGGAAATGGGGATACATGAAAAGAGCTTCTCTATACTTGGTGATCAAACCACTGTCCGTGTTAAGTAGGAAAAATACAAATGGACCTACAGGGAGCATTGTCAGAGCACAGGCACAACATATGGTGCAGATTTTCAAAGATAAATATCATATACGTGTGGATACAAATATATTTTGTGCACATCTGCAGACTGGTTCATAGTTTGGATTAATACTGCATTTCAACACCAAAGCTCTTAAAAATGTGTTTAAACTATTTCTTTTGTGCATATGAAGATGAATGTGTGAGCAGAGAAAAAAAAGTTTCCATTTGCTTCTCCTGTATCTGGAGCCATCTCCCTGCTAAATTACAGGCAACATAGCTTAATCTGATCACAGATCACCCTTTGGGATCAATATTACTCCTATATGACACAAGAGTCCTGCAGAAAGAAAAAAGTCTAGAGTTTCTTAGTATGGTTTTCATTGTTATAGTGAAAACATTAAGAAAAACACATTAAACTTAGGAAGAAAAATATCTATTAATATATACAATTTAAATGTTTTAAAATAATACTTAAAACAATATATTTTCAGGGGGGACTTACTTGAAGGAAAGCTTTGTTCTTAGCAGGGAAAAGGGTTATTAAAAAAACATTACTGGCTCCTATGAAGATGGCTTGCTTTATTCTGACTAGCAGATACCAGAATTCATAAAGGGAAAAAAAAAAGGCACTACCTCTGAACTTTTCTCTTTAACTTTTCCCCTTTGTGCATTTTGCATTTGTTCATGACACTGTTCCATAAGTAAGGCTGATAGCACATAAAGCTTTTTAACTCGCAAAGGCTTCGTCCTTTTCTTTGACTCTTCATCTGCAATCTTAAAAAAATAACAAAGGGATTTAATTCTCTTGGACAACTGTATGCTTGTACAAACCTAGGAAATCATGCCAAAAAATGATTCTGCCTTTAAATGTAATAATTTAGACTGCAAACAGAACTATAAATGAAAATGTCAAAGTGAAGTATGCACATTATTCTGTATTTATTTAGCTAACATATATATATAAAGCCAGATTCTCAGGAAGGATAAATCAGTGTAACCATGTATAAGTCTAGTGATCTAGTATAAAAATAAACTAAAAAATAGCAATTTTTAAACACATACATAGCTTTCAATAAGGTCTGGTGATTTTCCCAGAAAAGAAGAATAGCTTTTGATAGTTACATATATTATATATATACTGCTATAAATATTTGCTGTAAAAATTACGTATCACTCCTACAAGACTTTGGGCTATGTAGACAAATCTCTGCAGCCAAACCAAATCTAAGCAACATCTTTATCTTAAAAGCACCCCACAGCCGTTTCTAATTGAAGGAACTAATCGAAGAAATACCAGAATTTAACTTCTAGTTATTGACATTCTTTTTATTTTTTAAAAAGGAGATAAAAATAACTCCCATGATATCTACAATAATGTGGACATTGCACCCCAGGCCAGTCTGCCATACTTTTACTAGGCAATGCAGGGCATCAGAACCTTTTCTGAAGTGCAGTTCATCTCTTACTGAAGTGAAAGTGTCAAAATAAGTAAATAGTTGGCTTGTGTGACATCCACTTATTGCCTAGACATTGTGAAAACTAAAATAACCCCAAGAGAATAAAAGCAGCATGGAAATAGTAAGATCTAGTCCAAAACAACCAGTCATTTGACATAAAAATAAAACCTGCAGTACCTTGAACATGAGCTTAGCAGCTTCAAAGAAATAATTGGCTTTACGATAGAGTTCTATAGCATCAAGGATTTTATTCTTTTCCAGTAAATGACTTGCATATCTGGCTAACAAGGATCCAATCTCTTTCATATTGTGATTTTTAGCCAGTTCCACAGCTTTATTCCACTAGAAATTAAAGGAGACAATTATTACTCTCATTTTTACAAATAGTCTCAGAACAAACCGCTTATCCATGAACAGACTGCAATGTTTGTGTGCAATATCTCATCACTACTATAAAATTAACATAAAAAGCAAGAGAATAGAAATGTTTACATCATTGCAAATCACGTGATGCAGCAGTACTGAAAAAAATGCTGGACCTCTGTCTAAAACCACAAATAAAACAGTTCCTTCTACTTTCATAAAAGCTATGCAAAATCATTTCACTGCAGCTCATAGCTGGACATGTGGATTTCAACACTTCTGATATTACTTAAACCAGACTCTCAAAAGCATGTCTGAAAGAGGACCTCAGCCCAGAAGCAAAAAGCACACTGTAACACTTTACTTATCCTTCTATACACCTCATTTTGTCTTTGAATATTCCTGATCTTCAGTGGTTTGGCTACTGTATTTGCCCCAGATGAAAAGTTTGGCAGGACTGAGGTCTTAACTGAATCTCACATCTAATAGCTCTTCAGATCCATAAACCAAGAAATTGCTCACATAAAGCCAGCCCTAGTCAGTCCTGCTATTCCCATCCATCGAGTTCCTCATAACCACCCTCAGTTTTTCCCTTATTTGTGTTGACACAGACATTTGCACAGGTTAAGTCATACCAGGAGACAGCTCTAGTTATACACAGGCAGATCAGTTTCCAGCTCAGCTTTTTCCAGCTACATACACATGCAGTCACAAATCCATCTGCCTCTATACTAAGAAAGAGGGGGATGTGGAAAATAACCAGAATGGACATCTATCTCTTATCCAGTCTTCTCCCATTCCATCAGGAGGCAGCACAGCCTAGCTCCACAGAGGCTACAAATGTCTGTATGCTGAGCATGCTGCCCACACGCCCTGCATGTAGTTTTGCACTGCCCCTCCAGTGGTCTAATCTTCATCTCAGAGAATCGGCTTAAACACTGAAGTATGAATTTTCCAGGAACTATGACAACTCATCTGACACTTAGCAAGGATTTGTATTCCACTGGGCATTAGGATAGAAATCTCACTGTTAAACTGGTGTTATTACAGATGATCTCCTACTGTTTTACCTGGTTGAGATGCACACAGGTATCCACGGCATCCTTTGGTCGATTACATTTCAGAAAGGCTGACACAGCTTGTTCACACATCCCCACTCTCACAAACATATAAGCTATATCCTGCAAAAAGCATCATCAGCACTGTATTAAGTTCACTTCTGCATTTTTTGTACTTTGTGCAGCAACAACAGTACTCTTGGCTGGTTAATTTAAGTCTGAGAGGGTGGGGAATGGGTTGTTTGCGTCATGGATCCTGTGAAGGCACCAGGCATTATTGTAAATCTTTAGAACATCTCACACACTGCTTCTAAATTCAAGAAAGCTATTACAATGAGGTTAAAAGAAAATGCTATGTATTGGTTTACTGGAAAAGGCATTAAATGAGCGTGCTTTGCATTTTTCAAGCATTTTGGATTAAGTCAATCACAGCATAGTTTTAAATTAGCTATTATTTAAAAGGTAATTTCCTGCTGCATATACACACCTATACCCTGTACATCTGTATATCCTACACACCCTATCCCATCTACCCTCCCTCCTTTTAGAGTATTCTCAGTCAGGTCTTTCTGGGGAACTGGGACAATAAGGGAAAGGAAGAGTGATGGAGTATGAGAATAACAGTAATACTAGAGATCAATAGAGATCAATACCACAGTAACACCATTGCACTTGAGTAGGTCATACACTGCATTCTTTCTCTTGTTCTTATCCCTCCCAAAATGGGAAATTTAAAATAAAGAGTTGGGTATAAGACAATGAACAATAAAGGTGCTTTTTGCTTACAGGGAGTAATTTATGATTCTCTGGAAGTGAGTTGGCCAAATTCTCCAGTCCTTGGTAGTCCTCTAGCATGTAGTAACATTCAGCTAAACGTTCCTGGTTTTGTCCTTGGACATAGTACTGTACAGCATTCAACCTAATAAGACAAAACAATGTGGTGGCTTCTGATGTATAAACACAAGAAAAGTTTTTAATTCTGTAAGCCTTCTGCATTTGTAAATTTAAAATCACATTATTTTAAATAGATAACTTTGCTTGAAAAGCTTTCATACCTAGAATTTCACTGTTTTTCCAAAATGCACTAAAAACTTTCACAGATTATTATATTAAAAGTGTAGCAATATTGATTCTCTAACTAGCATAAGATTAGGAATCAAGGAATTCTTAAAGCTGTATTCCCACATCCATAGAGATGAGGGCAGACAATGGAAAATTTACAGCTCAACTTTCAGAAAAGGGCTTTACTGTTGTGCTTCCATATTTTGAAACGCGGACACCGAGACCTCCAAGACCATTCTCCAAATTACCTAATGCAGCTAAAACTCAACTTGCAAAATCTAATCACAAGTTTTCAGCTGTATTGTGGTAGTACAGCTTGGATAATGGCAATACATACAGTGGAGCTGTGGAACTCTAAAACATGGGCTTAGAAGGCAACGAGAAACATTCATGAAAAAATCCCTGCAAGTTATTAGCTATGAAGACATTACCTCTGGCTCAGTAAGCATCTGCCTGCAAAATGTGTTCTGGAGAAATACCATTACAGGTGTGCACTGTCCTTGAAATCTCCCTTGGGTGCCCAGTTTGGACCACAGCTGGAGACAGATCCAGGTCAGAGCACTCTGGACTGTCTCAAATATTGGTGGTTTGAAGCATTTTAGAAAATTTGCTGATGGTTAGTAATTCTGTACTACTTTTAATCCCTTTTGGTTTTTTTAATACTTTCTATATCCAGCCTAATATAACTATATAGGTACTTCCTTTCCTTTGAAGCAGCCAGACTTCTGGCAAAGCAGAGATTTGTATCACCTTCACCCTTTAAGTAGCTGATCAACAGCTCCCTGTTTATCAGATCATGGAACCATAAAGGTGTGAGCTAAATCTCATTATTCCAAAATTATCCAATGTATTGCATCCTGACTTTCCTGATATCTGTCTCTCCTCATAAATTAAGTCTTGCCATCAGTTTAATAATTCCCTCTGTAAGTTCCTTACTCCTGGTTCCTGTCCAGCCCATACCATTTCTGCCTGTCTGCGAAGTAGTCTCCGATGGCGTTGTGTGCCTGCTCCAGGAGCGCGTCGTCCGAGTGCCCCGAGCCCGTCCTCAGCAGCTGCAGCACCCGGAACCAATCCCCCAGTTTGATCCTCAGCCCTATGGCAAGATCTCTGAACAGAAACAGCAGGGAAGAGTCAAACACAACACAAGAAGTAACAATAATCTCGAGAAAAGCATCCAAAAGTAGTGGCGTGTTCTTAACCTGCAATACAGGTATCAGAGTGATCCCAGATAACTTGTTTACAATTTAAACACTATGCCATTAAAGCAAGTGCTCAAGAGAGCTCACAGGTTATATCACACTTATGCACTCCGTTATCAGCCAAAATCCTGTGTGAGGAGTCAAATGAGTGAGACAGTTGGGCTGATGTTACTTCAGGTTCCCTCTTACTCTGTTCTGTATCTTTCACTGCTAACCACTACAAGAGATGGCAGCAGCTGCAAAAGGCAAAAAGCAGAAGGAAGGTGAGGGAAAAGACCAAGAAGCAACAGATATGAATAATGGAGGCTAAAGCTGAGATGTAATAAAATGGATTTCAGAGACTTCCAGACTCAGGGTGATTTTGGATAAAGGAGAAAGGACTCAGCAGTAGTTTTTCCTTTCTATTATTCATGCATACATATGACTCACTGTGTGTCTGTCTGACAAGTTTTTTTCACCAAACAGAATTCTATATTACCTCATTTAAAAGTAATTCTGCAGGTACATAGAAAATAAATGGGAAAAAGCTATACCCTTCTTTTAAAAGTGCCCTCAACTTACAAGTAAATTAAGGAAGTCACTAGAAGTCAATGCAGTCAGCTAAGTAAGACCATCTATCTAAAAACATTAAAATTTTATTTGAAAAATAGGTTTCTTTCATTGTGATTAATGGTAGATCCTTACCAGGATTTTTCTAGCTGTGAGAGTTGAAACCAGTAAACAAAAAAGTAAATTTTTGACTTCTCCAATTCTATGTCCAAATTTCTCATCAGCCATGTGAAAGGAACATGCCATATCTAAAACTGGGGGTTGCAGTGTGACTGAAGTGCTTAGGAGGCAGCACATCCCCAAACCATCAAACTGCCATCAACTAATTAACGACATGCAAGGAAGTTTTCATTGCCAGGCATTATTGGGCATCTCCCCCTAGCTCCTGTCTTCTCCCTCTGCCCTGCCACCCTGTCCCCTTTACTTTCATTATTACAGCATGAAATAAAAACTACTTTTTTTTCTCCATCATTCCCTACTGTTTTTCATGGCTCCATTAATCAAAGCTTAAAAATTTCCCATGTGCATAAGTGATTCATGTTTCTGCATGTTTGACCACCATCTACAGGCTACACTGCACAACTGCTGCTGCTGATCTCTCATTATCCTTTTTCAGTAGACAGTGCTCTAGCTAATTACTTAGTGTTAATTTATATTCCCAGCAATACTAAAATTTTGCTTTGCTTGTTTTCATTCCTAAGCAAAAATTACACTGATTGGTTTCAATGTTTCACAGTTTCATCCAGAGTCCTTCTGTCTCTCCAAAGATTACAGTTCATTAAAAACTCTGGAGTTTGTGTATGTAATTGAGAAGAATGCGTACTTGGCTACTAGAGCAGAGCAACACCACATAAATTAAACATTATTTAAGATTGTTTGTATTTTTGGAATCCCAGTTGAAATACCGACAAAATACTTGTGAAAAAAAAAATCTATAAAACACAGTACTACCTAGAGCAGCCAAGGTTTTGTAAACAGTTTGGAATGCACTGGTTTACATACAGAACTGGTTATCTATGGATAAACCAAAATTCTCTCCATGTGATCCTTTTATGTTTTTGCAGAAACCGGTAAAGACTCTCCAGAGAAAACAGCCATTCCTGATTAAGGAATGCTTTTTTTTCCCCCAGACAATTTTTTCTTTATTTACTGCCGAGATGTTTACATGCCATTACCTTCTGTCCATATCCAGATACATTCTTTCAGCTTCTTCAAATCTGCTAAAATAGGCTGCCACTTCTGCTTGCTTCATGGACTCACTCTGCAGATTTCCCAGGCGCTTCACAAACTTAATGCCTTGATAATCTTTGCACCGCACAAAGGCTTGTTCAGCCGTCTGCAGGTCCAGCTTCTGAAGAGCAGCTTCAGCCAGGAGCCGCCTGTGTGAAAAACAAACACAGCAGATGGAAAAGCAGCTACAGAGTAAATTAAATGAGGTACATTTAACTAGTAATTATTTAAAGAAGACACATGAGTTGTTGCAATTTATTGTTTACTAGCTAACATTCTGTGATCTATCTGGTACTTGCTCAGTTCAGCTGTTCAGAGGGACACTGGCTTGGGAGGAAAGGGCAGGATTTGACTGTTACACTTACGTGAAATGTGTTGCTGGTCTCAGTGCAGTTCCATTTACTTATTTCTCCCTATGCATTTGTCAAAACTTTAAGCCTTGATGGCAGCCTCAGTCTAAGTGCCTCCAGCTACACTGGCCACGACAAATAAATGATCCTTCTGATCCATCTGGATGTTCCTGTTAGGACAGAAGTCTGGGAGAGCAGGGACTTTGGGGCACCTTGTAACTGGTACTGCCCCATTGGTTAGTTCTGCAAATAGGGAATTCAGGCCAACCTGTGTGCATCAGGTGCTTGAATGAGCTCTAGAATTTTCCTGCAAAAATAAGGCTATTTAAAATTTAGACTGCCTGATTGACATTGTGAAACAAACTCGGTGCAGTAAGACACTGACAAAACCACTAATATTACTGCTGTATTCAATGACCCAAGCCATGCTTAGGCAGTATCAGCTCTGTATTTTTTAATCAATTTGAGAAGGTTGGTATCATTTAAACTCAAGTGTTCATCACTGACATCAAAGAAACCAATTGATCTGCTACACATCACCCTGTTTTTGCATTCTAGAAGCAAGGTCACTGTTTTGTTCTGATCTGGAATATACTGCCTTTATATCCAGCACTTCTAATCCATCTCTTCTTTATAAATATGTGACATGCTTTCTCTCATAATAAGATTCATAGCAATCCCGGAACAAGGTGAACATAATTTGACATATATTTTGTGATTTCATGATATAGAACTTTTAATGAGACACAGACTTGCAAAACCAATAGTCATTTTATATTAAGTGAACAGATGGTACTAGCAAAAAAAAGCACGAACAATTTCAAAGCTCCAAAAACCTTCCACTAGTTCAAGACATTTTTAAAAATGAAGATTCAAAACACTAAAATTTTGCCCTACACACTCAAGCTAATAAAATTATAGTATTACAGAAACTTTCAATATGTTACTAGCAAATCCTGTTTGTCAAAGTGACCATTCTGGAGACAAAGGCATAAGTATATAGAAAGGAATGGGTTTTGGGACAAAGTTCTAAAGCAAGGGGTATTTTGTCCAGCCTTTCAGCAACTCTAAATTCATCTCTGAACCATCATAATAAACAGTGAACTCTCCAACCCCCTTGATGCAAGATAAGCATCCAATGCTGCAAGAAACCATTTAGCTTCAAAACAGAGCCAAAATTACTGAAGAAAGGTACAGATAAGTAAACTGTCTCCAGAGAGTTAAAGCGAATTGGTCTCCTTCAACAAGGAATTTGTCAGTGAAGTTTTAGGTTCTGCACTGACTTTTCATTAAATTATCTACTGCAGCCTTTACTCTTCCAGTCCTTACAAGCTGGGATATTAAACAGATTTCCAGCACTCCTGTTTTCACAGGTTTACTCTCACATGTCTGCTCTGCAGGCTTTTCAACTTTAGTTTAATAGCTGAGCCATGTTTAGTTTAAGCATGCCACTATGTCCATTTCTCAGATTACTTCTCAGATGCTGCACGGGAACACAGCATACCCAGCCCTGCTCATTTCTGTCCTTTGTGGCCTGTCCAAATACTACAAGTTTACTCAAACTACTCTTATCCAACTATCAGTCTGATGTGTTCCCTTTACCGGGTTTCAAGCTCTTTAATGTTCAATACCAAATACATGAATTTTAATTTTAATTTAACCAACTTGTCTATCTTTTTTTCAGCTTTTCATTTCCTTTAAATTGCCTCCAAAACACAAGGAACACTATGTTTTGGGGTCCATATAGCACAGAGCAAAAAGGTGTCCTGAGCCTACACCCTATACCCACTGTCATGATACAGCACATGCCTGAAATTCTAGGTACACCCAACATTCATTAAATCTTAAATGATTGTGTGTAAAATGTATACTGCTTTGGCTGGTTTTAATTTGAGGGTTTTTATTTTCATACTAGATCTGTCTGAACAGGAAAAGAATAGGAAAGAAGACAAATTTAAACAAATTTGGCTTATAGATTTTACCAAAGTCTGGGATGTGGATTGTCTTCTATGAATTGGGAAGATTCCTCAATGCCAACTTTTTCAATCAATGCTCGACTGTCTCGTAATGACCGAATCTCGAAATTGATAATGTAATCTTTGTTAGGATGTTCAGGATTCTAAAATAATGGATAAAGACACACAGTTTTATTCCTAGTAACTTTTATTTTCACTCAACAAAGCAGATATCTATCATTAAGACAGACACCAACTGTTCCTACAAAATAAAATTAATTATACTGACCTTTAATATTTCATCCAGAAGAACAGACTTGATTTCTAAATCTTCAAAGTTGCAAATATATCCAGATGTTTGTATAGGTTCCTTAAAGGTAAGTAAGTTATAAAGGAATGAACTAAATCCTAATCAGATCTGTTAAGTGTATATATAGATACATTCTTCTCCATACTAGGATATACTTGCACTTCCAACAATAAACAAATACTACAATCATTAATGTTATTGATAATTCTGTAAACACAGACATTATTAAAAATCCTCATGTTTTCTGCAACTAAATTTTGAGAAAGAGAATAACACCTGCCAATATCTAATTCAACAGAAGTGTTTTACAAGCATCTCTACTAAAATTGCATTTATATATTCCAAAGCATACAAAAAATATGCTCCAGAAAATCTCATACATTTGAGAAAAATATGACACCATTTTTATGTTTCTAGGACTGACCATTCATTTTACCTATTTGGTCCAAAACAACATTCCCATGTGAGAGTTGAGAAGATTTTGAAGTTTCCTGAAGGAAGTTTACATAGACACACACAGACTTGCAGAACTGAATGGTAAGCACAAGAATAATACTATTCAAGGAAGAGCTGTTAAGGGTAATTTTTTTAAAACGTGTAGTTTATATATGCTGTTATTTACCTCCGGATCCAAGTTTCTGAAAACATACATCCTTGTTTTCTCCATCATGGCAAACAAATCGGGGTTGTCCTTGGCCCATTTCATATCCCAGACGTCCTTGCGCTCCAGTCTCAGCTGCTCGCCCGCCTCGGGCTGCCCCGCGCCGTCTGCAGCCCGCGGGTCCAGCTCCAGGAAAGTCAGGACCCCTGAAAGGTCGATGATAGCGAGGCGGCTACAGAAAAACAAACACGGAAAAAACAAGGCAGCTAAATGACACTACTCAAGGCTGTAAATCTGAACTAGTTCTCTAAGCTGGCACAGTATAATTACGGGTTTTACCCACACCTCTGAGGGCCAGCCTGGCAGAAACATGGCTAATATTAATTAGCGAGACGGCATGATTGAGTATGTCTTGAAAAATCAAAAAGGTTTTAATAAAGAAGGAAAATAATACAAAAAACAAGAACAAAGCCGAGCACAGCACAGAGACAAATCTCCCACTTGCTACAACACCTGGAAAAGCATGGAGTTTCTTTGTTCTCTCTCTTCAGTACTTAACAGCCTAGGTGGGCTTTCTGGCCCTTGGCCCAATGAGATGAACAAAAGACTTTGAGTAACATTTCCAGAGTCCAATCCACACTTCTGTGCTGGCTCTGAGCCAATTACAATGAGAAACCCACAGAACTTTCCAGCTAACTCCCTAAAATGTCTCAAGGTAAACTGAGACTCTTTCCCTATTTGGAAGCACCTGCTGGAGGTGTAGAGATTGCATCACCACATTTAATTCTATAGATTCCATGAGATGCTGTTGTATGCCAGAACCAGCACAGATCCATATGATTTTCATTTATCTGAACAGCAGAGACCAGACACCTGGAAAGATGTTCTTCATCTGCTCACACAGGATCTGGCCCTGCAAAGGTTCTGAAATATGCCCATTTTTATGTCCAGCATTTTGAAGATACATCAGATTCCAAGTTGAATGAATTACAGGTCTGTCCCTCGCCAAACTTTTCTTGACAAAGACTCAAATTAACAACTGAACAGAATGGGTTTTCTTTGTTTACCATGAGGCAATGAAGCAGATTATTAAATTAAAAAGTCAGTGTGGTAAAAAAGCAGTCAGATGCAGACTGTTAATTCCTAACATGGAATTTCTTGCATTTCCACAAAATGTATTCTTCACTTTTTTCCAAGGCAATATTAAGTATAATCCAATTAATCTATGAAGTAATTTAAAATATGGGAAAAGTAAAATTTCTAAAAGGCTACATTTGACAATTTACAATTGCATAGTCTTCAGTGAATCATAGTAACCTGTATTTACTACAAGGCCATTTTAAAAGCATTTCTAAATATTGATAGGCAGACAGACTTAATCCCTATTAAAATTTCAAATGCAATTTACAAAATTAACCTGAAAATGCTTATGGATCTGAGCTTATTTCTCTAGAACAAAGTCATTTAGGAAGAAAACAGCTTGGCTTCAAAACAAAATTAATATGGCTTTGACTAGATCACACTGCCTTTTAAGCAAAGGCAAGAGATCTACACGTGTATTATGAATTTTGTTTGAAATTATACAGTTATTTTGAAGTGATTAAAATTGCCTTGCAAATTCTTGTGTATTTTTGCCTTTTCTGCCAACATTCTCATGCACTCTCTTGCAAAAAAAAAATAGCTGTTAAGTAGAAAGCAACTTAACTATTGGCACAGATGAAACTCAGGAAAACCAGACTTACTAGAAACATCACCAATAGTTACAGCCTGTAACAATGGAAAATTAAATGGGATGAACAAAGTTTCCAGGCTTTAGAAGGACACAGAAACAGAAAGAAGTCATAGATATAAAATTTCACGTTATCACATAATTTTATCAATTCATGTCATGATCAAAGGGAGGTTATGTTTGGTTCATCTAATAAAACAAAGTTATTTTCATGTGAGAATGAAAATAATACACAGGGTGTAAAACATAGGAGACCTTTATTAACTCTCAGAGCAATGACTGTCCAGATGGAAATAATTCGTAATAATAAATGGTTAATTAATGGTTAACATTAATACCTAAAATTAATAAACGGTTTATACTAAATTAAAATTAGTACAAAATTATTACAGAATTATAGAATTCATGGAATTAGTATTTTTAAAAATTTTAGTGCTTCATTTTGAAACTGGACATCTGTGTTAGAAGCAGATGTGTAACTTACCTGGAGTTGCAGTTCAAAGACAGCTGATAGGCACGACAGTCCAGGGTATAGCTCTGCACCACAGCCACACTGGGGAGGCTGTACCTCTGAATAGTGCCTGATTCTCTGCCCTAGAGGAAAGCAATGCTGCCTTAGTGAGAGAATTTGTCCATCAGGAAACCCTTTAAAACGGTCTTATTTACATGCTGTTTTAGACCAAAGAGCTCTGGGATAAGTGACAGAGCATAAGTGAAAAGAGGAAATCTTCACCCTAAAAGTTCTGAATATTGGTATTTAAACAAGATACTCTTAAGATGCTACAACTGACAGATCTGCTTAAATCAGGGATGTTAAAGAGTTATAGTCCACAGAATTTCAGGAGCCATGAACCTCCAGACATGGTCTACATAATAAAAAAGGAGAGGTATGAAAAGAACCTTGCCCGACACTAAATCCCCTCAAAGAGTTCCACATAGCAGCACCAGCCCAGGTCTGAAAGCAGGACAGCTCTGCTCATGTGGGGCTGTCTGCATACCAACAAGTCTCATCAGTTACTGCAAGACCAGAGGTAGATTTAAAAGGAAATGCTATAAAATACAATGGTTATTCACAGGCTTGAGTAACAGGAAACAAATCGAAGTACCAGTGTGGTTAATCTTTATTTTGCTGAATGAAACACCCATTCCCTGTGTCAAGATACCATCAGGCCATTAGGGTGAAAGGAGTAACATCTCTGAACTGAAAGGATCACTGCCACTATTTTCTCATGGTGTTTCTGTAAAGTGAACAACATATCCAGCTTGGTTTGCCTACTGTTCAACGCTAGTGTTGGAAATGAGTCGACATTAAATTTCAAAGGACTGAAAACATTATTCCTTTTTGTTTTTTCTTCCCCCAAAGCTGTCCCTAAGATCCTCAGCATAAATCAGTATTTTTGACGTTTTCACATATCTATAAGCTATAGATTAAAAAGCAGATTAGTTCAGAAGCATTAGAAAATTGAACTTCTATCATACGCATTCAGCTTAAGCACATTTATCAAGTTCTGATCTCAAAGGCATTTCCTCTCATTCCTTTCCTTTTAGTAGAAGTCACAGATTAATTATTGTCAGAAGTTCATTTTCTTATTCTTCAAGCAGCAACAATTCCATAATCACTTATTAACCATCACACTTCTTTTGTTCATGTTTTCTCCCTTGACCCTCTGATTTTGTAAAATCCAGTCAAAGGATATAACAAAAGAACAAGTAAGAGTCCACACTGGAATCAGAACGTGAGAAAAGACCAAGATCTTGCCTGGAAGGTGGATAACAGAAAGAAACACTGTTCTTTCTCTCTCTTTGTTCTGTTCAATTAGTTTGCTTTAAAGCCCACATGTCAGTTTGTTCATCTAATGAGATCACTTTCCAGCGTGGAACAAAAAATGCACCAGCTCTTTGGCATGATTCAATACCCCACAAATCTGTATAATCCATAAGTGTATTCATCTGTATCTAGTACAGTACTATGCATTATACCATTAATATGTAAACAGACAAACTTTGTAAGTCTTTGTGTCCAGAACATATTGTCTCAAAGAGATTTCTCAGCACTCAGATTACAGAATTAAATCCTGACCTAGACTTTATAAAATCCTATGTGCAAGTATTAACTCAAGCAACTAGTCTGTAATTAAGTTGTAAGTACTTAGTGAATTAGCCCTCCTAAAGAGAGAACCCAGGTTAACAGAAGAAACTGCTAAAGTTATCTTTGAAGAAGTTCAGAAAGAGATTTTGTCTGTGTAAATTCTAAATTCAGAAATGCTTTGAAATTATGACTGCTTATGAACACAGAGAAGAATCTTATGCCTGCAAGCACAAGAGGCAATTAAGAGTTGTGTTAATCATGTAGCTTACCACAAGTAGTATCTTATCAGATGCTGTTATTGCACAAATTGGATCTCTTGTTCCCTGAAAATAAACAAGTGATTATCAGTATGTTTTGCTGCAAAAGTAAGAATGCCCTGCTAAAGAAAGAAGGTTATTTACATAAACAAGAATGTTGCTAAGTATCCACATGAAAAGGGACTATCAAACCTTGTCAACATATAGTCTGTGGATAGTTTATGGTATCAGTAGCCTTTGCTATTGGAATCATGACAATAATGTTAACAGCTTCCTTTCTTGTCCTGCCCCTACCGCCGGAAAAACAACAAACCCAAAATACAACAGGTGTTACAAGAAACAGAGAACACAAGAAAGCAACGACCCCTGACTTGTGAGGTCTCTTAATTAATTTCAGATATATTAGTAAGGACAGCCAGCATTTGCACACACACATGAAGTGAAAATGGCCAAAAATACTAGAAAAGATCACAAAGGTTATTGAGTTTCAACAAAGTTATATTTTGTTGAAGTAAGGGGAGCTGCTTTGGACCAGGAAGACAGCAGGTGTCTACATACTGTACACACCCAGAATATACTTTTTCCATGTTCCCTATAGTTTGCTGTGTATTTCCAGTAATACATTATGACATGGTAACACCACCAACCAGAGGGATAAAACATAACACTTATGTACAAAAGGCAGAAGTAAAAGAAATTTTAAGTACAACCACTTCTACTAATGAAAATCTGTAAAATAAAAAAAATAAATAAATCAACACTAATTACTGCTTTTTCAAGCTACCAGTGACACTACAATAAACTACTTCAAAACAGCACTCACTTCAAAAGCTCTGCTGTAATCAAGGCGTCCATCTCCAGACCCTGAAGAGGCGTCATCAATATGATAGATCCTGTAGAGAAGGAAAGTCAGAAGAAAAAGTGAGTCCAAAGAAACGATCATCAGTATGTTCGGTCCTTGGAGAAGAAACCATTGGAATTGGAGAAGAGAATAAAAGCTAGGCCTGCTCTTACGTTCAAAAGCATCCCCTTTGATAAACCTGCTTTGTATTGATCTCAAGATATGGCAGTTGCTTTCACTTTCACAGCCCCTGATGGTCTATTCCCCTATGATCTGTAAACTTTCATCCTGTAACAGTAAGTTCTTGCTGTTGTAGTTAAGTGTCCTGCTGAAAACCATCAACCACTGTTGTCCCTTTCAAACATGCACTTCCATATTTCCCCAACCCAGGCTCTTCTCCATAATTATGAAGAGCTTCACTTTCACATCCACAAAACCTTATGTATTACTGTATTATTCAACACTTATAACTTCTCTTTTGCCTTCAAAAGTAGCATTAGGAAAGATTTTAGAATGCTAAAATCATCACTAATGCTGAATTACAACCATTTACATTTTTCAATATTTTTTCAATTTATAATCTTGTCCAAGGCTAGGACATCCAGGTCCTACAACAATGTAAGTTACTACTACAGCATGCATAAATAATTACTCATTATTAGAGATATATGGTGACAAGAGATAGTAGGTTTATAGAAAGATGATACAGTGTAGAGATTATATGGAAGAAGGCGCAAAATAACTAAAAAGAAAACCATAACAAAGTTGCAAGCTTTGCGGAGGTGACAGAAAAGTTAATGCCACAAATGAGCACCTGGGAAGGAAATATTTTCGAAGCAAAACTATGTTGACTTTGGCTTGTTTAGTTTGAGAGGATAAAAGTCCATACAGGATTAGTTGTCAAAGCCACAACCAGACACAAGTGTATTAGAGAAGAGCCAGCTGGACAGACTATGTTCTTACAGGCAATGACAGACAAGAAGCAGTTATCAGAGGGAACAGGGCTGCCTGGAAACTAAGAGCATGGAGGAGAAACAGGAGAAGGGTCATCAAGACACACAGCTCCATAAGGAAAACACGCAAACATGCAGCAAGCAAATGGAGACACAGAACAGGAACTAATCCTAAAATGTCTGAGGGATCTGGATAACAAACACACTGTTGTACAAAACTAGTATTTCATCTTACAGGCCTGCAAGTCAACAAACCTGACTGGAAAAACGAAAAGACAAGGCTTTGCATTTTAGAGACAGCAGAATCCACCTTATCAAGGGCACCAGAGCAGAGCAAGAAAAATGACACGGCCTGAAGACAAACCTTTCCCTGCCTTCTTTCCTGGTCCGTGCCAGCTGGTTGATTTCCATGGCTGTGAGCTTCTTGGCCACCCGGTACTGCCAGACGTAGAACGCTTCTCTGGAGGCCGCGATCACATGTGTTTTGGTCATGGTGACAAACAAGGGCTCTGTCACAAAACCCAAAGAGTTGCAAAATTAGAGCAGCAAGCATTGCAGTAGATGCTGATTTGTACATTTTTTTCCAAGATGGATGAAAACATACACCCATATATTAAAAACAAAAAACAAAAACCAAAAAATCCAACCACACACAACCTAACAATAGTTTTCATTAGCTGGTAACAAGTTTCACAGGGGCCTTGTGGCCTTGTCCAGAAGAACACAGAAATTCTTTACAAGTTCTGATTTTACCATGAACACTTTCCTCCCTGCTATTTCGGCAAATCTCCATGTGCTCATGCAGGAAACATCAAATACATATAGACAAACTTTCAGGTCAATGACCAGTTCAGGAGCATCTTGAATCTCTTTAACAAGATCTATTAAATACTTCCATATCTGACATACTTAAGGTTATTCAGAAGTTGACAATCTAGAAGAGATTCTTTTTCTTAAAAACAATTAAAAAATTTTAAGTTAGACAAGACCTAGAAATGCTGTCTGTAGTTAACAGTTTGGCCAAGTATCAATTCTTTATATGAATGGCAACAAATTAAATATTTAGCAGACTGTACACTTAGTCTTACTTTATTATATAAAAAAATCACAGTGTAGGGATGCAGGATATTTTCTTTACTTCAGCCCTAAGCCCACTTAGAATATGTGCACAAATTGAATAGCTCATTCCTGTTGTCCATGCTCAGAAAAAAAACAAACAAACAAAACAGTGAAGGCATTGAAAAATTAAGAAACCTAGTATGCAAACCAGCCAGTGTCTTTAAGTTCTACAAGTAAATCATTATGATTAAAAAAAAAAAACAAGATAAATTCAAAAGGATTGTGCAAACCAGCCTGATTTGCAGGCTGAGTCATGCAGATAACATGAGGTGAGCAGAAAACACAATTCTTTTACAGCTAATCTCTTTTATTTTTTTTTCCCCTCTGTATTTCAGCACAGAACAGAACTCTGGAGGGAGCTATAAGCCTGCCACATAGAAGAGCAGCGCTACAAGAGACAGATGGGGGAAGATTGGTTGAACAGATTTCATTTCTTTGAAACCAAGAGGATTATATAAACTACCCAATGGCTGCAGAATACCTTTTAGTAAAAATGTCAATATTGGGCAAGAAGGCTTAGCGACAATATTTAACACGAGCCGCACAGTTGTCTACATTATATGCAACTCAGTGTACTTCATATACTTACAGGACATTCATTTCAATAATTAATCACATCCAAACTGAAGGACACAGTCACCAGTTTCATCAAAAACATTAATAAATTCTACGTATTTGTTCTGTTTTTTTATTACCTTCCAGCTGTATATGCCATAACAACCAATGCTTTTAGCCTTTAAAAATGAAACAGAGAATCTCCTGACCTGTGAAGGAATAAGGCTTGCTCAAATCACAACATTTTTGTACTAAGCCTCATATTTGGACTCAACTTAGTCAACGTTTGAGTACTTGTGGTCCAAGACAATGTTAAACCACATTGCCATGCCAACATCTGAAGCCATGGGCATTCCTCACACTCACAAAGTGACTCCCCCCTTTGACTTACAGCTTCCATGAAGCCTAAACTTACTCATTTGTGCACACCTTGAAATACCCGAGTCTGGGGGAAAAAAGCTGTTCACATAAGGTCTGTTGTGATCCAGAAACAAGATGGCAAAGCATTCATGCTTTATCCAGGGGAATACAATCAATTAGGCATTTTATGACCATGCCTAAGCCTAAAGTGATTGTTACTGCCAAAAAGCACATACACACCAACCCCTGACACATTTTCCTGCCACTTCTTTCATATCAGCTCTAGCAGCAGCTGGACAACAGTGTAAGTTGGATCAGTTCATTCATCTAACTGACCTCAAAATTAAATAAATAAAAGATTACATTAAGTTGGATTAAAGAGAAAATCCCAAATGCTGGAGCAGGCAGGAATGAGCAGCCAGCATGGAAGGCAGGGCCCTTCTTTGCAACAGCAGGCTCAGCAATGACTGGATTTAAGCCAAATGTGAAATTGCAGGGCACAGCACACAGACACAATCATCAGGATCAGATCCATGCAAAGCCACATCTGGAAGAGCAGCATCTCTGTGTGGGACCTGATGCTTTTACAGAATTGTCTGTATAACTTCAACAATTGCATAAAAGTAGAACAAGTGGCATTTTCTCTAGAACTGCTTTAGCATTTTGTATTGGTCAGTCATTGAAGAAGAAATCATAAACAGAAAAATCTGTGGAAGAAGAAACTCAAATCCAAGTCTGGAGTGGACACTACGGAACATTTCTTTACAGAGGGGGTAGTCATACATTGGAACGCCTTCCTGGAGAGGTGCTCAGTGCCCCAAGCCTGTCAGTGTTTAAGAGGCATTTGGATAATGCTTTAGCAACAACATGCTTTTGGTCAGCCCTGGAATGATCCGGGACTGGCTGATCCTTGTCAGTCCCCTCCAACTGAAAGTATTCCATTCCACCTTCTCACCTCAGAACCTTCCACACTGGGCTATGTGCTGCTTCTAAAATATTTTCCTTCTTGACTGCATAATAGCATAAATTCAACATGAGGGAAGGATGTCCCAGCCACTCCAAGTTTGGGCTGTTGCTGAGCAGAAAAGGAAAGAATGGGATTTGTCATTTCCTAAGAAAGACAATATGCTCATTTCAATCCCTTCAGGCTGAGGAAGATCTAGAATCCCTTTCCAGGCAGCTGGTTTAACTACTTAAGTTTCCTTTAGTGTAGGGAAATACCATCTTATACAGCAGCATTGATTGATTTACCAGCAGGTGCTGCTCACCTGAGCATCAGTGCCCTTCACAGAACCTGTGCTCTATTAAGCAGACAGAAATGCAAGTACCTAAATCTGAAGGAGACAAGAGATTTGGACATTCCTCTGTTTGGCATTTCTGCTGCACAGCAGTTTTCCATGCTCAACACATAAACTTCTTAGACTGTTGAGTTCTTCCTGCTGATTTTGCAGATACCAAACTTCAGTATTAATGTCTTAATACTTAATTTTCAGACATTGAAAATATGTTGGGAAAACATTTAAACAGATGCTTTACTTTTCAGGTGCTGACCAAATATTGAAAAGGACTAAACAAACCATCCCCATCAAAACAACTCCAACATGTGAAACAACTGCCCTTTAAATTCCTTCTGACCCTCCTTTCTCTTCTCACCTCATTTCTCTTCACATTTCCTTCACAAAGCCTCCTCCCTGAAGGAAAGAAACTTTCTTTCCTGTATACCCAGGAATCTCAAGTAACCTTCTACCATGTCTGCATTTCATCCACACACACTCCATCTCACTTCAAAGCTGTTAGAAAACACCTGCTTCAGTGTCTAATCTTGTAAAAATATAGACAGAAATCAAACTTAATGCATAGCTACATTACTTCACCACATGAAAAGGCTGAGACACTTTCTAGTCTACGAGACAGGATACACAAACAAGAAAGACAAGTAATCCCACCTAAATCTGATGGAAAGGAAGCAATCTGACAGACACAATACTGAACTGTTGTTTTCATACAAGTCTGTTACAGGCTGTTCCTGTGAAACTGGAATGAACTTAGTCTAATCAATAAATCTACCTAATTTTAGAGCTTGATTCAAATATCTCTACAACTGTTGGCTCACAAATGGAAGAAAATGTCAGGCAACAGCAGGGACAAGTGAACATGTTGGGACATATGGGACAACTCATGAACAACTACAGTTTACGGAACATAAATATTCAAAATCCATTACAATTTACATTAAAAGGATCAACTAAGTAACTGCAATTCAAGTGCTTTCCACATGTAGTTCAGTCATCCCTGTCAAGGCATCCAGGAGGGAGGCAAGACACCTGGGCATGACTCCAGCTCTGCCTTTAATCCACCTGTATGTTGGTCAGGCTGTTGTATTAATTTCACTGGGTGCTAACACACATTTGAAAGATAACTCAACACTTCACTGTGTCAGTGCTCCTAAGCACATGTAAGAAGATGATATAATCCAGCCTGAGCGACCTTTTCTTAGCAGATACCATCTGTTGTGTTTCCATTAAAAAGATATTATATAACAAGATATTTAACCTTCTGTAGTTTATATTTAGTTATTCATCAAAGGACTTTGACAGAAAGCCTGTGAGCCTGTAAAACAAGCACAGAGGACACTGTGTTGGTTAATTTTTGTACCAGAGTAGGATGGAATGCAGTAACGTTAGACAATGAAGAAATGAGTAATTTATGGGCTAGCAAACACAAGCTATTGTGAAGGACCTCAAACACAAGGCACAGGAAGCAGGGGAAGCAAAATGCCTTTGGACAAAATAAAAAGCAGTATGAGGAACAGCTGAAAGTGTAACCACTCATCAATGCCTAAGCTGAAGTGATGGCTGGTCATCAGATAATGACTGATTAATCCTTTATTGCCATCATTAACACAGACAAGCATTAGTAAGCTAATGACATAATTAAAACTTCAACAGAATAACAGAATAAAGGAAACAAGCACTTCTTTTTTTGAGCCTTACTTGAGCTACTGGCTTAGAGCCCAACAACATAAGATTTACATCTCCTGAGGATGAATCAAACATTACATAATGTCACAATTACATTGTCATTAGGAGATTATTAGCACTTTGTTGAAACAGTATTTTAAAATATTATAAATTGACAATTCGGACAAAGTGTATCTTAACACACATTCTCAAATGCATTACTTAAATGCTCTGTCAGCTACTTAGCATCCCTACAGGAGCAGTCCTTTTCTCCACTATTCATCTCCTACAAGGACAAAGTCCAAGAGGCTTTGCCCAAGAGGCCTGCAAGGCACCCAAGTCTCAAGGAGAAGTAAACCTTTATGTTCAGTAGAGCTCCAGATGATTCTTGTTCCAACAAGGGGCAGTCTGCTAGAAATCACAGATAGTGCCTGTTCAATTTGCAGTAATTACAGCCAGCCAAAAAATATCATTTAGATTCACAGTAGTGAAGAGCACACACTCAAGAAAAGGCAGGAGCACACAGATACCAAGTGGCCTGTTGAGGACATTCTACAACATAAGAAATCATTTTTTACCAGCATTTATGAAAATCAAATATAGTTACAATCTAAGTGTATTTAAGCTACTCTGAAAAATGGCACTTTCAAAGAAGTCTGAAACAAGTACAAGAGTTCAAAACAAAAAATACCTAACTTTTTATGGACAGAACTTTATGCAACAATTTATTAGTTTACTAAAAGAAATAACCTGAAAATTTCTGTTAGTAGAAAGAAGAGGGGGAAAAAGAATTTTACAAACTGATAATAGCATTTTTCATAAGTCAGTAACACCTGTCCAATTACCCTGAGTAAGAGATAAGTTAATTTTACTTCTTAACTGCTTATTTCTTAAACTAGTAATAATGACTCTCACCAGATAATTGATTCAATGCTAATTTTCCTCATTTATAAACAGAACAAAAGGACAATGGTTTTGCTAGAAATCATGTATCAACTGGAATCTTAGAAGAACTTTCAGAAAGGTCTTCTGCCCTTAAGGTTTTACAAGGTCTTCTCTCTCTATTGAGTTCTGCAAGGCCAGACAGCTGCTTAAGTTCAGCATGTTGTCAAACTGGAACAATTACAGTTCCTACTGCCAAGAAACTCCAACTGTGATAAACAGCATGATATATACTGTACAATAGGACCTTGACTATGTACAGCTGTCAACCTCTCACACCAACTGACCTTATGTTGTAAATATTTCTAGTTGTTCTATAAAGTTGCATTTTCAAATGTTACAAAAAGACGAAAGTAAGTATGATGAAACCAGCACAATGTGTTCCAAAAAGAGTTACATTTACTTTTTACTTGTACCATCAATCCCTTCTGCAAGTTTGGAGAGCAAACTTTAAAGGAATCTTACAGGATGCATATATTAAAAAAAAAAGCTGAGTCTTTGGCTGTGTTCACCATACAGCAATGAAAGACTCGCCTGTAATGTTTTAACTACTGAGGCTACAGAAATTTTTCAGGACTCAAAAATGTAAATATTCCTAACCTCAGGTATTTGTCCATCTATGAGGCTGAAAGCTATAATGCCCAGCATTTTCACTAGTGAACTCACTCTAGGAAAGAGCATTGCAAATCTATGCACTAAACTGGTCCTCCAATACTGGAGGGAACAACAGCAGACTGCAGAAAGCTTCATTATGCTAAAGGAGGAAATTGTTTGATCTCTTCAGCACAATTCAAGTACAGTTGGAATAACAACAGCATTTTTCAATTGAACAGCCTTTCTTTTTACGTGTTCCCAGTTACTGAAAATGATTCTTTTCTTGTGTACAGGCAGCTGAAGGAGATGGGTCATACTGGCCGAATCATAAAGAAACTTTTGTTTATAATGTAAATATAAGTCTCACAGATAGATTCAGAAAGTTCCCATAAACTGAACACTACAAAAATGAGAAGCAGAGTTAAAATGCGGAGTTAGAGGTGTACACGCAAAGCTAATTTTAACAGTGAGTGGGATTCATCTCACCTAATTTTAGATATCTCTGACAGAGATGAGCTGGCTGCCCTGGGCTTCTTCACACCCAGTGGAGAGCAAAAAGACCCCCTTCATGAATAATTCACTCAACTAATTTTAGATGTCAGCTGCAGAAATGAGAAGAACTACTCCCTCTAAGTTCCTGAACCCTTCTGCCACCACCCCAAATCCCACCTGCCAAAAAAGTTCAGGAAACCAGCGGGCACATACAGAGTAGACATCTGATCAGGAGCAGGGACAGAACAGGCACCCAACTCACACCACTATCACCCATCACATCATCTAACTTCATGGGATTCTGGTTTGGGGTTAGTGTTTTTGTTTAGATTGGTTTTTCACAGGGGGGCATTTTTTGGTTGTTTTGTTGATGTTTTTTCTGTAACATTTTTGGTAATGAAGCTCCTGGACATGTTGTTCCTTAAGATTCTGATATGGCCCCCTTATTGCAAAAGGTGGCAAGAGGACAACAAAAGGACAGAAACAGAAATCACAAGACTAAAACTACCACAATATTTCATAAACTTTCCACAGGATAAAGTAGTCAAACTCATTCATCAGAGCATACTCTTCATTTTAATTATGATCTACAACATAGGGCGTGAATTTAAAAATATAAGTATGATTCACAACTGATTTCCTCCTGCTATCACAGAAAAACTGAACATTAGAAAATTATACTTACAATTTAGTTAATATATAATGAAGAATAAAACCGTTTGGAAATCACTGGTTGAAGAGAAGAATAATTTATGATCTTGATTATTTCTTCTCTTTGGTTGATGTTTTTCCCACCTCTGTTCTTCTGTGAATTATTGTTACTTCCTTCTTCAATAGTTCTTCACCTTACTTTCCTCATCATTTCTGTCTTACCAAAACTTTGGTAGACACTTTACCCATCAATTTTATCAGAGAGAATGGCTGTTTGTTGTTTAATATTAACACCAAGTATTAGCACTATGGCTTAAAACTACCTTCTCTGCTAATTTAGCCAGAAAAGTTTCTTTTTGCAGAGAGGATAAAACAATAGCTCTAGAAGGCAATTTACATTAAAAAAAAATCATGAGGTTCCTTGTTATAATAGTCTTCCCTCTCATTCAAAAGCAAATAAATATTTTTATAAACTTAAGTAAGTTATTTAGCCTTTCAACAAAACAGGAGAGTTAATCAAGGAATTAAGGTTCCAAAAGAAAACTGCAAACAGGGTTCACAGTGTCTACTCTGAATCCAAATTCAGATCTATTTGGGTAACAAACCAAAAATAAAGCAAAAACCAGAACAAATAAAAGTGGATTCATCAGTCAAAAACCTGATTAACTTGTTGGTCTGTCTACAATCCCCTCATCTGTTTAAAGGGAAAATAATCAATGCTACTCTCAAGAAAAAATTACAGAAAATAGTGGCTTGCAATTACTTGGCAATGTTCTGTACCACACTTGCAGCAAGCAAGCAGTAGGGAAAGCCTGGAATTCAGCACTTAAGGATTTGGGAGTATTTTCATACTTGTGTTATAATCCACTGGTTTTTTAAATTGAAGTTTAATTTATAATCTGAAACTACTTAGATAAAACAATTGTGAGGAAGATAAGGAAAAGATATCAACACTGAAACACAAGAAATTGATGCTTAAGTTACTTGGGAAGCAACGATAAGTTATTTTTAAATGAACGTCCAAATCAAATTATTTTACTTCCTCTGATACAACTGAACCCTCTTCAAAGTACATTTTCTTAAAAAGGAGTTGAATTACCACTGCTGTGAAGGAAAATCTGAATTGCCAAAAGACAGCCAGTAAAAAAAAAAATGAAAGAAAACTTACAATTTTTAAAAATCCTATAATCCATAGTTTGCATTAAGTGGAAGAATCAGTTTAAGTTTAGAATCAGTTTCAATTTGATAAGGAATGTTACTGGTTTGATAAACCATTATCTTTATTAATGGATAACTAACAGGTCAACTCCAACACAAATTACAGAATAAGAATATTGCAAGTTGCTTACCAATATCAATATATTTTGGGTCCAAGGGTGTGCCAATAGAATTGCAGAGAACCAGCACATACTGTATGGAAATAAAAGCAAGTGTCATTACTACCACACTTGTAGATCAGTCAGCTGTACAAGGCTTTCTGTGAAGGTGCATCTCATAACCCACACCACACATTCTAATGCTCACCAGCAACAGAAAACACACAGACCATGACTGCAGCAAAGATAAAGCAGCATAAGCATGAGAGTAATGAGCTATTTGCCAATTAGCACTATAAATTAAGAACAAGCACAAAACAGGCAAGTAACCAGCTGTTTTATACATAGCAGCAAATCTACCAGACAAAATCCAACAAGTAGGAGGTACCAGCAGCATATCCACAGACAACACACGGGCAAGACAGGCAGCATCCCCCCTGCTGCTGTGTGAGTACTTACAGGCATGATACACCACTGACTCAGGGACTTAACTCTCATCAGCTGCTCAGGCAAAAGACAATCTAATAAACTCCCAGCAGTTAGGATCTTTGTTCTATCCTTTGCAGATCTCTATCTCCTTGAACATCCAAGAGGGTAACAGTGTGAGGAGAATTGCCAATAAGGCTCTCCCTCTGCCCTGCAGTATCACAGGTACTACAAAGGTGATGAGGGCTTTTTTTAAGATTTGCCCTTCCTGTAATCTCACTCAGGAAGGCTTTAATAGCACAGTTACCTCAGCAATTGGGCTGTTAAATTCAGGACGATGCAAATATGTAACAATTCACTAGACACCAATGCTTCCATGTTGTAGTTTCTGTATTTATTTCTCCAGAGCTAAATCAAGGATTAAGTATCTTAATGATTATTGCATAAGGAAATGCCTTGAATGAGAAGTGGGGAAATTAAGGAGCAACTTTTACTGTCAAGTCTTTAAACTTAAAATAAAATAAATAAAATATACAGGGCTACCAATATGTGAATTACCCAAGAGCCGTTACCCTGACTCTCCAGGAAATGAAAGATAATTAGTTTTTCATGTTTCTTTCACCTCCTGAACAATCCATGTAATTGTGGTAGCAGACTACAGTAACTGTACAGCTACCCTTTTAAACTGATAGATTGACATCTTATTCATCACATGAGAGCTGCTCAATTTAGCTTTTCATCTACCGTATGAACTTCATTCTTTTAAAGAAAAAGAGCTGAACATGGATTTTTTTTCATTAATTTTTTTTCCTGGTTTGGCCACCAATAAGTACAAAACAGTATTTTTATTTCTTTGTCCATGAATTAAACTTTCTGCCAGCATTCTCCATTTCTGTTTTCAAAAAAAAATATGTTGTGCCTCTGCCTTTGTAGGAACACACACATGGCTTTTTTAGCTCTCTGTTTTTTATTTCCATCATGTTTACAGTCATTCTCCTCTGGTAAATTATCCCCACATTCAGTTTACAATAAATTTCTCTTTTATGCCCTTTCTGGTCATTTTTGAGACTCCAAGTCAACAGATCAGAGCTTGTTAAGGAGTAATGGAGCAACAGAATCCAAGAGAAACTGTATGACCCACAGAGGGTGGTGACAGGGCAGGGAGTTTCCATTGTCTGATTTATCCAGTCTTGTTAAGGATATCAACATAAAGTCCTTCTTAACTTACTGACACATCTATTTGCAATATCTTTAAACAGGTCCTGCTGAAATTAAGTCTTTTTTTTCCCATTAACTTCTGCTGTAACTTCTGCCAGTTTGAAATTACAATTCTAATGACCAAAATCTCTTGTAAACCAAATCAGTTTTTCAGACAACTCTAATGAACTGCTACCCATAAGCCTATGCATTTCATTTCCTAAAACCTGGCAACTCACAGTGTTAATAATTACACTGGAACCATTTCAAAACAAATGAAAGGTCCTTACTATCTGTAATTTTCAGGTGCTAAAATTAAATCTCTTATTAATGCTCAATAGAGTTACACTAACTCTCTACTGTTTGTTTCCTCCTTTAATATTAACATTCAGGAACAATTTTATTGCACTCAACTTCACCAAATGTTTATGGCCACACATCCTGTGTTTTCAGTCCATAAGACAGTACACCATTTATAGCACAATGAAGCAAAGCAGCACTAAAGCATGTTCACGGTTTTTTACCATGCCACCAAATGACTCTGTCTCATGTTCCTCCTTTGTAAGCAATATATAAGTGACACAGAAAATAATTCTGAAGTGATAACAAAAGAAAAATCATGTAACAGTATCATACTAACCGAACATTCATTAACCAAAGGATACATTTATAAATTGTGATTAGATATAAAATAAATTAATAAATAAGGCAGTTTGCAGTAAAGTGTAATTTATATCATCTAAAAAAATGGCCCTTTTTTTTCCCCATCTCTGGCTGATGAAATATTCATTAGCATTCTGATACTTTTACCTTGTCTCTGGAGAACTGTTCCAAGTATTTCTAAAGAAACATTAATCTGGAAGGCTGCAGTTTTTATTAGGTTACTAATGGCTACAAGGAGTTGATCTGTAGATGCAGTTAATCAGCGACTTTATTGTTTGTTGGGATTCTGTTTTTAAACACTGAGCCCATTCATTCCATTCTGTCAAATGACAACTGACACAACTCTAAGGCAGATTCAGACTTTTGCATTTCATCTTATTCTGGCTGTAAAGAACTGACATGTGGAACAGAGCATTTCAAGTGAAAATTAAGACAGATTTTACCTGAGGCTGATTTTCATCTGCTTTAGTTGCTAAAACACAGAAGTCTCCATAAGTTGTTATGGAAATAAGGCTCCTGACATATTTCACATATTTCTCATTGTTTTTTGTGTCCCAGAAGACTACACAGCACTCTGGGCGATCTGCTCGGGTGTAGGCGTACACAACGGTATTGGAGCAGTAACCCCACTGCCAAGGAAGACAACATACATAAAACCCATCAGAAATCACAACAATTCAACAATGAATTGTTCCAGCCACGAAAGAAAGAGTTTATCTCATTTACACAATTAGTATTCAATATTTCTTATCTGTCAAATGACAAACTGATTTATTATGAGAAAACAGCTCACATAATAACAACAGAATAATATTAAACTGGCAAAAGAAGCTTTTCTATCACGGAGTGACCTCAGAACTGAAGGATCAGCCTTGAAATGTGACAAGATCTCTCTTTGCCTTGTTTCTTCCTTGTTCAGCAGCTATATAGGTTGTGTCAGTTTAGGACAAATAGTGAGATGTAATTGGTGATTTCTTTTGAACTGATAACCAGAATAGCCAATTGCACGCACTTCTGAAATACACACAGCTTTAAAAGTTAGAAAGAAGCCGAAGATCGCTCTTATTTTTTTTTTTTCTGCCTCCAAAAGTAAAGCAGCCTTAACTCTCTCCCTTGGAGGGGCCCGGGCTTTCACAAGAAACCCGCCTGGCCCGGTGACTCTCAACCCGGGGGAGGGGATGATGTGCCCCCATCCCGGCCTCGATCAATTTTTAACAGCTAAAAACCACCCTGCCGCTCCCCCTGTGGGGGGGGAGGAGAGCCTGCAGCCGCTCCAAGCTGGGCCCCCCCCAGAATGAACCACGGGGTGGGGGCAAAGAGCCGTTCATCAGCTGAGCTGCTTTAAGACCTGCCTGAATTTTTTTTCCCCCCATTCCCGCGGCTTTTCCCTTCAGCCGCCCGACCGAGGCCACGTGATCACGGCAAGGCTAAGCAGGTTTTAACTCTTTCCTGCCAAAAGATGAAACTTCTAAACCAGTGGCTCTTCCCAGAGTGAGAACAAATTAATAGAGCATAGAGAAAATTTAGCACAACAGTCAGATTGACAGAGTGAGAAAAAAAATAATTAAAGAAAAAATGAAAGAGTTGCCTGTTGGCTAGATTTCGTTTAAACAATAAAAATGAACTCTATTGATAAATTGTATTTTAAATCATAGAAAAATATTAAGAATTAATATTAAGAAGCTGATTTGTAGATTTTTAAGCAAAAGTGTTTATGATAGACTGTATATGATTCCATGAAATGTCTGAACAAAAAAAAAAGACATTAAAAGCTCCCGCACCAGCCAAAAAAGTGAGAAGACATCTCTGTTCCTTAAGATAAAAAATCCTTTGCCTTGAAGCTGCTTATCTTTAAAAAGTGACACCCCAAATGCCTGAACTCCACAACCCATAAGCAGCTTAAGAAACTGCTAATGAAAAAAGACCACATAAAAACAAGTTTTCCCCGGGCAACTGTTTCTGTGAGAGTTCCGACCCACAAGAAAACTTGTTTTTGTTGTCAGTAAAAGAATTCCATAGAGAACAAAAAACTCCTCTCCTGAAGAATAGATAAAAAATTGTATTTAAATAGTAAAACTAACTGAATGTCACAAGTTTTGTCTCTATGTTGTTTGTAGAAAAGTGAACACTTATAAAAAAAAGTTTTAAATTTTTCATTTTTCTTTTTTTCCTTTTTTTCTCTTTCTTTTCCTTACTGTGTGTTAATAAATTACATGTTTACCTTTAAATTAAGCCTGTTTTACCTTCTTCTCCCAAAATCCTAATTTCCCAGTTAGCAAATAAATTTAGTAAACATAAACCCACCACATAAATAGTGCATTAGCAAAAACCCCCAAAATTTTAACCAAAACAACAACACGGTATATTTATATAGTTCAGCAGGTATTCAGAAATACCCACTGTGATGATGGTTTTTGCCATGAAAATGCTTGTTTTGTGACAACTGATTTGGAAACCCAAAATTCATTTCCCAAAGGAAATGCAATAAATACCTTAAACAGTGCAATTCCAGAAGCAGACAAAAATAAGCAATTCTATAGGAGCACTGTAGTAACTCACACCACCCTTCTATATTAGTACCATGAGAAAACCCCTGCCTCCCAGAAGAATGTAATAATTCCTGTAAAAAGCAGAAGAAAGGGCAAAAAGGCAAAAGAAATGGATTGTATGTATGAGGATGTATTTTATTGCATTCGACTGATTTAAAAGACAGAATTTAATAATGAAAATCCTTTCTAATATGGCAGATTCAGAAAATATCTCAGAAAGGAGGTGAAGCTGTCAAATAACTGATACATAAAGCAAAACACTTAAAGATGATGATGCAATTGTAGAAAAACTAACAGAATTCTCTGCATCAGCATCTACTAGAGAGAGAGAAGAGAAAGGTTATTACTGTTGACAAGAGAGGTTCCCACACTCCTCAGGAAATGAAACCAAGATGATAAACTACGGCATCAATAACAGAACATCTAGAATACACCTGTAGATTCTAAATTAGTATTACAATTCCATGCAAACTATGAATAGTTTAAAAAAAGATCAGCTCAATTCATAGTTTTTACTGTCATGTTAACTTAAAACCCTCTTTCTCTTATTATGCTTTATGAAAAATAGAGGAAAATAGATTATACTAGATCGGTAATGTGATATTAACTCTTCATCTCCAGGTCATTAATTCCAATCCAGTCTAAGATAATTACAGCTTTGAATCACTCCCATTTAATGACTGTCACCTTTTAGAATACGAAGTTCCTAGAAGGGACTTACTTGTTTTATCAAAACACAGCAGTATTCATTGAAGTAAAAGATGTATCACTCAGCATAAAAATATTTACAATTGCAATAGAGTACACTACCAACATATTAAGAGTTTATTTGCTGCAGAAATAAATTAACTTGAACATAACTGTTTCCTTTTCAACTATGCAAAATGGAAAAAAGAGATCTTTTACACATGCAGTTTCAAAGTATTACTAATTTGCAAACTGTGCCAGATCTTGCAATACACCTGGTCTCCTAGATACTGATGAGTTTAAGAAAAAGCACCAGGCCTGTGTTCCAGCTGTTGCACATTTGCCCGAATAAACATTAGGTAGCATTTCCTGCAAGACTAACTTTCAGCTCAGATTTCCAAAGTCTTTTGCAGAAGATTTACAACAAACTATTTGAAATTGCTTCCTAGCAGATTTGTGTTTACAACTCCCTGACCAATGGTTTTTCCCAACAAAGTGGAAGAATACATTTCAATAGAGCTGCAGGATGTTCCTCACATTGTACTCTCTCTCTCTCTCTTTAATTACAGTGGCTACACACTGATAATTAAAGAACATACCTGTGCTGTGAAAAAAAAGTATACAATATGCTATACTGGACAGTAATTGCTATTATTTGTTAAACTGTTAATTCTAACTCCTAAAAAAAAAACCCACTAAATGAAAAAACTCAGGTGGTAGACAAAATAAAGCATCATTTAGAATTAGACGAATACACACTTGTAAGAAGTGTATTAAGAACTGAAACGTAAGCAGGAAGTACATCTATCAGGCTGCATTCATTCCTATTGTTCAGGCATCTACTCAACTTCCCTGGCTCAAATGAATAATTCACCACTAAAAAAAAAGGACAGTAAATTAAGGCTCAAACAATTCCCATTGTACAAATCAGCCCAACCTAGTTAACCAAACAGCATTGAAAACACAGAAGCCCTACCAAATGACATCCTCAACTCCTACCAAATTTAGATTCATGCCCAGGTCTCTTTCCTTATTGTGCAAATGAAACTCCAAATGCATTGTATAGGCAATGGCTAAGTCACTGCATCACCCAGACCTACCCTCACTTTCTACTAAAACTTCAAGTCAGTAGTGCTGATCAAGCTGCAACCATAGTTTGGGCATTCATTTCATATATATACGTATACACACACATTGTTGGTATATTAGAGCATGCTGCTTTTTCAACCTGATCAGAAAGAGAATAAGTAACAAGAAACTTATTAATACAATCAAGTTTCACATCACTACATACCTTGTAATGTGGACGAATGTTTGCAAAATATATGTAATGATCAACAGCCAGTGCAATTTTCAGTCCACCTCCCTCCCAGGACAAGGAGGATATCTGTTTGCCGGGAACTTTCAGTGCACGTAAGTGCTTGGTTAGAACAAGGAAAGAAAGATTCAAACTTATCACAGGAAAGCCACTCTAAAATACATCAATGACAGTTTTAATAACTGATGAAAAAAACCCTATAGATATACTTTACAGTATCCCACAACAATTGTGTTCTTTCACCTCAGGTTTGGTTTGCTGTTTTTTCGTTTGTGTTTTATTTCTCCAGAGAGAAAGAAACAACAGGACCCAGCGATAGCTCAAGCTTGAAGAAATCAACAGTAGATGGAGAATGACAGTATAAACATTATTCCCTTTGGCTGGTAATTTGAATCACCTTTATGATTTCAGTCACAAAGAGCAATAGTACTGATCCTGACATGCCTCAGAAGTTTCCCTGACACTAGAAGTGTATTAGTCAGTTCATGTATAACACTTTTAACTACAGCTGATAGCTTAAACAAATAAAAATACATCCCTAATTTTTTTCAAGAGCGTGCATTTAATTAGCTGCAGAGGTACACAATTTTCAGTGAGGCAATGGATGTTTTCCTCTTCTCTATCCTCTTTCCAAAAGAATCTAAGAAAGGCAGCTGGTACGCTTTCCATCTTTTTTTTAAATACCTTTATTTTGCTGAAGAATTTTAAACTGAATAAAGGAAACAACTGAGAAAAAAAGTAATGTTTTCAAAAGCTATAACCTTAGTCCCACAGAACACTTTTTTGTGGGCACCTTTTTAGTTGCAAAGAATACAAAAGTATGTAATAAAAGAAAAACTTACCTACTATTTACTGTACGTTTTTGAATAATCTTAGGCTTTAAAAAATACATTATACTGAGTAGTATATTGATACTTATGGTCACATCTAACTTTCTGTTTCATGGTGTAACTCTGTGCCTAAGGAAACTGCTACCAATGAATTTACACAGGTCAGTACCTATTTCGTGCCTTTGGTCAGATGCAAATACCAAGTCAAAATACTGCTCACACACTATTCACGGAAAATATCATGTTCCGAAAAGTTAAGTCCACGTCTGGGTATCAGAACTAGTACAAAACAGTTCTAAAACATGAAGAATTTACTTTTAAACACTAAATACAAAATCTGGAACACCAGTTTCAGTTAATGCAAAGGACATCAGCAACCGGAGATCCAACGTTATTGCCAATACCTTTGGTTCCGTTAAATACTTTCAAGTAAGGCAACCCCTACAAATGATGTTGGATCTTAATCTCTTTCACAGCACAGCCCAGAGCTGGCCAGTACTTCCCCTGTACAAGGGACAAACTTCATCACTCTCTGATACACAACACCAACCTATTCATTTTCAGGTATATTTAAGAGGGAAAGGGATACTACCAGGCAAGGCAAAAATAGCACAACAAAAATATATTGACTAGTTGTCTCTCAACTATCAAACATTTAATCTACTATAAAAAGAGAGGATGGGCAAAAAACATTTACAAAACAATAGCCCCAACAGCCAAATGAAGAAGTTTAGAAAAAATTTAGCTTTTCTTAAGTTTCTGACCCATTGCTTTTACTGACGCAGGATGCCTTTTTGCCAGTTTTAGTGATTCTATAAGAAAGAGCAAATACCAAGTATTTAATACCAATACTCATTCCCTGCTGTATTTTCAGCTTCTAAGCTAGAGATGTCCAGGTCTCTTACACAGGCAGTGGAGAAAGACAAACATCTCTGGATTTGATACACAGATTTTGACTGCTGCCTAAGCTCCAAACTGCTTATCCTCTACAGTCTCATCTCAGGGCTGTGGTGTTCTAAGTTAGACACCACACTTATCATTAATGTTTTGAGAGGCACTTGGATTTTCGTGCTGGTCACTACGGCACTGTTCTAAAAGGGTATGTGGTCCTGTTTCTCCAAATCCATGTGGATATCCCAGATGGATACCTCAGAGCACTAAACACTACACTTCGGCATCCAAATTCCACCAGCAATGACCTTGTAGCAAAACATAGTAAAATCTAGAAAGAAAAAAAAACCCAAAACATTTACATTATATATCAAATATTTTTACCTCACCAAAGGGGGTGTAGAACTGCACAACATTGCCATCTTTATCTTGAGAAGCTCTGAGGGAGCCTGCCACGGCCAGGACACTTCCATTGGGGTTCCACTGAATACACACTACATTGATACCAGTGTCAATCAAAACAGGATCTAGTTTTTAAGGAATAAACATTAAGAATATCAACATAAGTAGATATTTTGGGCCAAGAGAAGCTCAGTAACTTGCACCTCACATTTTGTACCTACTATAGTCATTCTCATCTCTCATTATCTGGCATCTCCCATTGTCATAACAGACAGCAAGGCAAGGGCAGTTGGGTTCAATGTAGCCTTGGGTACCGTGGTACCAGTGTATCCCAGCAATGCTGAAGGCTCCAGTTAAGTTCACCAAACAACTCAGCTTCATTTTCACCTGCACAAGAATGGTTAATTAAAGTCATATACAAAAAGTTATTTAAAGAATAATTTATATCTCAACTGACACTCGCAAAAGACAAGATGTCTAAGCAAAATTGTTTTCATGTCCCGGGAAAAATTTTCAAGTTCTCAGGATTTCACAGGATTGAAAAACTTCCTTATATAATCAAAGTCAGATTAGACATATGAAAACATATATTTTTTAACTCCAAAGAAGTGCCCTAATGTTGGCATTTTCATTCTTTGAAACGTAACTTAAAAACAAAGAAAACAACATAAAAAGGCTACCACTCACACATGTGCATAGGCACAAGAAATCTCCTGGAAACATTGCAAAAAATAATTGTTATTTCAAACCATTCCTGGGCACAATATTTAAAAAAAAAACCCAACAATAACTAACCATAACTAAAGAACATTTGTTTGCTTTTTCTTGACTAAAGTTTGCTGAATAACATATTAAAATAATTGGAAAAAACTAGTGTCCAAATTAGAACACCAATTAAGATAACTTCTGCAATAACTAGCCCAGAATACCTGGTAACACAAGTAAGGGTTTGTCTGAAAGATAAGAGTATTCCTGGATCAATTCAAAGAGGAATGCCAGGTCAGTTAAGGGAGAGAGGGGAAGAGGGACAAAGAGCACAACCATATATATTGTTGATATGGTGGGGGAAATGACAGCAAATTACTTAAAGAATTTCAGTAATTTGTAGCAGTTGGAAATACCATGACTCACACAGAGGGAAGAAAGATGGACACAGTAGGATGGAAAAGGGAAGGGGAAGGAAGGGGAAGGGGAAGGAGGAGGAAGAGGAAGGGGAAGGGGAAGGGGAANGGGAAGGGGAAGGGGAAGGGTAGCAGATACTTTCTTAGGAAGGTAATGGAAAGGAGAAGAAAATTCACCATATTAAGCATTTAAAAGTTAAGAACATGGTCCCAAATACACTGATTTTAAAGTCAGTGTTTTACTTAGCATTCTGTTATAGTCATATTCCAATAGTTTAAGTAGATTAAAATAAATAAATAAATCTAGGTTGCAGGAATTCAACAGTATAATATAACTATTTTCTTTTATTTTTCAACCTGTACCAGGTTTTCTCTAAAGAATATTAGGAGCAATAGGAAAATAAACTATTGCTTTTTCTAAAAGCATGCTAATACTTTAAGGAGCAGAAGCTGTAAGAAGTCAATATCCTTTAAGCCAGCATTAGTTCCTCCAAATAATGAAAGGAGGGAAAAAAAACAGCTAAAAAAAATTAAATCTGACCTATCATCACAAACATCTTTGGAAGTCAACATTTTCAGATGTCCTAAAGAGTTTGACTTAATTTCACCAGTCTGACCATATCTACTTTTACATTTTCAGTAACTATTGCAAGGCTGAAAGGTATTAATTGTTGTGATAATCATTTAGCTACCAAAAAAGAAATAATTATAATAAAAAGCTGGAGAACCCTTGAATAAAAGTTCTGTGCAGAAGGTTGTCCAGTTCTGAGTATTGAAGTCCACCAATTAAACAAACATGAAATAAATTAAGAGAAAGTGAGCTTTTATGCCTGTTGAAGTCTATTATAGTCCTTCTATATAATTATTATTATATCCTGATATTATAATTATACCACAATGAACTTACAATAAAATTTCCCTGATTGTCATAAATGTGAATCTCTCCATTTGCCATTCCAAAGAGTAAAATTTTGCTATCAGAGGACCAGGCCACATGGCACAGGTGGGTTCCTTTCAAGTCTTTTCCCCAAATGCGATTGCCTGGAACAAAACATTGACTGCACTTAATAAATACACCACAAAATCAAAAACAGGATGCAAGTCACCAGTGTAAAAACTAAACCAACTAAAGTTAAAGCAATGATTAGTAAGTAACTATTAATTGTATTTACCTAGACAAATAGAGCCACTGTGCATATAATACTACAAAAATTTTGTGTAATAGCACAACAACTAGTAGGACTTAAAACTCTTACCATCCACTGATCCAACAATCACAGCTCCATCTTCATACACAATACAAATCTTCTGTCCATCAGCATTCCAGCTCATACTTCGAACCACTGATTTATTTCTGTTGTTAATCATCTCTTCATACCAAGAACCTATTAGAAGTGAAAGAAAAACTGAGTTACAATTTGATAAACCTCTAGAGGACTCAAGGTACATGGTAATCCCTGAACTGCCCTTTCAGTAAAAGCTTAGGAAGACTACAGGGCAGTGTCCCCAGAAGACACAGTTACTGGGAAACCCAGGGTTCCCATGGGAGCTGCTCATTTCCAAAGCCAACAGTGACAAATGAGGACTCAGAAAGGGGAGCCAAAGTCCAAGAGGGGCCCTACAGAAAGAGTTCTGTGGTCAAGTAATTTCAGAACTGACAATACAATAGGAAACATAAACAGAGGGAACAACTGGCTTTGCTAGGAATAGGTAATAAGTAATTTACTGATTATTTTCCAAAACTGAGCAATTATTTATGTGACAGTAGTCACCATATATCAGCCAGAAAGACTTTTATTCTTTACTCCTGAAATGAGAAGAGCTAAGATTTTATTTGTTTCCATTTTTCATTAAACTGAAATTCCCAAGGGAATAGGAAAACCCTTTACTTTCTTTTTCTTTCCCACATGTGCTGGAAAGTGGTTACCTTGATTGTGAGGTTTGCTGGCCTTCAAATGAATTCCAGTGAACCACAGTGTATGTGTGTGACAGGGTCAAAAGCAATCAGAGATAATTACAGTCATACACTGGTTAGTCATACTGGTTCACTACCTTAAACTATTCTTAAGATTGTTTTTATGAGAGTATTTAATTGATGCTTTATGCAGTCTTGTAGTCTACTAGCATGTTTGTGCTCACTGCACGATATATTTTTCATATTGTATTCCAAGCAACAAAGATAAAAAAATCTAGAGTAGTTTATCAAGCACATGGCTAAGAACTGATATCTTCTTCTACAGTAGCTCTGCAGGACAAATGCTTTGTCACATGTGACTACACTATAAAACATACAGACAAGTATTACAATAAAACTTGAAAATAATTTTTAAACTACTTTGAGCTATACAATCTGCAAAATAAAAACTCAGAAATTGTAAAAAACGCAGGTAAGGAAAAAAGCTTTATCTTACGACACAGAATATTATCCCATCTCAAGTTTATCCTGCAGAATACCTCTGTACAGCATCCACACAATGATGAGGCCATTTTGATCACTGGTAGTCAATTTTTGATACTGTTCATTCCACGTCACCACCTGCACAAAACCTAGAAAGTGATAAAAAAACTTTTTATTGCCATTATTTAAGTAGTTAATAAAAAATACAACATCCAACCTAATCGACCTGGAGCTTTTCAGAAATTTGCATTGCTGGCTTTGATTTAGTTGTAGGCTTCCTTCTGTGTCACTTATTTCCTCTTTCAAAACTCTGCTCAAGAACTCCTTTTGCTTCTGTACTCACCCACTGGAGTAACTCAACATTCTCTCTAAATCCTGCTCGGTGTTGATTCCACACCCAAAACCCAATCCATGGGTTTGCAGTTTCTGACCACCTCTGACACTCTGGGGCACTGACAAAACTTTACTGTTGTAGGAAGTTTGGGGCTTTTCTTCCTCTTAGTAGTCTGATCCTCACTATTGCTGCACTTTTTAAACATAATGTCCCTGAGAATTACCCAAAAGAGCACTCTACACACAAACCCTTCAGACCCTCAGGCTTCATATGGGATCCCACTCATAAATATTTGAAAAATCTTTGAACTTTTATCAGTTCCATACTGTAGATCAAGTTATATCACATTTTTCTTGCCCTCGCTGCTGGGTACCTATTTTCTCTGTATCCTTTCCATTTTTAATGTTTCAGTCATGAATTTTATCAACAGATGCAATCAAAGATATTCTGAATATCAGGGATTTTAAGGTAATAGCAATCTATTTCAGAATTGAAGACATCCATTCAAAGTATCCACTAAATCAATTCCTCACAATTAATTTGTTCCAATCCTATTTAATTAAGCCCTTAAAATAACCTGACTCTTGGCAGATTTCAGCTGCAAGTCCTCATAAAAAACTCCACTTCTTCAAATAATGCAAGGATTTTAGCATCTTCCTCATATCACATTGCCCATGAGCAATGGACATCCAACATTTCTCATGTGAGAATTTAAGTCCTCCCTAATTTTGCTGCATTCAATTTTTACTTTCACACATTATCCTTCTCCAGCTTGCTTTCTAGCCTCTCTAAACTTTGTCTGTACACTGCAGTCTATGCATATACACATTCTGTAATTTGTCAAAAAAAGGAAAAGTTATGATATATTTAACACAGAAATCAGGTTTACTGAACCAATTTTCATTTCTTCAGAAGAAAACAGAAAGCTACTGCAACACGTAAGCAAATCTCACAGACATTATTAAAAAGAAAACCCAAACAGCCTAATCCAATATAACATCATAAAAATATACAGCCAAGCTGTTACATACCATGCTGAATGCTAACAACCTTTATTTTCAATTTACAATAAAAAGTTATACCAAAATTATTCTATCAGCTTCACAAAACTTTGTATTTCTATTCTAACTAAAAGTAGACCAAATGCCCAAGTATACTTACCACTGTGACCTTCAAGAGTCTGAGTCACAGAAATGTTGTTAGAAGCTGCTAGTCCCTTTATCTTTGCTTCATCTAAAAAACAACAAAATTCACCATGAAAATAAACCTAACAAAGCATACATGTTACCATGCTTCTTTGAATACTTAAGCTCTAATCACTATTAACAAACATAAAACTGAACCACTTAAAAGGAAGTACATAGTAACTGCAGGATGAAATTTCCACCCCTCAGTTCCATGTGCTTGCTATTCACATCTGTCATCCAAATTGGTATGTGCTTTAAGGTCTAGCAGTTTTTCTGGGAAAAAAGCCAACAAAATACAATAAAATAAAATACAAAACCAAAACAAACAAACAAAAACCCAATAGCAATGGTTATCACGCTTTGTTACATTCCGGAAAAAAAGTTTAAAAACTTATGAAAATGGATTTCACTTTTCCTGGAACACATTTATTTAAAAGAAAATACACAGCTTTCTCACTAAAATAATTAAGATGGTAGAAAACATTCAAACAAAATCAAGAAATAACAAAGTAAGTTCCAAAATAAAGAAGAAGCTTACACAAAAAGAATTAATTATATGTCCTGGGGAAAAAAAAAAAAAGCAGCAGCACTGAAGAAAACTTTAGCAGATATAATAGGTAGACAAATTACTTGTGTGGCAAATAAGACCAGCTGGAGAAAAATGATATTCATAAGACAGTGATGAAAAAATTTTGATCTTAGAAGAAATACATAACTAGCTATGTACAGATTTAAAACATACGCAAAATTGCCAAGTAACCTGGGGAAGAAGTTATAATTTTTTTAATGTGGTGGTGTTTGTTTTTAAAATAAAATTTAAAAAAAAAACCACAAAAAAACACATGCAAAAAAAAAAGAAAAACAAAACAAAACACCAAAACCCTCCCCTCCTCATTTACCTGTTTGTGTTTCTAATTTTAGAACTTTCAGTAGTCCATCTTCTCCACCACAGGCTATGAAGCCCTGGTTCTTATTCCAGGAAATACATTTTAATCGAATATTACCCGGAATTGCAATCTGGAAAAGAAGTATTTTGTATCTACATAGTTGCAATAACCACATTTTATTTTACATAGTCTATTTGAACACCTCAGAGACGCCTACGATAGCACAAGAGATAAGTTTATTTCTATTAATATGTCTGTACATACAAAAAAAAAAAGAAGACAGAACTGTAAGCACTATCGAAACTGTGACACCCTCAAGCAACTGAGCTCATGCAGTAAATAATAATAACAGGACACATTCAAAGGCGTGCTGAGCAACAAAAACAGGTGGCAGGGGTCACGAAGTGCACAGAGCTTCGGTCTCCAGCGGAAAAGCCGCGTCCAAAGCCTATCGGGGAAAAACTGCGGAGCTGCTGGAGCAGCGGGAGACCAAAACAGCCCCAAGCCAGGCCGAGGGAACTGGCGGGACGGAGCAGGGCAGCGCTCCGGGAGTGCCGCACCGTGTCCAGCCTCCTGGCAGCGGCCGCAGGCGACGGCAGGGACCCGAGGATGCCCTCAGCCCCCGCGGGCTCCGCGCTCCCGATCCCCGGAACTCCCAGGACAGCTCGCCCTGCCCGAGAGCAGCTTGCCCTCCACCGCCCCGCGCGTCCCCAGCAGCACCTTCTTGCACAGGTAGATGAACATCCCGGCGGAGCGCGGGGGGCCACCCGGGCCGGCACTCACGGCAGCGCGACCAACCCGGCCCCGCGTTCCCCTGGCAACCGCCGGCGGAAATGGCGCCGCTTCCGGGGGAGCGGCCGCCGCCATTAACAGCCGTGCCCGCTGCGGGGCCGGGCTGTGAGGGAACCTTGAGGAAAGCTCCCGGTCAGGCGGCTTGGGGACTCCCCGCCCGGGAATGGGAGTGCTCGGCTTGGGTAGAAAGCATTGCTAGTTCGTTAATAAAGGTCACTCCGCTTTTACACAAAGAAAAATCCCGAAGTTTGTGAGCCCCGTGTTGTCTGTGAACTGTGTTTGTAGAGTAACTTACATCAACATAGAATCGTAGAATGGTTTGAGTTGGAAGGGAATTTAAAGACCGTCTAGATCCCATCCCCCGGGATGGGCAGGGACACCTTCCACTAGACCAGGCTGCTCAAAGCCCCATTCAGCCCGGCCTTGAACGCTTCCAGGGATGGAGCATCCACAGCTTCTCTGTGCCAGAGCCTCCCCACAGTAACAAATTTCTTCCTAATATATAGCCTAAAGCTGCCCTCTTTCAGTTTAAAGGCCTTCCTAATCAAAAAGGAAGGAGACTTTATCCATGAAACAGAGAGCAAGTAACAAGCTTTCAGTGATGTTGAGGTATTAGAAAGATATATTTCTTGTCGGTAATATTGTCATGTTAAAATTTATGGCTGGACAAGTTTTGGTGATCTCAGACCTCAGGGGAGGTTAATAAAGCTTGGGAAGAAGGATGTCACACTGATAATGGACACAAAGAATGCAGAATTTATGGGCCACAGGGCCCGCATTTGGCAGAACTCCCAAGATAAGAAAGGAACTAATAAAGTCAACTCGGCAACCATGAGGAAATCAGCTCTGACTGGATAAATGGTAATTCCAGCAGGGGCTGATTGCGACCACTGGACCCAAGAAACCCACCAACCCAAAAGAAAAGAAAGACTGAGCACGAATTAGCATGAGAGGCAAGAGAATCATTAACCAACAGAATGTAGAATAATTAGTAAGAAAACTATGTAACTTGTAGCACGATGTAACTTCAGCACCCACTGGCCTTTTGGCTGGGGGCTCTGCAAGTATCTCCCCATCCAGGAGTGGGTAAGGGACTCAAAGATGCAACATACAAAAAGAGACTGTACAAAATAAGAAGAGAGGTTGATATAATATTTTGAAATTGGTATTGTGTAGTACAATTTTAGAAAACACATACATGTTTGAAAGTGACAAGCGGAGTGTATGAAATCATGGTTAAAACATTCCTTTCTGGGTAGTAATGTGGAATGGGGCAATCAGTTAAACTTTCTCCTTGTTCTCCATTAGGATGTATTTTGAATCATTGGGACAAGTTTGGTGGAGAACTTCTTACAAAGTGGAAGTTCAAGGAATACTGTACTCAACAGTGGCCAAAATATAAATTGGATGGTGATGAAAAGTGGCCAGAAATGGGAACTTTAAATTATAATACCATGCTACAACTGTTGTTTTGCAGAAGATCGGATAAATGGGACGAAGTCCTGTGTATGGATTTATTTTTCTCATTGAGAAGTGGTCATAAAACAAGAAAGAAATGCAGGTTATTGGTGTCTGATTCAAATGTGTTAATGATGATGGAAGAGAAAAAGAAATTACCTTGTTGTTGTTCTGTTTGTAGTATAGGGGAAAGGTGTCAAAAAGTGGATAGTGAGGAAGAGGGTGTACAATTGTTGGTTTCTCTGAGAAAGAATCAGGATAGTGATAATTGGGAGCAGGAAAGTACTGATGGTTAGACTGAAGGAAGCGATGCATCTAGTCCAATTGCAGGTAGAATTTGGTACTCCAAAACCCTGTATTTGTACAAGTTCCTTTTTGGAACCAACCACTGATTTGATACTTTGGAAGGAGTCTGCCAGGTTGTACTGAGAAATCCAGAAAAATTTGAAATTCTGCATGGTACACCACATAATGTGAATGTCACAGGAAAAACTGACCAGATGATGAGGTAGGAGAAAAAGCTTTAAGAGATTATCTCTTGTCTTTAAATAATTATTTATTAAATAATCCCTGAGATTATTACACAGCTACTTGCTGTTTAGAACACCAGTCCCAAACAAGTTACCAATATATTCTTTGAAGTGTGGAGATTAAATCTACCTGAAAACCTGGAAAGATGCTCCACTAGCTGAGAAGTGGAAAGGACCTTGCCAGATACTGCTAGCCACACACAGAGCCATGGAATTGAAAGGACTGGACTCATGAATTCATTACACACAGACCAAGGATATTCCTCCAATTTTGTGGTAGTCTTAACAGAAGGACCCCCAAAGCTGAAACTGACTCGGGACTCATGAACTGCACATGGACAAAAATAGAATCTGTACTGCAATTTCATTGTATCCAGGGAGAAATTTTACTATATTTTTGTGTTTTACTAAGTTTTAAAAGTTTTTTTAGGCAATGTGCTTGATTTTTGGAACACCACTGAGCACCCAGGCCTGGGTGCAAAACTCTGAAATAAACAACCAAGTCTCTTTTGAGTGTGTAATTATTGGCTTGTAACACACTGAATAATAAATCAAATTTTTCTGAACAACAATATGTCCTATTTTAAACAAATTATTTATATCATCGTGGAATTTTACGTGGTACTCACAAAGTGAGGCAGGTAATTGTTCACAGGAATTGAATGTAAATATTATCCTTTGTAATACAAAATGAAGTTATGAATACTGGTGCATGAATCAAAGCCTGCCCAGCTAACAGCTTGCAAGATACATTTGGCCTCCAGGACAATTTTCCACTATCTTATAAAATTTTACATCTCATCTGACAATTGGCTTTAGTGTAAATAGGACTGATGTCATCCCCTCCCAATTGCCAAGAAGTTGTAAAGTCTTGCATTAGATTTACAGCTTGTTTATTCTTACCAATTACAGAGGCCAAGGCATACTTCTGGCCCTATAAATGCCTGTATAATACCCGTGCCTAAGCACAGGACATGAAAGTAAGCAAAGTAAAGTGCTGGATATAAAACTCCATGACTTGGAGAAATAACAAAAAAATCTGCATGCACAGCACTATGAGGAAGCAAGTGTAGCATAGCCAGGACGTCCCACACTAAATTTAGTTGTCCTACAGCAAATTAACATCAGTACAGGGACACATCACAAAATACCAAGCACAGCCAAATCCAGCATTCTTGGAGGGTTCATAATCTCATTTTTAGCCCTTGCAGCTGAAGCTGTGTCCCATGTTCATTGTGCTATTTACTGTTTTATTCCAGCTTAACAATACTGTGTGTGCATACCTGAAGTCACACTCCCATGTGCAGTGAATGTAACTGAACGTGCTTGAATGTGGTATGTGCAGGGTGTGAAACAAGTGCAGATGTTGTTTAATACGCCCTTGGCAAACCAGTTACCAGAGATAATATTTTGTGTAGTTATATTGCAAGGGTCCACAAAATGTGTGGGATTTTTCAATTTAAAAAAAACATTGTTTTGACTCCTAATTTAAATATAATTTCTAAAGTATTTGGATGATTATAAATGCCAAGTGTATAAAATGTGTGGATTTCTTTAATGACTAATTTTGGTTTTAATTGTTAGCTTGTGTGTTTTATCTTAAAAGCCTGATTGACACAAGTAAAGTGTCAGTAAATCTGTGTAATGACAACAGGAATGACTGACTAATAACATAAGTAAATCTTGCAGCATAAAAACATTAAATGGGAGGATGTCTTTCATTCTTCTACATTTTAAACATTATTAATACTTGAAATTACTGTACAGTCTTTTATCTGTATTTACAGTGATGTCTAGGTTTTAAAATCAAATACTTATTTTTCCAAACATGACTTGGGGCAGTATTCTGTTTATTTCTTCCATTTATGCCTCCTTTATCTTTGAAGTTTTGTTTCCTTGGGTTTTTTAAACCCTTTATTTCATACCATGTCCTTCAGGTTAAATACAAAATAACTTCCAACATCAATGTGCATATCATATTGTGTTTTATTAAAATAAGTTACAAGATCCCAACTTACTTTCCCATTTAATTGAAAGAAGACACAGGCACATTTTTCATTCAGCATTACCATTTCAAAGTTTTACATAATGTAATTTATATAAAGTTTTTTCTGCATTTACTTTGAACTAAGAGAATAAAATATGCAGTTACTACAGAAAAGCAGTATCTGCAGTACAAACTGAAGCACAGCAGGTATGAGTAGCTTCATGGCTATAAAGTGACTGCACATGAAGATCCTCAGGGTCACTGTATTTTCAAGACTCCTGTCTTCTTGAAGTCTTCTTGACATTTGTCAATAATAATAAACCAACTGCTGTTTTGTAAGCTGTGCAATGAAATAAAGCTTCCTGAAAACAATAAAAAGGCTTGATTCTGACAAATTATTTTAAAATCAAGCAAAATGATAGCTCAGACAATCTGCTGTCTTTCGTGATACGCCTGCAGCTTCTCAGACACTTCCTCTAGTGGTCAGTTGTTAAGGGCAATAAAATAGATGGTTATAAGGTTTGTTTTATTTACACTCATTTCTCATTGCTGCATTTTCAAAAAAACCAGTCTGTTTTCTAGGGTTTCAACCAATACATGGTTGAAACAGAGATTTCCAAACAGAGCTCTGTCAAGATCCAGCATCTTCCCAAATAATCTCAACAACCCTAATTTCTGAGAAAGAGTTGGATCAGGTGATACTCAGGGATGAGGAGCAGAAGGTGATGATCCCTGCTATGTTTTCCAGGTTGTGTTGAAAGGATGCTAGGGATAGAAATGGCCCATCAAAGAATAACTTTGAAAGAAAGCCTCAGTTCTTTGTAGTAAAGTCTATTCCTAACTTAAACCCACAAAATTTTCTTGCTTAACATGAGCTCTTGGGGCAGAAACATTGATCTCTGAAGGATGTGCTACTGCTGAGATGACAAGTTTAAATACTTTGGTGTTCAGTTTTAACTAATTAGATTCCCTAGAACTATACATTATAATCCAGGAAAATCAGAGTTCTTCCTCCCACTTTTCCTAGGCAGATAAACTGAACTCCAAGCACACTGAAAGAAGAGGGATGTGCAATTAGATCTCATAAAAATAACTTTGAAATTTACTCAAAAACTGGGCAAGTCTTGTGTCCTTGGCAGAAGTGTTTACTTGACTTTCAGAAACTTTGGCAAACTGAAAAATTCTTGTGTATCTATCTAAGTGATGAGTTCATGTATAAAAGTCACTGCTTTGCCCTCCTTTTTTAAATCTTAAATAATCCACTCTTCCTTGATTTTGAGGCCCCAGGAATCTGGATGATAACCACAGACACAATGTTCCTTTAAATCAATTCCTATTTGAGTAAGAGCACCTTTGACAGAAAGAAGCATTCAGTGTCAAAAACTTTCAGCAAAGAAAATCTGTGACAATCCTTGGTAAACTGTTGCAGTGATCAACCACTCTCACGTCTAAAAACTATGCCTTATGACGTACCACAGCTTGTCCAAATTCAACTTCCAGTTATCAGTTCCTGCCATGTCATCTGAGGGCATTTATTCTAGCATTCAGGCTTGCTGTGGTAAAACAGAGTTCACCGCTTTTTCTTTGTTTATTGGTTGGAGTTTTTTTTTCTCTCCCACAAATTTGTGGAATGTCTAATCCAGGGGCTGACCACATTTCTCCTCACGGCTGCAGACACAGCACTGCAGCAAACGAAGCCGGCCAATTCCACCACCAGCCGGCACCTGGGATCCCCTGCAGGCACAAGGCTTGCCCACAGCTCCAGCCTCAGCACCCCGCCTTGCAGCTCTCCCAGGCTCCTGTGTTCCACGACACTAATAAGCTCACACATTTTCAAAGAAGGTGCTTGAAAATCACTTGGGACAGTGCCTGCCTATGGAGGTGGGATGCAGAGGAGTACCACAGCTAATGGGACTGTTGTCACACTGCCTGTGAAGTCGTCTCTAAAGTTTTGGGATATAATAGTAGGGCTCAAACTGAGTGTTTGATATAACAGTAAAAGCCAGCCAGAAGAATTATGAGTAGAGCAGTGCTTGATGTTCAACATGGCACATATAATCTAGGGGATGAGGGCATATGCATTTATTTTATCTGTGTCATGTTGCTCTTCAATGAAATGTGAAAACATAGTGGTGTTTGCAACAACCTATCTTTTTTTCCATAATATTTCTAAAATCACCCGGAAAATACTTTCTCTTTTGAGGGATATTTCTTCCCTGGTTTATATCAAAACAGCTACCTCTAACATACCAGGAAAGTGCTGAATGCAGGTGATCATGTAAGAAAAAGGATATATTTTGTGGACAGAGCTTCAAGGTGTGAGGTCACTGAGTCCTGGAGGGCAACTATGGCTTCACATTTACAGGACTCTTCAGTTGTTACAAGACTGCTTGTTATGGCTCCTAAGAGAGAAAACAGCATTTAGCATGTTTATTACAGTTATTGAACATTTATATCCCAAGAAGATGCTTGATCCTGTGGAAAGAGCCAAACCCATGCTGTGAGACTACAGCAAGCACTGCAGCCCAGGGCACTTGGGAAGGAGGGGCAGCAGTGAACAGGGGCTGGTGTGTAACCAGAGACCTGAGTCTCATAGCCCAGTACGGGCAAGAGAGAGCTCAACTCTAACCCAGAAGGAAGCAGAGCAGGGTGTTTCTCACCTGCCTGGGTGGATCCTCTACACTCTTTAAATTAGACCATTACTGAGCAAAAAAAAAAAAAGAAAAAAGGGCCTGGCTGCAGAGACCAACCAGCCTTCCTATCAACTTTAATTATGTCGCCCCACAAGTACTCTTGGTTTCTAACATTTGCAATATGCATGCATAGGGAGTATCTTTCTTGATTCAAGAGGGTGGACACAAATTCATTCAAATGTCACATGAATATAAATGGAGGGAATGACATCATTCAAACAGGCCCAAGTGAATTTAAAATCTAGCAGAAAGTCACAGCAATCTAACTGGAGGAGCCAGTTAGTGTGCCAGAGGTGTCACCAGTCCCTTCAGAAAGAGAAAGCAAGCACTGCTATATTCCACAGTGCTTCCATTGAATCTGTCTCTAGGTCTTGACCTCAATCTTCCAAACTTACAGGGGACCAGCCTCAGCTGGCATCGAGAATGCCTTTTCCTACATAATTCACAAAAAAACCCAGCAATGATGACAAAGGGCTCAGAGATATGACAATTTCACTGTTGTATAATAAGGTCAAGCATCAGTAGATGGCTGTGAGTTCTTAGCTATATGAAAGGCAATTTAACCTCGCCTACTTCATAAAGTAAATAAGGCTGCAGCACTTGCTGAAGGTTGAGAACAAATGTATCAACAGCAGCACAGGTACTGTGGTGACAGCACCATCCACATCTGAGACTGGAATAAAAAGTTTCCAAAGGCAAAGCCTACTTAAAAGAGAGCCTACAAATGCATTTTCAATAAGTTATCAAGAGCTATTACCTGTATATAGTACCCATCTCTTAATAAATGGGTTTTAACATCATTTGCAAGGGCAACAATAACATATTAATGAATTTTGTTTTCTCTAGATATATAAATGCATGCTGATCAATGTCAAACAATGTGTTGTGAGCATTGTAACAGTCAAAAAATAGAAATATTTTATACAATTACATTTTCCTGGAATGTTTTGGCTTCTTTTTTTTGTTGTTGCTGGTTTGGTTTGGTTTTTTGGGGTTTTTTTTTGTTTATCAATCAGGCCATTAATACTCCCATTTTGCAAGGAAACTGCAGAATCTCTGAGGTTGCAGATCTGGCAGTGCAGAAACTCATTTGTCTTAAAGCCAATGTTGAAATTGGTGTCTCCTTGATTCCACTGAGTCTGTATTTGTTCAGTTCCCCTCTTTGGAACATTGCACTGGCTTTATGGTCAATGTACAAAGAAGAGCTAGCTGTTCAAGAGTCAGCTGGAGGAAGGCCAGTTCAAAACATCACACCACCATGGTTGGTTTCCAACTGTCAGTCAACTTTTTATGTCTGCATTTAAGTTCTCCAGTGACAGATACAGATCCTCCTTGGATTTTGTCTGTTTTAAAAAAATTATTTTTTCAACCAACTCTGGCAATTGTCGAAGGGCACTCTGAATTCTTCTACAGTCCTTCTGTGAAATTGAGAGTCTTCCAGTATTTGATATTCAAAACTTGGGGCATTCCTGTTGCCACTGGGATGCCCAGCAAGTCACACAAAACATGCTAAAGCTGTGTGTATAAAACTGCCTTTGTGTTCAAGTCCAGACCAACAAGAAACTATTTTTGCAGATGGTGTTTGTCTATATCCACCTATTTTATAACTGTGTTCTTACATAACTTCTTCAGCCACTTGATGTGATGGCAGTTTATTCCTGCTCTGAACCAGGGCTGGGCTAGGCACTTCTTGAGGTCCCTTCCTACCCAACTTAACTTCAGATTCTACATCAAACTGTGGAGAGGTTCTGCCAACATTTGATCCCAGTATTGCCCATCTGAAGAGAAAACATTTGGTGAGTTCATGCTTGCTACACTCAGCTTGGAGGAGAGGCCAAGAATACAAGGTTTAGCATTGCAGTACTTCTAACCTGAGTATTGTTCCCCTCGGGCCCCCCCAGCCATTCTCCAAATGCACTGGAGACTCACATCCCAGAGACAGGTGCCCCAGGATCCTGCCGTGCCCACACCCCCAATTATTCTCATTTCATAGGGAATGCAGATTATGACAGATAGTATTTTTAAATACAGTGAGTCTTTAAATGTGTGATGATAGATAAGAGGCAACATTAAACTCATTTTTAATACAATAACTGCTATAACTAATCAAGAAGGACCAAACTAGCTCAAAATATTCATGGAAAGAGGCATAAAAGAATGAAAAGGGATTATACTTCTTGAGAGTTTGTGAGCTGATAGACCATTTCTCAAACAGATTAAAAATGTTTAACACATTAAAAAGAGGTGCTTCAATAAATAAACATATTCGAAAAAAAACCCCAACATCAAGTTATTACTTGAGCATGTTTTGTCATCTGAATTTAAGATAAAGCCTTCGTAGCAGTCACAGGTCTATGATCCACTCACACAGACCTGCTGCCAGTCATGGGTTCCTGGTGCACACACACCAGTTCACACAGGATGTGCTTTGGAGAAGCAGTTATCCGAAAACAAGATAACATTTTTTACTACTTCCCAATGGCAATGCTTTTCCATGCTGGGAGCCTATCCTCTATGCCCAGGAACTGCTGGGATGTGTAACTGGTTTCGCCTTGGAGCAGCAATTATCTTCCTGGGGATTAATCCTGGGGATTAATACATTAATTAATGTAAGGAATACCTCAGACCTTGCTTCCTCTGACCCAGCTGTGTAACCCCACCAGATGTGAAATGCCACATCTGCTCCAAAGGCATACTAGGAAAGGTTTCCAGTATGCAATAATCTACAGTAAGGAGACTGGGAAGGAAAGAAACACTTCTGAAATTGTTACATTTTTACTGTAAAACAAACTCACTGAGAAGCTAAAGAAAGGAACAGCAAGATGAAATTCATCCTGGAGGGGAGGACATCACCTCAAACTGTCTTGCATGGCGGTACACACATTCCACAGTACTGCAAAGTGTGTGACTAACCTCCGCTCTTCTCTCTTCAACAATTTCTCACTTCAGGGTTTGCTGAATATTACATAAATTAGGGAAGGCCTTGTTTATAACTTGACCAAGACTGCATGCTGAGTATTTACTAACACTGTTACATATAAAGTTCTTTGTATCTCTGAATTTTGCTCAAAGTGGGCAAGGCAGAGTGACATAGCACTGCATGAGTGCACCTGAAAGTTTCTCAGACAGATACAAATCTATTGATATGTTAACAAGAGCTGTTGCAATACATGCACTTAGCTGGGGAGGGCATGGGTGAAAGGGATCAGCAATCTGCTCTTACTTGAGCACGTCTTCCTGTCGGGGTTGAGGGTGTAGCCTTGGTGGCAGTCACAGGTGTAGGACAGCTCATCCCTCACACAGACCTGCTCGCAGTCGTGCCTGCCAGGCGCACACACGTCGGCAGCTGAGGGAGGAATTTCAGAGGAGAACAATATTAATCCATATCCAAACTTCAGCCTTCAGTGAAGTTTTAGTCAGCGAAGTCACTTAGAAGTGAAGGTCATAGTGATTCCCATTTGCAAATGTATCTTCACTTGGATTCAAACCAGGATGTTTTTACGGCATGTCAGCATGCTATTAATCAGAGCAGGGTGCACAGAGTGTGTTTTTATCTTGCTATCAACGTCACAAAATTAGTACAAAATTTTGGAATACTGGCAACCCTTTTCTGCAGCTGTAACAGATGGAAAAAGGAGTGGAACTAGAAGTGATGAAGTTACAAAACAATTATCCAACAGAATTTCGGAGAACAAATATCTTGATTTTAAAAGACTATTTGGCATTACTTCAGCTCTAATTGAGTTGGAGAAGACACTGTTTTATGGAGTAAAAAGACCATAAACAGAAAAGTGTATGTGGCTGCTAAAAAAGATGTGACACCCACTGTCAGTTACAAAGTGGGTGCTTTATGTGTGAGGCTGCTGTTTTCTGCCAATTTAACATGTCAGTTCTGAAAGGGCAAGCTGAGGAGTTCCTATATTTGGATATCTTTGCAGTAAGAAGGCCCAGGAAGGCACAAGAAAAAATAAAGCATGGAGAAAGAAAAGAAGAGAGAAAAGAGAGTGAGGAAGGAAGGAAGGAAGGAAGGAAGGAAGGAAGGAAGGAAGGAAGGAAGGAAGGAAGGAAGGAAGGAAGGAAGCAAGCAAGCAAGCAAGCAAGCAAGCAAGCAAGCAAGCAAAAGAAAAGAAGAAAAAAAGGAAAAGGGGAAAAAAATACCTTCTCCCAGACCTAGACTATTTTTGCATCATTTTTGCACATCTTTGTGATATAATTGCCACAAAAACCTGAATGATTTGGAAATCATTAGCAGGATACTGCAAAATGAGATTCAAACGGAAAAAAAAAAGCAAGCATGTGAAGAAAATAATTGAAAGTTTGAGTATACAGAAGGAGAATCAGTGCTATGAAATGAGGTTTGGGATTGGACTGCCAAAGGGGAGGCCTAACTGAATTTGCATTCCCTCACATGTTTATTGCCTCTCTGTAGTGCCAGCTAAGAGCTAATCCTAGGCACCATATTTACAAAATTAGCTCCTAACCTAGGCAGGAAGAAATACTGAGGCCCTCTGGCTTCACCTGTTTGAGATGTGAGACCTGTGACTTAACTTGAGAGATTTGAGTAGGAACTTCCTGGAACTGGAAGCCTAAATTCAACAGTTTGTCACACAAAATATAGTAAGGAAAGGAATTATAGGGGAAGTGGGGGGATAAAAAAGGATTTTCCCTAAAGAAATCATCAATGAAACATCCAAAGAAATTCAGAGTGAAGATCAAACCCTAATAAAGTGAAGATAATATAGAATAGATATTAATTTGTAGATAATATATACTTATGTGTACATCCCTGAGTACCAGCTATATCTATGCTCTTGTTCTCCACAAGAGACCAGCACTGAGAAGGAACATTTCCCTCCATCCTCTAGAGCTCTAAGGCTGGAATATTTTTTAAGGTCCAACTACATCCACCAGAAAGAGCAGTCTCACTCATGATGATAGAGACTGCAATCTTTCTTCCAGCACAGTCCACGCTCTCCCTCACCTCATTCCCTTGTGCTGCTTTACTGACGAGTTTTCTGACAGAAGTGGTCCACGTCACATATTGGATATGGCAATTCATGCTCCATGGGTGTGAAGATACTGTGAAATCCTCAAGGAAATGCCAAATGCATTTCAATCTTAACCAAATACAAGCTCACACAACTGCAGAACAGCCAAGGATCTCAAATTACCACTGAATGTATGGAAAAGCAAAGTTGCCCTGAGTTTTCAGGAGTTGTACAGAAACTTTGCGATAATGTATCATAAAAATAACATAAATTAGCCACATTTTTAAAAGCTGTTTGCTTTTAGTGGAACACAGTTTTTCCTTAATCAGATCTTACCTGAGCAAGTCTTCTTGTCTGGATTCAGAGTGTATCCCTCATAGCAGCCACAGCTGTAGGATCCATCATTACTCAGACAGACTTGGGTACAGTCATGCCTTCCAGGTGCACACATGTCCATGGCTGTGGTGAGCCATGGTTTAGGAAAGAAACCTATTAATCCCTCCAGATACTTCACTGTTTTAAGTGCTCAACATTTGTCATTACAATTTAATTACGATTTAACCAGTGCCCTACTACATTATTATGTATATTACAATTATTATATTATTATATTATGTCAGCAGACAACTGAATTCAGTTATTAATTATTTAATGGAGGAGGCAGATACTGCAGGACATGACTACACCACATCTCATGCAGTTCCATCCTTCATCAGCAATTCCAACAGTGTTGTACAGTCCCAGCCAGGATGAAGCTAAAAACCTACATGAGATGAGTGATAACCTGCCCCGTGTCAGACTAAGCAGCTAAACAATGTTTATGGAATTCTCTGAAGACCATAAAAAGGCAGCTAAGTGCCAAACTGCACTTTTTAATCCTCAAATTGAAACAAAAATGTAATGTTATTGTTATTGGAACCATGGAAAAGACTACAGCTGAGTTCTCATTTTAGGGTAACTTACAGAAAATAAGCCCTTATCTCCATGAGTTTCATATATTCAAGTAGCCTTTCATTGTTACCTGAGCAAGTTCTCTTGTCTGGATTCAAGGTGTAGCCTTCATAGCAGTCACAGACATAGGACATTGTTATTCACACAGATCTGGTCACATTCGTGCCTCCCATGTGCACACATGTCCACAGCTTGTTAGGCATGTTAGAGAAACAACTCATTGTTAATAACAAGCAGTTTGGGATGAGTGCACATTCCCATTTTTTAATATATTTTGATTAGGAATCAGCTCAGAAATGGCAATAGTAATTGAAGGAATTAGAACAAGTGATATGAGAAAATATCTATAGTGTCTACATCTGAAGACTTTGTTTTGGCATCTGGCCCTAATGAATGGATCTGTAGGCACAATAAAAAGGATGGTGATAGAATCAAACTGCATCTCACCATTACTTGCAGCTGAGTTTTATTTATTATTCATTTCTAGAAATTTATTATTGAAAAAGAGACATGTTTGTTGTTTCAACAGAAGCACACACATATCATCTCAAATCCAAGTATAGTGTTAATTTCTTTTTTTTCCTAGTTGAACTCATTATCCAAGGGAGTAATACCTGAGCAGGTCCTCTGATCTGGATTCAGAGTGTATCCTTCATAGCAGTCACAGAGGTGGGATGCCCCGTTACTCACACAGACCTGCTGGCAGCCGTGGGTCCCCAGGGCACACACGTTCACAGCTACAAAGGGCATTGACAGAGAGGTGCTTCAGTCATCCCGGAGGAAAGGAACAGGCATTAATCATTCATGCTTACAGAAGTACATTTTGCACTGTCTGCTGGATTAGTGGCAGTAAATGTCAGTGCTGTTTTGCTGTCACAAGCCACAGGCCTCCTTTGCACCACTCCATAGTCAGGAGAGAGAGATCATAAACAGCACGGAAATAACTCATTACCTGAAGTGGCAGGAGAAAAGATGAATTGAAAAGAGTTCAACAAGGAGAGATTTTAAGCATTCAGTAACATTACACCAGAGAGGAGAACTCAGCAATGAAAAGGATCTTCTGCCTCTTTGTACCCTGTCCCTTTTTATTACAGATGACCAGTTGGAGGGAGGGAGGGAAGGGAGGGAGGGAGGCAGGCAGGCAGGAAGGAAGGCAGGAAGGAAGGCAGGAAGGAAGGCAGGNTACTTCAATTAGTAGTTACCAACTAGTATTATTGTGGGTATGGACTACTGGTAAAATCAGTCTCCAAAGCAATACTGGTGAGATAAAAAATCAGAAGGAAAAGTGCTTGTACCTTCTCAGGCATTTCTGAAAACAAGGCAATTTTGTGGCAACAAAATGGCAACATTTCCCATTTTCTAAAACAAGGAACATTTAGAAGTCGACTAAAAAGGCTGATAGAGTTGTCTTCACATTTTGAAATAGAGACAGCACCTTTTCGTTGTGCTACACACTTGGGAATAAGAAAATTAATCGCCATGTCTTATGAACAAAATCTCTGGGTGATATTTTCAAGCACAAGTGAGAAGCTCAGACTCAAATGGTCAGATTTTTGTGGTAGGAAAGTCAAATGTCCACTGACTTGGACAGCTATTCAAGGCTAAGACTTTTCCATCTCTGGGATGGCCTCATGCTGAATAATGCTCTCAATGCACCAAGAACTTGATCTTAGACAGCTATTTTTTCCCCTGAATATTTGTTTTCCTGTTTTCAGCTCACCCTACAAACAAATTAATTGCCTTGGTCAAAGTGAAAGAAAATCCTATTTGCCACTGGTGAATCCAGATTTCTGACCACAAAGCACTCTGGAGCTGGAAGGGGACACAGTTTTCCACACTGTCTTACAAGACCCTCTTAGATTCATTTGGTTTATAAGAGTCTTTAAAAACACAGTTTCCTTCACCCTGTTTTTTTTCATGAATCCCACAGATTCTGGCAGGCGACTTAAGAGTTACACTGGAAGTGTACATGTGTGAGCTCTCTGATTTACCCTCCGGCCTTGCAGGGGCATAATTTCTATGCTTCAGCACAGTAAACAGTAAGTTTATTCTTAAGAACAAGAGATTTTTCTTTGCTGCTAGAAAGGACTTGCTTTGGCGAGAACACAGGTGGGCATGAGTGCTGTGTTCACAGCACACGTACCTGTCCGGCCAGGTGGGCACCTGGGGGAAGGATCTGGTCACAGCAGCAGCACAACATGGTGTCAAGCCAAACCTCAAGGCATTTCCTATGCTAATTATTGGGCAAAGTATCCTGTCTGCAGATGATCTTACACTTTATTTCATACCCAGAGAAAGAGGTCTATTCACTCTAAACATACTCAAAAAGGTGTGATGGTAACTTTTAGTAAGGCTCTGAAGTAAAAGTAACACATTGCCAGTCAAGCTCCCAAGGAAGTGGTTGTTATTTTAATTCTCTTGCAATGTTACTTATACCTGATTTTACCTATTATTTGCTGGAGATTTATTTTAAAATAAACTTCTTAGAAATTCACTAAAAAATCTACTTTGCACAAGTTTTTAAATTGTCAGAAAGTTGTCATTTAATTTTTGTGAGTAGGGCTGTGTTGCAGCTATCTATAGGCAGTTCTAAATACTCCAGATGACCTTTTTTCCCTGTAAATGACAGTAACAGCCCTAGCATTGTTAGTGGAGTTCTAGCCTAAACCAAATACATATGGCATTTTTATAAGATCAGTCCTGAAAAAGTGAAGCTAATTCATCCCATTCCACAGTTCCTTGTCTAAACCAAGTTGCAGGGAAATAGGAGATGTGAGCCTGGTACACTGGAAAAGCCCAGCATTGCCTAAAGAATGAAAGCCTGTCCTGAGATATGCTGCTGCATTTGGGCACTTTATCCTGCACCAGATTGCTCAGCCAGTGCAGTGATTTACTTGCCATGCTGATTTTCCTACTCTTAATCTATAGGGAATCCCTTCAACTCCACACTCCCACCCTCCTTGCTTCCCAGCGAGATGGGAAAAGAAACAAGCAGCCTGCACAGCTCTGGTGTGTTCCTTTAGTAATGCAGTAAATGTATGCAGTCAAACCTTGTCCAGATGGCTGTGACTTCTCTTTCTTTCTAAATCTGACCAACTGCACAAGGAGGTCCGCTCAAGTCAGGTCTGTTACCTACACTAAGGTCACTATTCAAAATGAAAGGCTATTACTTGGCCTTCACTGAAAAAGAGGGTTGGCTTGTTTGCCCAATGGATGGTAAAGGAAATATTTAGATGTGATACATAACACTTCTGAAAAACTTCTTTCTTAAGGAGTGGAACCACAGCAGAAGGCAAAAGGAGCCAAGTTACACCACTCTCTTGGACTGATCCCCTTACCACAGAAAGTCTCCCTGAATCTGGATGTCAGCTTTTCGATCACACCATAGGTCTCCACATAGAAGACGTGTTCATCCAGAGGCTCACTGGCCATTATCCTCAGGGACTGCATGTCTGCCCGGTCCACCCCGACCGCGTAGATCTCGATGCCAGCCGACCGGGCACTTGCCGCCACATCTTCAACCCGGTCTTGTGGCCGTCCATCCGTCACAACAATGACCACCTTGGGGATGTTGAGGGTTGCTGGCCGGGTGCCCATTTCCTCAGTGAAGACTTCATCCATGGCAGTTTGGATGGCAAGGCCGGTCATGGTGCCAGCAGACAAGGGCTCAATGCGAGACACGGCCTCCTTCAAAGAGGCTTTGTCAAAGTAGGTGCGGAGGGGAAACTCCACCTTGACGGTGCTCGCGTAGTTCATGACCGCCACACGCGTTGTTCTTTCACCGACATCCAGGGTATCGATCATCTCTGACAAGAAGATTTTCACTTTCTCAAACTCTTCAGGTCGGACGCTGCGGGAGCTGTCTACGATGAAGACAAGGTCTAGAGGCCGGTTCTTACAGGCAGTGTCTGCCAACAAGGAAGGAAAATGCTTCAGTCATCTCCTACACAGGACAGGAGCTCTCACCCAAGGGCAGTGAGTGCTGTCACGGCAAACTACTCATGCCAGATAAAGTTGGTTGATTCTTTACGAAGAGGCTTCAAATTATATATTAGAGAGTCTTAAATATTATTTTTGACAAGTAATAAATAACTGAATTTTTCAGATAGGTGCACACTTGAGCCCTCAAAATTTCTAACTATTCTTGAAACAACGGATTGTGGTTTTCATGTAACAGCCAACAAAGAGATGGAGCAATTATATATAAATGAACTTTCTGCTCATTTTCATAAAGTCTAATTTACAGTTTTTATAGGGTAAAGAAATAAAATAGCAAAACATTTCGGTAGATTACATGGAGAACAGATCCTAATATTTTTCAGGATACTAACAATATAAACTGCTAATTAGGAATTATTTCTTGTTTGTAAATCACAATCCAAAATACACAAGAGGAAGAAATAAAGGCCAACAAGGAAAAATATACAAAATGATGTAAAAAGGCTTTTTTGGAAATTGTTACTGTTCTAAAGCTTGTAGAGCAGAGAGAAAAGTGAAATTACTTTGAATTAATTTTACGTGTAAAAATGAACATTTACACACACACTTCCAAAATTCCTCACTGCCATAGAAATCTAGACAGAAGCAGAAAAGCCATAGCTCTGATCAGAGACAAGCATCACTTCTAGGAAGACAAAAACTAATCAAGGCAGTGACAGCAGACAACCAAAATGCCCCGTTCCCTGTCCTGATACCACATCCTGAGACTGATGGTACCATGTACTTAGTCTGTACCATCAAAGTTGGATTTGCAGCTGAAAAATGGACAACCCTAAACAAAAGTATTTCTATAAAAGGGTCTATATTCTGGCTCACCAGCACATTAAATAGCAAAATATGAGGTATCCAGTTTGAATTCACACCTTGAGGGCTATTTTGGGAACCTGACACACTTCTCCTGTGACAATTAAGTTCACTTTTATTATTCCATTCCAGCTTAAATTAAAAAAAACAAACAAAAAAAAAAAAAANNAAAAAAAAAAAAAACCCCTTCACAAGTATCTTAAAAGTAGAGGTGAAAATAGCACTTTTTTTTTTCAAGGCATTAGAAACATTTTTTCTCTGTTTCAAGTGAAAACAGAGGAAAACATGAAATTGCACAAATTCCCTCAGGAAGCACAGCAACACAGTTGATTTTGCCTTTGGATGGAGTAATAGACCAGACGAATCTAGGATCCCATCCAGGTATCTTCTGTATAATTCTATATTCATCCTGTAACTCAGTTTTGCCCTTGGGAAGCTGAGAAAACATGAAGAAACTTTAGTGCATGCATGGGTAGCTTAAGACATTAAAAAANAAAAGACAAGAGAGGTTTGTTAAAAAAAAAAAGAAATAAAGAAAAAAGGCGCAGCGCAAAGTTTGTAGGTAGAAGAATTCTCTTTTTTAGATTGAGAAGAAAAAAAAGCTTTTCAGCAACCTGGTCCTCCCACGAGTCTAAAATAAAGCTGTTTCGAGCAATGAGCACAGGAAGGGAAGAGCTACGCGGGGTTCAGATAGAGGCGCGGTGCGCGGGGCGGCAGCGAGCGGAGCGCGGAGCGGGCCCGGGTGCGGTACCTGCGGAGGGGCCGCCCGGGCGCGGCTGCGGGCGGAGCGCGGGGCCCCGCGGGGCCGCGGGCAGCGGCAGCAGCGCCAGGCAGCAGCTCAGGATGCGGAGCCATGCCCGCCCCATGGTGCCGCCGCCGGCCCCGCGCCCGCCGCGCCGCCTTTAAAGCTGCCGGGGCGGGGAAGGGGGACGGGACACCGAGGGGGCATCGGCCGCAGCCACCGCCTCCCCCCCAGGGCGGGCCGGTGGCCCTCGGTCCCCCGCCCCGACGGGCGCTCAGCCGCGGGGAGAGGGAAGGGGGCGAGGATTAGAGCTCCTCGTTGGGATCTTGCGGCAGGCCAGGGCAGGACCCAAACTTGGGCCCAGGGGGAGCTGAGACACCGTTCTTCCTTCACCAGGAGTGTTTGGTCCAGACTAATTTTGTATTTCAGTCTCCAGAACAGTAGTTGCAAAGAACGGGAGAAAAAGCTCCCAGTGTGAACAAGGAACTGCCCTCGCTCTGTTGCCAAATCTGGCCAAGGGCATTTTGGCTGGTTCCTGGCACTGGAACTCCTGCCAGTTCCTGCGGGAAGCTGCAGTGAGCTTTAACGGAAAGCACGGCTTAGGACACAAAGGCACCCTGATCTCCAGCACAGGGCTTTAGAAGACACCTTTGCCAGATCCATATCCTGTTGTGCTGCAGGATCACCTTCTCTCCCATCACCTCCATCAGGGGAACAGGAAGCCTTGATTTAGAAGAGGAACCACCAACCCCCAGCTGTATAGTATGAGGCAGGCACTGACTCATTTCAGCAAGTTCTACTGCAAAGGCACAGTAGAAGAGGCCACCATCACATTCTCACAGGCTGTAAACAGTATCAGGGAAAAGGGACCACCACCCTTCAAGCAGGAGAAAGTCACAGGACATGGCTCCAGGGGAGTACGATGGCTTTTCTCTCTCAGAAGACACTGCAGCTTTTTGAGCAAGAGCAGATGCACGCACACCCCAGACAAATTTCAGGCAGTGCTGCTACTGCCAAATACTGCTCACACACATGGTCAGCCACCCACACGGACAGGCTCAAGAGCCAGCCCTCGGCAGGAGCACTTTGCCCACTCATGGCCAGACACACACACTCCCTTACTGCAGAGGGACCCAGAGCAGAGCGTGTGCTGGAATCCATGTTTGAGCAGCATCCAACCACCCAACAGTTCCAGCTGCATTTCTTGTACCACATGACAGCACAGTGGTCTTTCACACCCCCCCCTCCTCCCTCTGTCACACTGCAGCAGTCTGTGGCAGCATCCAAAGATGCCCTGGAGTCTCTGGGAGTCCAGATCCAATGCAGCTCCTCAGAATCCGGAGATGAGTGCAGCTGCACTGGCCACACCCTGGGTACCCCTCAGGGAGAGGTGACAGCATCAGACCAGAGGCAGAGAGGGTCTGAGGCCAAAGTTCACTTTGGAGGGCTCTCACAGGTGGCACCTGAGTTAACAGGGAAACTACTGCTGATAGCACAGCCCTAACAGAGCATTTTTAAATGTGTACAGAGGTACATACTGAAGATACAGGAATAACTGCACAAATTACATGCTGCAGGAAATTTAATCCTTTTTTCAGAATTTAACACAAGGTACCTCTTCTCTTCCAAAGCAGAAAAATGTTTTACCAACTTGCTAAGTAATTTTTTTACCTCTTTACAACTCTGGCTACAAAAGAAGAAGAGTAGAAAGTTGTTTGTAGCTTTGTTTTTTGGTTTGGAGTTTTTTGTTGTTTGAAGAACAGCACTAAGTTTATGGCATAACTCCAACAACTCTGGACGTTTTCCAGTGTAAATGTTGTAGTCCTACTGAATGTCTGTCCTGCTGTTAATGCCTGAGCTGACATGAGATTCCCCCGAGGGCTCAAAGCCTCCAGTAGAATTCCCTTTTCCCAGCTCATGGGTAAGTACCAATCAGACAAGTGGAAGTCAACCAAGGACTTGAACTGCAAAGGCTTTACCACAGGACTGTGTTAGAGAGAACCCACATTCTCCAGCCACAAGGACTTCTACTGAAGAATGGATCAATGACTAAACCTGTAACTAAGTATGTTGGACTCACTGAAGCACTTAAACAAAAAAGCCACCATAAAGATCAACCAGCACTACTGGTAAACGTTTTGTAAAAGATTTATTTAAGTATCGTTTATCACAAAGAGGAAAATACATAGAAGATTAGAAGCATGCAACCATCTTCCACATTTCTGTTTATTTTTCTTGCATTCCCAGCTTGTTGTAATAGAACTCCTGTGCCACCCTCACTTGTTCCTCAAAAATACTGTTTCAAGACATAGGATAACCAAAAAAAAAACCACAATAAAAGGTAAGATAACATATGAGAAAAGTGCAAAGTAAAAAAAGTCACATATATACCACATTCAAACCCTTCCCCTTCCAAAAAATGGATAAAGGCAAACTGTCATTTTGCTGCACGATCAGATTGTCTTTATGAACTACTTTACAAAAAATTAATATAAATTAGGGGCATAATCCTGCAGACACTTATAATCACAGCTAACTTCAATCAGAGTGGCTCAATTGGTATTATTAAAAGCCACAAGTTAGTCACATGCATAGTTCTTGCAGGTGTAAGGCCCTAAGGCAATAAAATGTTTAAGAGCATTAGGGAGAACAAAAAAGCAAATGAAATCACTCTCAGATGTGTTTTGCTTAGTAAGTTTATATCAAACATTTTAAACAGAACAGTTTGCTCCTAAAGCCCTGAATATTTCTATTATTTAAGCAGTTTTGAAAGATTAAAAGACAAAACCCCTAGGAAGCTGGTACAGATGTTAATGAACATAAAAATTACTTCAGGCAGGTATGTAGGGAGGTGGAGGTTCCTTCTCAAGCATCTTCACTGCCATTTCATAGGTTGGCAGAACATACTAAAGAGAAGACATTTTGAAGTGATTAATGCAAAGGACTTCAAATAAAAAAAAGAACAAAACCACACATGCCCCATCAGCAACTTAATCCTCTATTGCAGACAAAGTTACTTTAAGAATTTACTGCTGTTCCTAGTAAGCAAATGAGGAAGTGAAAGAAGGTACAGGAGCAGTTTTACTGCTCTGCTGAGCCTGGGCCACTCATTCCACACCCCACTGCATCCTGACTTTACAAAGCAGCAAGGAAGGTTTGGACCAGTGCAATTAAGGCTTCCCTCTTTCCCTCTACCACAAAAAAACCAAAGACTTCCCACTAAAGACCCTCCTTTTAGGCACTGTCAGAATTTAGCTAAGAAATAACACACCACAAAATTAGCTGCTTTAAATTTTTTTTATCTGTCCAGTCTTTCTTTAGAAAGCTGGACAAGGTTTGGAAACAAATGGATGTGGTGATTTTCTACTTCAAAATTAATGATACTGCTTCCTTTTATCTCAAAAAGAGGTTTTACCTGTGGAGGAGCTTCAAAAGCAGGGTACACAGCAATCTCTGGCATATTTCTGCTGCTGATGTATTTATAGCAGTTCCATACACAGTTAATTAGATATGCCTGAAAGAAGAGAGATTTCTTTTTAAACATTGGTTGATTCAGAAATTATATGCTGAAAAAAAATTACATTCCCATGATAAAAAGGAGCATAAATCAACTTAGGCAGTACATATCTGAGGAATGGTTGCTATTTCACAGACTTGGCCACATACCTATGTTGGTCCCCATTTAGCTTTGCTGTCACAGTGACTCAGAGAGGATGCACCACACAGGTTTTAGCAAAAGAATTCACAGATCCATTCAACTAATCTCTGTGTCTGCCTCAGCACTGCTAATCAAATTAATCCCCAACTGGCTAATGCTTCTCTGGATCTCAGTCCAAACCTGCCAGGAGGAGGAGAGGGCTACAGTACAATCCCACTCATCCCCCAGTCAACACTATTTCTCCAACTGACTGCCAGTGTGAAGGAGGGGGCTCAAGCACACAACTGAGACAGCAGGGAGAGGGTAGAGCAATGAACCTTGAACTTCAGCTCAACACCGACTGCTGCAGAAAGAAACACTATCATGATATGATGAGGATTAGGGTTTTTTTAATTAATAATTTGTATAACATTAACCTCTCCAAATCTCTCACTGGCAAGTTAGCACTGTTGTAATAAAAGGTACCAAATTTCCCAATCAATACACACGAGTGTTATCTACTGTATTACGCTTCCACTCCCCCCAGCTAAACATTTCTCTTGGAAGAAGTACAGAAAATGAGTAAAATTATTTTTCATAGTTTCATTTTTTCTTAAATGCAACCTGAATGCAATAAAGGAATAGTACCATGGCCAATATATATTACCAATTCATTTCTCCAATATGCACTGTCTACACAAGAGTTTTTATAATTCAAATGAATGTCTCATTATTTAGATCTTCAGAAAGAAAGTAACTGGTAGTATCACCCTTCAGTAGGGAGGAAGATGCAGGTCTGGAATTAACTTATATATTTCCTTATTCCATCATCTCTCTTCCAAAACTTTCATCCTGGTTTCTTAGGCACAGCGAGAGCATTTAAACATTTTGGTTAGAAACTTGTATGCATTAACTCAATATTATTTCACTACAAGCTTAATTACAAATACTACAATTATCTCCACATAGCCAAAAGGTCTTTTTGCATTCCTCCTTTCTACTCATGAAGGCCAGAGCCACATAAGCACAGGCCACTGCACACATACAAGTTAGCTGAAGACACCAGTACACAACGTAGTAGACTTAAGTCATACTGGAACTGAACATCCTAACAATTGTGCTCTAAGTTGTTACTTCTGCATTAAGAAGGCAGCTGGCTTCTGAATTCAGCATTGAGAATTAACTCAGATTGACAGCCTTTTCATAGTTATTAAATCTTACAACAGATACATGATTAAGTTTTAACTTACCTTTAAAATGATAAATAAAACAAAGAACACCAGAACAATAAACAAGAGACAGCTGGAGTCCAAAGAAAGGAGATCTTCCTTGTAAGGGAAATCCGGCTAGTGAAAAAAAAAACAGGGGAAGGGAGAAAAAGGGAAGAGATAAGAGTGAAAACTGCACAATCAAGTATGATAGAAAAACATCCAAACTACACACCAGATGAAACAAACCTATGTGCAAACTACTCCCCTGAAACAAAAAGTTCCATTTCTAACAAGTTTCCTCTTTATCCTCCCAAAAAGTACAGTATTATCCTGCCTCTGTCCCACAAGAACAGATCACTACAGTACAGTCTGTGTCCCTAGTCATTTCATCAGTCTCATGCCAACACATATTCTTCTTCACAGTTGCAGGACAGTTATTTGTACTTATGGTCCTCTACAATTCATTAATGACTTACTGTTAATTACATCCTGTCAGTCCAACCTGTAACACACAGGTGTGCAGCATAAGAAGTCACCCGAAATTTGGAGGAGCCAAAGCAGAGTTTCTGTAAATCTGTCTCTTCTCCTTCCCTGACCACAGTAACAAAGCCTCTCTCAAACACCAATCTAACATTTTATCTGTTTTAAAAAGGACTTGTTTTTAAGCATCTACTTGAACACATCAAAACACCAGCCAGCCAGAGCTTGTGGTCCCTGCTGATGGTACATTCTATGCATTGACTCCTCTTGCAGTTAAAATGCAGGAAGTGTTAGTGAGAACTCCATTGCAATTTCCTAAAAAAGTGTTGTTGCAACTTGAGGATGCACAGAGAATGTAAAAAGGAAAGCCTGGAATCTCAGATTCCATGTGTAATGCTGTAGAAATCCTTACCTGCACTTCTACAGTCCTTACCTACACTTCTCTTCCCCTTCCCTACCAAATAAGGGTCAACATATTTTTAATCTGCAGTAGCAAAATTGCCACCAAGCCCCACTGCTTAAAGGGTTATGAACATATTTCCAAATCCATTTGTAGCCACACAGTTTAAACCAGTAGTTCCCATCACAATTCTTTCCTTACTCTCCCTGGCTTTCCTTTTAGGGAGCAATGACACCTTTAACTCTTCCACCTTTGATAAGCCACCATAACCACCTTTGGCTGCTGCAGGCTGAATTTCTTTTCCTTACATGCAGGAAGGAAAGTGTAGCTCAGTCACTGATCCAATTAAAACTAACTTTAATGTCAAATGTAAACTATCAACCTGAGCTGAATACTTACCAGCTGATCCAGGTAATCCTTAATTCTGGGCAAGTAGGTTAGAGAGCTGATGGCAACCAAACAACTGAGCACAAAATCAAAGAGTTGGTAACAGAAAAATGGAATCAGCCAGCCTACACGATGCTGAGAAATAGAAAAAAAGGAGCAGCCTGTAAATGATTTAGTTAAAATCAAGTAGTAATTTTAAAACCACAGATTATAAACATACTTACAGCAATGGCACCATACACCATCATTGCACTGATTGTGAACATGAGGAGCGAGATAGCAAACAGAACACAGGCATTTTCTGCATTAAAAGAAAAACAGTAAGAATCAGTCATTCTGTAGAGTTGACACACTGCAGCTGACAAGTACCCAAGTTTTGTCCATTACTATAATCTGTTCTCAATTGACTCATCTGTGCCAACTACCAGCAGCAAAATACAGTAGTTCAGATCCTTCCTAAAAAAAAAAAATCTGGTTCAAGAAAACCTACAACTACTTGGAAAAATCCCTTTGCCTTAATCAAAAGCCTGACTAAAGCCCAGGAACACCAATTAGCAGCTTGACACAGTTTGACAGTAATGCACCATAATGACGCTGATTTGCAATATGTGTCAGTGCTGAAAGTATGTGAGTGATTAACTTTACAACTGGACAGAATCTTAAGTGCAGCTAATGCAGTATCAACCTTTACACTTGAAAATAGTTGGGTTACGTAATTTGGTCATTGGCAGTGGGAGCAGCACTGCTCCTTCAGTAGCACTAAGGAAAACAGGAAATCACTGGGTGCAAGGTATTCCACTATTTACAAAAAAAAGCAGTTGAACAGAAACCAAATTGTAGCAAAATCCAGGAAACTCATGGAAGCTGCATGATAAAGATTCTCCTTGTGCATCACAGTTAGTGATGACAAGCACAGCTGCTTTCCACAAGTTAGATTATACTTGTTCTTTTTAAACACAAAGAAACCAGCTTGAGAGTCTATAGATGTGGTAAATTGATGCTTTTTAGCAATATTGAAGCCAAAATTTTGTGGTTCCCCTGCCTGAAAAAGAGATTATCTGAGAACTCTTTCTACTCTGCAATTAATTTGAAAAGACACACTGTGGAAGCACTTACATATCCAATTCAGTGCAAGGCAGTAATATCTACATACACAGATGGCATCAAGAAAGAGGCTCCCCCGTGTCTGAAATGCACTGTGTTGATCAGACCTAAGTCTCAGCAATCACCATAAGTGTGGTTGTCTTCCAAGGAGTTATTGCTCACAACATACACAAGTACAATAATACCTGTAACATTTCTTCACACACACAAAACCCTCTACTCCAGATCCCAACATAAAGACTAAGAATTTTTAAGTCAAAAGCATGTGATAGATTTTACACTAAGGAGTAAAGAAAGCACCTTCAGTTTCAGAAGCATCTTTCACTCATATAAGCTTAAGGCTACCAAGTACCCCAACAGCCTTTTACAGACATCTGCTGTGATTTTACTTAGTATCTTAGCTTCATGAAGAATTTGTCTTTGCTCCCATTCTTATTTCATTACTAGTAAATGTGAGTTATAGTCACAGGTCAGAACTGACAGATCTTCGACTCAGGTCATGAAAAATTAATCCAAAATGCTCAAAACCCAGTTTTGTACTGTACTATTTAACTTTGCTGAATTTAACACTCTCCTAAATCTTCATGTAATACAACAGACTGAGGTAATTAGATATATTTCTGCACATTTAAAACCAAAAGAAGCAAAGCATATGCACAAGTTTACAGATACAGCAGTTAAAAAGCTTGACACCAATTACAGTTGTATACAACACACACTCAGAGTGAAAAGTGGGCTTAATTCTGCTCATGGTGCTTTCTCTTTCATTTACTTTGCAGGAGAAACTTAGAGAAACACTTCAGTTTCACTCAAGTACTTGGCATCCCAATTCTTCCACTTTTCTTCAAAAGAAATCATGGTTTTCTTCTTGGTAAATTCATACACAGGAGCTCTAAGGTATTTCCTGATCTATGAAGATAACAAAAAATTCTGAAGAAAAGTCTTTAAACTTGTTCTCTGCTGCTTGTTTTACTGAGACAGCAAAGACAGTTAAAGTTTATGGAAAAAGTGAATCAGAGATGTCCCACATATACTTCAACACTCAAAGCATCAGGTCAAGAAATCTCATCATTTAAGATGCTTGGGCATAAAATGAAGTTAAAATAATAGTCCATACAATCCCAAAATAATTGGAGAGAAAATCAGAACACAAGATAACCATATTTATTAAAAGGTGTATGCATATATTACAACCTAGTGTATGACAAATCCATGATCCTGCATACTTTATATTCCAATCAGCCAGCAGAGCTCTAGACCTACCAGCCATTCTCTCTGAAGCATAGTAATTTCCAATGACTTCATACTGGATATCAACAGTTGGCACCATATTTGGATGAGTCACTTCTACTGTCAACAAGATGCCCATCAGCAAGTTGACCACCTGAGAGAGATCACAGTTACCCCAAGGTTAATGACATTGCAACAGCTAAGATCTTTTTAATGACCACTAATAATCCTTTACTTCAGTTAAAAATAAACTCTTCCCTTTGCCTGTATGTGGAAGAAAAAAAAAAAGAGCCCAACTTACAGTTAAATTTCAAACTGATTTAGTTAAACCACTACCAAAACAACCCAAAGAGCACGGTGCACTTGCCAGCTTCAATGAATCACAACTAAATAACTTTACAAATTAAGGGGATGGTAAGGTTCCTAGGGATTCAAATAACATAATTAAACTGATTGTGCTTGATGACTGTATAGATTTGTGAACTGGAAAATTGGAAACAGTTAAAAAAGGTCAGGAAGGTAAAGGTATAGAATGAGAACTATTTGGAAAGAATTTCTGCTTCCTACAACAAATTGAGTCAATTTAACACACAAATAAATTACTGGTTTTCTGCCGTGTTTCAGCTTTAGTAAGCTAGAGAGAACATCTCCCTCTGCTTCCCAGATCACTTATTAAAACCTCACCAGTCCTTATCAGAAAGGTCTGCATAACCGAAGGGGAAGTTAAAAAGTTTCACACAAAGATCAATCTCCAAAATGTGTACGCATTCAGCACGGGCTGTGTGCTCACCAGCCCTTCTCCTCCCTCATGCTGCCACGTAAGATTCCTTCTGCTGCCCCATTTTGGTGCACACCAGGAATGTCTTCAGTAAGAGCTCAAAAAATCAAAAGTAGCTTAAGCCTCTGTAAAATTGCCTTGACAGCATTTATAACATATTCAAGGCTTACAGGGACACAGTTTCTGTTACTAATATCTAGAGACACATGCCAAAGGTTGCGTAACACAAAAAACTCCTGACGGTATTTTTCAAGCTGCAGACATTTTCCAATCAGTATTCAGTACTGTCACCACCAGCAGCAGGATCCCTTCCAATTAGCCTCAAAAAACAAAACTAAACTAAAAAACCCCCCCTGGTTTGCAGTTTCTCACAACTTAATATTTGCCAGGTGTTTCTTCTTCTACTGGCACGGTTCCAGGAGTCAGTGATGGTGGCAAGTCTATGTACAATTACTGAAGATTTCAGTACAGAAAAGAACAATTTTGTGCCTTTTAAAAATTTTAAGACTCACAGTTCCTATAACTTTTTTTTCCCCTCACTGTTTTTACTGTTTTTTTCTTCTTTTTTTCCCCAGGGGTTTAGAGATAACATGTTGATAAGCTTGCTTGTGCTTTCTGCTAAAAAGAACCCTTTAATGGAAACAAAGTTGGTCACTTTGTAGAAATGCAATAATTTCATCATGTATTGCACAAACTTACTAGAATTTCCAGCTATTTCGAGCCACTTGTATTTTTATAAGGCATTTTATGCCTCGGAATATAAAACATAGTAGGCAAAGCAGCTGGCAGTGAAGAACTCTGTTTAATCACCAGTATCTTTGGCCTCAAAATGCACTTATTTTCACTCTCACACAACACTTCTTAAAGGACAAACTGTCAAGTTGCTCACCTGCCTCTTGTCTTTAAATCTTACTTTGCTTCACCACTGGTCACACATACAGAACTCTTATTTCCCACTTGGTTCATCCTTCTGTACTCTGGCCTTCTGCTCTCAAGGCATTGTCAACCCTTCTATTTCCTCCTCTCTGTGGGAGAACTGGGGACATTGGAAAATACTTTTCTGTACTGTACTGGTTTCAAATAGCCCATGTCAAGGTTCAGGTCTCTGGCAGTTGAAACATTGACCTCTGCTTTATAAAGCACAAAAGTACATGTTCAATTACAACTAAACCATTTATTCGTTATACACAGTCATGAGTGTGACTGCCATGATAGCCTATCTGCCTCAGGATAAAGAGCAAGCAGCACTTCAATTGCTACAGAAGTACTGAAGAACTTGAATGCCTCAGAATTTTGAGATTGTAATTCCCCATCTGTAGCTTTTTTTTTTATTTTCATCCTATCTGTGGTCCTAATTCAGCATACCAAAGTCCTTAGCAATTTCACTAGTTACTGAGTGTAATTGCATGTATTAAAGGTTTATTTTCTCAACCTGAAATTGCTTGCAAGTAAAACAGAAAACAGTAATTCAAAATCCAACCTATTAGAATCAATGAGACTTTCTAATCAATGTCACTATAAAAATAGTAACAAACCAAAACAAGCCTAAACAAAAACAAACAACAAACCCAAACCTCTGCCAATTAACACCTCAGGGTTTCCAGCACTCGTTACTGCTGTTTACAAACCCATCACAACACTGAGCAATTCATCACATTTAACATATGGATTTCAATTATGAGCTACAGAGCCAGAGCTTCTAATTTAACTACTTCCATTCTTTCCCAGAAGCTTGATAACAGCAAGACCACAAGGCTTGCTTCAAAATAATCAGTGTAACAGGCAGAAAGAATATGGTTTGGACCACAGAACATCATTAGAGCTTTTAAGTATATACTCACTGCAAATCAAATGTATGTTAACAAATGTCTACAGAGAGAAGTCAGAAAAAAATGTAACTCATGTATGCCTCAGTGTAATGAGAATTAAACCCATCACCATCTCCCCCTCTAAAAAAAGCAAACTCAAAAAAACCCCCCAAACCTGACAAGACAGCACTCAGTGGATACTGCAGCACCCTACAGTAACACTTCAGAAATCTCAGCAGCCTCATCCTGGTCTTTCTGCTAGGAAATCAAAAATAGTAACAAAAAAAGTGCAAAATGCATGTTCAAGTTCTTACTCAAAAAATAATTGTATTAAGATGAAAATAATCTTAATTTAGCTTTGTAGTAGTTAAGGAGTGTATTTTATATTTTCATATCTTGGATAGCTAAGTTTAACAGTTTGGTATAGCTTGTATCAAAACGCAAATAGCTGAAATTTCAAATAGGAAGTCAGCATTTATTACACACTGGTAAGAGAAATATTAGCTCCCCATATGATTTGAACTCAGAAGACTGTGGAACTATTACCAAGCATTAGCTTTTTAATTAGAGAGTTTTTTTTCTCCACAGTGTACACTTTATGCCTCATCATGTAAGTGCTTCATCTCCCTGGAGGCCTAACATGAAGTCTGCTTCTCCCCAAGCACTCTGAGTGACTTGGGCAAAACCAAGAATTCCTACTTATGACTTTGCTTACATCCTTTTATGAGGGGAAAGAGGGAAATTGCCTTGCACTACTACACTCATTTCCCTTTTGCTTTTCCAGTATTTTTTCCCTAGATATGTTAAAAAAAAAGTTCTGATTTGGCCTGGCTTATTAATATATTGAAATAATAAAAACTGAAGAACAGTTGTTTTAAATAGGGTACTGCAGAGCCTGTAGCACTACCAGCATTACACTGAGACCAGTTATATTGGCTCAGTTCTGTCCATCTGGTTCAGTGAAGAAACAATTCCAGAGATTCCCCCTCAGCTCCTGCTAACCAGCAGCAACTGCATCAATGACCGGAGCCCTGAAGTTTGCTGCCCGAAAGCACCAGCCCCTCCCTCCAAAACAATGCTCCTGGCTTTTCGGCTGTTTACTGAACTCTGATCCCATTTTTGCCAGTGCAGTGTTCGTGTTTCCGGTTTCTGGAAAGCGCAGGGCCCAATATGAAAGTTTACAGGAAGAAACAAACTTCAAAGCAACACGACTGCAATTCTGGAGAGAGGAACAGGAGGTTTCTGTTTCCTTCCTACACAGAACAGCAGTGGGTGTTGCAGAGCTAACCAAGCCTTATCAGCCCTGGAACTCAAGTACAATTCTGCCAGAAATGTTCTTGTCTTTTGGTAAATACACTTTTATTTCTTGATGACAAAGAGCAGCAGCACACGGACAGAACTGTGCTCGAGACACGCTCTGTTCACACAGCATCAGCAGCAGACATTTTAGAAGGTAGTCCTCGTTCTCCCTGGACTTGCAGAAGCAGACAGCAAGGACAGTGATAAATAAAAACGTTCTAGTGAGGAACAAATTTAATTACAAGCATCATTTAAGAGTATACAAATAAGCAAGGAATAGGAAAATGCCTAATAAAGAAATGGTTACATAAGAATAACACATGTATTAAGTAGACAGGAGTGTTATCTTACTAAAACATCTGGAGTAGATTGCTGTGAGACTCCATTTTAAGTTTGATAGCAAATTCTTTCAAGACCGCACTGCACACAGTTTATATAGTAAATTGCAAGATTTTCAGTAACATAAAACTGTTCTTGAACTAAACATTCTTCCCCTCCAAAAAAACTACGTCCTTCAAAAGACAACCCAACAAAACCAAAACACACAAAATACACACAAAAAACCCCACCAAACCCACAAACCAAAACCACCACCCTACACAGAAAGTTATTACTATTTGTCCCACCATAACTTAAAAGCAGAGATTATTTGATCTAGGAATACTTCTCATAAGAACCTGCAAGACTAAGTTAGAGCTATACTTAAATGGTGCATTAATTAATATGTTCAAAAGTCCTGACATATTCTGGACCTTTTTTTTTAAAGTTTGGCAGCAGGCAATTAAATTTAACTTTTACTGTCCCAACTCTATCTTATCTTCAAAAAAGTGTAATTTATAGTTGAATTCTGATTTAAACACTAGGCAAGATCACCTAAAGCTTCATGTTACAACCTTATTTCAGCTCAAACAGCCAGCTGTTGCCAGACTTGAAAGTTCTCAGCCTTTCCCAGGTGCCAGCTGAGAACGGGATAAAAACATTCAACGCACGGTTTAACAAAGTGTTGGATAGCCTGTTCGATACACAGGGGTTTTTAAACAAAAACCCGCGCCTCTGAAGCACTTTGCATGCCCCCTGCTACCTTGAACTCAGCTCTACTTTCCCCTCCGGCAGACCGAGCGGTTACACGAGATCAAAGCCGCTCTCCGCCCCTGGAGCCGCAGCCCGGCGCGGCTCCCGCCGTCCCCAGCACCCATTGGGACAGAACGAGGGGCCGCATCCAGGCAACAAGAGGAAACATAAGCACGGCAGGCGAGATAGAAACTGGAAGTGCTACCAGGTCTGTGGCCACGGAAACATCTCCCTGTCCCCCGCCCCCAGCGAGTTCCTGGATTTACAGACACTCCCGCGAACAGGAACCGCAGCGCGGAAGGCAACGAGGTGCTTTTGTTCTGTAACAAGCATTACAGTCCCCCTTACTGCTAATGATTTGTGCTTTTACTTGAGGGACCAGAAGCATATTCTTGAACTCCATCCATCAGCACAGGGTGGTCTGCAAGTTTTCAAAAGAAGTTTGATTCTCAATATTACAATGGACCTTTTCCACTGAAATTAACTAATAACAGAACTTAATCGGCACCAAGCCTTTGTCCAATCTTTGTTTTCAAAAGGAAGTATCTTTCCCCTAAAGTTTTGTAACATTTCCAAGCCCTACCCTGCCTTTTCCTCAGGTCCTCTCTCTCCAGCGACTTTGCCTGCTTGTTTTTTTGCCAACCGTGGGACCAAGATGCATAAAAATAAGGATCTTGGCATACTTTTTGAAAATAAACCATGAACTCTCCAAAATCGAATCCCCATGCCTCTAAAGGCAGCTTCTGTGCAGGGCTGTTTCATAACAACACAAAAATTCAGCATTCTTTGTTTCTTACAATCTGGAGAAGGGCAAAGGAGAATACAGGCTTTGATTACAACTTCAAGAGAACAGAAAAGCTATGATACAACTTTTGTAAACCGTCCTCTCATTTTTACTGCCCACGAGGGTAAGGGGAGGGAAAGATGAGGAAATTACTTCAATAAAGGAGAGCTCAGGCCCCGTTTAAGAGAACCAAAGGAAGTTATGGCTCCAGGCCTTTAACTTGCTGGTACTGTTTTCACATTTCTATTTCACCCTAATTCAGAACTTTATCTCTGATATTTCATCTTCACTACCACAGCTCTTTCTCGGAAAGAAAACACCAGTTAGAAAAAAGGAGGTGCTTTGGGACCCAAATTTGTTTCCACTGCTCTTCAATCACTGTGTCGAGAACAGAGTATGGAGTAACAAGGAACTTCCCTTGCCACAAAGCTCTTGCTCATTCTGGAGACATTCATCTTCCTCTCAGAGATTACACACCACTCACGAGTACCTCATCTTATTCCTACTATATACCCCAAGTCCAGTCTCCCCCAACTCTCCTCCCTTACCAAGGACACGCTCAATATTGTATTGAAGCCTCAACCCCTTCAAATTAAAGAAGAGTAACAATCTCTCCGAGACGCACATTAAAACACTCTGAACTTCCTCTTCGGTTTCTTTTTCCAACCACAACAAGGAGGCTGCCGAGGGACAGCAGGGCTTGGTTAGCTCGAAGGAGACCCCAGGAAAGAAAAGGGACCCGAGCCCCGCTGGGTGACCCCAGGAAATCCCCTCGTGCAGCTTCTCCGGATCGCCTCAGGAAAGAGAACAACTGCCCGGGCGAGGGGAGCGGGACTCCGCGGCCCCTCGGGAAAGGGAACGACAGCCCGGGCCAGGGGAGCGGGACTCCGCGGCCCCTCGGGAAAGGGAACAGCCCGGGCGAGGGGAGCGGGACTCCGCGGACCCTCAGAGCGGCAGCGCGGGCGCTGCTCCCCCGCCCCACTGAACACCCCGCGCACGCGCGCTGAGCACGGCCCCCACCGCCGCCCCGTCAGCCGCTGGCCGCCCCCGCCTCTCACCATGTACCAGGTGCCCAGGATGATGGTGCCGGTGCGCACATGGCAGCAGCCGCAGCAGCGGGTGCTGTAGAAGCGGTCACGACTCCGCTTGAACGTCATGGCGCCGGCGCACAGGTCCAACCGCCAGACCCACCACCCGCCCTCTCTAGACAGTTCCCGACACCGACAGCCGTAAAACCCCCGGCACGCGCGTCACCGCCGCATTGACCAATCAACCGCCGGGAGAGTGTCGCGGGGCGGGCCTGTGTTGCCGCCGCGACGAGTGATTGACAGAACCGCAGGCCAATCACAACAGCCCTGGGACTGACGCCCCGCGTTCACCTGCGGCGGCCGCACCTGAGGTGGGGGCGGTGCTCTTTCCGCCATGTTGGGCTTTGCCCGCCTCTGTCGGCGGCCCTCAGGCGGGTCTGGCGGGGAAAGTCCTGCCCTGTTCCCCTGGAGCGCGGGGAGTAACTCGCACGAGGTTTGGCGAGCCGGAACTTGGCAGCCCGGGAGGCAGCGACAACCTGTGAGGAAATCTCCAGACGTTCTCCTGTGTTTAGCGCGGTGAGGGGCGGCTCGAGTTCTGCGGCCAGTTCTGAGCCCCTCAGTTTAGGAGGGACATGGAAGTTCTAGAGAATGTCCAGGGAAGGGCAACAGAGCTGGTGAAGCGTCTGGAGCAGAAGTCTAATCAGGGGCGGCTGAGGGTGTTTTGCCTGGAGAAAAGAAAGGTCAGAGAGAACCTTATCGTCCCTGAAAGGAGGTTGGAGCCAGGTGTGGATCGGCGTCCTCTTCCAGGCAACTGGTAACAGCTTGAGAGGACATGGCCTCAAGCTGCATCAGGGAGATTTAGTCTGGACGTCAGGAGGAATTTCTTTATTGAAAGAGTGATTAGACATTGGAACAGAAGTTACTATCCCTGGAGATGTTAAAAGAGAGACTGGACATGGCACTTAGTGCCATGGTCTGGGTAACGTGGTGTTAGGTTTTGTTTTGGATTCAATGATCTCACAGGTCTTTTCCAACGTAATTGATTTTGTGAGTATAGGCAGCCCTTAATTCCAAAATAGTAGTGAGTAATTAATGTCTCCTGATGTCCTGATTCCAGCTGGGGCAGTGTTAATTTTTGCAGGTGCCAGGAGGGAGCATGGTTCAGACGTGAAGGTTATTCTATCCCACATCACATCGTTGGTCATTGCCAGGAGCTGGGGGAAAAGGGGTTTCTTCCTATGAAGAAAACGTGGAGGTGGAAGGGAGCCGACTGGTATTGTGTATTGGGAGCAGGGACAGGTTTCTTATCTCATTGATGTTTCCAGTATATTGTTGTGCCTCCAATTCTCAACTCCATCCCAGTGTAGCAGGAAAGATGAGGAGGGGAAGGGGAAGTGAGAGGGAGCAGTCTGTGTTTCAGAAAGTCTCAGTGGGGGTCCTGAACTGGGGAGTACCATTCCTAAACCAGGACACCTGGGCGCAGCCTGAAGGGATCTGCGTTGAGGTACTGCCAACATCCCCCGGCTTTCACTGAAATTCACCCAGTGCTGCAGAAGGTTTAGTTCACATGAACCGTTTTGCTATTCTTTTGAGTTAATTCCTTGGATTAAAGAATAATATTAAGATTGTATTACATGCTAAGAGGATATTCCATCAGAGGGAAAACAGAAGAGGTGAAATTTTGTCCACAGAAGTGCTTTACTTTGTTGGTCACTCCAAGTCCCACTCGGGCCCCTGCTTGTGAGTGGGTAATGGAAATGCTTCATTAGCTGCACCGAAACCTGCGGGTGCTGTACTTTTAAATATCCTAATTAGAAATAAAGTGGGTAAATCCAAGTGCTGTCCTCATTGGTGTATGTGGTAAGTTTCACCACCACTTAGACACACAGTCTCCTGTTCCCACATGAAGCAGGACTTGTAAACTTCCCCTGACCCGATAGTTTCTGGAGACCTGAGCTGTTGATGCAGAAATGCACACAGTTTATTTTAACCTTCTACTTGCAGCTGCAAGTATTTCCTTCTTGGCAGTGCACTATCTGAGACACAGAGCCATAAATATTTGCTGTGCATATACACACCAAGATGTATTAATAGTGAGTTTTTTCACTTTGAACAATGAGAAGGTAATGAGGGTGACAGTGCTTGTCTTTTTGATACATTCCAGATTATACAATTAACACATTTTATTGTTTTAGCTGCTTAGTCTGTTTCTAATGTGAGCTGTTGCCGAGTTGTTTGAAATTATTTACTTAAGGGCTTTAAAAGTAACTTTTTTTATTTTAAATCCCCAGAGTTCCATAGCTGGTGTTTTTTCTTCCTTAGGGCATATTTCATTTTTGAGTAAACATGTTGTAAGTGCTGCTAAGATGGCTGTAATGATCCTGTTATAAACTATTGTTTCTTTCTTTAGTACTAATGTTCTCAGCCCTGTGCACAGATGCCAGATTATCAACTCTGATTTAATGTACCAAGAAGGGACTAATTTTAATCAATATACACGTGTCCACGTAAAAAAAGAAAAAAAAAAAAGAAAAAAAAGCCCCACCCCAAAATAGAAAAAAGAATGTGCATTTTGTTGTAATCAGTCATTAAAAAAATCGGTTTTCTCACCGATGGCACTTGGGAAGCCTAAGCCAACAATTCCTGCTTTATGCATGCCTGAATTGATTACATTGTTCTGCGGAGCTGAGGGATTCTCCTTCCTGTTGGTCTGTCCCTGTGTGAAACAGGAATTCACAGGATTAGAATGAGTCAGAAATGAAAGCAGGAGCCCCTCCCTCAGAGTTTGGACATCCACTTGGAAACCTCTAGATCTCACTCCCAGTTCAAATGATTTGTGAGGGCAAGTGTTCCAGCTAAGATCCTGCAGTTGGACACTTTGCCTTCGCTAAGATCAAGCTCTCATCAGGCTCGGATTTTCAGGGCTATTTTCATGAGATGAAAGAAATCTTAATTAAGTGTTCATATCTTTGTCAGCCAGACTCAGAATAAAAATTGATGCGATTCCCTTGAGCTTCACTGCTTGTTATACTCAGCAAACAACAAAGATACTGGGGAGAATAATTTAACATCACAAAGAAGCTTTCAACAGCAGGATAGGCTGATGTGGAACTATTGAATTTGCATAAAAAAACCCTCTACAGTTTCTCCTCCCCCCCCCCCAAAAAAAAAAAAGGAAAAGAAAGATTTAAAGGGTATTTTGAGAATGATTGCATTGTTTCTTGTACTTGGGGGAAGAGGTAATAGGTTAATGATTTTAGTCCTACCCTCTGTGAAAAATTCCAGTTCTTCCGCGCCACAAGCAGCCCAGATAACCTCAGGCAAGATACTTGCTTCTCGCTCAGCCTTAATTCTCTCCTTTTTGCTAGTTCAAAGAGGATTTGTGAGGCTAAATATATTAAAAACTCTGGGCTCAGCTTACAGTCGTGACAGGCTGAGCAAAACCTCGGAGTCAGTGAGTGCTGATGATAAAACTTCCTCACAAATAGCAGAAAGATCGTAGCATGCAGGACCAAAGCATCCACAACAGTAAGAGCAGGAAGCTGTACACAGATCTGCAAGTCAGAAGCAGCTGCAGAAGAATGATTGGGATTCCTTTGCCAGCATGACATTTTAACTCCTTCCCTCTCAGCAGGTAGAGAGGGTTTGATATCGAGGTGTTCCTCATTAGCCAAACTAGTCAGGGCTTTCAAAACCCATGTCTAGACAGGAGATTTGCACTCCTGTCTTGAGAGAGCCTGGCAGTGTTTTACCAAACACAAATTAGTTTTGGATAATCATATTTTAATGAGGTGACAGCAAAACATCCAGGATCAGGTATATGAGCGACCAGGCTTCAACTTCTTCAAAAATTTAAAGTGCTACACTTGCAAGATGTCAAAACAATGCAGCACTAAGACTATTTTCTGCTGATTTTTGTAACACCATAGTTTTTCCCTTTTGTCCTGTTCTTCAGTCTATCTTTGGCTAGAAGATGGTGGTTTAATGCTGTAACCACACACTGAACTGTTGCCAGGCTGGCAATATTTTGAAGAATAAGGTGCTCTTCTGCATTCCCTCTGTTGGGTGAAGGGAAACCTACAGACTCTGAACTGATAACCATATGTAACCTCGGGCAGAATCCATATCACTTTATAGTGAAAATATTTTCCTGATGGGGGTGGACAAACAAAGGCACAGTGAGATGAACTGATTTGACCAACACTACTACAGGTCAGTCAAAGCTCTAGGAACATCTTGTCCGTTGGCTTCTTTGCCAGGAAATAAAAGGTGCCCAACACGTTGGAGTTCCTCCCTCCCAAATTGAAGGCACTTGAGTATGAGGGCAGGAACAAGCTACTGCTATTTTTTAACTTTTTTCCTATGACTTTATGCATGTGCCTGCTACTCTGCATTCTAAAACGAAAAACAAAAACAAAAAGTTAGTTAGCTCCTCAGACTTGGTTATTTTCCATACTGAACAAACATTTTTAGATGGAAAAAAGTTTCTCAACATCGCAGAGGAAGTAATATCTTTACATAGAAGCTGCAATATATAACACTGTATCCCCTTAACAGAATTTAGAAAAATCCATAGAACTGGTGCTGAAGGTGTGAAAAATACCCAGGCTGAAAGCATGGATTGACTTTTTGCTTCCTTAAAAAAGATAAGAATGTACTACAGTAAAAGCAAGGCATTAACATATCAATGAAGGGGGAAAAATACCCTCATAAATTAGTCAGGGGGAAACTTTCCTGTTGGTGACTCATACAGCAAAATCATAGATATCCTGAAGTCAGCATTAACAAATTTTACCATTTTTTTCTCCAAGATGAATTTTGGAGGAAAACAATCTAATTTGGATGATCAGTGGTTTCTTGTAAAAAGGGTTAGAAAGTAATAAGAATGTATCACAATGAGTTTTGTGATTTTATTTTACTCTTGTTTACTGAATTAATCAACTTCATTTTGAGATTCCTAATGTTCCAAGGTTCTGTGCTATTTGTTCTAGTTGGTTGCTGTTAACAATATGAATTATCTTTTACCAGTATGAGTCAGTTTAACTCAGTTCCAAAACTTTTAAACTCATAACAAATGGGTCAGAAAGTCAGGGTTAGAAAATAAGCTAAAATATGACAGCATGCTATAAAATTTCTCTAATCCCAGGACTCTTTCTGAGTTATTCGCTGTATGCTCAGATTTTCTAAATCTCAAACACTGAATAAAAATTCATTTAAGAGAATCAAAATCTGCTAAATTAAAAGAGCTGTGGTTAATTTATGGCAGCCTCCACACAGCTGAGGAGCTACGAAAATATCTAAAAATAACATGATCTAAAATGGTACTTGCAATTTCAGATATCTCAGTGTTTTCACATGAACAACAGTGAGCACTGGAAATGGAAAATCTCCCGTACTCACTGGCAGCTTCCTCCTTCCAGCCCTCAGCCTGGACTTGCCCTGCCATGGATCTTGGCAGGGTGAGGGGGAGGAGCCTGAGGACCTGAACACAACCTTCTCAGGGAAGCGGGGAGCCACCTTCCAGTGATTATTTCTTTACGTGTTGGCTCCTTGCCTGTGTGATACTTGGTGTGGGAAAAAATTGTGTATTAAAAAATATATTGTAAAATGAGTTAAGAAATTAACCCTGACTGTGAACGCAGATGTGTCCCGTGCAGATATCTCCTTATCAGGTTCATTCTCCTCAACACAAGAACCCTGGCCGAGGAACATTAGCCCCAGATAAAGAAGTGGCTGAACTGGACATGGGGACATGGCCCACAGTCACCACCTGCCACCGGCCATCGACAACTGATGTGGATCTGTAGTTTCTGAACATAGCTGCTGTCAAAAGACTACCAGGAAATCTATTCTGCTACCCGAGCTTGTCCAGGAAACCTTTTCAAACCCTGAATAGAGGATGGCACACTGGACTTACACATGAACAATATACCGAAACTCACAATGGACTTTGCCTGAGGATAGGAAAACCCCTATAAAACCAGACCCTGGAGACTGTACGGTGTGGACAGGGTGGACTCCTCTCTGGAGACTGCCACTCTGCTGCCCACACCAGTGTTGATTCTTTTATGTGGCTTTTTCTAATTGGTTTTGGGATTGTATTAATAAATTGCTTGTTATTAATTTCTGATTTAGCTTTTCATTTATAACACCTGGGTTTGCAGCAGGGGACAGCAGCAGGTTTCCAGGAGGAGCACTGTGGTGTGGCAGGTAGGCAGCTGTTGCTGCCACAAGAGCTCCATAAAGCCATTTATCCTGAGTACCTGTACTGTGCACAGAACCACCACCAAAGGAGAATCCTGCGTCCAAAGTGAAATCAAAGTTTGATGGAAAATAAGGTTTACCAGTTTTCTGATATTCTCTTGGTGGGATGACACAGGGGTCAGTTACTCTTACAGTGGCCTTTTCCCCAGAAGACACAGAGAGTTTGTTCCTGAGATCAGTGCATTACAATGTCTGTTCAGTCAGTACAGGAGGAGCTTTCCTTTGCAGGAAAACCTGCAGGGCTGAATGTCAGGGATGCCGCATACTGGAAAGTTCATTTGTCCTTGGAAAGATCCCTGGGTCTGGTTCAGTACCATCAAAGAAGTACAAGGTTTCCTCTATCAGATTTTTGTGACCCATGACTTGAAAGCCATCTCTCACAACATCCAGCTACCCTTAGAAAATACTCAGTGTTGCAGAGTAGGCCCATGTTGTAAGCACAGTAAAGAAATTATTTCCTGCCAGCCAATTAGCATGTCTACCTGCCAGTCAGCTTGTGCACATGTTGGCTGTGTCACCAATCTGCACATTGGGTGGGACCTTGATAATCATAGACAATTACAATGATCAGTTATGGATAATTATGGAACAGCAGGCCAAATTCCTCTCTGTGGTTGCCTGTCTTTACCCTGGTGGTGTTACACCATTGAATTTGAATGTGATGCAAAGCTTCAGCCTCTGCATCTGTATCCTGCTGTCTGCCTGCAAATAAACACAACTTTGTAGGTCAGGAGTGTGTCGGTTACAGTCAGCCACGTCGTAATGCCTCTGATACTATGGATTCATCACATATGGGTATGGCTCTTTTGTTAGAGATGTAGCCTATCTTCTGCCTTCAAGAGGCTGCCCACAAGAAAGAGCATCATAACAAAAGGAGAGCAGACTGAGTTTAAGAGAAAGTGGGAACTTAAAGCTGTGTATTTCATCATTTACAGCTGTGACAATTAATTGCTTGTCCCTAACCAGATCATAGATGTTTGCCAGCCACACTTCATCCCACCTCCCACACTGTGGCTGCACCAGAGGCATCATTTCCACCCACTGGGCCATTTGCAGGCATGTGGAGAGCTTTTGGCTGTTCCTAAGGCAAGTGCCTCTCAAGCAGCTAATAAATTGCTTAAGGAAAAGGCAGGGGGTGCCAGCTGGACCTGGCCCATGAACTGGCAATTAGACTACATTGGGTTATTGAATGACCAGAGAGAACTACTTTTGATTTACTCTTCTAAGGGATAACACTCAGTTATAGCTCAAGCAATGCCTCAGCATGTTGGGGGGATGCTGAATCTTCTGTCTGAGGATTTACAGTAATCTCCAGCTATCAAAGATCAAGGACTGGGAGAATGCACACATGCAGCACACCCATTTAACTCTCCTGGAGCCAAGAGCAGCAGAGCAGGCTGATGATCTGCACAGCCTTAGTCCTAAAGGCACAGAAACCAGGGACTAACCTGAACATGTGGTGATGAAGAGGAGTTTCTTAAGGAACTCAAAGGTCTGATTTTCAAAGCATCTGCAGAGACCATTTATTAAGCTGTGTGATGGTTTTTCAGCCTCTGACAACTGGGAAGTGGAAGAATGGAAGTTACAGAGTTAGAGCTTTGTGTTCTGGCTTGGTTGTTTTTGTAAATACAGTTCTCTCACTGAAGAGCATTTCTGCATCCCTGGCAGCCTGTGCAGCCGCACTGCTGGGGGATGAGGTACAGGAAGGCTCCAGGCGCTGCCACCGCCATGTGAAACAAGCAACAACCAACAAACCCTTTCCTAACTGCTGACAGAACAGATGAATCACACAAGAATGCTGTACATTGCCACCCCATTTACCCTGAAAGGTGCTTTTCAGTTATTTAGGAAAGCCTATGATCAAAAATATTTAGTTGTAAAAGTATATTTTTTTGCCTACATTAGAGTGTGGTATTAAATAATATGCTGCTGTAAACTATTGAGCCCATGTGTATTACTGTGATGACTTCCCAGAAGTGAAACAGTGAAGCCAGAAGGAAAATGCAGGCCTCAGACACCACTGAAGTCAGGAAGAGGGGTGCTGAAGAATTTGACAGAAAAACAGTAATATCATTTGTTGCTCCTTATCATCAGCACCTCAGTCAGTTTGTCAGTGTTGTAACTCTGAATTGTTCTTTCATCCCAACAACAAAAGAATGTCACGAGGATTTCCTAAATGCAGAAAAGTTCAGATGAAGGGAAACTCTTAAAAAATTTATAGTACCTCAAAAAAGCTTGAAAATTGAGTGGTTCTAGCAAAAAATACATGCTCTTACTCACACATATACAAATTAAATAAAACAGCTCATGAGTGTTGTGCTTGGGACAAAAGTTTTAATTTTTAATTATAAAAACAGTGACATTTGAAATACTGAAAAATGTTGAAATAAAGCATAATTACAAAGACACCAAAAAGTTTATAAGCAGATATAGAGAAAAAGGCAGAAGAAATCTGTAGTCCACTAATCTTGTGAGCTTCCCTTTATCTCTTTTTCTTTCTTTCTTTCTTTCTTTTTTGGATGACAGAGTTTATCTTCAATGCTAAGCAAAGGCCATGGGCAACATCCTGGCCCCATTGAGGTCAATGAATGTTTTCCACTGGCTTCAGAGATAGCAGAACTTTGTTCATTACCCACATACTCATTAGCACATCTTCTAAATCCTTGAACTTGCTGTACCTGTTCCTCCAGTGAGGCCATGTATTTTCTTGTTATGCATCTATTCCAAACCGGTTACTTTCCCCATAAAAGCTCTTTTGGTCCGTTCAGTCCATTCACAAACTGCCAATATTTTGCCTACACTGAGACACAAACACCAAGATGTGCAGATCCTCAACAGTGGGCTGCTCTGTGGTGTCAGTTAAGATTACCCCTCCCCTGCCTGTCTGAAACAAGCCTACTGTGCTAAATTCCAGGGCACACAGTACAGCTAACTACCCCAAAAATCACAGCACAAGAGAACTGCCCTTCAACACATAGTAGCTAAACTCTAAACACAAATACATTGCTGCAGTTAATTGCTTCTCTGAAGGGTACAGCTGATTTGACAACTATGCAACAACAGATGAAGGCCATCAGGGAAAAGTGTTGAGCTGCAGATAAAGTTTGGACAAGCTGGGATCAGGGATCAGGGATGCAATGGGAGAAGCACAGAGCTCTCCTCTGGCTCCATGATGCAAACAGGAGTGAAGCTGTGGCAGTGTAAAGCCACAGACATCCCTGGTTGTCCTAGTGAAAAGTGTCACAGCATCAGCCCAAAGCCTGCAAATATGCACACATTTAACATGCATTAGTAACTGTCCCCCACCATCTCCAAAGGCACAGAGTCAAATGCAGATGGAGATTTGAGAAACACTATCTCATCCTTCCTGGCAGCACTTCTGAGATTGGTCAGGCACAGTCTCAGGACCATCTGAAGACCCCCCAGTTACCACCAAAGCTGCAGCTCCTCTGGGGATAAAGGGCTTCTGCTTTTAGCGGTGTCAGTTCAGCATTGTTTATAAACCACAGTATTCTATTGTAACACATTCTCTCCTCCATACCGTGAGCCCTCTGACAAGGAGAAATACACACCCTTCAATAAATACTAAACTGACTTAAAAACTTCATTCACAAATTTAGTTTATATTAGAATATTCAAGTGACAAAATGATAAAAAACTTTCAAACATCAGATTCAGGAAAATTATTTTTAAAAGTTACCTCAGTCTACTATAAGTACAAATGCAACATGCTTTGGACATACAAACTTTAAACTTTAGCCCACCATGAAATCCAGGGAGAAAAATGCGTTTAGAACATCTTTCCAAACAAGTTAAAAACCTCCTTTAGAAATGTTCCTTGAGGAGCAAACTAGTCTGATGCAGGGTAAAAAGTATAAATATGGCAAGGTAAGAGTCAAAAGTCTGACAGTAGCAGCCACCAAGGATTTAAAAGAGTTAGGAGGTTGGAGAATGATCCATGTTTTTCTCCTTTTGTTTCTGAACAGTGCTTCCTTCTGTACATTACTAGCCTGTCAGTGAGCACCTCTGCAAAAATGCCAGAGGAGACCAGACTAGCTGGTGGATCCTCCATGGGACCAAAGCACAATCACAGTCAGGTACAGCCCAACTATTTCTACAATGGCAGAGAACACTACAGGTTGACGAACAACATGACAGCAAAAAAACTGAAAGGACTTAATGCAACCAGTCAAACCCCATTCAGCAGCTTTTGATATAGGGCAGCAGCTTGCAATGAACAGCCACTCTGTCTCAAAACCACCTTCTGTGCACAGCCTGCTCCCTCTCTCTGCTCTCTCACACACTCATGCTCTCTGGCTCACTGCTCCTCTTCTCTTCCTCTCGATGGGAGGTCTCCTGAGCCTCTCTTTGCCTGGGGCTCAGCGGCATGGCAGAAAGCAGAATCCTTGCAGCTCATTGGCATGTCTGCCCCATCGGGTTGGCACTCTGGCAGCTACACAGCTCCCTCAAGTCTCTTTCTTCATTTTCTTCCTCTTCCTCTTCTCCTTTTTTCCGGGTACGCCTGCCATACAAACAACAGGCACAGTGCACAAACCTTCCACATGTAATTGCATCCCTGAGAACTGTTGGCTTTTTGCCTGATGAAGAGGATTTAAGGGTTCTTATGTGTGTTTTAAAGGGCCACCTATTTTCAAGGGTAATTCAAGGTCATGGGGAGAACTCAATGGTTTTAGTGGGTTCTGATTCACTTATATTTGCTTCTGTTTCATGTTGAAAAGAGCTGTGCAAAAATTACTGTCACTAAATGCAATATTAGCCTTTTTTTTCTTTTTTTTGCTCAGTAACTCTGAAAGGGATAGGAACAGGTATTTGTCACAGAAAAGCCTCTGAGTAATAGAGGGCCTCTCAAAGAATTAAAATATGCAGCTAAAGGAGAAGCATTTCACATATTCACTTAAAAATGCATTTGTGAACACTTATTAGATTACACGTTATTCTGAAAATTCATCAGATGTGCAGAAAACAATCACTTACCGTTATTGGGTGAATTATTAACAATGTCCAAGGATTTTTCAAAGGAAGCACCAACTGCATCACTGCTATGGTTTGTAGATATCAAGTCCCTGGGGCCTTCTTCCATTCTTGCTTGCAAACCTTGCTGGGGCTTAATTGAAACAATATGCTTCACTAAGCATATGAGTTAAACGAAGCATATGCAAGTACAAAATATGAGAGAAAATGTCATTATTGTGGGGTATTTAAAGAAACTTCAGGACAAATTAATTTTTACATGATTAGAATAGTTTGCCATGTTATCTACCTATCTCTTATTTATTTGTTTTGGAGGGGATTAAAGTGTTGAAATTGTCTTTCAGTGTTATTTTGCCCCTTGCCTTCCCCAGTGAACAGAAGAGCAGCAAGAAATACTGAGACGAAAGTACTGGCATTGTGTAGTGACACTGAAGAGTAAGATGTGCCCAGTGACTGCTAAATGACTTGAGTCCACAGAAACACTGGAGGTAGCACAAGGAGTGTGATGAGCAACTTTGTGGATCTGGATTCATAAGTAATTTCATTTTTTATGTCCATCTGAAGGCTGAGCTTGCAGAGGAGCATTTGGGGCACCAGACACTAGCATTTGGGGCTGACATGCAACATGACCTTCTTCTGGCCCATCATAAACATGTCAGAAGAAGCAATGCTGTCCTGAGGAGTCTGAACAGCACAGTTAAGATTATTCATGAAGGTGCATACAAAGCTGAACCAACTAATTAGATGTGCAAGAGAGAGAGTGGTATGGCAGCATTCTGGGAACTAATAGGATATCCTAATGTGAGGTAGTTAAAACCCCTCCCTTAGAATGAAGTATTAGGAGATCTGGGAGCAAAATCATCTCAAGGATCATGAGAGACTACAGCGGGTGTGAGGGGAAGACAAATGATTTTTTTTAAAAAAGCAGCTGTACATGTCCAGAAAAACATATTCTGTGACAAGTGAATGAAATACAATTTGGACATTTTGGGCATTCCCCCCCACAATTTCTCATTTCTCTGAGCACCAATCACAGGCAAGGACTGGTCCAAAAGCCAGTCAACACTGTGCCTTTGCACTTCCCATTCCAAATCAACTGACATTATCCACAGCCTTTCTTTGTTGCACTCTGAGACATTTTTCTCTCAATAAGCTTTTTAGTGGTATAACAATGGCCTTGTTTTATCTTCATTGACTTTTGGGAACCACCTTTTCATTACTGTTGATATCTCTGGGTGACCTTCAGCTACAGATGAAACACAGGCCAATTGTACACTAAATTTGGAGTGCATCTGGTTTTAATCATGGATGTAAAAATGTTTAGGCAGATGCATTCCAAGTTCAGTGCACAACATTCTGTACTGCAAAATCAAAGTGTTTTGAAAATATGTTAGGGAATACTATGTTGCAAAAGTCCACTGTTCACTGTGCTCATAACTTCTTTTTATGAGAAGACAGGGAGAAAAGAGAAGAGAAAGCCAGAAGACAGAGAGGAAGAAAAGTCTCCCTTAGGTCATCCTAACAGAGAAGAATCCCCCTCTGCTCATAGAAAACCAAGCACTACTCTTGGAATACAAAATACTCACATGCCTCAGTCCAGCTCCACCCCTTGCTTCCTTCACTTCCATTTTCTTCTTCTTCTGTTGTGTTTTGCTTTCGGGTCCAGAGAGGCAGAAACGAATGCCTGCTTTCCCTTTTGGCAAATCCTGAAAGCATCAGAAGTTTTGTAAGAGAAGTCCAGGGACAGCTAATTTGGTGGTTTTTCAGGAAAACTGATTACCTCCAGGAGCATGTGCTGACAGTGCACAAGCAGGGCTGTCTCTCTGAATAGGGTGCACACCTCAGCTTAACACATCTCTTTGCAAAAAGCTCAGCATGCTCTTCCCACTTCTGGCCAAAGGGAACATTTCCCTGGGCTTCTAGAAATCATTTAAACAGCAAGACTTCTGCTTCTGCATCTCCACCCAAGATACCACTGTATCACTGTCACCAAACCCTCTTATCAGCAAACTTAAAAAAATATGTCCTGGGTGCCCGAGATGCTGTGAAGGCTGTGTCAGCTCTGGACTCCACACCTCTTTTAAGGTCTGGGTATTTGAGAAGGTCAGCAGCAGCAGGATGCAAACACCCAGGGTTTGCTGCTTAGGACAGCGGTACCAGGGGCATGATGAGCTACCAGAACCAGCCAATTTCCCCCAGCCCACCTCATGCCTCCTGCAAGTGTGTTCTCCAGCTCTCTCAGACAGGTCATGCCAAACACTTCCTTCCAGCATGAGAAAGCCCCCACAACCAAAGGAGCCTGGCTCCAGGGCTGGACTGGAGACCCCAGCGTGGATGAGACTGACCCCAGAGGACCAGGTCTCCCTTAGCCATCAACAGCCCTGCCTCACCTTCTTCTCATCCCTCATCTGATGCTCCTCATCTCCAGTCCAGTTTCCCCACTCCTCTGTGGGAGCCTTCCAGTCAGAGTCCAGGTCAATCAGGGAGGGGTCACCTATTAGGGCAAGCATACAAATGAGTTACATTCAAATCCATACTGCTTCCCAGCCTCACATGAGTAACACAAATGCTGCAAAAATTCCTGATGTCTTCTTGCTTGCCCATGTGATACTTAGATGTGCATGTATGCATGTCTTAAATGTGTAAAACATTTACAGATTTATTAAAAAAAATTATTAAGACATATACATTGAGTGCCAATTCACAATTAGTGACAGCACTTGTCAGGGCAGGAGAAAAATGAGAGAAAGGGAGAAAAGCACATACAAAACCAAAAACCCTTCCAGCCTGCACTTCAAGAAAACAAGCTTTACAAAACTAATAGTGTGGCTTGTCAAATATTTCCTTTTAATTTTGTGAAGAAGGATTGAGGCATATCCAGAAACACTGGCAGACACAACAGGCTCTTCCATTCACTGCAACACACCATCCTCTGGGCAATTATTCATATGGAAGAGCAATATTAACAAAGGATTTGTGCATTCATTATTGCTCTCATTGGTGTTTTCTGTCTCACAAAAATTAGAACCAAGTACAGTCTCAACTTCATCTTTCTTTTCTATTTTCTTTCTTGAATGTAAACCAGAAAAGCACCATCCCAGCACTGATTTCCAAACCTCCTTAAGATGCAACTCTAAATAGGCACAAACCCCACCCTGCATCAATTCTGATCATTTCATGGGAACTGGGCAAAAAACTTTTCAAAATCTTTTAGGTTTCTCTATCTTTCAGCATCTGGTACCTTTGAAAATCTGGCTGCAAGCCCTCAGCTGCCTCTCCACAAAGCACTGGCAAACTATCCTCAGTCAAGAAGGCAAAACAGACCAGCTTAATTCTTTCACCCAAACTGAATGAGGTGCAAAAAAGCAGATAAATCAGCATAAGACGTTGAAAGGACTACTTGATTATTTTTTAACAATTTGAATGTAACAATTTTAAGTCTTATCCTAACAGGAAGAACAACTTAAAAACACAACACACAACGATAACTCTTAGCTGATTACTTCTCTTACAAAAAGTCCCAAGCTGGATGGAAAAACTTCTACTTGAAGCAGGGCCAAAACCAAAAGCATGCTGGGAATGATAAAAGAAAACTGTTTCCAAAAAGTTGCTCTGACCAGTTTGCTGCCAAATGTTATAAACATGATTATAAACATTGTTCAAGTTTCCCAGTTTCAAATCCATGCCTTCTATATAGACAATATGTCTTCTTCAGAAGGGAAAGGAACTGCTAATTTTGAATGCATTCCCCAATAAAATTCCAGTCCAAAGTAGAATTCAGTCTCCTGAGCTGCAAGGCGGCAGCTCTGCTGATGGATGCTCTCGTGGGTGTGCAAGCAAAACATAACACACGGAAAGCCACAACTGTTATTTTCACCTTTTTAACTTCTGATATCTCAAAAACTGCATTTATGTATACACTTCTAAACATGAAAATAGTCTTGATGGCAAACTGCCTGCAATGGGTTTACATTAACACTTCACCCTTGTCACATGTGGGCATGAAACTTGGCCAGACAGTAGTGACTTTGCCTCATCTCAGAATTACTCTTCCCAAAGTATTGTGTCCCAGGGGTGTTTAAAATCAACTCAGACTAAAATTAAGGGCAATATAAGATTCTTTACAATTTGCTGGATTTGATGGGGATATCGGATTAAATGTACTTATCCCAGAGCTCTGATTAAATGTACTTATCCCAAAGCTCTGACTTAAAATCTCTTGTGTTGTGTAGCATATTTCCCTTCTAGAGTGACACCTCCCATAGTGTCTTTAAACTTTGAATACTCTCCAGTGTTTTTAAATCTGATTCTACTTGGGTCATCAATTCTCTCACAGGCTAAAACTGATCAGTAATTCCTGGGAACATAAACACTAAAAGGAATGTGTTGTACAGCAGGATGTCCTCCTGCTCCCCATGTGGGTTTAGCCCTGACAGAGGTGGTATCTCTCTCAGCACCAACACAGACCAACATCTTGGCAATCCCTGCTGTTTGTTTTGACAAAAGCAGTGCTGTTAAATGTCATTCTCCAACTAAGCTCTTTCTTGCAACCCACCCCAGTCCTCCAGCAAACTCCACCAAGACAAAGCTGTACTCTTCTGTTGGTGGCAAACCTTTGCAGAGTGCATTTCAAGGCCAAGGTGGTTTCCTTGTACCCCATGCAATGAAAACACTTTTAGATCCTGAAGGGCACAACACTGAAGGTGTCTTCAGAAATCAGGGGGACTGCCAGCACCTCTGCAGGCAAAAAATCCATCCCAGCACCAGCTACCTGAACGCCCTTGGTCTCCAGTCTCTCCCCTGTGTAACGAGGAGCAGACAGGGAGCAGATGGCCGTGCCCTGGGGCTGTTGGGGAGCAGGCAAACAGCAGCAGGATCTGGTCAAAGAAGACAGTCAGCAGGTTCTCTGTGCCTGCTGATAGATAGGGTGGAGTACAGTACAGTACAGTACAGGCTGAACCCAGTTATCTGGCCTGGAAAATGAAACTGGAAAGTACTGCAGCAAAACTCAGTCTGTGTCACCAAGAAGGGGATTAAAAAAATTTGGATCTGGAGTTGTACATTTGGATTCTAATATACCATCATCTCTCTTGGCATGCTGTCCCAAAATATGGGCAGCAGAAACTTAAGAGAGATTCATCTGACAGGGCAAACCCCTCAATAGGCTGCATAATGTCCATGGCACTGAGCTTTACTGTGGCTGCTGTAGAAAACCCATCTCTTTGCAAAGGGGAGTTTACTGTGTTATGAACACAGTCCTAACCCAAATCCTTGCAAAGACATCGCTTGTGTAATACACTCAGTTGAAATGGGTAGATAATTTCCAGTTTAAAGCTTGAATTTTTGTGTTACAGGTGTTGTAAATAACCTATGTGTATTAATTTGTGCTCAAGAAATAAAGGAATTACAGGCAGGAAGGAAAGCATTGTCAGAGTCACAGGAGGAGGAGACAGAGCTTAGAAGAGAAGATCTGAAGTTATCAGCAACTGAAAAGAGGGATTTTAATCGAACCAACATATTTGATGGCTGGACCATCAGCTCTGAGACAGCTTTGACTCTCCAATGGACATTTCCCCGTCTGCCGAAGAAACCCCACTCAAAACTTGAATATGATTTGTAGCGAACACTCAGACACCATTATAATTCCACTCGGGGAAAAATCAGAATCCCAAAAAGAAGCCCATGAATGCCATCATCCGAACACGGACAAAGAAAGACCCTGCCTCAGGGAAAATAAAAAATATAAAAACTGGACCCTGAAAACAGGATTTTGGGGCAGATGAAGGAGGACACGGTGCAGACCGGTCCTATATTCACATCCCAAATTCGATCGAATTTAACCTTTAATGTGGCTTCGTTGTATCTTGGATTTGTTTTGATTTGGCTGTGTTTTTCCTTATTTTTGTTATTTGCCTATATTTCTGCTCGCAGTAATGAGAAAATAAAATTGTAATTTTTTTAATTACGATTTGGCTCACCATATTTATAACACAGGTCAATAGCTGGGTGGAAGAATCCCTTGTTTGGCACCTTCCTTCAGCATAATTCAGTAGAGGCAAAATATCAAATAAACCCAGAGTGAAGACTTCTTTTAGTGGAAAAAAGCTACTGATTCCCATAAAACAAAGAAATTAAGGTTGATTTTAACTCTGGAACAGAAGGAAGGTTGGGAGTCAGGAGACACAGGGTCAGGAGATGCGGGAGTTTTCTTAAGGTTGTGGGGATAATTTGCTTTGGCAATCAAGAAGGATTCATTGGGAGGGTGCCAAGACACAGATAAAAAGTGACTCTCGTCATCATGAGATGTTGCATTTGCAAAGCAGAATGTGGATTTTCTGAGATTGCACTGCACTGTTGCCAAAGCACAGGTCCACTGCACTTGGAAGCAGATGCATGGGATAAAATTAGTATTTCCTTGCATTGGAACCAGACAAAAGTGCTCTAAAACAGCCCAGCAGGCCACACTGTGTGGGTTGCATGTTTTATAACAGCAAAACCAGCCACAGCTTGCAATGCATTCTGTGGGACAGCAAAGCTGAAGTACATAAATGCCACCAAAGGAGCAGTGGCAGATGTGTGGCATAGGTACACAAAGGGAGTATTAGGAAACACATGTAGGTAAAGCTTCCAAGCAGAGGCAGGAGGATCAAGAATAACCCTACAGAAGAAGCAAGAAAGGCACCAAGCTAAAGCAGAGCACATCCTGGGCTCAAAAATAAAGTGAATTATGTCAGGACCCAAAGTGGTTCAGCCCCCTTTCTTTCTCTTTGTGACAGGAATGTAAAGTATGCAAACACTAACGATGAGTAGGGGGAAATGATGAACAAAGCTTCCCACTTTGGGGCCCCCCTCCTTTATGGTAGAATCTTGGCCACCTCAGCCTGCTGGTGGGACTGGTGGGACTGCAGCCATCAGTGCTGACCATGTGGCTTCAACTCCAAGACACTGAATGCCCCCAGCTAACAAAGGCTTAGATTGCTAAGGACTAATTGTTTGAATATGCAGAGACAATGACTGATGACAGAATGAGAATTTCAGAATCAATGAGGTTGGAAGTGGCCTCTGGAGATTCTCTAGTCCCACCTCATGACTCACAGAAGGTTCAGCTACAGCAGGTTTCTCAGGAATGCAGCAGAGTTTTGAATATTTTGAAGAGTGGAGAGTCTGCAACTTCTCTGAGCAAACTGTTCTGTTGCCTGACCACTCTTACCATAAAAAAACCTTTCACTTATGAATAAGAGGAAATTCACTCCTGACCCATTTGCCTGTCCCCCACTCTCGGGGCCAACCATAGGCAATGACCCCCTCAGGTGCTCATGCACAGGCATGGCTGGACCTTCTCCAGTATATCCCTGACTGTCTTGTACTGGGGAGCCTGGAAATGGACACAGGACTCCAGATATGACAGTAATTAAGAATCAACCACCAGCTATAACAATAATGAAGAATTAACCACCAGCAGTGTGTATCATTAATGAATGTCAACACAGGAGTGTGTTGTTTGGAAACCAGCCTGATTGAGAGTCTTACATATTCCAAAAGTGACTGCTCAGTTCCCTTTACCACTAACTGTCTCTGTCCTTCTATGTATATATGCTTTCAGTTGTGCCAACACTTAAACCTCAAGCCTTTTGTAAGTGAGGGTGTTATTATTGCTGGTACTTCACAAAAAGATAACCTGATGTGGAGCAGTGAGCAGGCCAAGGCAGCTCCACCAGCCAGGCCAGAGGCACGAGTCCAGCATCTAGCTCCTTTGGCTGCACCAGCCCAAAGAACAAAGAGACTCATCACATGTACCACTCTGCATTTGATAAAAGGACCCCAGCTCATATTTAGGCTATGAATGGCTTTTTTTTTTTTTTTTAGTTCCCAAGCCTGCAAGAGCTAACAGGCCATGTTTAACTGTCTAAGGGCTCATTTTGCCTGCAGCGCCGACCTTAATGCCAACCATTACCTCATCTAAATTCAGGGAATACATGCTCTTGATGCACCCCTCCCCTGCATCAATATCAATGCTGATGATTCAAAGGTAAAAAAAAACCATCAGGACCAAAAAGCAAGCTGTAAGACAGACAAAATCCTCTGAACACTTCTGCTCTGATGTTTGCAGAAGCAAGCTGCTGAATTTGTTCCTATTTGCTCTACTTTCAGACAGATATGGAACTCCAAAAGCAGACCTCTGCTTGGCTTTGCAAGTGCAGATCAAGCCCAGAGTGTGCCAAGTCTGACATGTGGTAAATGTAGTGCAAGGGAACGCTGCTGCCCACACTGCCTCCCTCCATCCCGCATGGGTGTGACGGGCTCCAAAGTTGGAAAGGGCCAGGCACCCTTTGCAGCAACACAGGGGTAAAGAAACACAGCACCGAGGGAAGGGAAGGCTCAGGGTTGGGGATTTTGTTTTTATTCTTTTTAAAGCAAACTGTGCTATTTATAAAATCATGGCCAAAATGATGCATCTGCTGCAGAGCTTCAGTTACCGCTGGCCAGAGAAGCAAGACAACCACAGTCTTTTCTCCTTAATGCATTCCACCCCTCTGGGTTCTCCTGCAGTTAAGCAATCAGAGCAGCTAGAGCACAAAGAGGTTTACTCAGCTCATCAGCTATCATTCCTGCAAGAGCAGGGACAGGCCTCCCAACAACAGGGGTATATATAAATACTTCACTCAATCCTGACCAAAAGGTCAAGAGAAAAGGCCACCTAATACCCACAGTGTTCATGCCAAATTATTCCAACCACTTAGGACCCATGCTTGTCTTTCTTTTAAAACTAAAAAAACACCTATTACCAGTCATAAAAAGACTGAAAACCTGATTGCCCCAGTGCACTGGAGTTGTATTCTGCATCTGGGTTCAGGGCATTTCCAAGGAAATTTAAAATTTTGGCAAAGGTACACGGAGCTTGAAAAGCACCCTGTCCTCCCACGGCTCTCCTTCAGCCACCCCACTGAGCCCGGGCTGCAGCTGCCTGGAAAAGGCTCACTCAGCTCCACCTTCCCACACAGCAATGGGAGGGAGGAAAACACAATGCTTCAGTTATGAGAACCAAACACAGCTTTGAACTCGTTTCACAAATTCACTAATCTGAGCTGACTGGTAACATGTGGGGCTTTTTGAAACGCAGAGCCTATCCTGGTGCCTCTGGCTCAGGAAGTCCCTGACCCGCTCTCTGCATGGTGTGGGGAGGGATCACCCTGTGCTTGCCCTGTTCCTGTGCTTATCTGCCCGCAGCTGATAGCAGTGCAACTGCTGGAGAGGGGACACGGGAGCCTGCAGACAGTGCCCTACGGCTGGTGCTGCTGCCCAGGAGCTCTAAATACACTTTGCACCGGTACGTTATGCACTAAAACAGACTGTACCTACTGCATTATTTTTTTTCTTCTGAGGGAAAACAAATAAAATGCACTTTCTTGCCCTTATCAAGGGCTCTACACGGACAACTGCTGCCCTGACCAAGCTCACAGCAGCTCTGGGCACCTGCTCAAAACCAGACCCACATGGGATTTCTCCCTGACCAGCAAATGAGCCACATGGGAAATGGACCCTGATGTCTGAGGCTTAGGGAATGGACTGGAGAGAGTTCCTGCACTGGTGCACTTGTTTGCCTACAAAAAAGGGCAAAGAGACGTACCCTGCCCCTGCCACGCATCATCTGCTGGGAGGAAAGTCGAGCTGCCATGCCAACAGCATCTGGAAGGACTGTCCTCAAATGATTTACTCTTCACGTTATCTGCACATAGGAAAGCATCTTCATTAAAAAATTAAACCAAAAAAAGCCCAAATCTCAAGCCTAAAAGATAATCACATAGGTATATTCACATTATTAAAACCAATTAATCATGCCTCTGTCTGTGCTACGTCACGATGCCTGGATGTTATGTAATTTAAGCCACATGTTAATCTATGTTTCTCATCACAGTGGATTTATTAACGAAGCCTGGACGAGGACACTACATGCATAAGTTATTAAAAACAACTAACTCAGGAGTGGCAACACTAACAACATTCAGAAATGTAAACTTCTGGCACATCTTTGTTGGGGACCTAAGGAGGGAGCTGTAGTTCCTGCAGAACAAAAGCGTATCCAGAGTATCCAGCTCCAACACTCACCACCTTCAGTGAGGCTTCTGCTCAAGCTAACAGAAATCCATAATTACCAAATTGCTCCATAAAAGAGCACAGGTGAGAGAGCTGCTAGAGGAAAATATTGTTTTGATGATTACTTTCAATAACTAAAGCAACCACTAAGATTCACATGCCTCCCTGAATGAGTCTCCTTAGCCCCTTTCTAAGGCCTGTACATAAGAGACTAGGGTATTCTTCACATCTTTCATAAATCAAGGCTGATTTTTTTTCACATCTCTGACTTTTCCTTTCTTCCTTTCACCTAATGAACTCTGAGGTTTATGCAGTTGTGTATGTTTGATTTTTTGCTGCATAAATGCAGAAGTTAAAAAATATTTCTCCTTGTTGAGTACTTATACATTAGGAACTGCTTGAATCCACTGACAAAGTGTTGGAAAAGAGATGGTTAAATATGGCATGTGTTATATTAATTGCCTTATCTGGCTTTAGAAGCTGATTTCAGCGTTCTGGCTAACATCACACACACTGTTTTGTGCACCGATATCTATATGTATCTATGCTTGTCTTTAGCATCTCTAACAGATTCAGGGCCAGACTTTGCATTCATCATCCAGCTAAACTTTCAGTCAAATGTGAATTTCTGGTAGGCAGGGAATGTATGAAGCAGGGGTGCTTGCAATCAATCAGTGAAGACTGAGAGTTGCAAAGATGCAAAGTGAAAGCCAGAAGGGAGGCTTAACTCAATGCAGAGTGAGGAGATGCTCCATCCTTCTCAAGACCACACATGGAGAGGCTCCAGCAGAAAATCCCTCACTGTTGAGAAGCTGCCGGCTAGGCAGCCTCTAACACAGCCTTTCCAAGCTGCACATTCACTCCCTCCCTCAGTCTGAAATTCTCTGAATTTGTTGATTATCAGAGCACAACAGAAGCCTTCAGTATGAGTCAACCTAACAAAGAATCTGCAAGGGAGGCAATATATATTTTTTTATTTATTCCAAGATGAGTACATGAGTTTGGAAAGCGCTCAGTAAAAGGTTCTGATGTCACTCCCTAAAACACTGGTGTGCTGGATCTTGGATGCAAGCAAACTCTGCAAGGGAGAGTGATAAATGAGCTGTGGCTCCAGGGGAGAAGACCCATGTATGATCAATGAGAGCCTTTTTCAGCCAAGCAGCTAAGAAAGTGATAGAAGAATTCAGATAGAAGTACAAAAAGAGGCCACTCACCTAAATCCCTGGAGAGATCTGACAATGTCCCAAAGGTCACAGGACAGGATTTTACATCTGCAATATCCCATGTTCCTGCATTTAAAATGCAAACAAAGAGTAAATCTGATGTCATGTTCACAGTTTCTATCTCATGCTCCCAAGCTCATTACAGTCCTTCCATGTTCTCTTCATTCCAAGCCTGCATCCACTGCTGTTGCTGGACAAGCATCAGGCAAGGAGAAATCACCTTTATGGACAGAGAGAGTCCAGCCCCATCACCACGTACACCTTCTCAGACTTTCAATGTGCATGTCACACCAGCATGGCACTTCTCTGGACTTAAATTCCTCACTCAACTGAACTGATTCCCCCTTTATGCACTGCTGGCAGAAGTTGTTATGTATTGGAATTTGTCATGTATTGGATTTTGGCCTTTTGAAAGTATTAGAGTAAAAATGGTACTAATGTCCTCCCCCATCAACCCTGTACTTTGCAAGAAAAGGACTCTAGCAGAGAAAGCAAGTCACATGAGGGCAACCTAAGAGCATTTTCTGAATCATCAGAGTACTGGGTTACTGCTGCTAAGGTGAGTCATCCTGTGGTCATATATACCATTCAATTCAGCCACCATGCTCAATTAATCACTGAGAATGAAGTCAAAATCAAATGCTTTTGATTTAGGAATACTCTTCCTTTTCCTGTTTTGAAATACACAGATATACCCTGCAGCCTAACTCTGACTATGTGTGAGCATCTTCAGAAGGCAAGGCTTCAGTTGTAAAGGACACAAATAATACCTGTGGGTAGAAAACAACTTGCACCCAGCAGGTAGTCTACAACACAAGGAATTCCTGCCATAAGGATCCCTTTTTTCACATTGCTGGGAAATAAATGACATCTAGCAGGTTCCAAGGGGAGTGGACAACACTGTGTGTGCAGGATGAATGTCAGTGGGGCTACACTCTGATGAGGACACAGCAATTAGTGAAGCTTCCCCTTGGCAATATTTGAATGTCAACACTCACCTACATTGGAGAAAACATCATCTTCTGACCTGGAGGGTGCTGACTCTTCCCGCAGGGCTCCTGAGCCCTTCAGCACGGTCCCACACTCTGCCTTGGCAAAGAAAGTGCCTTTTCCACCACCACCAGGGTCCTCTGTGAGTGGCCACACTGCTCCCTTCTCATCCCAGTCAAAGGCTGGATCAACTGCCGAGCTACCCAGGGATGCTCTGCTGGAGTCTTCTCGGGAATAAACATTACCACAGGATCATCATTATTTTTAATTACAAGGAAGAGTTTGTACAGGAGAGGCAACAGAACAAAGCGTGATCTAGTCCCATCAGACTGTTTCCAACTGAAATTATTTACAGATATGATGTCAGCGAGGCAGAGCTCCTGGGATGGGACACTGCAGTGGAAAACAGGAAGGCCAATGTGAGAAGGATGGCGCCACAGCGGCCTTGGGCATCCCTCCCTGGAAGGGAGGCTGAAGACCTCCAGAGTCCTGCTGGGGGCCCAGAGCATTGAAGGGAGAGAAAGAGAACAGCTGGGCCTCCAAGAAAAAAAGAAAACAAACCTCTTGGATGTTGGTATTTCAAGGCTGCTAGAGAAATCAGTGCAGGCATACGAATATTTTTTAAAAAGTGTTTTATGACTGCAGCCTTCAGAATAGCAAAGCATTTTCTGGAGCTCTGGTGAGGAGGAGACCACTGCTGACATCAACTCCACCTTCACATACCTTAATGGTGATGCTGCTGCTTCTCCCCTGCCAGGGAACAGCAGCCAGCACTCACCAGGGTTAGGGCTGCTTCCTAGAAGATCAGATCTCACTGCTCTGTAAATGTCGATGCTAACATGATCATGGGGTTCAGCATTCTGCATAGCCCAGGCTGCAGGATTGCACCAAAGACTTCTGGTGCTACAAATGAGGCTTGGTGAACTGAGCTCCCTTTCCTGAGTCAGCAAAGCCCTAAACACCTGCATGACCTTAGTGTTAAACGCTGTGGAGTTCTGCATGTGGAGCTGGCATCACTGATGACAACAGGTCAACTCACATGAAGAAAGAAACGTGGACCCATTCACATTGCTGGAGAGAAAGTGGAGACTTCTAGCTTTTAAAGACCCTTGATAAACCAAGAGTTAAAAATCTAAACTCTTGATATTTAACTCTATATAATCCAAATCATAGATAAAATGGTCTCAAGGTGTCTGTATATTTTTCTGTTGAAATTTCCCGTTCCCTTGCCCTTCAATTTTGATAAGCCATCTGAGAGCACTTTAAGAGCCTTAATGCAGATAGTGCACTACTACATCTCCCAGTCCAGCTACATGTCTCCAATATCCAAACTCCTATCTTATCTTCTAAATTCTACGATTACAAACCTAAAGGTTATTTTGATCATTTTGTCACAGATAATGAAAATACTTCCGAATGTCTTAATTCCATGACCTGCTTTCATATAGTGGTCATTACATATAAAATGATTAGCAGAAATGCATATAGGCATAAATGCACGGCAGATACCTTGAAATCCCCAGAGGAAAAATGTGGAGTGAGCACAAAGTATTGTTTCATTTTATCTCATTAGGATAAGAGCATATTCCTGTTACAGTTCTTTAGTCTGGGCAATCCTGGACTAAAGAACCTGTTTGGAACTGAGCAAATTATGCAAGTTTTTATACGTCCATTGTCAGAAAACTTCTGTCAAGGCGCTCAAAAGGAACAAGCCCATGTGACACCAAGCCTTTAGCAGATCTAACAGACATCTGCTTTCAAAGTCCTGTGGGTAATGCTGTGTGCTCTGCTGTGTGTTTTAATGACAGCATGGAGTAAAAAGCAAGCTACCAAGTAAAAGCTCCCAAAGCTGTTTTTTCTTAAGTAAATAGCACCAGTAAGTGCATGGATTTTGCTGCTAAATGGTAAATAGAGCAAACAGAAAGATGCTGGGTTGTGGGGAGGGGTAACAAACCCAGCCAGATCGCTGTGTGAATTGAGCCTGTACATTTACCTTTTTGTTTCAGCCTTTCCTTCCTTAAGTGTCTCTTTTCACGGCTGCTGATCTTGGTCTGCCAAACTCCTACAACACAGAGCAAAGTTCATTTTTAAACAATCAAAGAACTTTCTTTGCCTTTACTTCTTTTACTTTACTGCCTTTACTGCTTAGCACCAAGTTAAACAGCCATGTGAAAGTTTCTGATGCTGGCTGTAAAAGAGGCATCAGATCTCGTGCACCGTGTTCCCTACGTGCAGCCTTTGCTTCCTCTGCAGAGATGTGTTACATAAGAAATCCCCATCACAGACTTGTCTGTTGGGTCCTGACTCCTGTAACTGCACATATTCTTCTGTCCTGTGTGTCAGCCTGATGTAACACCCATTCCCTTGGGGGAGATGTCACAGCAGAGCATCAACCACCTTATATGCCTGACAGTGAGGAAAAGTTAATGAAAATATTAACCATTAAATAAGGCTTCAGTTTACTGGGTTCCTCTAGCCCTGAACACACCCTAAAACTTGTTCTGCCATGTGGACACCCTCTCCCACTGAGGTGGTTTACACACACACTCATTCACACCTGTGGGGCCACATCCTGTCTCCATTCATGCTCTCCATGGCCCAAGAAGTCAGAGGAGGTGCTGGCAAAACTGGTTAATGAAGGAAAAAACACAGCCCCTCTAATGTTCAGAGCTGACCAAAACACTTCCTTTCTCTGAGGAACACATGAAGCCTCCCCAAAAAACACATAAAACAGTTCAGCTGGCTCATCCATTCAAAAAATGACAGATCCATTTGAAGAAAGCCTCTGCTGTGTCCCCTTCTCCCCCAGCAGCCCCAGGGGCCCCAGGAAAGACTCTGGTCCAGCAGCAGGGAGGGCTTCTCTTGCTCTCACCACCACACTAATCACATTGTAATCTTTTAAGCCCAGAAAAGCTTAGAATTTGTTGTTTTCAATGTAACCCTTGGTGGGGGGAGGCAGAGAGGTGCTCATGGGATGCAATGTATTTTCCAGTGAAATTCTAGCTGCCTGAGATTTCTCTACCAGATTTCTCTGCGGATCTGCTTGCAAACGAAGGTCCTGGCTCTGCTCACAGGCATGCTACAAGCTGGCTGTGAATTTCCCCAGCACCTTAACCATTCCTCAGTCAGGAATTCTCATGCTGCTCCATCTGTGTACCAGCATGGCAGAGGCCACAGGATTAGGGAAAGAGCATGAAGACAGACCCTGCTGACCACTGGGCCTCTGACCACTTCACAGATCCTTCCTGACCTGCAGATTTGCCCTCCCTGTCTACACAGTTGGGACCTGGGGAGTGTGGCAGGAAAGAACATGGTCCCTGTCAGAGACTGAAATATTAAGATTTGTGGCTTAAACATCTCTGTGAAGGACTTTTGCCCATTGTAGAAAAAGTCATAATGAAGCTGCACCACCGAGTCCACCCTGGATGGGCCTTCTGACTGAAACCCTGAACTGAGTTAAACTGCCTAAGGCAACTCGAGATAAGGGGCGTGACACTATTGTTCAGAGCATCTGGAAGAGCACCCGCAGCCCAGCCCAGCACCTTCTTTGAGATGGAGACCACAGCCCCAGGTTTATCTGCTGCCAGGCTGGCACAGACCCTGCAACAACGGGTGGAAGAAGAAAGGTCTTTGCTTCAAGGCACAGCCATGGCAGTGAGTGCCCATTGTCTGCTGTGCAGACCAGCTCAGCTGTGGGGCTCCTTCACCCCAGGAAAGCCACATCTAAGGGACATCCTTGTGAGCGACAGCAGAGGGGTATCATGGCCCATCAAAGGCCCCTCCCAAAGGAGTCCCCAGACCCTGCACCAGAGCAGTGCACGTGATGCAAGAGATCCAGTGTTGCAAGGGACAGTGTCAAACCTGCCCCCTCAGGCATTGCACATGGGCATTCCCACCTGTCCAAATGTATACTAATCCATGGGACTCTATACTTTGAGACAGAAGACCAAGAGGAGCAGATGGAGGGAAGCAACGAGGTGTCATTGGAACCCATGGAGGGGTGATATGTTTCTAATCTTTGTCACTCTCCCCATCCCCCCACACATCTCTTAATCTATTTTTCTTTCTTTCTTTTCTCCTTCTGTCTCATTATCTCTTTTACTATTAAATAAAATATATTGATTTTTTAATATCAACATCTAAGCTCGTTTGGTTTGAACCACGTTTTTTGAGTATATTCAAATCTTTCAGAATTCGATCAGTTTTATTCACAGAGAGTTCTCTTTACTTCTCTGTAATTAAACCAGATCACAACAGCACCTGTCCACGTAGTTACACATAGGAGGAAGCAGGTAATAGAAATAACCCTCAAACTGGCAGATTTCCCCACTAACACTGACTGACTAGGATAGTAGAGAAGGCCTCCCTTTTGACATATTTCATCCCATGTTATTATTTGGTAATATGCATCAGATAACAGAGGAATCAGATCCTTTGTTACCTTCTTCCTCTTGCAGTTTGTCTTTTTCCACAGAAAGCAGATCTTTTGGCACTTCTTTGTCTGAGCACTGGGTTTTCCTCTTCTTCTTAGGCTACAGTATAGAGGAGATAGAGAGCAGAAAGATAAAATAAGTATGTTTCATCCAGAAGAAAAAAAAGTCAGGGCAGTAGTTGCAAAATGGAGAAAGCCCATGATACTCAGACAGAATAGGGGGTTGCTGGAGTCTTTTAAGTGTGTGCAAAAGTCTTCCTGATCAGATTTTATTGCAAATTCCAAACCAATAAATGCTATTGCTTCAGACCTACAAATCTCATCTGCTAGATTAGAAGGTTTACATTTTAATTCAGCTCTATAGTAAGATTTGCATTCATTGTTCCTAAGTTCTAGTGTCCTTCTGAAGGAGGAAAGTAAGTCTAAAGTATTTACCTCCTTTAAAATCATGAATTCTATAATCAAGAGTTAGGACTCTGCCAATGCTTAACAAAAAAAACAGCCTCTCCCCCTGCTTCAAACCATGGAGCAGCCTATTTTTAATGAAGGTATCTGTAGTTCACACTAGTCTGAAAGGGCACAGGAGTAGCTGAGACCATATAGCTTGATGAAACAGTAGCACTCACCTTAAACCATAAATTTTGAATGTTCTAGATTAAACAGTGTTTCTTGACTTTTCCAAGGTGGGTGGGACACCCCTGCCAGAAATATAGCCCCCAGGCTCAGGGGCAGCTCCTCACTTAGAATCACAAAATCACAGAATGGTTTGGAAGGGACCTTAAAGATCAGCCAGTTCCAACCCCCCTGCCACAGGCAGGGACACTTTCCACTGGCCCAGGCTGCCTAAAGCCCATCCAGCCTGGCCTAGAACACTTGCAGGGATGGGGCAGACACAGCTTCTCTGGGCAGCTTGGAACTTTCTGTAAAGACTTAGAAGCTCTTTAAAGCATTAAAGCTCTTCCTCCACACCAGTACAAGTGCTCAACACTCAAGGTAAAACCCTTAAACAGGACGACTGAAATGTCCCTGTCAGAGCTAGAATGGAAATACAGGAGATTACAGCACCCACTTCTGGGCTTGGATGATGAGACCATCCCCCTTGTGGTGGCAGTGACAAACACTACAGTGTGGCTGTGCCACAAAATTACATGGTCTTATATTCCTGCATCATCTCTTAAGTGCAGCAAACCAAGGAAGAACAAACTACCTTTAAAAAAGGAACATTCTTAAAACAAATGTCTCTTGAAAGATAATAAATAAACTCTAAAACTCTTGCTGGTACCTTAAGGAGCTTTTTCTCTCTGATGTTGACTGATGTGATCAGATGACCATTCACTGGAACCTAGGAGATGAGCAATAAAAAATGCATTATAATACATATACGTGCACATGTGTGTATGCGTAAATATATATATAAATATATTTATTTCAATTCCTTCCTATAATAAGTATAATGTGTGAAAGATACAGCTAAGTAACCCCCTGTACAAATCTGAGCTAGAATTTGTGGCCTTGTTCCAACTGCAGTAATTTATTCCAAATTAATTAGTGTATGCTAAGCCTTTACGAATATAAATCCAGAAACTCCACAAAGTTTTATTCCAAAGCAGACATATTTGTGGTTTATCATAAGATTTGTCTAGGATCAAAGTTGTTTTTCAGATAGGGTAAGCCTGTCTTAAAAAAACAGCATAAGACATGAGAAGGCTTATTTTAATTCTTGTTTACCAATTGGGGTGGACCTTATATTCCCTCTCAAGTCTATCTGACCAACTAGAAGAATAGATTTCATCCTACCTAGATCCAGTAAAGTAAACAATAAATGTTTAAGGACTTTTCAAACTATATAGTTTAATCAATGTTTCAGCTGTCTCAGAATTCCCTGGCAATTGCCAGTCACCACTACAGGGATGGGAGGGTGTAATCTGCAGCTGAGACCGCAAGGGCTGTGCCAGGAAAGGCCACTGCACACTGAGCAGAGCCAGCAGCATCCAAGACACAGCTGAAGCTTCCTCCACAAGTGCCTCTGTCTCCCCCTGACACACACAGCAGCTCCTCGATGGATGTGTGGCACTTCCCTGACTTATCCAGGTTGCTCTCCTTGTGCAGTGCAGCTGCTGTTCAGCACTGTCCCATCAGACCTGCTGGGCTGCCCAGCTGAACCCACATCTCCCAGAAGGGAGCCAGATTCAGGCTGTCACCTAATCCCTGATCCATCCTCCTCCTCCTCTGCCTGGGGAAAAGGGAAATCCCTGCCAAGTGAAGGCACCCCTGCCTGGAGCAAAACCCATCTGATCCCTGTTGAATTCAGATGCCCAGTCCTCTTGGGGAAGTCAGCTGATGTTTCCTCCTGCCTCCTCCCTCTCCCCACTCTCACAGGTCATCTCTGTCCCTGAGACACTGCGGCAGTGATTAGTTACCAGCAGATAAAATCCTCTGGGTGACTGCCCATGCCTCTCCCCAGCAGACCCAATGGGGCTGCAGTCCTTCAGACTCTTAATGTTCATCTCTTTGATATTTTGGGGACTTTAGTGCTATTTTTCACAAGTCTCAGAAAGGCCTGAAGTGCATGACAGGAACCTGTATGCTGGCAAATGCTTCGTCCCTGGAGGTGTTTGCTTGGAATTCCAGACCAGTTACAAGCCCATGGTGGACACTGACCCAGCAGGATGGTGTTCATCCCAAGTTTCACAATTATTAGGAGAGGAAGCCCCAAAATTGTGGACTTTGCACACAGACAATACTGATTCTGGGTCTTCCAGTAAAAGACAACAGTAGCAAGAGGCAAAATCCTTGCCTGTTATATCAGTAATTCCACCAGGTTCATATTATAAGCTTAAGCCAAAATCTCCTCCGTCTCCCTCGGCTGTCAAATGCAAACAATATAATTGTTTACAATTATGTTATTCTCAACATTAGTAAAATAATTACTTCTCTGTTAAAACCCAGCAACATTTGTTAGTAGCTAGCTTGTCTTGTTTTTTTCCCATAGGCACTCTCTTCTAAGACTCTCAAGGTTCATTTACTAGAGGCACTCCATAAACCTCACCACAAAGCAAACCATTTTCCATCTCCTGCTCTGCTCAAGGGAAAAATCTCACTCTACCTGCAGCAGGGAGGGAAGCAGCCTGTCACATAAAATGTGGAATATAAAATACAAAACCAGGGGCATTTTGGTGAAAATTTGAACCACGTAGATATGGAAAATCTTGAGCTAATTCTTTCTTTCTCATCATATGTTTCTGTCCATTTAAATGTGTGAAAATACATATAGATCTTGTCTCAGTGGACAATGATTACTATGCAATATAGAATCTTGGGGAGTCACTTTCCATTATCTGACAGCAAACTACAGGAAAACTGAATTTTATCAGATGAATGCGAGAGGAGATAATGGAGGGAAGCCAAACAACATGTAAGTGGAATATTCCTTCCTGATGTCATCAAATCCTGGTGATTTCCCAGTTTTCATAATGAAATCCTCACTGCTTTCTAAAGACTTTGCAAATGGACCTCCCAAGTGAAGGCACTTTGAGCAAGACTGTCACCATGGGCACAGAAACAGCAACACCAGCTTAGGAGACAAAGAGGAAGATGCTTTTTTGCCTTCTTTCAGACACACACAGATAGGAGGATAAGAGACATCCCACCTCCTGCTAGCCTCTCTTTATATCAAGATGCTCCTGCAAGCATGAGGGACTACAGGCAGAGACAAGGAAATGTCAGGATTAAGGACATGAAACTGCCTTCCTCCCCCAGGCTGGTATAAGCAAGCACAGCCTGAGGCTGTACAGAGCCCTCACACAGGCAAGGAGAACTCCAGAAGGAAAATGTTGAGTGCAGTAGGGGATCAGGGAAGATGCAAACAATATTGGCTCTGACAGACTTGTCTCAGCTGGAGCAGGATCATGTTCCTGGACTTTCTTTCCGTATAAATGACAGTAAGCAAGGAGCCGGAAAAATTGCAGCGCTTTGTTTTAGTGCTTTTACCAGACAAGCACAACATTTGCTACTTAAATGATATTTCACCAGCTAGACAAACATCCCCTTCTCTCTCCATCACTGACTAGGAGGTTAAATATATACTGTTGACAATCATTTACTATGTCCCAGGGGTCTTCATGATGACTGAGTGGCTATTCAGCCTTAAGTGTCCACCTGGGACTCCTGAACCTAGCTGCATCCTTCCTAAGGAGCAGCTGAGTGCAAAAAAATACCAAACCTGACCACTGACTGATGCTCAGCAAACATCCCACCACTATGGTGATGCTCTTCTTTTGAACCTGAAATATGTCTTGCTTCTCTGCCATCCTTCAGTAATACCAGCAACTCCCTTCCTTTCATCTCCAAGAAATTTTACTGAGTTCTACTTCCTTTCAGTGGAAATGTATTATGTTAGCCTGACCTTTTGTATTAAATCCTGCCCTTATCCAACCCTTTTTCAGGCAGTAAGCTGGCTGTGTGGCTGAGGAACCCCACCCTACCCTATTCTTCCCTTCTGAAGCCCTTAGGGTAGGGGATTAGTCATGCCTCTTTATCGTGCCATTTGGCCACTATGAAAAGGAAAAAGGAATTTTCATTATTTTATTTCATTTAACCTAATGGAATCATTAAAGAGAAATTAATATTGTCAGGGAAAAATTTTCTTAATGAAAAATGTAGTTTTTTTACAGGGAAAACACATCTAAATCCACCACATTAAATGACTATATTAAGTCTGAAGTGCAATTCCAAATACATCAAATATATGCAGAGAAACAGAATCAGGACTTTTAGTGGAATCAGACTTAGCATATTAATTTCTACTCACATTCTGGGGAACAATAGAAAGATTATTTTTAGTTCATGGCCATTTGGTTCGTGACCCAGTGGAACAGGATTTCCCCCCCACCCCCTGTCTTTTTTTCCCTTTTTTTGTGTAACTTAAGGTGATATTTCTGATGATTGTTCTGAAACTAGCAATTTCTGATTCTCTTGAGCTAGTGTTTAATGTATTTTATGCCGTTAATATAGTTCTACATAAAGTGACAAAGAAAGGAGGCAAAGTGATATATCTCCAAGTGCTAAAAAATACTGAGTTTAGTATATAAACCTTGTATTCAAAGCCATAAAGCTGTATGCCTAGACACTTGCCTTTATGCATTTCAATAGTTTCATTAGACTAGTTGTTTTTATAAAACCCAACACCTTTGTAAGTGTCTATCAGATCAGGCAGCCTGCTTTCACATCTCAGTGCCACCAAGTGGTTAGAGGATTAATTAAAAATTATGTGAATATCAGCTTTAGGTTCACAAACTGCCCTTTGTCCCTCTTGAGGAAGGTGCTTAAAATTGCCTTCCTTGGGAAGGCATGGAAGGGTTTGCCCAGTAGAGGGATACTAGGACAAAATAAGCTCAGCCTATGAAACCCAAAGGGAGCTATTATATGCTTCACACATTGAAAATCAGGGAATTCATTTAAGAACATGCATAAAGATTCAGAAAATTGTTCTCAGCTACCACTTTCAGAAAACTCAAATTAAGTGTGTTGGACACTGGAAATGAAAGGAAGCAAAACTACCCCATTCTGGCAGGGGGTCTGTGAACACAAAACCATTTCCAGATTTAGGAAATACTTCAATTAAATTGTTTCTTAGTGCTCATTTCCAGTGAAAAAAAAAAAAAAGGAGGTTTTTTCATTTTATGTTACAACACAAGAAAAATGTGGTGGATTTAGGCCAAAAGGCAATATTGGTATGAGAAAAGTAACACCAACATGCACTAAATTAAAATAATAAGGGAAGGGGTGGGGGAAAAGAACAAAAAGAAAGGGACTTTCTAAGCAGGGCAATAAATAACCTCCCTTAAACATGCTCTGTTGCAACTAAACAAGGTATGACTGCACTTTTCAGCTTTCTTAGTAGATCTTCAACAAGCTGAAAAGTGAGCAGGAAGTCTTCATCCCTCTCAGCATCCTCTGGAAGATCCAGTCCTTGTTCCCTACACTCCATGCTCTGAGTCAGATTATTTTCAGCACCACTTGCAGTTCACTGTTGGCTCTCTGCAGGTGGGTTCTGGTGTCCTGTGCACAGAGGCAGGGGCTGAGCCACAGGGTGAGCAAACCCAAGTGCTGCTGCTGCGGCCAGACTCGCATTTCTCCATCCACAGGCAGCAAGCAATCGGCGAGACAAACGTGTTGGGAAATAAAGCAGTGCTGGGTCTCACTAATCCTGATTCACAGTTTCATAAATGGAAGCAGACATCCTGGCCAGTCTGGCTTTGCCTCATGGTCTTGTCCTGATGATGGACTTTGCTCTGGGAGACCTATTCCCTAAAACAATGGGAACCGGGTGAATGGGAAAAGACAAGCCTGCATTTGTCAGAGGAGAAAAGATGGGGTTTAGGCAGAGGCCATCAGAGACACAGGAAAGTACCAGCTTCAAAGAAAATTACTCATTCAGTTCTAACAGCTAGAGAACAGATAACACAATGGCAATTTCTGCTCAGGTGACAATGGAAAGCCAAAAAATGTTGGGTCTGTTAGCAAAGGAAACTGAGTGGCTCTCCATGCATGACAGAAGAACATAAAGGAACTTTGGGACATGGCTGCACACAACACTACCGAGACACAGCTGCAAAGGGGAGGGAAAAGAGAGCAGAATCCTGAGGTTTGATCAATACTGTAAGTACTAATAATCTTATTGTTAATAGCCATTATTGATATGTGGTAATGCAAAGTTTTCCCTGGCAAAATCACTTCAGACAAATGTGTTCCCAGTAGGAAAGAAGAGTCTGTTGGAAAGGAAAATTACATGGGAAACACATGCAATGAACAGACAGAATTATATGAGAACTACACACTAGGAATATGTGAACTCCCCCCTTTCCCTTAAGGCACCTAACAGAGAAAAGAAAGGGGCAGTTCTCCCATCAAATGGATGCTCCAGGAACATTGTGGAAAAGGATTTGGGCCATCAGCACAGAAAACCTGTTCATCTGCACATATTCCCAGGGATGAAGTTGCCCATAGGGACCCCTTGAGCACAAACACAGGTTGATGACAAGGAGTGGGAGATAGGACTGCATATGTAGCCATTCATATCCAAAAGCAATTGCACAAGAAAATTTAGAGAAACATCTTTAAGATGATGCTGCCTGTATTACATCTCCTCCTGCTGGCCAGCCTTCCCTGGACACATGAAAAGTCACACAGCAGCCATAAACACAAGGACCTGACATGTACCTGCCTTGGTTCAGCTGCTCTCATCATCAGGGGGAAAATACATATCTGGGGAAACAGTTTCTGTAGTGTGAGTAGATTAAAACTACTGTTGTGAGAAGGAATGAAGAAATCAGTTTCCTGGGATCTTATATTCTGATTAATTAGAGCACCATCTCAACAAGGGATAACGGCTCCATTTAAGGAGGCAATTACCAAACTCCAACACCCTCCAGGATACTTTAAAAATCAATTATCATCCAAGATAGCTTTATAAAAATAATTGTGCAACTATGTTGCATTGGCATGAAAAATACTGCATAACCTGAAAAGGTAAAAGAAAAAGTCTATTTGCAAAACTCTGGAGCTGAAGGGATGGATCTGTAGTTCTGGTACTGTTAAGCAATCCTGCAGAAGCAAAAAGTATCTCCAGTTTATAAAGACACTTCAGAAAACCAGAAAGCTTTCTTTTGGAATGTATCAGATAGCACATATTTTTAGAAACTGCTTAAGAAAGATGATGTCACTGCATCTGTAAAAAATGCTCTTCTTTACAACGGACCAATTTGCAGAACAGCCCAAAAACTTTGAATAAACATAAACCCCCAACTCCACAGCTGTCCTATTCAGGTCAGCTGGCTTCCAGCAAGTCTCATTAGCAATTTCTCAAAATTAGGGAAAAGGCAATCCTGAAAAAGACTAAACACTCTCAGCATAATTTCTAGAGGTTTTTTTTTTTTTGGTGTGTGTGGCTGTGTGACAACAGCCAGAATGTAACTTGTTTTGTTCTCTGCATAATGAGATCACATTCAAAATGTGCTTGTACGATTGTGTGGAAGCCACGTATCCGTTGGAACAAAGTGGTGGGTGAGAGGCTGGACATGACTCGGCCATGTGCTCTCACAGCCCAGAAAGCCAACGTGTCCTGGGCTGCACCCAAAGCACCAGGTGAGGGGGGATTCTGCCCTTCTGCTCTGCCCTGCCCCAGTGAGACCCCACCTGCAGTGCTGCCTCCAGCCCTGGGGTCCAGCAGGTCCAGGTCCAGCACAGGAAGGACATGGACCTGTTGAAGTCCAGAGGAAGCCACCAAGTTGATCAGAGGGATGGAGCGCCACTGCTATTAGGAAAGTCTGAGAGAATTGGGGTTGTTCAGCCTGCAAACGAGAAGACTTCAGGGTGACTGTCCTGATTCTGGACAGCACAGGGTTAATTTTTTGCAGAAGCTGTGAGGGGCTATGGCCAAGACTTGGAGCTTATTCTGTCCCACCCTACAGTCATTGCCAGGGGTGCCAGGGGAAGGGACGCTCTTTTGGGGAGAAGGGGTTCCTTCCAGTCTGGTTTTTGTCTATTCTCATGGGGTTTCTGTGTGAATAATTTCTTTTCTTGTACCCGCTGTCATTAGTATTATTCCTGTTCCTGTTTGTTTTCTTATCTCGTTGATGTTTCCAGTAAACTGATCTTATCTCAGTTTGTGATCTTTACCCTTTGTGCCTCCAAGTCTCAACTCCATCCCACTGCAGGTGGGAGGGGGAAAGCTTCGGAGCAGGAGGGAGGAGCATGTGTTTTTGGAGAATCTTGGTGGGTGCACTGAATTGGGGACTACCATTCCTAAACCACGACAGTGCTCCAGCTGAGGCCTTCCAGTACCTGAAGGGAACTTCAAGGAAAGATAGGGCAAAACTATTTACAAGAGCTTGTACTAAGAGGACAAGGGGGAGTGAGTTCAAATTGAAAGAGGAGGTTTAGGTTAGCTTTAGGAAGTTCTTTACCCTGAGGGTGGTGAGGCATTGGAACAGGTTGCTCAGGGAAGTGGTGGGTGCCCCATCCCTGGAGGTATTCAAGGACAGATTGGATGGAGTTCTGAGCAACCTGGTCTAGTGGAAGGTGTCCCTGTCCATAGCAAGGGAGTTAGAATTGGATGATCTTCAAGGTCCCCTTCCAACCCAAACCATTTGGTGATTCTGTGAAAGACTGTTCACTAGACTAATCTCATGGGCTGTTGAAGCCACTCAGTCTGGGTCTAACAGGGCACTGTGGCTCCTGGACAGTTTCTGGCTGCCTATTGCTATGGGGAGTAGGGACACACAAAGGGAAGATCAGTCCTACATCGCCCTGCAGCCAAATAAGAGCAGATTTCATGGGAAAGCAACCTGACAGCCCACCCATGGGGCAGCAACTGGGAATCACTGACAAACATGCATACCCAAACTGAAGAAATAATTAACCACGTAGGTTCTTTTAATTAAGATCTTGACTTATCCACCACTCCAGGATATGCAGATGTTTGGCTGCTGGGATATATCAACACACCTGAGCACTGGAGGCAATTTGTGTCTTGGTTTTTTCATACCTCAGCAGGTAGCAGAGTGGGGCTCCCATCTGTAAGACCTGCACACCCCATCTTATCACATTGGCCATGTCTATGAATGGAAGACTGTTATTAATGACACCTCTGCTGCTGCTTTGGTGGAGATTTTCATATACAAATTTCAGAATGCCAAAGGTGTTTGGCTGTTCTGGCATCCTAGCAGCAGCTAAGTGCCAAAGCAGTGCAGCATCTTACATTTAAGTAAGGAGATAAAGGTTTTGCCTCAAGGATATGATGTTCCAAAGGCAGAGGGAACCTGATGGGAAATGACAAGGAGCAGTGGAGAAGGCAGGGTGGGGAGCAGAAAAAAAAGAGCCAAAAAGAGAAGGGAAAGGGCATGGGACTGTCATGGGAGGACAAGCCTTCGTTTTTCATTTCGGTATGCAAGATGTTTTCTCCGGGTTATGTCTCTTTAGGATCTTTTAAGTTATTTTTCTTGATCATCCTCTTCTCATCCTCTACCTCCTCAGGACCATGTTTTCCATACTCTGCACAATAATCAGTGGGTCTCATATAGAGGATGATGCTACTGTGTAAATGCAACTGCTAGAGCCCAATCCCTAAAGAGCAGGAATCGCTTGGCACTGGAAAAGATGAGATTAATGGCAGAAACAGCACATGACTGTAAACAAATTTATCCCTTCAGGTTATCCTTCCTCTCCTTTGGTTTCTGTTACTTAGGCCTGTGAGATGCAGCATCTCTGACTAGAAGTTATCTACTCAAATCAATGCCTTCAGCTTCAACTAATAACCCTGCCACCATCACAGCATCTGGACTGCCTCTGAAACATTTCTGTTCATGAAAAACAAAACAACTTGTTTTATAGCACGCATTTAAAAAATCCCTGCAAATTCATTTTGTTTGTCTTTCTCAGAAATGAGACCTAGGAGATAATAGTAACAGATTCAACAATAAAGTGGGTGTCTCCCCATTCTGTCCCACACTGCCTTCGGTATTGGTGGCTCTGGAAATTTTTAATTCATTCTGCAGGTAACTCATCTAGTATTGATGATTATAAAGGTATAATAAAATTGTTACTGAAATTCCTCTTCACTCCTTGACTGGCAGCTCTGTTCAGATTGCTTTTGAATTTAATTGTTGTTTACTAATTCAGGGGTACTTTTGCTGCCAGGTCAAGATTCTGCTCTGACTGATGAAAAAAAAAATGCCCTAAAATGGAATAGTTTATTAAAAGATAACTATAATACAACTAAAAGCTAAAGCTTCCATGACAAAATAATAAACCCTTGAAAACTAGCGTTACAATGGAAAGCCTGACACATTTCGGTTCCTGAGGAACAAAAACACGTATTTTATAGCACAGTTAAAGAGAAAATCCTGCAAATTCATTTTGTTTGTCTTGCTCAGAAATGAGACCTAGGAGAGCATAGTAACAGATTAAAATGTTAAAAAAAGCTCGATGTATTAATTTTAAGTACATACTTATGTTCACTGAGTTATTCTGAGAGCTTTACTTTCCATATTGCAGTGCCTCAGTGAAATTGTTTTCTGCAATTTACAGTGAGATTTTCTGCTACAGACAGCTTACAGCGTGTCACAGCAACAGAGTCATGACAATGTCATGCAGAAACTTCAACACTGTGCATCAAATCAAACTCGGAGCGTATATTCAACAGGGTGGCCATGGTCACAGCCACGTATTAATGCAATAACAACAGAGCTTTGATTTAGAGTAAATACACATAATTAGCACATTGTATTAACATCGTAGTACGGATACTATTCTTGTATATTCCTTCTTCATGTGATGGACATTAACTGGAGTTTTCTTAATTCCTTGCAAAGAGGATCAATCTCATATGGAGTTATGCTGTGAGACAAAACGGCGGATGAAAGGGCAGCGCCAGCAGCCCCCAGCCAGGTGCTCGGGCAACCTGCTGCCTTGCACCGTCATCTTGATGGCACCACAGGGTTCAGCGGGGAATGCTGAGCCCCCCTCACCCCTGAATCACACCGAGAGGTTCGGGACGGTGCGTCTGTGGGCGGGACGGAATGGGACGGGATGAGACAGGGTGAGATGGGATGGCAGCAGCCCGGTGGGGCCGGATACCGAGGGTGCACGGTTGTTCTCTGCCCTGAAAAGGCGGCGGGGAGAAAAGAAGGAAGGATGCTCGTCCCGTCCCGGGGAGCGGGCCAGGCGAGACCCCCCCCGCCCCCCCCCAGCCTTACCTGCGCCGTGCGCCTTTGTTCCTCCGGCTGCCGCGCCGGCAGCGCCCCGGCCGCCCGGCCGCCGGCCCCCGCGGGCCCATCCTCCTCCTCCTCCCCCTCCTCTTCCTCNCAGGACGAGCAGCGCGGCCGCGGCGGCCGCCAGCACCAGCGCCGGCCAGAGCAGCGCCAGCAGCCGCCCCGGCAGCTCCCCCGCGCCCATCGCCATCCGCGCCGCCGGCCCCAGCATGGCCGCGCCGGCCCCGCCGCCCCCCGGCGGGGATGCTCCGCTCGCTCCGCTCCCAAAGTTGGTGCCGGAGCCGCGCTCGCCGCCGCCGCCCCGAGCGGCACCAGTGCGGCTGCGGAGCGGCGCGGGCGGGCGGGGGACCGGCCGGCCGGGGCGGGGGATGCGGGGGGGCCCGGGGGGTGCGGACACGTCGGTGCTTACGGGAGCCTCGTGGAGAAGGGCGGGTGCGCCGTGCGGGGGGGCGGGAGTGGGACCCCGGGCGCGGCCGATGGCTGGTGCGCGGGGAGGAAGGGGTTAATGCACGGACTGGGTCTTCCCTGTGAGGAGGATGAGAGCGGTACGCGATGAAAGGTGAAAGCGATGCGATTCGAAGCGGCGGAACTACGTTGGTTTGAGCGCAGATGTTTGGCCGAGGATTGGGGTACGCAGGGATGCTCACAAGTGATGTTTTTCTGCAAAATTCCCCAGTCTAGACAGAACAGTCTTTAGGGATGTACTTCTGTTGTCAGGCAGCGCGACAAACATGTCGTTATCGAGCACCATCGCTGTGATGATGACAAGCGCTGCCATGTAACGCAGCGTGAGATGCGCTCTCGTCTCGGGCTGATCCTCGGAAAAAACAGCGTTTTACCGCCGCCAGCAGAACGCGGAGCAGAGCGCCGCGAACCACAGACCTTTGCCGTGCAGGATGGAAAATTTTTCCAGCCACCTGATGAATAAGTGCAGATGATGCTCTCAGAAAGTCTTTTCTCAAAGTCACCTAGTTTCTTTTAAAGTGAAAATCTGAGTTTTGCCTCGGTGAATCTCAGGGGACAACCTTTATTTATTTATTCAATAAATAAATATTGAATAGCAGTGAAGAAAAAGAGTGAGCTGCTCATTCTCTCATCATGGTTGTGTCTTCCACCTGGCACAAACACAGTGGGACTTACCAGGGGCCATAACTACGAAAATATAAAGTAAATAAAGCTTTATTAACAAAAACAGTATAAAAACTCATGTTTGTAGTAAAGCCAGCACAGAGAAAAGGCTGGTAAGGGAATGACTTTTATCTGTCATGGCTTTATTTCACACCCAGCAGGGACTGCTCCCTCTTGAGTGTGGATGCAAGTGCTGGAGCACAAACTCAAGCCCACTGAAAAGATAGCAACGGGGAAGGCTCATTATCCATCCTTCCACTGGATTACCAACTCTTCAGGGAGGAAAGATTTATTATTCCCATGTCCTGGGCCTAATTACAATTAATCCTAAACAAGTCTAGGTTATGAAAGCACAATAAGGTGTTCATAGCAGACAAAATACAGGAGAATTGTGGATAAAATGATGTGCTGAATGGCCTTATGGGGAGAAGAAGGTTTTGGGAGGGAGGGAGGGAGAAATGCTTAATATAGAGAGAGCTGTGGGGGTATGGTGGTGTTTCAAATGCTTTTGTTAGGATAGGAAGCTTCTGCTTAAACATGGATCACACAAGTTATCTGTCTGTATCTCATACTGCCTATCTTCTAAAATTCAGCACTGAATAATCTTGTGGTCTAAAACCCCAGGAATGTGATGGTTTTTGTTCCCAGGCCTGATATTGATGTCTTGTGAGAATATGTCTATCTTGCACCCATCTGGAGCCCTAAGCTGATAACTGAGTAGTCATGTGCAAATGTCAGAGACCAGGGGACTTCCTCCATAGCTAAAAATGGCAGTTATGTGGTTAGTTTAGATACTTGCCTTTTATTTTTTTCCCTATCTTGATTTTTACTTTTTATCCTTCTTTATTTTTTGTTTGTAAAATGAAGATGCATCTCTTCAGGTCCAAGCTGTTAAAATGCATACAGTCTATACCTCAGCTCATACATAAATTCACTACTTTCAGCTCATCTAATTGAGTTTGTTTTTCTTTTCCTGGAGAAACATAAGCTGAAAGACATTTCAGGAGTCAGCATTGCTTAATTGAGTATGAGATTACTGCTTTGCACCATTCCTTTCTATTTCTTTTTTTCTCCAATAGAGGCAATTACTGTGGCTGGCCTCTAATGGCATTTATTTAAAAAGATAAGCATCATCACATTAGACTTTTTTTTTTTCTGGTATTATTACAGGCTCATTTGGCAGCACATCTCTTACACTATTGTTCTATGAAAATAGCACAAATTATTATCATGTCATGTTATATGGAAAGACTGAAATTTTATTGCAAACGTGAGGAGATATTTTTCCATTTATGTGTGACATGAGCTAATTGCAAATGTCAGATGGGGAGTTGTTCTCCCTTCATACCTGGACAGAAAGTCCCATAATTAAGAGCTGGAACCATGTATCTGTTGTAGATCAAAATATGGTGGATTTTCACTGATAAAATCGTGCAGACACTAACGCCTGATGGGTTCTGGTCAAACCTGTAAAACAAAGTTTTCTAGCTGAAATTAAAGCAGTATATTTTTTTCCATTTTCTATTGAATCATAAAAAAATGAAGTTTTCTAAAAAAGGAAAGGATGAAATTATTGTTCTTGTAACATTTCACACAAATTATAAGGTTCTGACCTGATGTATTAACACAAGACTTAAGGATTCTCCCACAAAAGCCAAGAGAAATGCCCAACCCTGACGCTGCTCCTGTTTAATCAACAGCAACAGGCATGATAGAAAAATTAGTGATTTCAAACAAGTCAGAGATATAGAGAGGAAGCTTTTAAACTGCCCCAGCAAAACCATCTTTTGAATTCCCATCAAAACCACATTTTGAGGGGCACTGGGGAGATCTCTTTAATCCGACTCCTTTAACTTTAAGGGGTTCAGAAAGCTTCATCTGAAAGAAGGCAGGTGAGTTTTGTTTCTAAGCAGCTGTTCAGAAATCCCTGAGTAAGGGCAGAGATTGAGCTGTGCCTTCCCTTGGAGGAGCCATTGGTGCTGACCAGGTTGTTCAGAACCTTTCTCATAGGATCACAAAGCTTCCTTTCCCCTCTCTGAACCTCGGGGATTTGGGGTAACTGGATGGGAAACAGTGGGGGTTTGGACCCGCTTAAGTGACATGGAGCAGTCTCTGTGTTTCTGAGCCCACAGCTGGGAAAGGTTTTGGGGAAGCACTGTGCAGATGTGGGCAGGAGGATGTTTGGACGTGGCTGAGATCAAAGCACAGGTCTCCATTTCAGGCATTTGTGGGTAATGAAATGCTGAGCAAGGATGTGTTCCCCAGCAAGGCTCCTGCTGCAGGACCCTGCTGGGACCTGCTGCTCTGCTGTAATGAAGCTCAGTTACAGGGTGAGATGATCTCACAAGCTGCTTGTTTACAGGCTTGAACAGGACATTTGCACCAAGTCCTGAGGTTCATCTGCTGATGTGCAGGATGTGTATTCATCACATATTTGTGCAATTTGCAAACTTCTCCCATTTTTCCTCCTGTCTGAAGCCCTGATGCTGCAGTGACTTTCCACAGAAATGCCTAAAGCTGATGAAGTACTGAACTCGCTTGGGCTGTTGATGAGGAAACTGAGGAAGGTGGAAGCTGCATGCCTGGCAGCAGCATGACAATAACCAGTAATGAGAGAGGAGTGCTCCATCTGTTCAGACTATTCAGCTCTTTTGCACGGCTGCCCACGTGACCAGGTATTGGCCATTAAATAAGATGATTAATTCCTTGACAAGTTGGTATCTGGCTTAGCAGTCCTGCATTTCCTTTCGGCATCTGTGGCTGCTTTGAGGAATGCAGCTTTATAGAATTTTACTAATTACCTAATAGCTTTTCAATCTCTTGTTTCAGTACAGGGAACTGCTGTTAATTAATTGCAGATCTTCGGCATACCATTCTTAACTGATTCCCCTAGTAAATATGTTTAACACTTGCCTTGGTTTCCTGTACATGATTCATTCAGTTGGTAAGTGATCCATCTTTGTTTGCTGTCAAAGTCTTTGAGTTGGAAGAAGACTTTAATCATGTTACTTGGCTTTCCTGAATAGAGGAAAGAAATGGAGTCGAAAAAGCACGCAATGGTAACACGGTCAAAGAAAGACCATGGCCTGGGTCCCTTTCACCAATAAAAAAGTTGTGTAAGCTTCAATTTCCCTTTCATTTTCATAAAGAACATACTGGAAACATCTATTCAGCCAAAGACATGAAACTAAAACAAAGAGACAAAAAACATCTTGAAAGGAGAAAAGAAGGCACTTTCCCAGCTTATGCATTAATTAAGACCAGTCAAAGAAAATGGCTTCAAAGGAAGGAGGAAGCCAGTGGTAAGCAGGGCTGCAACTGCTTTTAATGGGCTATAGCAACGACATGCATGGCAGGCAGAGCCATAGCAGGCATCAATGCAGCAGTGGCAGTTCAAAGGCGACAGAAAAAAAGTTGGAGGCAGAACTGAAGTTGCTGAATAGTAAAATCGTTTCACTAGCAGATTTGTCAGCCCGCTGTGAGACAAAGGAACTTGTTTAGCAGAACACGATCATCTTGAGAACTGTAAACACTGTTGGTTTAAAGATAAAATCAAAGGTCTTGAAAGTAAAGCAGAAGTAGACATAAAAGTATACATAACTGGCTGTCCTGGAGGTGGAGAGGTTTGCATCCCTGTCAAACAATTCAGAGAGAAGCTGTTAAGTGCCTCAAGTCACTCGCACCCTTGGCACCCACACTTCCCCTGGGTGGAAGCCTGTGCAGAGCTGTATGAATATACAGCAGGATTGGTAGATTTTCTGCACATCTCCTCAATGGTGGTTTGGGAGTCTGACAGGAAAATTCATTCCCTTCCCCTCTACAAACAAAACAAAACAAAAAGCTGAATGCAACCTAAAACATACTATTATAAATATTTTATATGAGTAATAAATGTATTATTTGTTTAGCAGCAAAAGACAGGGCTTTATTATGTTCTTTCCATGCATATTTATTCTCAGTGCTTTTCAGCCTGTGTCCCACATCCAGCTGTCTGGGAAACCAGCTGGTAATTTGCTGTTTCTTTTGACAAACACTTCAAGCTCATGCTTTAAAGACTTCCTAGGTCCCTTCATCAGCAAACAGCAGCACGTGTGCAATTTTATAGAATCATGAGGTCTACAGAGAAGTCTCCTAAAATTAAGATGTCTCTGCTTGCTTTCTTCCAAACTGGCACACGACACAGTGAGCATGGAATAAATGAGTGATGACACACAGTTTATTGCTATCAAAACCAGCATTCAGAGAGGTGCAGCTGACACACTGGAGGGAAGGCATCACTACCCTCAGGAGGGCTTTAGTGTCAAAAATGTCTGAATACACGTCCACTGATAAAAGTGTGGCTACAGTGCAGTGTTCAGGCAGTTTCACATTCTCATTCCATCTGGATATCAGAGGCATGGCTGTCCCTAGATGTGCTCAGATAAGCTTTGCATCTGAAGAGGATCTTCCACTTTGATCTGGAGATGTGGAGGTCTGAAAAATGTACCACATCATCCACCACATCCTCCATGGTTTCTTCTCATGTTTAGTCATCCTGCACATGAAAAAAACCCTACATCTTGTTGCTAATTTAATGTTATCTAGCTCTGTTTCCCACCACTGATTTCCGTGACTTGCTCTGACAGCGGTATCATTCTCGTGTTCCTCCCGAGAAAGTGCTTCATTGTCACATGTACGTTACCTCTTAGACTCACTTCTGAAAAATAAAATATATTTAAACTCTATTTCTCACCAAAAGGCACTTCCAACAGGTCTCATGATGGTTTTGGAGTGTCTTATTTAGCACATTCCCTTGACATCCTTTTTCTGCATTGTCTTATGGAGAGGTAACGTGCAGCCTTTGTAACCTATTAACTTGATCCTAGACACATGGTGTGGGATCATTTTAGCTCTCTTTTCTTCATCAATGTATAAGGAGCACCAGTGGAGCTGGCTGCTCATGTTTTTACTGCTTCCTAGCCAGTTTACTAATTTCAATTAAATAAAATATGACCCTGGTTCCTTCAAAGGAGGTGTCACAGCAAAGGGCTGTCTCCTCCATGGCTGGCAGTTGCCTGGGGACTGAGTGCACATAGGTTTGCTCTAATAAGGTCTCTGTCCCATGAGCAGCCAGGCCAAAGGACTACAGTAATCACAAAGAAGATTCTGGGTCTGGCTTTTTAGCAAAAAAACTCTATTAGCAACTAAATCCTAAGGTTTTTCAAACTACCATTTTGTCTGGACCCCAAGACTGTGTCACTGAGTTGTTCCCCAAGGATCCAGACAGTCAGGATCTGTTTGGGTCGTTGGTCTTCTGCTCAGCCTACATAAAAACCCCCAGCCACTTGGGATAAACCCCACATTCATTGTCTCCTTCCACAACCCAGGGTGCCCAGATTTCACCGTAAGGCATGTGACAATGAAATAAATGACACCGATGGTCTCCCATTTTATAATTGCCATGGCAACTATATTGTAACTTAGAGTGATAACATTTCATTTCTGGGGCTGTATCTCTGAAAACATGGCATAATTTAGCACTCAGAGCCATCCCACCAGCCTGCCAGCCGCACCACACAGCAACATGTTGTTGCAGCAGTGCTGCTGGAGACTCCCATGCACAGGGTTACTTCTTGTTCTGCATTTCTTCCCAAATAATGCAGCATTTCAGAAGGGAAAGCTGCAAATTTGGTAGCTGTTTTTCAGAAGGGAGTACTTTGCAATTTTCTGAGTGTCTGTAGGAGTGTGTGTTTAAGCCAAGTTCAAGTCCTTCAGCAGTTCCCCACACTTCAGGTTCTTTTCATGTAAAGTTGTTCTAAATTTAGGGTATTGAGCTTAAATTCACTGTATGAGACATCTGCAGGGATGAGATGTGTCTTTTCTCAGTCCCCAAAAACTGTGCTGCCTGCAGCTTACAGTGCTCTTTAGATACCATGCAACACATGCTATTCAAACATGCAAACCAGGAAAACAAGATCTGTTTACCTGGCATGGATCAGAGGCAGTCCTATTTTTAAATCTACCTCGGGAAATGTGGGAAGCAAAGTGTCTCAGGAGGCAATCCAGGCTGGAAAATGTAGGCAGTCATACCAAGGCTCGGTTTCTTTATCTGAGCTGTGCTGCTGCTGGGCAGAGCTGTGCTGGCCTCGGGACAGCAGGAGATGGCAGCTGAGGCAGGAGCAGGTGGCTCCATGCCCAGCTCCTTCTGCCAGGTCTGCCCAGTGATGCCTGGATCCCAAGGCCTCCCTCCAGGAGGAGCTCACTTCCCTTCATGTCTTGCTCTCACTGAATCCCTCTTGGTCAAAAACTCACAGCTACTTTTGCCCCTGCTTTCAGCCCTCTTATTTCATTTGTAGTCCTGCTTCTGGCCCAAGGCTTGCTCTGAAACCTCTTGAAGTCACGAAAACTGGGAAGGGTCTTCAGCATCTTGACCTCTTTACAGCTCTTCTCTAATTAGCCTCAGGCTGCAGGCAGTATTGGGGGAAGGCAGCTCCCATTGAAAAAGGGCTTGGTCTGGATGGTATGTCCTGTGGGAAAAACTCAGATCCTGGAAGGAAATGATGGCCATCACTATGTCAAGGGTCTCTGCTGACACTTCATCATGTTTCTATCTGAAATTGAATCATTTGCTGTTATAAACAAATGCTAAGATGATTAAATGAAGCAGAGGGGGAGCACCAATATTAGCCACATTATCAGCCTGCAAAAAGGATTTTTTTACTTGTGTTCCTGATACTTTCCATTTTATCTCTCAGCTAGAAAACAAACCATGGTTTACATGACCTTTGGGGGCCATGTTCACTTCCCAGCTCTGCTGGATGACACTGGGCAAGTCATTTCAGCTCAGGAGCTAATGGCTTTGCTTTCTCACCCTTTACCAACCTGCTTTCTCAGATCAGCATTCCCCAAACTCCACCAGCCCATGGTCTACACAAGGCAACAAGCAAGGGGTGCCTTGCTCTCCCTGTGAGCCTCGGTTTTAACTTGGAATGCCCTGTGCCTGTGAGTAGCACTGGGGCAAGTTCCACGAGCCATGGGTTAGTGTGGCCAGCAGGGTCAGCTGGTGTAGCCAGTGGGGTGGGCTGGTGTGGCCAGTGGGGTGAGGTGCAGGAGCTGTTGATGGTCAGACAGACACCTAAAGCTTTGGGGACAGGTACTTGGAGGAGGAGCACTGGTGTCACAGCAGCTGTGAGTATTAATGATGCTTGTTGATCTGGGAGTTCTTCATGCTGTTGAGAGAAAAACAAACCTTAAAAACTGCCTAAATCCTGAAGCAGAACAAGGTTTAAGGTGTATGCCTCAGTATGTCTAATGAGCTTGTTTAAACAGCTTATTGTGTGATGTGCTGGCCATTCTCAGTTTGATCCCTCAGCATATACATCCCCCTCATTAGACAGATGCCAAAGGTGCCAGGTCCTATAGCTCTCAGTAACAAAATCCTATTAACTAACTGCTCACATAATTCTGTGCCTACAATGTAAGACATTTCTTTTTCTAATTGTGTTAGTAGGTAGGCCTGTTGGTGATGTGAGGCAGTCAGATGTAGTTATAACAGGAAGAGGGAGTGGGATTAAGAAGTTCCAGGTCAGTTGTGCCTCTCAAAATATGGTATTGTTCTCTTGGAGAGCTCATCTGTATATCAACTGCCTCATTTTTTGAGCTGCCATAGACAGGCATGGAGCACAGCATGCCTGTTCTGCAGTGACTGCCAGAAGATGCCCCATGTTGAAATGTTAAAATTGAAAATACATTTGTGTATATTTCTCGGCTAGTCTTTCCTGGTGGACCTTTGAGCTCAGAAATGCTTCTGCAGAGGATGTGGGTTACCCTTGTGAGGAATCTGAGTACCCAGTGCACAGTCATTTTCAGTTTTCCCAAAGCGGTATTGCTTTCATGTTGGCAGATAGGAGATGCTTGTGGTTAAGAATGTAATCCAGTTTCAGTAGGAGAATAATATCTCTATTGTTCAGTCTAGTTTTTAATAGCTCTGTGATCCCACAGGCATATAAACAATGGGAACTAAAGTGTAAGACTGGGAAGGTGAAATTGCCCATTGCTTAATTGTCTATGCACCTTCTATGTTCATGACACTGAAGAGCAGAAGGAGGTTCTATTTTCTGCTAAAATTTAATATTGCAGGATATGACTCTGCATCCCAGGTGTGTCATACCACCTTTGATACTTCTGAGCAGGAGGGAAAAATGGAAGCCCTTACATGTCTGTGCCGAAACAGAGCTCTTCAAAGCACTGAAATAAATAATTCTGGGAAGGCTGAAGCCTCTGACAGGGATGGCAGTCACTCTACAACACGTCCCTCACTTGGGACAAATCACAGGCATGTGTGGCCAGGCCGTCGGAGCTGACTGCTGCAGACTGTGCAGACGCAGGGAAATCTGCAATTCCAACAGCAGATGGCACAGTCCTAAAACTAAAATCAGGCTGCAAGGGGAAATACGGCCTGGGCTGTGAATTTGAGCACTCCGTCAAGGGGATCCTGTGGATTTGTCAGCCTAAGCATACTGGTTTTGAAAATAGTGTGTTTTCTCTTTAGGAGAAATAATTATGAAAGAAACTGCATATATGAGACAATCTGATAGCAGTGGAGTTTTGTTTAAGATTCTCAATTACAGCTGATAGCTTAAGTGTAAGTATAAGCTTTTTGCATCCATGCCTGATAAATCACTCTTTTGATCATCCTTGTATGATCTAGAAACCATTTACAATGGTCATGGATACAAAGAAATTCTATTTACTGGAAAGAAAGTAAAACCCCAGAATGATTTAACTGAACACTCATGTCTTAATTTTGCTTTTATTGTGGACATTATCCTTTGGTGTTTCTTAATCATCATCCAGAATCTTACTGAATTAGGCACAAAAAATATATTCTGTTATGTTTGGAATTTCATGAACTAAGATATGGGTATATCAACCCCGTAGCCCCCAGCCCTATACATATGAGGAAAGTAGTACAGCAGACCTGGCACTTTGGTTCCATGAGCAATTAGCCTTTGGATAGGCAAACATACTTAGTTTGGCACTTTTTCTACAAACTTACAGAATAAAACCTAGAGATCTTCCTCCAGTAGGCAGTATAGTAAGCCTGGATGTATACTACTGGAAAACCATTTCATGATGTTTAAGGAATTAAGGAACTAATCTATCCTTTTGATGCACTAAGGAATTGCTAGAGGAATTGTCTAGTGGTTAGAGCAGGAAACTGTGAGTCAAGGCATTTGTTCCCCCCTTTGTCAGTGAATCATTTCCTCTTCTTTGGGTTCCACAAAACACCCAGACAGAATCTGTCCCCAAGTAAAATACACTCTTTACTAGATCTGGTCCCCACATATCTCCCAGGCTTGTGGTAGAAGCTTTCACATTAGAGTCAGAAAGTTCTAGATGTCAAAATAGAAAGATGTCTTGTAGTCCTGTACATGAATTTTCTCCTCTGTAGGCTTCACAGAGCCCAGAGCACTGTTATCAGCTGCCCTGTGAGAGCACATGAAACAGCAATCTCAGCATGGTCCTCATTTTAGTAGATATTAAAGTGCAGAAAAAAAGAATTTTCCAGTGGCAAGATTCTGTATTAGCAGTGTTTGTATTAGCAATGTTTAAGGAGTGAACTATCTACCACCGTTAAGTATCTCATGACTTTCCTGCAGTTAGAAAGAGAGACTGTTGTATTCAGAGAGAGATTCAATCCACAAATTTTAATTTTTTTTCCTTGGGATAGGATGAATTATTTTCTGGAGCTGCCTGTCCTCACTGTTGACAGAAGGAAATGTCAAACAATTTCAGTCCTAACTTACTGCCTCAATTTAGTGCTTAAATGGGCATCCCAAACTCCTGCCATAGGAGTCAGACCACGTTAATTAGATATTCCTCCTAATTAGATATTACAAAGAAATTATTTACTGTGGGGGTGGTGAGACAGTGGAACAGGTTGCCCAGAGAAGCTGTGGGTGCCCCATCCCTGGACGTATTCAAGCCCAGGTTGGATGGGGTGTTGAGCAACCTGGTCTAGAGGAAGGTGGACCTGACGATGGCAGAGAATTGGAACTCCAACCCAAGCCGTTCTGTGGTTCTGTGATTCTGTGATTAAGCACCAACTAAGTCTAACAGTATTGGTCACTGTGTTGCACTTTCAACAGCTGCAGTTGTTGCTGCTGTTTTTGTATTTGCCACACATTTCCTGCCTCCCACCACTTCACACCAAGCCCAGCTGCTGCTCTTCTGCTCAGGGGTGTTTGTCCAGGAACCAGCGTCTTCCCCAAGGCAGCCTGAGGCAGCAGCAGAGAAACAGCACAAGGCTTTACTGCCCAGCCCACCAATCGCTCATCCTCTCCCACTGCTAATCAAGCAAACAAAAATATGTGCTCTCAGAGAAAACAGGGATTAAAGGTTTTGCAGTTATTTCCCAGAGGGATTCCAGGCATTCCCATGTTTGCAGTGATTTCCAGAAGTTTACATCGCAGTTGCTTAGGCAAGGAAAGCAGTGGTTTTCAATGTTCAGAGAAACATGAGTTCTAAATCAAATAACTTTGCAAAAATATCTCAAGTATTTGTGATTCCTCCTTCAAAAAATATCTGTCTGACACAAGAGGAGATTAACCTCACCTAACTACAGCTTTCTAAAAGTTTAGGTGGGTGAGCAGAAACCCCCAGTAACCGATGGAGGCAGGGAAGCAACCTCAGACAATGCAAGTATGAAAGAAATAATGCCTTAAACAAGGGAATAACAATGGCCTATTCTGTTCTTCCTCTGTTTGTCTTAAAAACAATTCCAACTGCAACTTTCTCAGGGAGAAAATAATTTTCAGTTTCCTTTCTCTGTTAAAATTCATTTTGCATTTTCCTGATTTCTCCCAATTGATATGTTTTTTTCCTACTCATCCGTCATCAGAGGCTGTTGTGGTTCAGGTGCGTGAATGTAGGTACACAGATTGTATTGTTTACATCTGATTTAGCTATTTTGAGCCCTGATTGCAAATACTTCTATGAGTGCTTTTTCTTGTTCCAGGGTAGGGTAGGCCTAATGAACAGCACCCCAGAGATGCTCATTTGCCCTCATTCATAGTGGGGACAGCCTGGGGCCACTACCTCTGGTGTAAATATCTGCACTGCAAATGTCTAAAATTAGGTGGGATAAATCTCATGCAAGGAGTTTGATACTTTAAGCCCCTGTTCAGCAAAGCACTTACTGACAGCCTAAAATGAAGCCTGAGCTTTAATGCTTTGCTGAGCTGAAGCCTCAATTACTTAAGGAATGAGAAGACAGGGGATCATAGCAGTCAGGCTTGTGCAAGGTTTATGTTGGATTTCCACTGAGCAGTCCTACATACCCCTACAGAAAATAACTCTTCTTCCTTCAATTTCCTCCTCCAAACACATTTATTTCTAACTCCTCCTGGGGCTCCCTCTCCCTGGCTGAGTCACCCACACTGTGTAACCCAAAACAGGGGCAGGTGAGCCAGGGGCACTGCAGGCTGCCAGGATCCACAGCTCTGCCCCACTGCCTCTCACTGCTTCTTGGCCTTTGGGGTTTTTGGCTTCAGTGTTTAGCATCAAATTCTTCACCACCCAGCTGAAAACTTTGCCTGAGAGTAGCAAGACTAAATGAATATCTATTGGTGGGCTGTGTGAGCTTCATGTAATTTGGGGATTGTTTTGTAACTGCGCCAGGTAGGAGTCTGGGGCTGGAAGTCTGACCTTGTTGGATGTGTTGGCACCAGCAAACTCCAGGCTTGCAGGGCACAGGTCCAGGCACAGGCACCAGTACCTGTCGGGATGTTGGCCTGGGTCACCGGGGTGTCCTGTGCAGCACTTGGGCACATCCAGCCCCAAAACACCCTCCACATCCTGCCATGTCCTTCTGGCTACCACAAAAACCTGGCTGAGGGAATAAGCCTTGAAATTATGCTAATTCACAGAATCATAGAATCCTTTAGGGTGGAAAAGACCCCTAAGATCATAGAGTCCACCCATTAACCAGCACTGCTGTCACCCACTAAGCCATGTCCCTGAGCACCACATCTACATGTCTTTCTTTTACATACCTGCATGGGTAGTGACTCAATTATTTTTACAGCCACCTTCAGCCTTTAGGGCAAAAATCTAATCATCACTTTTGTGCAGAAATAAATTACATTCATCTCCTGAGCTTGGCCAGGGATTTTGGGTGCAAAAAATAAATAGTGGCAAAGATTTATTATTGTTGTGCTTACGCTGTAAAGATGTCAGAGGAGAAGTCAAAATACTCAAATCAAATTGACATGCTTTGTTTATATGTGCCATCACTCTGCTACATGAGAAACAAAAAAATTAAATTACTAAACTGAGATCAGCCACCAGAATGAATTGCTGCAACCCTGAGGATGTCTAGAGCACAGAATAAGTGGAAAGTGATAACTATAAAAATACAGGGACACCAGTGTGATACTTTCCCCCCCCGTTACCACAATTTAGGCTCTGTACTTCTTGCTGGATAATAAAATCAATGGAGACTCAATCCTAAGTATTGAGCAATGCTGGTATTGATAATCACAGACACTCGAATTCACACAAGTCATTAACTACCTAATAAACCAAATAAGTAAATTAAACCCAGAAATGGCAACAGAAGTGTAACTGAGAATTCAGTTAAGTTTAGTGACTGTCACTGCCATGGGCATGGGGGCTATGCTAAGGGACAAGGGAGACTGAGATCAGCACTACTTGAAATAATCATATTTTTTCTGGCCTAGTGTACATTATGTTTCTTCCCCTAACTCTGCAGAACAGATGTCTATTTCCTTGTGCCGAGTGCTTATGCCATGTTTACAAGTGCAAGTAAGAATCATTATCAAATGCATTTTTGTTTGTTTTTCTTCTGATATTTTCCATAAGAATAATTGCAGATGTGCATGTAAAAAAACAAAATTCAAAGCATTCTGTCTTTCACTCCATTAGCACTCAAAAACTTTGGAAGATAATGAGTTACTTAAGTTTCTGGTTTTCCTTCCTGATGATACATTTACAGTTTTTAAACAGGAAATAAACAAGTTTTTCTTCCAATTAATTGTGTCAAGTTTTTGTTACTAGATTTTCATACATTTAGCAACAAATATTGTATTTTTAACCTTTTTTACACCTTTTGTTTGCAAGAAACTATGTCAATATTCCCAGTAAACTGCAGGCCAGAAAAGAGATGTGTGTGTCTTATAACTTCCAGAAATGCTTTTTGGGAACATAAAAAATGTTTTTGGAGTCATTCAAGGTGGGAAACCTTTTCTAGTAGAAGTGAAAACACTGTTAATGAGAAACGTTTAATCTCTTTGACAAGTTCTCAGGGAGAACTGAGTGAATAAGATTTTTATTAGCTTTTCTATTTCATTATATCATGTATGAATTAAAATATCTCTGTAAAATAAGCTGTATGGATAGGTTTAACTTTCCATTACGCTAAAAACAGTATCAAGGACAAATTTGCCTGCAGTTCTTATTTCTAATTGTCAAGTGCTCAAAATGTAATGAGTAATTAACAGCTACTAGCAGTGCAAAAAATGTCCAAATTCAATAATAGTAATTAAACTCCCTCCTTGCATAACTCACAAGGTTTCACAATTCTGTAGCATTTCTCTTTTATATAAGACAACGACTGAGTCAGAAACTTCAACACATTTTTACAAGCTCAGTTGGTGCACTGCCCCTGTTTGCTTCCCGACCATGGTCATGAGATGATCTACATCCAATTAAGGCTCTCAGGCTGCAGGTTAGATATTCATTACACAACCCTGATGACTGTGTGCTGCAAAATTGCATAATGTCTTTGTAAATCTTATTTGAATGAATGAGCCGTTGAATTAAAAAGTGATGTAAAGCTCAGTCCTGCCCTTTCAGATGTTGTATTTCACTACTCACTTTTGAGAATCAGCAGGTGGCAAGATGAGCCTTTGCTTTCCCCAGGACAGCCTGGAGGCAATGGCTGGGCACTCAGGGTCATACTCTGACTTGGTGGATCTTATAAAAGCAAGGTATCCACTGAGGAGTCAGAGCTGAGGCAGTTTATATTGCAGCCCTTATTCCCTTGGCATTTACTTTGGTTTAATCATATTAATCTGGAGGGCTCTAAGGTTTCTGCCCACAGAAGGAAACTGTCATAAAATCTAAGGGTATAATCATATGCATGGCAGCATCTTGGTCCTACAAATACAGGGGAAGCCAAAACTTTTTGGTATTAATTTGTGAAACATTTTTTGGCTGTGAAACCGGAGACGCCATGTGCATCAGTGCACCACGCTGCCATTGGAAACTAGCATGCCTGAAGCCAAGGTCATGGAAAACTTTTTGTTTTGATGGTACTGTAGAGGCAGGAGTGAGCATTTATTGAAGTAACCTTGTCTCTTCATGCTGGTCTAGATCCCAAGGCCCCTGAATTGCCTGCAGAATGCCGTACCACACCAGTGCGTTACATAAAATTGCATCTCTGGCATTGTTCAGTACATGTCCAAGGGAAGGAAAAATAATGCTTGCTGACCTGCCTTTGGGTGTGAGCTGTGCTGAAAGCACTTACAGCTGTTGACAGTGAGCCCTCAAAAACCTGTCCCACTTGAAAACCAGTCCCTAGCCTTTTAACAAGAGCAAACAGGCAGAGCAGATCAAAGCAGCAATTTCCGTTTGCCATCCTCTGACTCTGCAGGAGTGGCAAATCGTCGTAATCCTGCTGATATTAGTCACAATAGTGTAACTGATATCCAGCTCAAGAAATTAAACATGTTTTTACCTACAGATAGCTCACCAAAACTAATGCATTAGTTTTTTGTTCTCTTCCTTGGACAGTAAGAGCCTCACACCTGGAGGACAATTTTTGTCTTCTTTCCCTCAGGAATTAGTTGCCAAGAGACTGTGCCACTGCCTGAGATAATTCCTCTGCCATCTCTTTCTCTGTCTGCAGCCTGGTGAGATGCCAGAGGATTGGAAAGTGCATGGGGGTTTGCTGAGGGGTTCCTGTTCAAAGCTGCTCCTATGCTCCTTGGCCAGGCATTAAATGAGGAAGAAGGTTGCAGTGGAGTTCATCCCCCTGGGAGACAGGTCAGAGCCTGGCAAGGAATCCAACTAGAAAACTGGTTACTTGTTTCACCACAGGAGGAAACCACTATTTTTAGAGTTGAAAAAATAATAGGAGTGAGGGAGAAACCTCTTACCTGCTTCAGCAAAACTAAATGGTCACAACCTTTATTCCAGATGTGGTGAGAGGACATGGAAGCTTTCTAAATTTAGTTTTACAAACAGTATGTTTTTTCCTGGAAGGAAAAAAAAAAAGGAAAACCCACCAAAACCCAAAAAAACCCCCCAAAAAACCCCACCAAAATCAAAACACCTTTAGAAAGAATAAATCTACTCATAAATCCGGGTTAGGTTTGGCCAAAAATATTGACCCTCAAAATGGAGGCATATTTTTTGAAAAAATTACTTTGGTATCCCTTCCTGGCTTTTGCTAAACAAAAGCTTTTACTTTTCACTGCAGAAAGCCATCTTGAATTTTAGAACTACAAAAAAACCTTCAAAGGTTTAAGTTCTATCTCCCTCAAGAGACATGTTGGTTTAGATCAAAAATATCTTAGATGTTAACAAAAGTCTCCAGAAACCCCAAACTTCTGTTTCTTGGTTCAGCCTAAGGTAAAATTTCTCCTCTGTTTATTCAATCTCTGCCTAAACAGGAAATGTTGTTTTCATACCCAGATATAGATTGTAGAGGAAAAGTCGAGTCTCTATTCTCATGTCCAGCTATTTGTAGAGAGAACATTTGAATTCTGGTCTAGGCAAAGGTCTAGGCAAAGATCTCTTAGTAACCTTTTTGGAGTAATTTTCTCCTGTGTTAAACAAAAAATCACTCCCCTTTCCCCCCCCTCCAAAGCAGATACACATAGTCCAAAAAATAATTTTGGTTCATATTAACCAAAATTTTCAGATAGGGAAGGTTTCTGTAGGAAATGTTTAACCCTCTTTACTTGCTTGGGTACTTGTGGGGTGATTTCCTTTCACATTTCAACAATAGAAACAGCTGTTGCAGGGGTGATAAATGAAGAAATTGGTCCCAAAAAGCAGCCTTGATAAGGGAAGCAGGGATTCAAGCTACCTAGACCCCATGGGAAGGGGCAGAGGGGCAGTCTCAGCCCTGTCTGTCCTCAGCAATGCAATCAGGACTGGCAGGGAGAAGGATTGCTTAAAACCCCTTTAATTTTTAAAAAGCTTGACTTAATAGGTATTCCTATGGGAGCATATTCCAGCACAATGTGGGAGTCAATGAGCCCATGAAGCAATAACACATTATATATTTTAAAGGTTTTGAGAAGTAGTCGGAGAAGCAGAAGACAACCTGCATAGAAGCTAAACCACATTTATGGCAAAACATTCTCATAATTAAAAAGAGGAATTAATTTTCTCACAGGCAGAAAGGCTTTCACTTTCTTTTATCCTGTGTAGATAAGAAAGAGAAATCAGCAAATGATAATCTGAGAAAGAAGTGGTGAAAATGCTAATTTTATTTCTCTACATTGTTGCTAACTTTAAGACATGCAGATCCAGCGCAGCTGAGATCATCACAACCATTTACAGAAAGGAAAGAGGTGGGATTTATCCAGGGTGGTTCTTCTGGTGATGGAGAAGCAGATTTCAGTAAGATTTCTTTCATTAAGACACTCCTTGAAACAGGAGCCCAAACTGGCAGATTGATATTGCAAATCCCAAAATCTCCACCTGAGGGAGGGAGGAAGGGACAGGGGCAGGATGGGGGGGTTGTGGTTTTGTTGCTTGGGGTTTTTTAAAACATTTTCTTCAATGCAGTACACGTGAATTCTTGGGCGTTTTGCCGTTTCCTGTAAAGTAAGGATGTATAAAGATCAGCTGTATTAGGTACAGAGAGGACAGACGATGGGAAAACAAAGATAAGACATCCTTTAATTTGTATTTAAGCGCAAAATGGCTGATGCCTGCCCCAGCCGCGTGGAGGGCTGCTGAAAAATCGCATACAAATTGTAACAGGGCCAAGCCAGGCTTGTGGCAGCAGACTGATTTCTTTTTTTTTTTTTCGGTGTGAATCAGGACTCTTCCACATGGAAAATCTCCATTTCATCTCACAACTCCTCATTGTTGGCTTTGAGAAACTTGGCAATGTCTCTCCATCCTAATGCCCGTGGGGCTGCCAGCACATCCCCGGCTCAAGGATGGCCTTGCCCAGGCCCGGGTGGTGAGGGCTGTTTGCTCTTCTCCTCCTCATCCCACACCGTCCTTGCCACGGCGGCTCAGGTATTTCCATTCTCCGGTGAAACACCACGAGTCGTTTCCGTGCTCCAAGAAATGAGAACATTGGAGAGTGAGGTGCCTGCAGGGCATGAAACCCAGTGCATTTCTTGCTGTGACAGGGTGCAGGGAATGTCAAATATTTCACATTTCCCTTGATTACTGTGTTTTTTGGGTGTGTTTTTTTGGGGTTTTTTTGGGGGTTTTTTGTTTTGTTTTGTTTTGTTTTCCTGTGAGAGGGTGCAAGGAATGTGAAATATTTCACGTTTCCCTTGATTAGTGTGTCTCCATGAGTCAGCTCCTCGGGAATGAGGCAGCCTGGCTCAGGGGCACTGGGAGAGGGGTGCTCGCTCTGCCGCCTTGGTCCCAGCACCTCTCACAGGCCCTGATCAAACCCAGCAGCACCGTGTGGAGGCTCCTGGGCTGGGCCTGCAGCACGGCCCACAGCCCAGCTGCGGCTCCCAGGGAGTTAGAGCAGCCTGAACTTTGCACCGTGTCCCTCACACCATGTCCCTCACACCATGTCCCTCACACTGTGTCCCTCACACCGTGTCCCTCACACCTGCCACCCACAGCACGCTCCGGCTCTGCACCTCAGCACGGGCAGGAACACGCTGGAAGAAACAATGCCCATGGCCCTTTTGTCAAAAATCTGAGCGCTGTGAAGAACTCAGTTAACCCTGTACTTCACTGTATGTGCAGGGAGGGGAGGCAACACGAAGGGAGAGTTTCTGTAACACATGGTAAGAGGGAGAATATATCCTGGGACCGGATAGGAAGGTTTTGGAGAAATACAAATATGGACTGTAACAGCACTTGGTAAACCTGAACCAAATGCATTTTGTTCTTGATAGAAGAACCTTCAAGGCTAATATCAGTGTTAAACATGCTGAGGGTGGAAACAAGTATTTCCAGGCTCTTCTGGATGTTGCTAGCACTGGGGCCATCGTGGCTGTCCAGGCAGGAGGTGTCCTGGCCTGCAGCCCCAGGGTCACAGAGTGTGCCAGTAGTGAGGACTTGTAGGGGAAGAAGGAAAAGCGCTGGGATATCCTCAGGGAAAATGAAACATTATGAGTAGGAAATGGCTGCACCATGTCTCAGATGGGCTGTTTCTCTACCTCATCCTGCTTTTTTGACCTGTTTCATATCACACGCTCTGCCCACTCTTTCCCCCCTCCTTGGTTGTTCTCTGTGTTTCCTTTCCTTACCTCCTTTTGTGTCATTCTTCCTCCTGTACCTGAGCACACATCCCTCTTCTTGGGCATCCTGGGGCTGTGGGATATCATTCCTCCTTACACTCCCATCACCTCTGGCCATTAGGTAGAGTTACAGTCCCCTCACAGACCATGTATTATTGTATCATGGAAACCATCATTGTCACTTGCAATAGTAATAGCTAGAAACTTTACATTTTTTGGCCTTGGTACAGTGAAAACACATGGTAGGAGACTACCACTGCTCCCAGAAGGCTTGTAAATATGATCCTGGATGTCTTAAAAGGTGTAGAGTTCACTAGCCCCATTGGGGAACCTGGAGAAGAGGCATCCCCTGCTTCTCAAGGGAGCTGTGGGTGGGTGACCCAGAGATGACCTAAGCCAGTGATGGCTGCAGAGGGGAGCAGGTCCCTGGCTGTAAGCAAGAGCTGGTACTGCACAAGCCACAGCACCCCATGGCAAAACCTGTGGCTTGGAGGCTACTGGGCACCAGTCTGGGGCAACTGGGAGTACCTGCCTGCCCTCACAATTCCATGGGGACACCGGCAGCAGGGCTGGGAGCACTGTCCATGTCCATGTCTGATACTCAGAGCTTTGGAAATGGCCGAAGGAGTCACCCCACTGAAACACCCTGAGCACAGGCAAGTTTCAAGGTGAATGGGACCAGGCAGGAGGGCAGTGCCATCCCTTTGGCACTGTCACAGCTGCAAGCAGAAAGATGTGTCCCAGCTAATTCTTTTATAACTCTGCTGAGGGACAAGTCTGGGGCTGGCTGGATGTTAACTGAGATTTCCCTGATTGTTGCTTCCCTCTCTTTCCTTCCTTCCCTGCCCTCTAATAAAGTTCTGTTCATTTGAAACACTTTGTTAAAGCTTGCTGCTGTGACTGGTGAAACACTGCATAATCCAAGGTGCATGGAGTCATTTAGTGTCCCAAGTTTCTAAATGTATGGTTGAGACAGTGTTGCTCCAGTTTCCAAGGACATGTGGTTGAAAACTGGACACAGCTTAGCAGCACATGCTGAAAGTGTTACAGAAGAAAGAACACAAAAACCAAAAAAAATGGGATGACAAGGATGAGGTGAGGGATGCTCCCAGGATCTCTCATCACCTCAAGACATTCTATAACCCAGCTATGGGTCCCTTCCAACTTGGGATACTCTGCGATCCTCTCATACAGCAGACCATCACCAGCAGAGTGAAGATCTCTGAGCCAGGCTCAGCCTGCCTGACGACGTGTCTCTCATGAGACTGGACATGGACATGGACATGTCCTGACAGATGCCAGGTCATGCATTCAGGCTCAGTTTGGCAACTCTGAATGTGCCCAGTAAAGTCTCTTAGTCATTGATTTGCCAAACAACTCTGTTCTTACGCTATTGTCCCTTTGTTTTGTTGGAAGTTCTCACACTGCAGAGCCTCAGGCTGAGAAACTCACTGTCACTGTTATGGAGGAGGCAGTAACAGGGTAGATATTTCCTGGGAATTTATCCCCACATTTGCTTCCTATGCTCTGTAAAAATACTAAAAAGCACTAGAGATCAGTGCTGCATCCAGACACATGACCCACCCATGACCTTCTCTGAAAAATACCATTGCACACAGGGAAAATTTCAGTGCCTGGAACTGCAGAATGAAGAGGTAATACAAAGTATGGAAATTCACACTGGTAGCCCTTGATATCTATGATACCTCTCTATGCTTTCAATAAAACAACTAAGAACAGTATTTCAGTCTTTATGGTGATCTTAATTAAAAGACCAATATATTATTTTATTTGTCTGTCTTTTTTAATTAATAAGATTTATTACAAATTTAAAATTTAATCCTTTAGAAGTTTGGGGTAGATTTCAGTTCTGAATTAAGAGGGGCTGTGGGCTCAGCTCCATTGGCCAGACACGTGTCCTGGGATGCACAAGACTTGTGTGTGGTGCTGGGGGAATTGACAGTCCCACAGTCCTTAAGATGTTTTCACTGTTGCCTGGAAGCCAGAGAAAGCATCAAGAAGGTCTCAGGTGATAAAAACAACTTCTCCTTTATCTCCTGTGTTGATACTTAGATGTAGATACCTAAACTTAATGTAATAAATTTAATAATTACTTTTTTCTGCTAAGTCCTGATGTCTGAATTGCTTCAGAGAGCTTCATTTGCTCCTTTCCTCTCATGTCCTGGCAAGATAAAGATGGTACCACTGTGAATCTTTCTGCCCCATGGCCTAGAGTTGTGGCCACACAGGTAAGCAACTTTCTCCCCAAAACTGAGTAGCCCCATCCTAAATGCCTGCTGGCAGGGGTTCAGCTCCTGAACTGTGCCTGGGCTGTGACTGCAGGAGCATAAGCTGGCCTGAGATGAGTGATGGCCAAACCATGGGCCTCTCTACACCTCATGTATGTATTTGTATATTTTCAGAGAGCTGCTTGTCAGTGTTATATCCACCTTTTATGACAACATAATATTTTAAGGCCAGCATGAAATGTGAATGAAATTTTCTAAAATAAGTGTGTTCCATATAATGAAGTGAAAATCACAACCACAGCATTGCTTCACTTAATCCAGAAGCTTTTCATAGATATCCTGAAAATGGCAACTTTACTCAACTAAGACAAGCTTGCAAAGCCCAGGAGTGCCAGATTTTCTGAGAATTGACTGGGTTTTGCCCTTTCATCCCACCTTGGCTTCACGTTGTAAAAGTGCAGATGCTTAGGAAATTGCCTCCAGGTGTTGAGTGATCTGAGTTTCACAAAAATAATAAACCTTAATCTGAGATAGATGACCTTGTTGTCAGCATAGGATCCTCAGGCTTGCAGAAGAGAACTGGAAAGAGCCTTTTTTCATTCCCTTGCTGCAGCTGCGGAGCTTTTTTGGAGAGTCTCAGAGAGATTCAGAATTGCTGTGTTTCCTTGGGCAAGAGTTTTTTGATACACAGCAAGCAAAAGGCTGATTTTGTGAGATAGAGGAACTAATGCTAAAGTCCCTCATTCAGGTACTGTCTGTTAAGTTAGACGTGGCACTTCAGTACTCAGCATGGAGCAAGACATCTGTTTTGGAGTCATCCAGGACCATAAAGCCACGTGGTGTCTCTGCACAAAGGCCTGCAGTGCAGATCTGCCCTTCAGTTCTCTTTGTACATCTCATGGACCAAAAGCACCTGGTCTTTCTGCCTTCATTTCTTACACTAGAAAGAAGTGGCACTACTATTTTGTTTTCTCTTGGGGGTTCTGTGTTGGTTGATTTATAAACAGGGATGAAATCTGGAAGTCTTTACGTAGGGGCTTGCTATAACTCCAGTCCTTTGTTCCACATCTCCCAATAGACAAACTAATGCATTAGGGGCCTCTGATGTGCACAGTGGTAGCCCAGCAACTACTGCCCAACTGTCTTTATGGCCCATGCAACATTTACTATGCTGCCAGGTTCAACTGTGCTGGAAAAAGATTAATTGTAGATACAATTTCACTGTAGAAATTGTTTAGAGTCTGCTAAATCTTTAGCCAGAGTATATGGGACTTTTCTTCTATAAAAAGCCTGAGGGTTACTGTCTGTTTAATATTCAGGAGGCTAGAAATGCTTCTAGCACTCAGAAACAGTGAAGAGCATCCTTGTGGGATCCCTGAGATGAGACAGTAAATCTTGAACTTGCACTCCCTGTTCTCCTATTACAGCAGACATCGAGGGGTAGCACTTGTGTCCCTGCACATCATCACCAGCAGCAGCAAACACATTAAGTCAATGCTGCTAACGAGTGCCGGGTGAGCCCTGGAATAGGAAGCTGTGCTGACATTTAAAAGGTCCCAGTCATCAGGCTCCATGTTGCCTAATTGCCAGGGCTGTGTGGGAAGGACTGCTTCAATGTCTCCATCTAGTATGGACATGACGGGCAGGAATACACTACTCCTATGGAATGTCAGTTACTTCAGGAAACAATTAGCCTTTCTGAATATTCAAAATATGTCAAAACATTCTTCCTTTTTCCCTTTTAGAGCTCTTCAAAGCTGTGAGTGTGTCAACATCATTCCGCCTACTCCGAGGCGGCTCTGGAATATTTGATTCACAGATGTTTCTCTTGGTTGGTGTTGAACCTCGAGCTGCTGTAGCCGAATCCAATCTTTGCAAGTAATACAGGCAAAAATGGATTTTGCCAAAGGGTGTTCTGGTCAGCGTGTAACACTATTATATTTCTTTTCTCTCCAAAATACGGTGCCTATGTCCAAATTTCCTGTAACCTTGGATTATGCTTGTTCCCAAACTGTGCTAAGTGTGTCTGGGAGAGGGCCAATTGACCCTAGTCAACAACATGTGAAGGAGTGTCCTAACAATTTAATAGCATAGGTGATCATGTTCTGGAGTCTGGGCCTGGGTCCTGACACTTTAATTTATTAGCAGAGATAGAGCCAGTGAGTAGCAAGAACAGGATCATCTACTCAACTGGTCTGATGGTGTATTTGGACTATTATGTCTCACCTTGCTCCCCTTTCATAAGGGTTTGCCTGGGGCATCTCTACTAGGAAGACATCCAATCTTGATCTGAAAACATCAAGAGACAGAAAATCCAGCCTTACTTTTGGTAAGTAGTTCCCAGGATTAATTGCTCTTACTATTAATAATGCATGCCTGGGTTTCTTTGTATGAATTTGTTTGGCTTCAGTTTCCAGCCGTTGATTCCTGCTATGCTCTCCCCACTAGATGAAGAAGATCTTTTGCATATGGCATTATCTTGTTGTGGTGGTACTTGTATGCTTTAATCAAGTCATGTCTCCATCTTTTTGATAAGGTAAGCAGAGAGATCCCTTCCAGGCTTTCACTGGAGAGAGACATTTTTCTCTCATCCTCTCTCTGACCTGTCTCCAGCTTTTACAATTAAAATACAAGACACCAGAACTTTATGCACTTCACCAGTATTAGTCTTGCCAGAGCAGTGGGGAGAGATAAGATCAGCTCCCCACTCCTACTCACTACTTCCTTGTTCATACATCCATGAATCACATTATCCTCTCCTGCTTTACAGTAGGAGCTCACTTAAATTCAGTCTGCGGTCCTTGATTTCCATGGCTGCCTGCTGTCTACACAATAGGCTCATTCCCTGGTCCTACAGCAGTGTCTATACTAAGACATATCTTTAAAATCAGGTTTTCTGCACTATGTTATAATGTCCCACCAGCATGTTATGAAGTTAAATAAATCCCTGTGCTGCTCAGTTAGCATTCTTGTGCATAGAATAAAGAGAATAACCAAAAGTTGTTCCTTAGAAAATGAATGAAAAAATTCCTCTTAATGTCAATAGGAGTGGGAAGAGCTCATGGCATTTGTTCATCAATATGAATCTGTAACTAAATTTTCCACCCCAGAAAATGTAAAAGCCATGCTGTTCTAATCCTTTTCATATACAAGAGCTTATAACTGCTGTAACCAGTGAACACACGTTGACTCCTTCCCACTGCTACTGACAATATTCTCTCTTCTTAAGGAAAAAAAAAAATCAAGTCAAACCTGTCTTTCCAACAAAGATTTTTTGTTCATTAAAATCTGAGCACTGCTGCATGGATTTCAGCTCGATAGGCAGAACGTATCCCATTCATCCCAAAGGCAAGTGTAGTCTGTGTGGCAAAGCCAGCATTATGAAGCTTTTTTTAAGTCAAAACAGAGCTATTCTTTGAAGGAGTGTGATTGTGCAATCATCAAGGCGTTTTTCAAGTTGTCAAGAAAACACACAAAGCAAACTGATCTGATGCATTTTTAACAGGCATTTTTTAGATATGTAGAGTGAAAGAACAAACCTGAAACTTTTACATGAGCAATACTTACATCTTTGGCCCTACTGATTTTGATGAGGTTTCTGCTTGGGAAAGGATTTCAGGATTTGACTTGCACCAATACTTTCAGCCACTGATTTTTCCATGTAAATATGAGGTCACATTGATGTCATAACACCAAGAAATCAGTGGGCTCATTAACAGGGCACAAGCATCTAGAAGTCTACAGAGTTTTGTGGCTAGCCAAGGATTACAGTGTAAAACCAACATATTAATGCAAGAAACAAGAAAGTACATTTAAGTTCACACAAAGCTCCCAGTTCCTGTGCACTACACACTTTACATTAAAGCTCAAGAGCTCACAAACTCTGCCATTAAAACAGGAGTTGGTAATTCTGAGGAACACTACAATTTGCATCTGAAGCTGCTTTTAGAGGCTATCTGTGATTAATGTTCATGGATCTGTCATTGTCAGATGGTCACATGAAATTCAGTGGTTATTATTCCTGAAGAGCTGGGATGGTTCCTGCAGCACTTGGGAGGGGGGGACACTTCCCCATGAGGCCATGGCTCTTGTTGAGGGTTGAGCATGAGGTTGGGATGTTTGTGGAGACTTGTACCACTGCAGTATGCATCTCACTGTGGTCTGTTTGTGCTCCCCGAGGTCCTTGTAGCACACCCTGTGTGTGAATGCCTCTCAGTGATGCATTAAACTAACCAACTACCCATCACATGCATTTCAGATGCAGGTTTGCAGTTGGACAGGAAAACTCACCCAGCTTTGGGCCAGTCCAGCATGTTCCATGTTCAGTCCAGCTTTGGGCCAGTTCCAGCATAATGTGTTTGTTGCTGCTGGTGATGATGTGCAGGGACACAAGTGCTACCCCTCGATGTCTGCTGTAATAGGAGAACAGGGAGTGCAAGTTCAAGATTTACTGTCTCATCTCAGGGATCCCATAAGGATGCTCTTCACTGTTTCTGAGTGCTAGAAGCATTTCTAGCCTCCTGAATATTAAACAGACAGTAACCCTCAGGCTTTTTATAGAAGAAAAAGTCCCATATACTCTGACTAAAGCTTTAGCAGGCTCTAAACAATTTCTACAGTGAAATTGCATCTGCAATTAATGTTCCCATCTAATCACATTCTCTCTGCACTTCCTAAAAATTTAAAACGAGCAAGGAAAGTCAATTACGTTTTATATAAGCACAGCAAGACCACGAGCACGAAAATCTGTGTTAATAACAGTCTGACCACAAAGCATTCTAGGAGCAAGGGGTGGGATTTTTGTGTCAGTACAGTCGTAGCTGTCCCAGTGGCTGGGTGGCAGTGAAGGTGTGTTGGCCCGTGGGAAACCTGACCTGGGAAGTTCCCAGGCAGGCGAGCGAAAGGAGGGCCGGGTGTCGGGAGAGCAGTCACACACCTCACCCCGCCGAATGCGATCTGCCAAAGCACCACTGTCTGCATAGCCTTTGCAAACAGTTAGAAACAGAGGTCGGATTCCCCAGCTGCCCAAAAACGCTGCTGAGAGAAGAACCAAAATAGCGGTATGCAAAACACCACTTCCCAGCCTCGGCCATTCCTGGGAAGACGACATACGGTGTTCTGTAAATGCATCATGGAGGAACCTGGCCAGCAGAGTTCAGATATGGATTTGAACAGTTAGGGAGAAAAAAACTTCTCTGAGATATTCATTTGGCTTTATATTGTCTCTAGATATTTGAGGATGGAGAGGTGTTTGCTCCTAATGTGCAGAGCTGGTATACCTTGAGCCATTTTAGTTTATTTTTGTGGTTGTGTTTCCATCCCTATGGTATTTGCTGTGTTACTCTCCTTAAGTACATTTTTAATGGTAAATTTCATATATTGACTCAGAATTAATATTAGACTATGAGAAAAATTATAATTTTTAAACAAGATGTATGAATTTCCCTCCCTTCCTCTATTCTTTCATGCTTCTTTTTTCTTATTTCTTATTTTCAGTCTTCCTTCCTTCCTTCCTTCCTTCCTTCCTTCCTTCCTTCCTTCCTTCCTTCCTTCCTTCTCTCTCTTTTCCTCTTCACAGTCTCCCCTCTGTCTCCTATTTCCTCTTTCTCTCTGTCTCTCTATTTCTATGTCCTTTTTTTCTCAGGCTCACAGGGCTGTTTTGTGAACTTGGGTGCACTGGATGATGGAATTACACCCACAGATTCACCCTCCCTAAAAACATTCAGAGTCAGACTTGCCACTGCATGTTTCCCTCCTTTCTGAAGCTGAAGAAATCGCACAGAAAGAATTGAAACAACTTAGATTTCCTTTCTAGCTTCTTTAGATTCCACAATAACTGAGACTGAGTTGTTCTTGATTTACACACTCTGCAGATACAGAGAGCAGCACTCATTGCACAGAGGGGAAAACTGGGGTGGGTATATCACATGCGATAAACCCCCTGTGGCTGTTCCAGAGGGGCTGGACTCCAAATTGAGTGATGTCGGCATCCTGGCCAGGGCTGGGGCAGGGCCTGGACACCCACCAGCAGTGCCCAGCCATGGCTGTTCAGCCTCTGGGCTCATGGTGCTGACAGTCCTTCTCAAAGGTTTGCTTGAAAGGAGCCTTGAAGAAAATGAAGACAATGTGCTAGAATAAACATCCCCTTTTATATGTTTAAGTGTCAGGTATTGGTAAGCATCATAGCTGGAAGCCAAAGCCATTTACTATTTGTACCCTGATGACAGAAATGAAATGTTTCTGGTCCACAGGTGGTTTCCTTTCCATTAACTTTAATCATATCTCCAGTTCTTTGTACAAATATCTACCAGCAATAGTTTTGAAAGTTACATTTCTACTGCAGCTATTTCCTTCTTTCTTCACACTTAGCATCTGTTGTAAGACAGCAGGTAAGGTCTTTTTTAGGAGAAAAGTGCTCAGGCCAGGAAAGAAAGCACAACCCTGGCTGAAGGGCAGCCCTTGACAGACATTTGCAGTTTTCATCATGAGCATCCTAACAGGAAAGACATTTGTTCAATCCAGTTTTGCCCCTTTCCCCTTTAAACCACATTTTGTTTGTATTATATAATTTCCTGATATAATTTCCTGTGCTCAAGAATGAGAAGAATTAAGAGAAATTATTCTGGAAGAGTAGACCTCCTGTGAGGTTTTTTTTACCTGCTGTGAGTCACTTTCAAAGGGAGAGAACCCAGATTTTTGTCTCTCAGGAAGTGAGGTTCAACAATAGTAGGAATATTGTATCTTGATATATTAGAGCTGTACCAAGGTCGGGGTGAGAGTGGAAAAAAGGACAACATGAGCTGTTGGTTCCTGGTAGATTGGTAAACATCTCCCATTGCAGGGAGCTCAAAAAGGAAAAACAAGTAATTCCCACTTCCAAATGTCCTGTTATTCCTCTGAAAATGTTTTATATGTGTATGTTGGAGAAACGCTCACAGACCTTGATCTGCACTGGGACTACTTGATATGAGCAAGGGAGAGCCCCTCCCTGGGGAGAGGTTACAGTCCAGATAGACAAGAGGGATGAAGGCTGAGGGAGGATAGAAGTCTTCAGCAAAGTAATGTGCAATCTGCCAGGACAGCCCTGCTCCTCTGCACTTCCAGGCTGGATTTCTGTGGGACATACCTGAAAAACATGTGAGGTGAAATGGACCTGGTTTGTAATAAACAGCTCCTGTTTCATGTAAAGGTCTGAAAATGGCATTTCTAATAAATGCTGAAATTTATGAATTGACTAACCCAGCATTAAAAATAGGTCGAATGTTTCAATAGGACTTATGATGATACCTTTTGTCTCTGCTAATAAAGGCTGTAAGCAAGTGTGAAGAACAAGTAATACAATTTACACCAAGGAACGTCCCAGTAAATGCCTAATTACATCATTTAAACTGTGCTTGCTGAAGCCCTGGGCTATACCCTACTGCTTGAATTTTTGTAAATCCTTGACATTACAGCTGCTTAAATCCATGCCAGGAGCAATATTGGATCTGTCAAGCAGAGATAGAGGGTTCATTGTCTAAAATTAAAGATGCGTGAAGCCTCAGATAGCTTTTCACTTTTAGCTGCTCTGCTCTGGTGTTCGAGAGCCTGTGTAAGAGAGCCAAAGTCCAGCTGAAGGGTGAAACCCTTTACCTCTGTAACATGGATGATAGGTATCACTAGCACAGTGTGTCTGGATCATGAAGATACAGCAGAGCTACCTTGTTTTTGATTTTCTTTGTGCTTTGAGGGCTCTGGAGCCACTCCTGCACCCTGAACAAAGCAGAAAAGCCCTGCCAGCCCAGCCCAGTGTCTGAGTTTTAACTAAATTAACTGCAATCCTTCCCAGTACAATGCTAGATGTGTTACCTGTGTGATCATGTACATCTCCTTTGTAGTGCACTTCTCAGCATAGTTTTTTAACACAGTTAGAAAAACATGATTAGATAAAATGCCTACGGTATTATCAGGTTGGGACTATTTTCCTGAAAATAATCACATGGGAACAACTCTTCCATCTCCTTTTGGGAGACCAAAAATTTGTTGCAGAGAAGGTGATGAAGTGATGTGTCAACAGGAGAGTCAGAAATGGCCATAAGCCAAAGGAGTTTTGCTCCGATTTCTACATAAACCCTTTTGCATTCTCTGCATTTTCAGAGAGATTAGGAAAAATATAATTCAGAGCATGTGAATTTCAGTATTCCCATTAAACAAGGCTTTCTCAGTCATAACACTCGCTTCTTCTCAATTTATCCAAATTGACTTGAAAATCAAATATTGCTTCTTCCATTAGACTTTCAGTGGTGAGTCCTTCCTTTGGTGGGCACAAAACAAAGAAGTCAAATGTGCTGGGACACTGAAGATACCTTGCCATACTTTTGTCAGAAGAGACATGATATACTTGGGGATGAAAAGTAATTTTCACCATCTTCCAAGGATTCCTTGGAGATGAACAGTAATGATAAATCTTTCCACTTCCTTGCATGGTTTAGGGTTGCTGCATGGTGTTTGAACAGCTGTTCTTGTCCCATCCCTGAAGGTGGCTGCAAATCAGTGGAAGGGGAAGAAATCTGAGTATGTATCATTCTAAAGTGGCAGACAGGATGAGTTATTGGGTTTTTTTCCACTGATAAATCCCTTGTTTCTGTTAATGATACTGAACATGCTATGCTGTCATGACTGGGGAGTTTCAGCAACTCACCGCAGTGCTCAGTGTGCCTGTCATGTAACAGAAAGGTTTATCTCAGTGTCCTGGCTCAAATTTCCTAATATACAAATCTCTCTAAACTCCCTTTAAAGCCCCCAAAAGACACATCTCATTGAGCAAACTCCACTGTCCTGTGGCTTGGGTGACTTACTAGTTACAGCTGCTCTGCAGTTTCCTAACCAGAGAATTCCTGTAAAATAATGCAGTAGTAGCCCCTTCTTAGAGGGCTGGCATGAAGACTGCATATATGTAATTTCCCCCATATTTAGTAGCCTTAAAGGCATAATGGTCAAAGCCATCATTTATTGCCAAATTCCTGATCCAAGAAAGCATGATTTCTTGCAAAAAAGGGAAGTGTCTTCAGCCTACCAGTGTGTTGCTACAAGACTGAAGTCTGGATAATTCCCACAGAGTGAGCACACCTTCATGCTGGATACTCCAGCAGAGGAACCTCTAAAACACACTGCTTCTTTACTCCAGGGGACCTTAGTGAGTCACATCTCTGTGGGGCTGCATTTGGTTCTGTCTGTGACTGGCACCTAACAGCGAATTTAAGCAACTTTGGTTGTGTCTGTGGTGGTGCCACTGATCTGGTGAACATCTCCATGGACACATCCCAGTCTGCTGTGCTCAGTCTCAGCTCACTGCTTGCCAGCTTTCAGCTTTGCTGTGTCTCCACAGGCTCCTCCTGGTACACATCAGGCACAGACTCCAGGTGGAATCAGCTTCACTTAAATTTCAATGTGTAAAAGTTGTTTTTAGCTTCCCTCAGCCTTGTGTGCCATCAAAGAAGCTTGCTGAGGGGGTATTTTTCTCATTCAAAAGGAACTGTCAAAGTTAGATAAGAAGAAATTTTTCCTCCAACTTTTTATTTTGCCTCTAATGACTTTAAAGAAGTCTCAGAAGAGTTGAGACCTAAGTGACAAAATCTATGTATCAGAATTGAAGTGGTATGAGACCCAGGCGTCTCTGTCTCTTAGTCCTTCATGGAAGCAGGGGCCCACAATCCCATTGCTGCTGGCCCTTAGGACAGTCACAGTTCCTAGGCAGGACATCCTGACACTTAAATAGCAAGAGCTATCCAGGGAAGGGGTGAGTTTGTGAAGCCACAATACAGGAGCAGGTGGCAAGTTGGCACCTACACACAGAAACAGGCTTTGTGTGAGTTTTGTGACTTTTTCTTCTGAAAGACTAAAAAAAGAGTTTGGATGGTTTAGGAATGCATAAAGGTTATGAATTCTGTGCTATTTCCAGCAGCTCATCTGCTGGAGGCCAGCAGACACAACAGTCCCCAATGAAAGCAGATCCTGTCATTCCCTCTTTGCTTCTCCTTGATCAGCTCCAAGAAGAAACTTCAGTCTCTTCCTTCCCAGTTCCCCCACAAAAATTCACTGAAGAAGTATTTTCCACCAGGCAGTGAATACCGTTTCTCTTGTAATTTCTTGTGGCTGGTCTCATGCCATCACATTTTCCCTCTTTGTGGAAACCTAGCTCAAAACTGAGGTTAACATATGGAATAGCTCCACTGTCCCTTACATTTATAAAGTAAAAACATTTATAAAGACATTGGTGATGCAGAGAGTTTGCAGACTCCAAGATCATCTCCACCAGCTGAGGGAACAGAGGGAGCTGCACAGACCCCCAGGGGGAAGGGGAGCTGGAGGAGTAGACATTGCATCACAGCATCTGCTGTCTTCTGAGGGCAGTACAGACTGCCCTGGGTTTACTACAGTCATCTGAAAATCTGCAGAAGAGCAATTTTTCTGTAAAACCCCTTTGGTCAGATAGAATTTTAATTTTCTATATGTACAGTGATTATTTCTTCAGTTTTAGAGAAACAGTGAATGTATAGTTTGCACAGGAAAATGTGCTGAGGCTTGCCCTAAAAATCATCTGAGGCTCACCAGAAAAAAATAAAGAACAGTTATAGTTTTAAGAAAATATTTAAAATAAGATAACAACACAACTGTGCAGTCTGATTTACAGGATGTTTCACATATTTCCAAAGTCCATATCAACCTAAAGCTATCTACCAAAGTCTTCAATGACATCTATGGAACACCCTGTTAAGGACTGGCAGTGTAAATATTACATTTATATGTAATATAAATGGCCCACCAATTTGAGTATTGGCTCTTAAATAAATGAAAATTCTAAATCCTTAATTCAGTAATATTTGCATTTCAAAAATGTTTAAAAGTCTGAATCTGGATTTGGATCTGAAGTACACCACCATACCACCAGAGGGGACTTGCCTCAATCCCAGCATAAATGCCCCATACACTTTGGAACACATTGTGATTTAAGTCAGCAACTAGAAAGCAAAGCAATGAGTATTTCTCAAATGACTACTGTAAAAAGAAATTGATGCATTTTATATGTAAGGATAAATAATTTAAGTCTTTTTGGCAATATTTTATTTATTTAAGAAGTAAAAAGCTATTTTGCGTCATAAAAGAAAGCCAAAAAGACAAAACTGACCAAAGCTGAAAAACAGGAAAGCCATGGGGGAAGAAAAAAAAAGGAATTCTAGTTATTTTACATAACAGATGGCAGCATAACAGAGAACAGCTGATGCTGGTAGCCTAAGGGAATTTTCCTGTGTCAGAAGAAAAATAAAATTTAGAATATACAGAACCCCCCTTTAAATGAGATTCATAAAAAGTGTCATACTTAATGTACGACCTCTGGTGTCTGTATATCTTGCCTGAGCAATTAATCCATTTTATGGCTCACTCTCAGTGACCTTTCTTCCTCATGAATGCTGAATGAAATATTCTCAGCAGTGACATGCCTCTCCCACTCTGCTTCTTCCCAACTGGCTTGTCCCATTACCCCACACACACCCCCATCACACCAGGCTTAAGTTTTATGACAGGGATAAACTAAACCACTAAGGCAAGCAGCTTGGTTTGCCTTACCAGAGGGTTCTGTGGAGCTAAATACCATGGAAGCTGACTAAGATACCCAAATGTGAATACCTTATCTAAACAAGGTATACAATGTGCAAAGGAAAAGAAGCTGCAGTGAGGAAGCCCTGAAAAAGGACAACACAGGAGGCAAAAAGAAGAATATAAATTATCTCATGCAACAGATATAATCAGAATAATTTCATGAAGCCACATGGACCAGTGCTACTTGAAGGGTGATGGGCTCAAGCCATTTTAGGCTACGTGCATATGAATGTCTGTCTGTCCCTGTGTGCAAGGGATTTGTGCATTGCCATTTGGAGAACAGAGGACAAATAGATCCAGTGCCACTTGACCTAGCTCTGAACATACCTATTATAGCTGTTACTGTAACAAGTAGCAATCATTTAACCCAGTACACCATTGCACCAAAAGAGAAAATGGATTATTGTTAATTAGAGTCATTATTCCCTAAAAGCAGCATGGAATTTTCCATGTACCAACCTAACTCATGACCTTTTGAATTAATGTGTTATTTTTTCCCCATGGATTCAACTAGAAGCAAGTCAAGGCCTGAGATCTTTGGAAACATGAAACCCCCATCCAAAGAATGAACTTCGCCTTGTTGAGTACAATTTTTCTAAGACTTTGAAAGAAGATGAAGTTTTACTAGCCTTAGAATCATACAATGTCCTGAATTAAAAGGAACCCTTAAGGATCATCAAAGTCCAACTTTCTTAGAAGGTAGTAGATGGGATCAGCATAAAATTGCTGATGGCAGCAGTACTTCTTCCATCCATCCACATCCTAAGAAGTAGTCTGATGAATAGTGTGCTCAGCACCATTTTATTCCCAAGATAGGTTCAGCCATATAACTCCCACCCCAGATCTTACCCATTACTGAGCTAGAGAAGGGCACAGGTCACTCTTGTAGCTGGCCATTTCCAGGTAGAAATGTTCTGTTGTGATGAAGCTTGGCTGCAATTCTTTCCCTTTACAATTACAAGGCAACACTGGCTCAGAGCTGACTGAAAGGGTCTGAGGGTCTGATCCTAACCCAGATTTCCCATGTTGTTTAAGGCTGTTTCACAGAATCATTGGAGATAAAGGGATTTCTGGAGACCATCTGGTTCAACATCCCTGCCCAGGGCAGGGTCAGGTGTCCCCACTGGAGATTCATGTCCAATATTTATTCACTTCAGCTGTCCATGGATGTCTACAAAGGTCCCTGAGATCCTTGAGAGGGAAGTGCTAGAGAAGTAAAATGCATGTGAAAACTATCTGTATTTTTATCTATGCAACTTTGGTACCTGCAGGCCCAAGAGTGTGCTTATGTGTGTGTGTATATATATATTTATGTAACTTGAGGATGTTGGCATGAATCAACACTTTTGTCCTAGTCACAGCTTTTATTGTGGTTGCTGTTATTATTTATTTTTGCTATAACAGTAGAGCTCTATGCTATTGAGGTAAGCTCTCTTTTTAACTCCTGTCTGGATCCTCAGCACTTGTCACCCTATATTACCCTTGGGTTTCTCAAGGTCTCTAAGTAAAAGGAGGTCCTTCTCCACCAGCATCCCCTCACATTTACTGGGGAAGGATTCCATGAGTCCTTGATGCAGCCTGAGTGAATTAGGTGTAGCCTGAGAACTCTGCTGGTTTGGGCAAACAAATACACGCCGATGACAGACCTTAGTGAAAACAAGCTTAGGCAATAGCACAGCGCCTGTCATCCCACAGCAGGGAGTGGCCTAGCAGATGAAGGACCCTGTGCTCAGGTGGCTCAGGGCTGTGGAGCTCTAGCACTTTGTTAGGCTTCCTGAGCAACTGAATTGATCAATAATCCACAGGAACCATCACCTGGAACAGAGATAACGAAAGACTTTCTAAGTTTGGACCCAGGTTTTGTAGGTTTAGTACCTAGAGAGAATGAGGTCCAGATTTTTATGCATGTCATTTTGTTTGACTCCATGCAGGCAGAGACAGGTCCTTAAGCCTGGCCATAGGGTGCCCTTATATGAGGCACTGTGATGTTTGGGTCATATTTTTATTTTCCTCACACTTCTAAAAAGATCATGGGAACCACACTTCTGTATAGGAAGGGATCAGATGCTGATCATTTCAACAGCAAACATGCTTGGAAATGACACCCACAGGCAGATCCACAGATTTGCACACACTGGTCTGCCAAAATAAACCCTGGTGAAGAGCACAAACCTTTGCAGAATACAGCAATAAGCTAGGATGTACTTTTCTTCTTCTACTTAGTTTTTTTTTTCCCATGAAAAGAAGTTTGAAACCTACAAACATACCCTTATACATATTTGACCAGAGTGAATCAGGCCAGCTGAACAAGTTTAGTATAGCAAACACTATCCAATGTGGATCCTAAAGATCTGTAAAGTATCTCAAAACTGCAGAAATAAATGTTGTATAGGCTGCCATCTGGCCATAGTATCCACGCACACATATTTGAATGGAATGGGAGGCAAATGAATATTATTTTCCTGGGTTATTGCAGAGGCTTTAAACAGAATTTCAGTTCTCACATTGTGCACTCCAGCTGCCATCACAGCTCCAGTGCAACATCTGTAACACTATCAGTCACAAAAAGTCACAAGTAATCCTTGAAACGAGGAGCACTGCAAATAAAACCAGCACTAGAAAACATTCAAAACATCATAATCCTGCCTACTCTCCACAGATATTAGTGACCCCTTGGGACAGCAATCTGTGCAACTGTAGAGAAGCTGCTGACTGTGATACTGTTGGATATATGGGTGAAAACAGAGCAAGAATCCAAGGAAAAGGGCAAACAAGTGAGGAAAACCTTACAGCCTGGAAGGTGAGGGTGATGGCTTCCAAATCCAGTCAGCACACTGCTGGCAGTTAACAGAGCTATCACAAGCGGTTTTGATTTCGTTTCTAGTGGAAGGTTTGATGAGAAGGTAGTTGTGAAATAGGATGGCTGACTCTGCTAAGTCAATGCACTACAGCTGGAGTCTGTTCTGGGGTAATGAGCTAAGAAATGGCAAAGACAAGAAACCATGTCTGATTCTGAAGGAGCAACAGCTCATTCTCTTCTTCTGTGGTATCATCTTCCTGACTTCTCAGTTTCCTTTCTCTTTGCTCAGCTTTAATGGGTGGTGTTGAATGATTTCCACTATGTCACAACTGTCACAGGTGTTGTCTTTGCATTTCTGTTATTACACCCAAAATTAACATGCATTAGAATGTCTGCTCCAATAAATCTCTTACAATCTTCTGTATAAATTGGATATGAAAATCCTTATTATACATGTTTAGACATCTAATAATTTAGCATAGTTCCTTAAATGTTTTTTATCTGCTTCCTGATGAATCATCCTACAACATTTTAATTTCCTAATAAAAGATCTGTTCCATCAGATTAAGCAAATAACACTGAAAGCATTGAAAGTTTGAGGGAATTAATTTGTCCTGCACAAAAAGTGGAGAGGTGAGCTAACTGTCATTCCTAATTTCTGATTCTAATGTGAAATCTGAATTCTCATTTCACATCTCATTTCCAGTGCTCCCCATCTGGAGACTGTTCTCAGAAACAGAAACTGCACTTGCAGAAAAATGGAGAAGATAGAAACTTCTTGATTGCAAAAATTTATAAACAGCTAAAAAAATCACCCAGCACAGATGAGCAAAAAATAGGCATTGTTCCCCCTGTGACCACAATTTCTCTGCTCTGATATTGCCATAAATAATAGAGCCTGGGCATCAACAGCCATAGTGATGCCAAAATCCCTCGAGAATGGCCAACTCCATCTGGCAGCTTTTTCTGCTGTCATTTGGAGTTATCTATTTGGTCATCCCATGCTGGCCCTCCCTGCGGACAATGACTTATTGCCAAAATCCACAGACTGATAGTTTAAGTCTCTATTTCAGCCTACACTCCAGTCACTTGAGACATCCTGTGGGGTTTAAGCCAGGATGAGTAACTTGCATGTCTCTGCATCCTGCCTCTGCTCTGGCAGAGCCTCTATGAAAACATCCCTCCTCTCAGAAGATGTGGCCCAGGGGCACGTACAGCCCGAGGACAGCAGCCCTGGCATGCTGGCAGGATGACAGGAGCTCCTCCATGCTGAGTCACATTCCCCCTTCTCCAAACAGCAGGGCATTGGTTTGCTCCCAGCCAGGAGCACAGGGCAGGCAGTTACGTCTCTGAACACATCCACTCTGTATTTGGATGCAAACATATCCAGTCCTGCTGCTACCAGACAGGTAAACAGTACTGCAGTTTAGCTTTCCCCAGAGATCCCAGATTACCAGAGCTGCTCTTGTCAAGCATCTCCATTCTTCTCTCTCCTGCTACTCCTTGTTTCTCACTCACTGCCTCACTATTCCAAGGCCTCGTGTGCAGGTTTGCTTTTGAGCAGCTGTACTTTGTTACTGGATTTGTTGTGATAGCACCCAAAGCCCTAGCCACTGATAAGGTCTCTGTGGTCACAAACTGCTTCACTGGGCTTTCATTTTCAGGACTCATCTGGGTACTGGGAAGCTGAGTGATCTGCGGGGTTTCGGAAAGAAACACAGTCATAAACCCCAGGACAACACCAGTGTTTTCTGCGTTTCACACAAGCTTCACAAAAGCTGTGTCAGATGAAATTGTTTATAGTCCTGGGCACTGCTCACTTCTGGTTTGGACCTAGTCCTTCCCATTTTCCTCTGCCCTGAAATTTTGTGGTTTGAGCGCAGTTTAAGAGCCAGAGCTTTCTGATCTAACTGCACCACTCACCCCTTGTGTGGCCCTGTGCAAAGCCATGGACGGCTCCTGTGTCAGCCTCCTCATTTGCAAAAGGAGTGTAGCCCCTGCTCACCTCCATCCTCTCAGAGTGAAAAAATCAATAATTTACATTTGTGAGACACTTTTGATGCTTCACAGAGCACAGAGCATGGACCTTCATAAGTGCTAAATGTGACTGGAGTGATTAGGAGCATCTGCAGACCTCGTGCATGGGGTTGTTACTTAAAAGTCTTTGGGAAAGAGGAAAAGGTGATAAATATGCAGCAAAAAGCAACCTCTCCTTGGAAAGAAAACAGCAGACTGAGTGAAGGACAACTTCCCCAGGGCAGCAACTAAGCTGGAAGTGCTATTTTGGGGCCTTTTAGCCAAAAGGCTGCCTGACCCTCAGACCGTGGGCATAAACAGGAGCTTGCACAGGTACCAATTACCCCTGTGTTTGGAGGCCTGAGGAGGAACTGAAGAGGCCCAGGAGATTCTGAGTGTACCTGGAATGGGGATGGGGTGCACTCCTCACCCATGGCAGAGCAGCAGACTCACATTTCATGCAGGCTATAGTTCTGCCTGCTGCTGCCGCTAGATCCTAATAAGCAAACCAAGAAGGGAATTTTTACACCATCTGAGGCATTCCCAATCCCCCTCTGCATCTAGTGAAAACTTAATAGCGTGAGAAAATGCCTTCCTGTAGCATACTGTAAACCACATGCAGAACAGGAGCAGATGGAGGGGCCTGTCCTCGCCCCATGGAGGGGCTCTGTCAGGATGCTCCCTGCCAAGGCATGGCAGCAGCAAGGAATGGCACCTTTGTGGGTGCAGTATTCAGTCAATGAGGGTGAAGCCAGCAGAAATTGCAGAGGCTCTGCGATAATAACTCTGCTGCTCAGAGGAATCTAAGTAAAAGGAGAGGGAGAGCTCCTTTTCCGAAGTCTTTCCCCCATACAGATGGAAGCAGTTAAGATTCCTGCAGGAGCCAGGAGCGGCAAAGTTAACACATCTGGAAGTTTCCTGATGCCTGAAGTCAGGCCGTGATGAACAATGCTCACTGGGCTGAGCAGGCTCTGCTCGGCTGCTTTTATTGCACTTGGACTCATTTCAACCTCTGCTCCGTGATTAATTGCACTTTTAAAAATAAAGTTCCAAACACTTCCCAGGAAGTTTGGGGAAGGGAGAGCATTTCAGTGGCACCAGGAGCCCAGCCCTCAGTGTAGTTTCAATACAGCAGCCCCAGATACAGCTTGTGTTAGCCATGGGAATGGCTTCATTTGACATGGGATCTTGTAACCCCATTCCACCATGGAGAGGGTGTTTGGCCTCCCAAGCCTCTCCAACACCTGCCAGACATGGTAGGGTTGCAGCAGGTGTTAGCAAGGCTCTCCGCTCATCTTGTTTTAGCCCCTAGCCTGGAGCCAGGCTAGAACTGTAGATGTCCTCTGCCCCATGAAAATTATGGAAAGACAGAGCCTTGCCCCTTCCCAGGGTGTTTCTGCCTGTCTGTCCCAGGGCCTCACTCTAATTCACAATTTTTTAAAAAAAGATGATATTTTGGGGACAGGGGGAAAGGACATAATTAGAAAAGCACATCCTTGGGATGCAAAAGACATTTCAGAGGACTGAAGCTATGTCCTTATTGCCATATAATGATGGTGGAGAGGCCAGAGGCAAGACTGAGAAGAGGAGAAGAGTGGGTACTTTTCATTTCATACTATGATGGAAGTAGGCTCAGCCTCTCTGCTATAAAAACAAGTGTATATTTGTGATAGAAAAGTGACCAGCTGCTCCAGTGTTACTAGTGGTAGAGGTGCAGAGCTCACACTGCCTGAGAGGAACTGGTGTGAACTGAATGGAGACCTGGAAGCCAGGGTCCTGGTAACTTATTAATACCTAACCAAAGAGTCTGTGAAGGGCTGCTGCTCATGTCCTACAGCCCCTCCTGGGCACCTGTATGAGATAGTGTGAACTAAAACTCACATATCCACAAAAAGATTACCTTGGAGCCAGTCACTCACAGGCACAAGGGATGCTCAAGGCTGTTTAGCACTCTATTAGCACCCAAAACTGCTCCAGGAGCCAGTGAATACCTGCAAGCCGTTTGAAGTGTCCTCTTCACTGCGAAAGACAGAGGTTGTTTTTTGTACAAAGATCAGCAGAATAAACAACAAAAGATGTGCTGAACTGCTGAATTCTGCAGGCAGACAGCAAGAAGGGGAGCAGGGAGCTGCAGGCATCATGGGCTTGCCTTGGCAGTCTCTGCCAGCAACACAGCTCTGCACACTTGGGCTTTCAGGTTGGGTCGTGCCCACAGCACACAATTCCTGTGGAGCCCTGCAACCACGAGGCATGGCTGCACACCATGCACTGAGGGGAACAGAGGCTGCAGAGGTGCGTGAACCACACAGGAGATGGGTGGGCTCTCAGTATGCCTGGGCTTCTGGCACTTACCTGCCATTACCAGTTGTGTCTGAAAAAACACCCAGGCTGGTTGGTGGCCATCATGGCGGGTGCGCTGTTGGTTTATATTACAGCACGTCTGGAGTGCTCCTCCCTTTCTCCTCTGCCCCCTTCGTTTCCTCTATTATAACTGTCTTTGCATCTTGTCTCATGTTAGGACCTGATTTGGAAAATTATTTAACTGCTTGCTTAATTTTAATACACTGCAAGTCATTGTGTTGCAATCATAGCTGGCTGCATGGAAAGTCACCCATGTGCCGGTACTGGCAGAGGGATCTGCCCTGCAATGATGGGTTGGGGGCTGAACCTGCCCTGCAGGAGCTGGACCAGGGTGGTCTCTCTTTTCCAGGCTGCTGCCCCCAATGCTTTTTGGCTGCATCAACACCCAGTGAGTGGTTTGGCTGGGGGAGCTCTGGGCCACTGTTTGCCATGCTGCTGTAATAGTTCAGGGTTCCTTTGCACCTCAGGTCTCTTTTGTAATCTCCGTTTGGCACGTCCTCAAGCTCTGCTCTGTTGTTACAGGGCACAGAGCACCCCAGGGCTGGGCGTGGGGTCGGTGTCTGGCAGGTACCTGCATGTCGGTGCAGCTGACTGAAATACCATGGGGAGCACATGGCAGGCTGTGAGGTCACTGCTTGAAACAGTACTTTCCTCATTGCAGAGCAGGGTTTTTTTCACCTATTTACCCATCATGCACAGATGCCTTCTGAGGTGAGGTCTGGAGTGTATGGGTGCTTAGACACGCAGCACTCCTTCAGAAATGCTCTTCGGCTGCAAAAGGGTCAGATGCAGGGACTCATGGGGGGACTTTTAGAATTATAGAACCACAGAATTTTTGGAGTTTGGACGAACCTTAAAGATCATGCAGTTCCAGGTGCCCTGCCATGGGCAGGGACACCTTCCACTAGATCAGTTTGTTCAACCTGACCTTGCACATTTCCAGTTAAAAGACTTACCCAGTTCAGCACCACCAAAGAGTTGGTCTCCCATTACCCTGAAAATCCCTAGGGTGGGTTTTTTGTCTTTGTCCAGCATCAGGGTTGCACTGCTGAGGGATGCCCACTGACAGGTACCTGCTGTGTGTAACTATAGCACCATGCACTGCTGTGGGTGCTACCACAGTGCTGGTAATCATGACAAAAAGAACACCAGGGGCTGCTCTGAACCCAGGGAGCTCAGCTGTTAGCTTAGTTCTCTCCCTGGTTTATCTCTTGTGTTCTCTTTCCTTTAGCCACAGGCCTGAAGGCATGAGTCTCTGTGGATTGAGGCTATATTGTATGCTGTTTTACATATATATCAAATAATAAATTAACAAGAAAGGGATTTTCCTGAGACAGATCAAGCTTCTTACCAGAGGCATGTATCAGAAATCACTGTACACATGTAAAATTGCAGGTGGAGCAAGCCCGCACATGGAGATACCGCTCTTCACAAGCAAGAAATTACCATGCTGTTTTATTTTTCTGTTTCTCTTTCCTCCTAGGAATTTCTTTCTGCTTCCATGCCTTATCTTCTGACCGAATTTCATAGTGCACGGAGCAGAGGAATGTGCGTGGGAAACCCATGGCTGGGCGGGCCGTGTCTGCACCGCGCACCCTCGGCTCCCGCCGCCCAAGCGTGAAGCCCTTCCCGCCCGCCGAAGTCATTGTCACACATTTCACCCGTGACTCACTAATGTGCCTGATGTTCATGCTGCGGCTTGTAAGCGATTAGTGCATGTTCACACAGCCTTTTTTTTTCCCTTTTCCCCTGCTCCTTCTGATTCAGCTGTTTTAGATGGTCGATGGCTCACGCTGCCTTTAGTCACAGAGCGGCTCGGGGTTCACCACCCTCCCAGAGGTGGGGAAAGGACAGGCGGATGGAGGCCAGTGTCTGGTAATCAGGGATGGGCAGGTGATTTCATGGCATCTCAAAAGAAAACTTAAGCCTTGCTGGTACCATCTGCCTAAGCATTTCACACAGGAGGTGCTAAAAAGGGATCCTGGAGCTTTAGGGATAAGTGTGAGCTGGAAGTGAGCACCAACAAACCAGAGAAACAGGCTCTGCTGCCTGTGTTGGCAGGTGAGGAGCTACTGAGCAGATGTTCCTGCAAGTCTTTGAGAAATAAAGTTCTGCTGCTTAGGCTGACTGGAGACAGCTGCTACCTCTTCAGTTATATTGTGGCCTTTGGACGTATTGGGCTGGCATGGCTGGGTATCCATGGCATGGAAATGCACCACTCCAGATCTGTGTTCTGTGGGCTGTCTGCTGCAGCAGAGAGAAGACAGGCAACAGAGCTTGTTTGGACTCTCAGTGGGGCAGACATGGTTATTGTATGGGCAGAAATGGTTCCCTTCTCCAGCAGGGACCTAATGGCCCGGAGGAGAGTCCTGGAATGGATGGAGCAAACTGGCAGCATTGCCCTTTGCAATGGTTTGTACCTCTGGGACTCACTGTTCTAGGGGGGAGTTTCTCTGTGTTTAACCAAGTTCAGGGCAGCTGAGAACCCTGAGTCAGCAGCAGGGACTGCCTGCATGCACACAAGGCCATGCTGGGAGGGCTTCGTGATGGCCACTGATGACCTTAAAATCCCTCCCTGACATCTACTGAAGTTTTTTTCTTGTTTTCAGGAAGGTCTGCAGCCTTCTTACCGACAGCAGTGAGAGCCCTTCCACCGCAGCACACAGAAACAAGATACCCTGACCGCACACTTGCTTTTTTTCTTTCTTCATGTTTACCTAGGATTGCAGCCAGATGGGCACTGGAAACTGGTTTCTGGGAGCAGAATTTTGGACAGTGATAATCTAATCTGACCTCCTGTGTAACCCAGGTCAGGGAGTTTAACATGGTAATTCCTGCATGGGAAGAAATTAGTCTTCCTGGCTGTGCCATAAACCCTTCTCAGCCCAACAATTTGTGGTCGAATTAGGTATATCTGCTCTTGGGTCTGAGAAAACAATGAGTTTTCAAGTTTTCATCTCCCTTGGTGGATAAAGATCTGGTTTATTCCCTTATATTTTCTTCCCAGACCCATTCAAGAGATGTTTGACAGTTGAATGAGATTAGAAGAATGGGAGCCCCCTCCATGACAGAGGTATAATTTGGATGTGTACAAATACATTATGCCACTAATACTTTAACCTTCAAAATTCTGGAGTAAAAAAGGGGGATGATTACAATTGTGGTGATCTCCTGCAGATGACTGTGATTTATTTGTGCACATAGTTGTGATTCAGAGGCTGTAGGATCTGGGTGCAAATAATAAAGAAGGAAGTTTATGACTTCCTCCTCCACTTCACCCCTCTGACCCTGCTTCTCTCCTGCCTCCACTTCTGATATTATTTTTGTTATATGAAGACTTGTGAGGGAATGATGGCTATGTTTCATGGGGTATCCACTTGAGAAAACTGAGTCATGTTCTCTCATAAGAAGAGTTATTATCAGAGCGTCTCATCTCTTGCATAATACAAGAAAGAAAGACAAATAGGTTGGAGAAAGAAGGCTAAATGTCGAAAGCCTCAGAGATCTTAATCTGCCCCCACCACTCATTAGATGACCGAAGGGAGATCACTCTTAGTCAGTTTTTCCAGCAGAAAACTGCTCCAGAAACTGCTCCTTGCCTGTATCTTGAGATAAATGAGTTCATATGGAAATACATCGCTTGGAGTATGCAGCTATATGTGCATTTTTTTTGTATATATCTACATACATACTTACTTGAATAATAGATACAAACAGATCCCTACATACACCTGAGCTGCTTCAGTTTGAACTAAGAGCTGTCAGTGCTCATGGCTTCCAGAAGAGGTGAGATAGATAGATAGATAGATAGATAGATAGATAGATAGATAGATAGATAGATAGATAGATAGATGTTTACATACACACATGCATCAGCTTTCCCTGTTTTCCTTGCCAAAGACAGGAATCCCTGTGCCTTTGAACAGCATGGAACAGGCATTTCCATCATGTTGGGCCTGACTAGACCAGAGAGAGGTGTGGACATAAAGCAATCCTAGTTGAGAAGGAGGAAAAATATCTGATTAACCAAATATACACACAGGGCCCGATGCTGCCCTTAGTACAGCTGTGCTTCCTTTTTGTGCCACAGGCAGAATTTAATCCGTAGAGTAAGCTGATTTATTTTCTTCCGATCTTTTTGAGCAGCAGATTCAGTCACTTACCTGCATAAAACTACTTCTTTCCCATAAATTTCTGTCTTCATTTTACCTCGTGGATTAAAAATGCTCAGTCTTTGGCCTTTTGTGTCTGTGCAGCCATCTGACAAAAAAGCCTTTTGCCAGATAGCTTAAATTAATAAGGCTGAATTTTTCCCTCCACCAAAGCCAGCAAACTGAAAAAGGCAGAAGCCCTCCAGAATGGTTTTAAAGATAAAGGTCAAAGGGAGAGAAATATAAAGAAGAAAGAGCCTGTACAAAAGTCAGGTGAGGAATGAATGGCAAACATGTTTGCATTCATTATCTTGTTCCTTCTTCTAATTCTTCATCCCATTTCCTTTTCCATGGGTGAACAGGGTAAGTGGGTCTCAGGTTGTCTGTGTTTAGTGGAGTACAAGGAAATCCTGTTGCAATGCACATCACTTATGGCACAGTTTGATGGTGTAGGTTTTGCGACATTCAGGAAAGGAAGATCTTTTCATTGGCAGCTGAAACATCCTACATAAAACTAGGCTGTGCTTTCTACCTGCAGCCACTGCTTGTGGCTCACTGAATAAGAAGTTCTCTTTAAAAAGATAAGCTCAACCTGGAGACTAAGGGATCAGCTGGAATGGGTGGAAATCAAAACAAGGCTGTCGGGTTTTTCTTTTCCTCTTGGCACCTGATGAATTTTCCCCATGTAGAATAATTTGGAGCCAAGATTTTTTTCCAGAGCTCCAAAATTGTTACTTTGTCTGTTCACATGCTTTCTTTCTCTTAACAGGATTTTATTTTTCAAATCAATTTTTCATCAGACCAATAAGTGAGGAGCTTGTGGAGACCTGCTCACATATGAACCTGCAGAGTGGAGGGGAAAACCCAAACCAGTATTGCTGCATCGCTAATGGTGCAGAGGCTCAGATAACAATTATGGCTGCTGGATATTTAGGCTCTGCATTTAACCCACCTTTCCTGGCTACCTTTACAGCTCACGTTTAAACAACAACACTTTCTCTTTCCCAAGGCTTTTCCTTAATTGGATTTTTGTTATGCTTTTTTTCCTTCTCATCTGTGGCTTAAGAAACTGTAAAAAAATAGCTTGGAGGAACCAAAAAGAGCCATCACTTTAATTTCAGGCAGGAATTACACAGATTTCCTGTGTAAAAAAGTCATTTTTCCTCTTGCTTACAGGATGGAAAGGGAAGACATTTTGTTCTGCACAAGTTGGTGATGATCCTGAGATGCAAGTTTAAATTAGCAATTGCATTTAAATCAGCATTTATGATGAAGGGAAGGGCTTTGGGAAAGTAATGGCTTTTATGCTCTCTTTGCCCTGTACATTTTCCTGTGGTCTCCCTGGTGCCACAGGGTAGCAGAGTTGGGAACAGCACAGAGGCTGCTTAACTCCTGTTGCAGTTCCCAGTGGCTGAACCATCCATGTCCACCATAACTCCACTGCTGTGGGTTAAACTGAGGACTTCACTCTAGGCTGTGTGTGCATTATCTCATGAACAGCCATGTCACCATGTCACATGAGGTAGAGAGTACAGCCCTGCCCAGCAAGGGAGGGGGAGCACACAGGTGACTGAAACCCCCCCACCCACAGCATCACTGAAAGTATCCCCACTGGAAATAAGAACATTCCCTTGTGCCCCAGCACAGCTGAGGGGCTGGTGAGCTGCAGCAGAAGGTGAGAGCAAACAGGGTAGGATGCCCACCAAGAGCCTTTCAAAAGCCAAACAAGCAGTGCAGAGGTGCTCAATGCTTTTTCAGTAGATCTCTGCAATAACCTTTCAGTCAGGAAATATATTTCAAATATTATGGTGGGCAACTGGATATTGGCAATGAGGGAATAAGAAGATACTTTGCACCTCACTGCATAGCAAGATTTCTCAGTACAGAGCTATAAAATGCCCACGCTGTGCTCTGGAGTTATCAATCTCCATGGCAGTATTTCCTGCAGAGGTCCTTCAATAAAATTAAGGATTCAACCTTCTTCAAGAGAACTTCTAACACCCTTCTGCCCCTCCAAGATTTTCATGGTCCTGTGTCCCATAGGCTCATAAATGTATACAAACATTGATCCTCATTGCACAAATGCTTCTCAAAATTCAAGAGCAATGCTTGTTCTGCCATCATATAGTTTGGCTAGTTTTCAAAATGCACTGGACACCAATTGCCAGCTTTTTTGAAGAAGCATTCACTCACAGGCCTTGAATCAGAAACACTGCAGATTTGGTGATAAAGGGATGGTGAGATTTTTCTGGAGCCACAGCAGTCACATTGATGGCAGCTGAATTCAGGCCTGAACTCCTGATTTGGGGGATACAGCAGTATCCCCCAAATAAATTTAGTGGGCCTCCTGAAGTCACTGGGAGCTAGAGAGCTTTCTTCTTTTCTCCGGAAGATTGCAGCATCAGGTTGGTCAGAGCTGGAGCTGCTGCAGGGATAGAACTGGTGCCAGCGATCTGGAGACCTGCTGATTTCCATCATTTTCTGTACTTTGTTGCCTTATAAAAGAATCAATCAACTGTCTTTCATAAGGACAGGGCTTTGCATTGTTGCAGTGTTTTTCACTTCCAAATCATTTTACAAGCATTCAGTGGTGCATCTCACAACACACCTTCAGTGGGCTGTGGATATGCTTTATCTTAATTTTATAGTTGTATTTAATCATGCAAACAGGAAACTAGTTTCTTGTCAAATCTTCATTTTGTAACCCTCAGGCTAGACCCACAGCCACAGTCCTGTCCTCTGTCTGGCTTGGGGTTGGTCTGTAATCAGCCTGGGATGGCATTGCTACAGGAAAACAGCCCAGAGAATGATCTATGGGCAAGGTGCCAATGCCAACACCAGACCCAGAGTGACTGAATGTCATTGTTTTACCTCCAAGTGTAAATGTTTAAGCACTTAGGCATTTGCAATCTTCTCTTCTCCACCTGTTCTAGACAGTGAATGGCATTTTGCAGCCATAGCTCATCCTCTCTGACCAAAGGGCTTATTTTAAAGTAATCTATTCCCTCCAGTTTATAGCCACACAGGCCAGCAGAAAATGACCCAGCGATAAAATGTGGTTGTGTAAATCTCTCCCAAAGCATATTTTCATTATCCATTAACTCTGTGTAGTCAACAGTGAAGGACAGGTAATAGACATCAGGGAAGCAGCAGCAGGATGAACACTCATCCTGGAGGAGGCTAAAACATCCCATGAGCTGCCAGGCTGCTGCTGGGAGTCTCGTACTTCTGTGCCTTCAGCCAGGACAGATTTTACACTTCCCAGAGGACCTAAATAGTTTTTAGTGGCTCCACTGTGTGTTATTTTCCTGTCCTACATCAGTGTATTCACACATCCATATGGTAAGCTTTTCAAATTTTAGTTCTTATAATTTTAGTGAATAAATATATACAAATATCTATAAAATATATACAGACTGCCAAGAGAAGTTGTGGACGCCCCATCCCTGGAGGTGTTCAAGGCTAGGTTGGATGGGTCTTTGAGCAACCTGGTCTAGTGGAAGTTGTTCCTGCCTATGGCAGAGATGTTGGAACTGGATGATGTTTAAAGCCCCTTTCAACCCCAAACCATTCTAGAATTCTATGATTCTGTCACAACCATCAGACCACTGTCTGAAGCTTCCAAATAACCTTATTTTTGATCAAATGCACTCACTTTTTACATGATGACACATTGAGATTTTAATTGTGGTTAGAAAGCTAAATAAGTCACCAAGGATACAGCTTTGAGTCCCATCTCTGTTGCTCAGACTTCCCGGTCAGGATATAGTTCAGCAAACCATGCCAGGCTCATTTTCAAACTGCATTTTCCAGAGGCTCATTGTAAATAAAAAGGCTGCAAAAGCTCCCTAACTGTTCAATGAGGGCAAACTCCAGGAAGCTGGAGTACTTGGTCTCTGTGCCTCTCATGTTGCTAGCCTTTTGACACGAGAGTTTGACAAAGGCCAATGACCCACTTGAGAGGAAAATCCCACCACGGGATGGTAGTTCCTCATCCCCAGAGACTTTATTCTGAGTATCAGGGTGCATCTGCTGAGAGATCAAATCCATGAATACTGCTCAGGTTTCTATTTAACATTTTGAGGCCAAACACCACATCTGAAAATATGACACTGCTCTTATCCTTGCCTCTGTACCAGACTCCACAATTAACCCATCCATATGTGTTTGAAAAGCACAGTAAGACAAACAAAGGCTGAATTTCCCAAACTGTGGCCACAGCATATGAACTTATAGACATAAGCAGAAAACTTCTCCCCATCAATGGGTTTCTTGCTTGTCTGGATCACTTGCATGTCTGTATTTCCTGCCGCTATTAAGGATTATGGCTGTAATCCTACAGGAATGGTTGTTCAGTTTTCAAAGTGCAGCTAACCATCAGGCGGGCAAGATAGCGCAAGCCACACGGGCTGAGCTTGTCTGTGATCTCACCCCATTACACAATACTGTGAGGAGCCCCAGTGGTGTAACATTGCACAGAACAAGCTCCCAGGAGTTTGGGGGTTATAGACAGTCCTGAGGAATTATTTTATGTCATGGGAGAGAGGAATGGGAATGAATGGGAGTTCAAATCCGGATTACCATTAGGACAGCAAAACACATTCCTATAGTCTGCAAGTATACAAAGACATCATAGTTGGCTCATTTCCTTTCCTCTTGCCTGTAGCAGCCACAGCTCCAGCCCCACTTTATTTGCACTACATCAATGTGTCAATAAAACGTGGCTGTGGGGCCTCATCCTCACCCAGTAGGTGTGAGGTAGCTCTGTGTGAATGCCAGCCGAGGCTCAGGCTGGCAGCTCTGTCCTGGGCAGGGAAACATTATTTCCATTACATTATCTCTTTTGTTTATTGGCTTTTCTTTTTACCCTTAGAGGGATTTATATTTAAACCATAAAATATTATCAGATTCAAACTTGTTCTGGACTAGCTCCCCTCAAAAAGATTTGTACTTTAAGTTTCTTCTTAATTTTCCCATAACATTGATATGTCTGCTTGTAGGGAAGCACAGTGATAGGCAGGCTGGGCTTAAATCCACCAAATTCAGTTTGGGTTTATATTATCACTGAACTCCTGCCAGGGGGTGAGGCAATGGCAGGCTGAAGACTGAGGGAAGGGCTGAGGACCCTGGGGAGATGGGATCATTCTGGAAGAGCAAGAGAGAAACCAGAGGTCTGCAAAATAAGTGTCCCACCCTAAAACCCAGAAGGTGCAGAAAGAAAAAAACCTGTTAAGCTATCCCTAATGCCAACCTACCCCTTTGCAAAGATTGCTGCCAAAGGTTCACAGGAGATATTTTGCTCTCCAAGCCTTTGCTGATCCTTGTGTTTTAGAGCATCTCTGCTTTTTCAGGGCTGACCCCTGGATCTCTTCCTGCTGCTGAGGGTGGAGCAAACTTGGATACCGTGGATGTCTGCACTTGCTTCTGCTGCCCCTGTGCATCATAGTGGAGGGGGGAGCGGGTTATGCCATTTTGCTGGATTTTAGATGATACCTTATATGTTCACTGGGCTTTGCCCTCAGCTGTGGTGAACACAATCTTTAACAGAAACCTCAGACCCATCTGTGTGCTCAGTGCTATTGCAGAGCTTTCTCGTTTTCCAAAACGCATCCTAACGTCCCTTCTCTTCCTTCCTGGGAGCCTTCGTGCAGCAACCTCCTGTGGCTGTTTTAGTTATCTGTATACTTTTCTCCTTGAATCAGATGACTTCTCCCTTCCTAGACAGATTACACAAAGTATTCCTCACCCAGACACCATGAGTCTTTCCGCCCCCAGCAATTGCCACACAGCTCCTTGCTGAGCCTCTCTTTCCATAAATAATACATGCCCAGATTTCTTAAATTCTTGGTCATCTTGCTTGATTCAGCTACATGTCAATGACCTCTCCTATGACAAACAAGTATATCTGCAGCTGGAATCCCATTTAATAACTTACTTCCCTTATTATATAAATAGAAATATATACTGTAGTCCTTCGTGTGTGGAGCAGCATGGAAATTACCATGATGGTTTCTGCACCCCATTAGCAGCTCTGACCTGATTTAACACAGGCTGGCTCACATCACCTCTTACTCAATGTTTTCCGTGGATGAGGTGGAGACAAGTCACATACAAGGAGCTCGTGGATTTGTGTCACATGTGATGAAACAGGAGAGGATGGAGGGAACTCATGCCAACTAACTGAGATGCTGTAGCTAAGCTCCAAATTACCCAGTCTCTCCCTCTATCCACTTGGTTTAATCCAATCTCTTTATCTCTGTCAGAGTGACATGTTTGTTTTTCCCACATTGCTCCCTACAAATGCTGGTACAAGAACAGCTTCATCATAAATGTGGTGAGTGGAGCAAAGGCATCATCTTCCCAGCATGGATCATCTTTATGGGTGTGGTAACCGAAGTGAGATTCCCACGCTCAGCCCAAAGAAATCCAGTGGAAACAATGAGATCAGAAGCAGAAGCACATGAGATTCATTTCAGTTTAACCAATAAAGCATCAGTTACCAAGTTAACAGTTCGTTTTTCTCTACAGAACACTTTCCTGCAGAAGACAATCTCATTTATGTCCATATTGACTTTGTCTCCAAAATGTCTCTCTCCCCATGGAAAGAGACATGCTTTTTAAGGCCAATAATACATACCATCCTTAAGAAGGAATGAATGCTTTCCACACCTTTTTTACCCTTACAGCATCTAAGGACTGAAGCCTCCTCCCTGAGCTGTCACATATGCCATGCAGTACTGCTGTGTTGCTAAGCAGGGGGGCTGCTTTCCCAAATTTCTCCATTCCAGAGTTCTACTGTTGTCTCATGCCCTGACCTGCTCTGTTTGCACACACATGAGCATCCTCCTTCCCCAGCCCTGTCTTGTGTGGGTAGCTCATAGCCCTACCACACTCATGTGTTTCACCTGTCAGGAGACACTCTCCACCTTCTTCAAAACCACACCATAACTACTGGAACACTGAGATGAGATTTCCCCTAGGCCTTCTCTTCTCCAAGGAGAAGGGACCTAACTCCTTCAGTCTTTCTGCCAAACCCCTGTGCTCAGGCATGTCCTGCTAGACATACCATGTTTACACAGGATCTCCTTGCTCAGCCCATGTTTACTGCCCCTGACCGTGCCATTCTCCCATGTTTATGTTTCGTAGCCTGTATTTACATGCTGTGACATCCGGGGCCCTCCTGCCTGTCCTTGTTTGAGTCTCCCAACATCTGTCGCTCCCTGCACCTTTGCTCTTGGGTTCAAAGCTCAAAATGAAATGCAGTCATAAGCAGAAGATTAAAAAGTCATAAGTGAAACAAGACACCTAAATCCTTGCGTACTTCTGCTGATGTCCTTGATAGGAATTGATCCTTCCACCCCCCCTTGGTATGCAGCCAGTGGACCCTTTGTACTGTGTGGGATGCAGAGATCAAAACATGCACATTTAATGAGCTCATTTCTAAGAATATTTTGAAGTTGTCTTTTTCTAGTCTGTCTCCTAAATTCTCTCTGGCTATACTTTGCATTTTCCTCATTAGAAACGTGCTCTTCCAGTCAGGCTGCTGACATTGCAGACAAAGTTGCTGCCCTCGATTGGAAGCTGAAACATAATTTGGAGTGCCTAAACTCACATTCACACATGCACAGAGACAGTTAAAACTCTCAAACATCCATTGAACCTTTTAACCCAAGTAGCTCACTAAAATTCAGGATTTTGTAAAAGAAATCCATTACAAAAAGAAGATGGGTTCAAACATTTCTATATGGCTGCTTTGTCACAAGAAAATACAAAGTCCTACTTCCCTGAAAACAGGAGCAGCAAGTTATTTTCATGCAGATCTGGCTTTCTTTGAATCACAGTTCCCAAACTTTGTGAGCTTTTCCCAGGTTTTCTCTCCTGCCTGCTCTGCCCAGCAACATATGTCTTTGATTTCACAGGCTGTCTGCCTGGCTCTCTTGCACCTTCAGAGCTGGGTGTCTCTGCTCCTCAGCCACGGGCTCACCCATTGCTCTGTTTACACATCCAGGCTCCATATGATCCACAGAAAAATGTCCTCACTGGGATCTATCAAATTCCTATGTTATCAGTGCCTTTCTCTGTGCTTACTTTGGGCTTTTGAGACTTCTGGTTTCCTAAAAGACCCGTCACAGTTAAACTAAACAAAGGCTGGGGAAGACACGCTGGCCAGGAGCTTTTGCTCAACCTCCATCACAGCGTTCTTGGTTCACAGCCAGGCTGACGTCCCCTTTCCTGTGCTGGGACCCACTGGAGAGGCTTCAGCCAAGTGTTCCCCAACATCCTGTCACCCTGTGGTCAGTGCCAACCCCAGAGCTACCAGAGCAGGCTCTCCCATACCTGCTTCTCCAATCTCAGCCTGACTATTTTAGGGCTACTCACACAAGAGGCAGATCTGACACAAACCTGCCATAAAAGGGATGGACCAGGATGGCACCAAACAGTTTCTGCTGCCAGTATGGTGGCTGGGAGGGATGCCCACAGCCCCAAGCACTCCAGGAGCACAAAATGTCAGATTCCAATCAGCACCAAGCTCTGGCTGTAATGAGGATGTTGGCCTGCATTTTAAAAAGCTTGAACTCATCAGCATTTGGAGTGTTGTGCTGTCAGGGTCAATTATTATCATTATGCATTGTCCTGCTATGTGACCCAATTCACAAATGGTTTCTTCCCACCCCACAGTGGATTGCAGACAGAAATAAGCCCAATTTCATGAGTGTATGAAGGGCATATGCTCAGTGGCTGCATGTACACCATGGGTCAGGCATATCCCATGCTGTCCATCAGCAGTCCAGTGAAAGCTCCTGTCCCATTATACACAGCAACAGCACTCTCCAAACTGCAGTAGGGAAATAGAACTTAATGCAACTACATATTTCCCCTTCTCAGAGCTCTGCAACTCACCTGTGGCTGCCAAGGTGTGCAGTGCTCCCTGGGTGCACAGGTTGTGGTTTCTGATACTGCGGCACATGTGCTGTTAGAAAAATGCTTTTTTTTCTTCAAAAATCACCTGGTTACAGTGTGCAGCCATGGCTTTTATTATCTCTTCCTTTTTTCATGTTTCAGTTTTGCAAAACAAATGCATTTACTGTAGTCAAACTCCCTTCATTCTTGTTTTTGATAATTTGAGGAGGCTGAGTCTGTATGTCTCATTAGAAGTGTTTTGCACAACTAATTCCCATGACACTTTTCTTGACTTCTGCTGTTTGCCAGAGTATTTTAAAAAGGACACCAGAACTGCAAGAATTTTTTTTTCAGGATCAGCTTTAGACAATTAGAGAGGCAAAATATTTTCACTGCTACTACTAAACAACTTCCTTGCTTGTACAGGCAGAAAATGCTTTATCTTCTTCTGTCACTGTGGGAGTTTGTATTGTGTTGCTTGACAGATAAGATCCCTCAATCCTTCCAGTGTAATGGCTTTTCAGAGGCAGCCTCACTCTGCAGATGGTCAGCTGTCTTTGCTATGAAATCTGTCATTTTCCAGCTCTCTAATTTTAAATACAGGTTGTTTGAATCAGCTCAATTTAGCTCTCTCTCCAGCTGATTCTGGATGACAGGCTTATCTTCGTCATTATTTATCATCCTGTCAAACTTTGTGTCACCTACAGCAAGTTGTCTCAGCAGCGTTCCTTATATTTGCTCCCAGAACAGTGCAGAAAATTTTAAGCAGCACTGATTATACACTGATTGCTGCAGTTCATCACTAGATGATTCCCCATTGACAGTCACTGTTTGAGACCTATCAATTAGCATGTTCACAGTCCAATGAATGTATGCTTTACTGGCAGTGTATGCTGGTCTTTGTAACTGCAATGCTACAGGAGTACCAAGCTCTGAGAAGCCCTATGTACCACTCAGCTCTTCAGTCTCCCCAAAAATTAAATCAAACTAGTCTGAATAAGACAGTGAACCATAAATTATGTTCTTATTGGCGCCTTCTTTGTGAAATGAATCTTGCTAATGGAATTACTCCCATTACCTTGTCTGAGAGCGGTGGGATATCTGGCTTGTAGTTATGCAAATCATCTTGATTTCCATGTGTGGCTGCCTTAACATGGGACCATTTCTTCCCTCTTGAACTTTATAGCTTTTACAATGTTTATCATCAGTGAACTAAATCTCCCTCCCCTAATTCCTTTGTGGCCCTGGAGTTCAAGTTACCTGGACCTGCTGATTCTCCAGCATGTTCACCATCGTGCTGTTAATGGACTGGGAAGTCATAGAAACCCACTGTTCTCTTTCTTGCCAATGCAGAAACACTTACTGAATGGTTTTGCTTTCTTCAGTGGAAAAAGAGGTTTCTGATTGCAGTTTTACAAGGAAGTTTTGCAGTCTGGTCCCTGTGCCAAGTTCCCCCGTTCATGTAGGCTGTTTTTGTCTGGCTCAGCTCTATCTGGGTATGAGGATGTTGGCAAATAGGACTGGCAGAGACTTGCTGTGATATAATCTTGTGGCCTTATGATATAATCCCTTTCACAAACTGTTTAAGCTTAGAAGGGATTGAATTGTTTGTTTCTCTGGGAAAGGCTCAGAGAGTGATATTCCTCTGGAAGAGACTTCTTTCCAATTTCCAGCCTAACCTTATTCATGGCTAGCTTAAAAATAATTTGGTGCACCAACATTTTCCTTAAGCATTTTTTCCATGTCTCACAGGTACCCTCATATTGTATAACAGCCATATTATACAACACAATCTTGGATGGGGTTGTTAAGGAGCCAAGGTGGTTTTATTTCTCCATGTCTAATAGACTCCCAGTTCTTCCAGCCATTGAAGCTACTCTTCTCTGAGCTTGCTTCAGTTTGAATCCTTCTTTCCTTACCTTAGAATGATGAAATGAAGTCTTATTGAGGCTTTGCTGAACAATACTGATATTTCCTTTTTTTTTGCTAGCAATACTTCACTTGATGTGCCCCTCTCTCTTGAATGCCTTATTTCATGCATTTTTGATTCTTCTTATGGGATGGAGACACTGAGGAAATGGAAAGAAAAGTAAACTAAAAATACCAATAAAATAAATCACAGACTGTGATTTCCAAATGTGACCCTCATGGATGTTTCATCTCTAGTGCAGTTTTCTGTAGTGCTTAGGTGTGTGATGTACATGTGGCCCCTACATTCAAATTCTGATAAACCCCTACCTGCACATTTAGGTCCTTAAAATGTCTGACCTTAAGCACATGGAGTACCTCTTTAAAAGGATTCACTTAAATACAATTTAAAACAATTCCCTTAGAGGTCCTACAGTGGGCATGGTGTGCAGTTCTGAGAGCAGCGTAGATGGAATGTGTCAGTAGTGACTAATCATGACTGTATGGAAAGTCTTCAAAGCATTTGGTTAATAAAAGGAACAGTAGAATTTTCCTTAAATAGTCTTATACCAGGAAAAAGCTAATAGTAGTTTTTCCTAGAAGATTGAAGGGTAGCTCACTGAGAGATCTTGATACAGAAAAGGAACATGTGTAGGATCCCTGGCCTTCTCACTTTTATGACCTCTGGAAGTTGCATGACCAATATTTTTATGGTATTGTCTCTCCTCTTTTTATATCCTGCTTGTCACCTTACACCTTCAGAATATTGTCCTTTGTCCCATCCATTGAGTATCCAGCTTCCCACACATGGAAAAGGAATGCCCAAGAAGGCCAGCAGGGAGGAGAGGAGGAAGAGGATGGTCACTACATGAGGAAGACCCATGTGTGCCTCAATTCATCTGTCACAAGAGGCAACTGAGGACTTTGAGATACATGTCTGTAAAATCATGAAGATGGCCAGCTGAGAAGAACTGTCTGCTTTTACTGTCACTACAAGATGAAAACAAAGATAAGAGAAGCAAATTCAAAACTCAGAGAATGAAATGCTTCCTTACACAGTGCCTGAGCCCATAAGCTGTGGGCACGTGTAGGCTGACAGAGTACCTGGGGCAAGTGTCATGCTACATTTGCATTTTCCTCATTTATTTCTGTAAGTGCCCATTTTTGATCCCTGTTGGTGAAATGATTATGGGCTGACTAAGCCTTTGGTTGGAGCTGGCATGAATGCTTTCTTTGTGCAGAGTAGGTGCAAGTCTGCTCAATTGTGTCAGCACTACACCATCAGACACAGCCTATTAACCCACTTCCTTATGTTACTGCATGGATGGGGAAGCAGGAGAGAGGTTTCAGTGGAACTGTTCTTGTTCCTGGCTCCTGTCCCTGGCAAAGCCATATTGCAGCAGGCCTGAGATCAGCTGCATCTCTGACCACAACTGGTGTGCATTGCTTCCATTGTTTTCTCCTTGCTTGGCAGTAGCGTGCCAGGGTGGCTGCTCCTCATTCCAACAGCATGACTTTATGTTACAAATAAAGTCATTTTGGAAGGAGCTGGTGTTTAAAACAATGCTACTGCTTTGCTTTCTCCTCCATCCTTGGCTGCACAGTCTCTTGCACCTCTCTTCTCCTCTGCCACTCTTACTCTACAGTAGATTGATTCAGGGATTCAGTTCCCCAGAAATTGTTTCGTATATTGTGGCGTTATGGTTCCCCAGGGTTAGCACCACAACGTGGTTCACAATGAGGTCAGAGTACTCCTACTGGTCTAAGGGAGCGGTGGGAGGGGATGGGAAAGGGGAACAGGAGTACACTTTTCATCAGCTGCTGTTAGTTTGACTCTGCATAATGAACACTTTATCCCAGAAAACTCTGAATCTGCTGGATGGAGAGTTTACACCTCTGTCTATATCACTTCACTGTGGAGCCAAATTTGCATATTATAGTCCTTTGAAAGATGATTTTGAGAAAAAAAAGAAGATGGATCTTTTCCTGTGTTTTCAGCTCAGGCATTAATTTCTTGGAAACAAAACCCATTGTTAGTCACATCTGCATGAAAAACATAAAGGAGCCAACATTATTTTAACATATGACTGTTGTTAATGGGGATAAAATAATTAACCAGCCTGTAATTAAATTTATGGCAGTATTTTTCAAAACAGAAATTCAAAACTATGTTTGCATTACATTATTGATATAAAGCCTCTTCTCTAATAATGTTAGGTATCTAATAGCAATTTCAAGCATTCAATTAGACTAATCCTTCAGGTTAATACATCATCTTGCACTTCAAATTATCTTTATGCTCTTTACAAATAGCTACTAATTAAGCCTTATGCTACTCCTGCCAAGTCAGTTAATAGTATTATGCCAGGGATGTGAGGTCCAAAGGGGTTTGACTGTTTCCCTCCTGTCACGCTTCCTGGAGGAGGCAAAGGTTTGCTCCAACCTTATGCTCCTCTGCCTGGTGCTGAAGTTAGATGACAGAGACCTGAGCCCTGGAGGAAAGCGACCAAATTATGCTAAAAGAGCCAATGATGACAAGCTGGGAGTGCTTCGACTCAAATGAGAAATAGTTTAGAACAATTTATATTTGGGATTCTGATCACCTGGAGGTGGACACTGCTGGGACCCAATGCATTTCAGAAACACTTGGGTACTTACTTGTAGCTGGTGTAAGACAGAAAAGGGGAGAGGGAGGAAGAGCAAACAGCACAGAGCAAGGTCAGGACTGCTGGTGATGGTGTCTGTGATGGACTCAGACAGAACCAGGGTGTGATGAACTGGAAGGTGGCAGCCAATTCTGCCAGCTTGCCATAGGGACCAGCTTGGTGACATGCTCCAGGACATACCTGTTCCCCTGCCAGCCAGGACAAGGTTTACATGGGACCATGAATATGGTTCCCTACACGGGTTGTTTCATATCATCAACGGTTTTTCACATTTCTCCTGGTTTCCCTCCTCTTGCCCAGTAACCTCCTCTCAAGCCATGTTCTGCTTGAGGTGGTCATTTTCCTGCCCCTAACACAGGGCACAAGGGCCAGAGAGGTCCAGAGAAGCCACAGTGGCTTCCTCAACACCTGAGTGTGTGCAGAAACACCACAGCTTTGGGGAGCATTCCCAGCAAGGGGTAACCAGTCTAGGTCTGATCTTGTCCTCACCATGGGCAGATGGAAACTCATGTCTTCCCCTGGCCAGGAACATTTTGTATCGTTGCAGCGCTAGGCAAAACATAAAGTTAGACCAGGAGAGAGGAGGGTTGAGCCCCAGTTTTTTGGCTGGTTCCAGCCAAGCAAAACGCCTCTCACTCCTGTTTCACCAACACATAAATTTCAAGCAGCATTATCTCTGTTCTGCTACTCATCTCTGTCCAGGGAAGTACCCGGCTCTGAAAGCTGAATGCACAAAGGTTTTGGAAGGCGAAAGCTCAATATCTGCCATTGTCCCAACTCTATGTTGGTTTGGAATAGGGCTAAAGGAGTCTGAATTATGTAGTTTTGAGCCACCACAAATAATCTTGATCTCTTCCAGCACCTGCAGGTGTTTGACTCTGCACTACCAAATCAATTAGACTGTGGCACTGCTGCCATACCTTGCTGGACTGGCACAGGATATAATGAATGCTTACCAAAAGTACCAAGATGATTTGATGGAGGGCACTTGTAAAATATAAAGTGATATGTAACCTGCAAAACAAGTTTAATGAAATGCTTTTAATTGCTGTAAGTCATGTAACCACATTAAAACAGTGGCATCAATACCAAAAGACTGAAGATAAGTTATGATTTTTCAAGCTGGGATAGTCAAAAAGTGCTAAGAATTCAACTTACTCACATCACTGCATATGCAGACAATTAATCAGTTGCTGATTTTTATGGTAAAACAGTCACTACAGTTTGATAATTACTCTGTGTCTTGTTATTTAGAACACAATTCTCCACTTTTTCTGCATCACAGAGAGGAAGAGGATGGAGTAAAGTACTATCCCTCATTCCAACTTGCCTGAGCCAGAGCTTTCCCTCTTCCCATGAATGAGGGACTGAATGACCCCATATTGTAGTGACTGACTCTAAACAGCAATCCTTGATCACCTACAGTTCTCCCCTTCTTAGAAGTCCTCACATGTAGACAAGTCTTTTTGCAATCTGTTCATCTCAATGGTAATTTTTTTCCATATTTGGATTAGATTGATTTGCATTGATGACATATGAGATGATGGGGGGGTTTAAAATTTCTTTTGGGGAAGTAACTTTCTCAGACCAAATTTTGGTCTCATTGTCTAAATCCACATTCTTTAGTCTGTTCAAAGCTTAACACAGTGTTGGTTACATGAACATCTTCTAACAAAAGGCTGCTGATCTTCATTATTACTACAAAGAGGTAATGGCCACATAAAATCATTTTGCCATCTAGTGAGATATGGAACGAGTCCACATGTGCTGAAGCTGTGGTTAGAGATGAGCCCTCTCTGCCCTGTGACAGTCTAATTTAAAAGCAGGAAATTCCTCAGAATAACCAGCTCCTAGTCCCAGCTGAGAGCTGGCTGATAAAACCACCGTGAAATATTTAACTGTGCATAGTAGCAGAAGATTAAGAGCAGATGTGATCTAGAAAATCAGCTACACCTAGAGAAAACACAAACCTCTGCCCAGCATCCCTGGCTCCAGCAACATCTGGCACTCTGTGTCTGCCTGGCACATCTGCACTTTGTCCTGCTGCTGCTCTCTCCCTGCTGGCACATGGGAAGAGTTGATTTTTTCCCGTTTCTCAGGAGCTGCCTTTATATGTGATTGAGTCATGTTACCATGGAATGGTTTGTGTTGGAAGGGACCTTAGAGCTCATCCAGTTCCAACCCCCTCACCACGGGCAGGGACAGCTTCCACTGTGGTGGATATGTCTGTGATATAAATACCCCCAGCCAAATCCTGGTGCCTGAGAACACAGAGGTCACAATGCTGCTGTTCTCACCCAGGGGCACAGGAAGAGCTCATGTTGCATGGAGTGGTCATACACGTTCTTAGGCAAACTGAGAGAGCTGGGAAAAGCAGACAGTGCAGTCTCAGACCCCCTTTGCTGCACATCTCAAGGACCTTCTGAGACCAAAATTTGCTTCTCTTCATTAGGAGTTGAACTTGATGACCCTTCCAACTCAGCATATTATGTGGTTCTATGGTTAAAAGGGGTTATTTAAAAGGCAGTGGCCACAGAGTGGCTCAGCTGACAGGTACAGTGTGGCTTTTGCAAAGTGGCCAAGGTGTGTTTGGGCTCCAGACTTAGCTTGGGTATTTACTGCCCACAGCTGAACACTTGGATTATCCTTCTCTCCATGTGACCTACAGCACTGCGGAGAAAAAACTTTTTACTGGGCCCATTTTGGTGCTAACTGGAGCTGCTGGGGGACTTCCAGGAATGTATTTCATGTGTGCAGTGGGCTGCTGCATCCCTGGATGGGTCTGAGCCGTGGGTGTGAGTTGGGGCAGGGGATGGGGGATGGGGGACAGTCAGCCCTCCGGGTCAGACCATGGCTGGCTGCAGGACGTGGGTGTCTGATCCACTGAGGACCAGCCTTGGTTAGATGTGAACATAAACTGCCTCAAAACAGGGAAGTGTTTGGAATTGAAACATCATTTTAGGATCATTACAGGAACTGGGCAGAATGTGGATGCACAAACTCACATTTCAGTTTCTCAAAAGACATGACTCTATTTTCCAAGTGGCCAGTTGCCAGGGTTTTCCAGGTACTGACAACTCAGAGCTTTCAGTGACTCCAGCTGCAACATTTCTGACGGTATAATTTACTTTTATCTGGGTGCCTTGTAAAGGGGTTCAGGAGTGTGAATTTTGGTCCTGGGATTTGAAGCTTCATCCAGTCACAATATTTCTCTGCTCTCTGGCTCTAATTCCATGGCCTTGTGCTTTGGATTTACATTACTTACCTTCTCTATGTTTCGTCATCTTTTTGGTGTTGCCCAGCAGATATTTTCATAAGAATTTATTTACTTGTAAGTGTCAAGTGTTTTCACAATACATTCAAGGGGGAAAAAGTGAGAGTAATTCCTTTGCACAGAGACTACAGTCACTCAGGCAATTCTTTCCCTCCTTAGGACCAAGTGAATGGGAATGGGATGTTTTTGGTTGCTGTCCAGAGGTGGCTGGCTGGCTCTGACTCACTGCATGCAGTTTTACCTGCAGCCACTGAAACACTCTGAGTCACAAGGAGAGGCACAGCAGCTGACAGTGAAAGGTAATCACACAAAGGATATTACAGCCATGAAGGCACTTCAGGCACTGCTCCTGGTGGACAGCAGCAGCGCGGCACAAATACATCTATGTAGTTCTTAATTAACTACAAAAAGTGCCTGGGTCCCTTTTCCCCCCTCTCTCTCTTATTTCCCAGACCATAAACCAAATCTTCAGCAGGTATAAACTGGCACAGGCTTTCTGACTTCAAAGGAGCTGCGTCGGTTTGAACCAACAAAGATTCTGGTGCCATATGGCCCTAATTATGTTAATGTGAGGCCCAAAGGATGCAGTGCAATAATAAAAAGGAAATACTGTGTGATCCATCATCACTTTGGCACTCAAGGCAGGACTTTCAAAGGTATTTAGGCACCAAAAGAAGCAGACAGGTGCGTTGAAGATTTTCTGTGTTCCATTTCCCCATGATAAAAATTTATTTCTTTTCTATCCCAAGCCAGGTTTGAGAGCCCCTGAAAAGAGGGTAGAAACATTTTATTTTTATCACCATGGAAATAAGAGGGGTCTTTCCAAGGTGGACCTCTAACTACCCTGTTTCTAGACCTCTCTGAGTGCTTGACAGGGTGCCAGTGGTGGCCGTGCCTGCAGACGCTCCAAGGGTCCAGGTGAGGCAGCTGCCAGGCGTTCCTGGAGCAAAACTTTGGCACCAGGTAAGGATCTCCACAGGAGGAATGATTCCAACCAGGCTCACTCACCCCCAGGGAGTGTCAGCTAAGCCACAGTGCCCCATCAGCACAGCTCCTTGCAGTGCTATCCCAGCATATGGGGCTGCAGGAGGATATGGGGAGGAAAAGTGTAACTCATCCTTGTCCTCGGCAGATGGAAGCCTACTACACCCTGAGCTCCCCCAGGCCCATCGGCATGGAAACCCTCAACCGCCTTTGATTTTAAATCCAAACAACTAACCGCTGTTATTCTTGGACATTTATATTACATTTTCCTCATATTTTCCATCTCATGGATGATTAAAAACAAATTATTGCATTAAGGTGTTTGAAGTTAGGATGCTCTGTGCAGCAGTTGTTTGTTTCTAAGTCCTTGACAAGAATTTCCTGTTGATCTGGTTTTACGTTGTCTTTACCTAAAACAAATTTTCTCCAGGGACTGAACTAGTCCCTAAATAGTTTTAAAAGGGTTCTCCCATCTCAGGCTCTTTTCTAAAAGCCTTGTAATCTTTGGCCTGCCAGGGAATGAAGCAAGATTGCTGAAAGCATATTCAGGTTGCCCTAAGGGAGTGGGAAACAGATTGCTTAATAAGGCAAGAGCTGCATCCCACATAATAATTGCCACAGTCATCTTTCATTGTTCTGATGCCTTTATATTGGTGCTGTCTGTAGTGTACTTGGGAGTGATGCAATGCTGATGCTGTAATAACCTGGTAAGCAGTTGGATAGATTCCCTTTAGAAAACAAAAGGTCACCATTTCACAGAGCTCCCAGCATGCATATGTGTTTATTGATGGCTTACATTTTGTATAATTTTGCTCTGTAGCTACTTTACTGTTCAGTTTACCCAGTCCCGGGGCACGGATATACTCATGGTGTGGTGCTGCTGCCCTTCTAAAGAACTTGCAGTAGCCAATGCTTTTGCTGTAATTCCCAGGAATTGTGGCCAGGGAATGTGGAAAGTGAAGAGTAAGGTAAACCAAACACCAGGCTGCCTACATGTAGAAACAAGATTTAAGTCTCTACTCTGCCTGACCCAAACCAGTTAATAGATAAAGGGCTCCTGGAAGCTTGTAGATGCCTCTCTGCTCTGTTAGTCTGCAATGGGCCTCTATAAATTTAATCAGATTTTTTTTTTTAAACTCTTAGAAGCAACTCTCAAAGTGGATTTGATCAAACCCAACATTTTGGAAAAAAACCTGGATTTTGCATTTTTGGCATTTCCTGGCTGCTGAGATCCCAGCTCAGTTCTGGGCAGCTGCAGTGAAACACAAGGGACACTGAGTCAGAAGGGTGATCCCATATTCCTGCATGTAGAAGGTACAAACAGTCCTGTCACCTGGTTACAATAGAGCCACTGCAATAATAAACCGATAAATTACGGATGGCACCCAATGAGATAAAATATCCAAAAAATATTGTCAAAATGTATGCTGCTTAAAATAACATGACCTCTTATGATTTTAATTTCAGCAAATGAAGGTTTACAAGATGAAACCCCAGTCCTGCACATTTTTGTGATTGTAACTGGTGTCACACATGTAAGCAATATTTCCCCTTTGCCTCAAGTTATTTTTTGGCATAAATATTTGTGAGATCAGAACATTAACACCTAACTAACATGTTTTAGCATAAAATAGCAACAATTCACATGCAAGTCTCAATAGTTTCTGTATTTTTCTATAAAATACCTGGAGTTCCTATATACTGTGCAGCAGGGAGCAACACAAATCTGCCTTTAAAAATTCACAGGACTTGGTGATTCATACGCAACTGAGAAAAAATGTGGGAAAAAATATTTATTGCAAATTCCTCAAATATTTACCAGGTGAAACATCAATAGCAAAACCTTAAATAGACTCTTAATTCCACAGTGAGGTATTTAAACAGTGCTCTGAATTTCAAACATGCTGGGAAGCAACACTGCTTATTGACACCTTTTCTGAAGACCAAACAACAGACTTTCACTCTTGCTGTAAAAACAACTCCTATATTTAAGCATTCATTTGCAACATTTTCATTGCTACTTCTCTTATGTGACATTTCATCCTTGTGTTTGGGTAAAGGGTGTTCATCTAATTAGTACAAATGCTTGCAGCACTGAGGTATTGTGTTGTCATTAACTCACAAGCCTTCTTGTGTTTACAAAATGCTCTGAATATTTACTGGGGACCTGGACAATGCTGGTTCATTGTTACAGAGCATAAGTATGCTCTGTAACATGCTTTGTATGCAAAAGTCTCTTTTGCATTTCCCACATTTTGCAGCCATTTTCCTTTCCTCTTCTTAAGTCATAATCTCTGCAGAAAGCTCTGTGATGAAATCCTGAGTACAATTAGGATAAAGCATTTATTATGATTCATCCAGAATAGGGGTAACTGTGTGAACTTTAACTAAAACATGAAGGCTTTTCTCCAGCATATACTTTTGTCAAAAATCTGACACTGCTTTCCCACTTTTCTCAGAGCTCCTGAGATTTTTAAACCATGTGGACTAAATTTCAGGTATCTCTAATATCAGCAAGAAACTGGGGTTGAATCCAGGCAAAACACAGGAATTTCACTTTTAGCCCTACTCCTGGAAAAACAAGGGATTTGATCTTTCATTTGATAGAACAAGGATCGGGCCTTCAAATCAGACACTTGGAAATGGCTGTGACTGAAGTGAGAAGGAAAAGGCTGGAAGGAGTCTAAAAGATGAGGAGGCTTCACTGTAGCCACCGCATTATGCCATTTCCCTTGCAAATATTTAATTATCATGTAAAATCAGCTGAATTTTTTGTCCCTGCAGTCTTACTGCTCACTACAAGAGAGGACAGGGATGGTTGCACACAACCAGGTGGGATCAGAGAACCACCCAGTCCCAGGTCCCATCCCTGTCCCATCTGGTCCAGGTAGGCCACAGGAATGGGGCAAACAGCTGTCCATCCTACCCACAGTGGTCTCCCAGCCTCTCTCACTCAAAGCACAGGGCTTTCTGTACCAGAGGGACGGACTTTGCATTTCATACCCACATGGGCATGAACTCATTTATTTGTTTGAAATCGTGTGAAGGCTCACCATTCATACGGTCACATGGAAGTGGTGGGGGGGTTTTGGCTTAAAGGCACCTTGTTCAAGCACCTGCTGAGTGGCCCCTTCCACTTCCACAGCATTCTTGGAAAAAGTTGGCAAAGCTCCTCGTTGTAGACACCATAGGTTAGCTTTTAAAGCATCAAGACACGATTTCTACATTTACAAGCCCAAAGGAAAAAGTAAAAATAATCCAAGGAGTATTGAAGGGACACTGCAGAGCACTGTGAGGAGCCCATTGATGCCATCACATGGAACTACCAGGAGCCCATGGAAGGGCAGACACTGTGCAGGTCACTTGCTCCAGGTGAACTGGCGTGGGCAGAGGTGCAGCCCCAGCCCAAACAGCTGCACAGAGAGAGAGGTGAGACCTGCCAGGGGGGACAGCAGCAGCAGAGCTCCTCAAACAGAGCAAATCAAAGGCCTGGAGAAGTCAGGAGGAGTTATTTATGTGGAGGGGTAATGTTAGCTGGAGTATAATTGCTTTCGGGTTGCTCTTAAACCGTTGCTTTCAGGTTGACCTCTCCTGGTTCATCTGGAGCTGCTCTGCTGCTTTATTAGTTGCTATTAGTAATTGTAGCCTGCAGCTATGGGGCAAAGGAGCATGGGGGAGAAATAAAACACGGGAAGAGGCAGGGATGGGAGGGCTCTGCTCGGGAGGGTCTGTTGCAGTGAGACCTCTGCTGAAACATGGCTCCTCCCTCTGCAAAGCAGAGCCATTGCAGACTGATCCGTGGTTGTGCCCAGAGCTGAGGTGGAGGGGTTAACTGATGCAGGCTCACCATGGGCCACCAAGTGTAAACAGAGGTGGTGGAGGTAGTTTAGGAGAGTAAATGGCAATTTTGGAGAGCTCAGAGGACTCAGAGCTGTGGGAGTAGCAGCTGGGACTTTTCTGTGGTTGTTTCTTCTGTGGCAGAAATAAAGCCCTGGTATCCCACTGGGGCCACGCAGTGGGCTGAACATTCATCAGCAAACTGCAGCTTGTTTTCGACCTTCAGGATCATGGATGATGGTAAGTGCCAGACCAAGATGGAGACATCATTTGGTTTCCCAGCGGCTGAGTCTGGCCTGGCTGGATTGACGAACAGCTGCTCCAGGAGAATTTCATCATTCTGAGTTAGTTTGATATGCTGATGTGCCATGTGGCTTTATGGAGAGGCTTGAAACAGAGCTTTGCTGAAGACACTCAGAAAATCCCTGATTTTGGGGTAGCTAAAGGCTGGAAAAGTACTTTGAGACACACTGTGTACACTCAATGAGTTTTTGCTCTTCCCTGGGTGTCTGTTTAATGCAGCTATTCAAATTTTTAATTTAAGAGAACAAAAAAGGGAGGAGGAAGTAAGGAGGGGGGCAGCACTAGTCTGCCCCCACACTCACCCCCGAACTTCTCTGCCATGGAACACAGAGTGATGTGTGATGGAAAACCAGCAGACAGCCTTGACCCCAATGTCCTTGAGCAGGCTGGGTGGGAGGGACGAGGTGACTCCACAGTGACAGCAAAAGAGGTGCAAAAGCAGAAGTGCTCCAGGCAGTGGTGTCAAGTCCTAGATGGACCTAGAATATCTGCATGATCAGTTGAAAGGTGATAAGGATGTCTCAGCATGCTCCTCCATTGCCAGCTGGAGGGGGAATTGGATTTGTCTCTGGATGGGAAAAAGAAATGGAGTGAAATTCCCAAGGAGAACGCTCTTCCCATTACTTCTGCAAATTACCTAAAAAACCCAGAGTCTCTAATGCAAGCACCAAGCACTGCCATTGTAAATAAAGTGGCACTAGTTCTACTACAGGAAAGTGCCTTAGCACTATATTGCCCCAGCATGCAACTTAGATGCTCTTTAACACTTTCCCAAAGTGTTTCCCATATCTCTTAGGCAAAACAGACTCTCCAATTTCCAAATGCATCTCCCTACTGCTAGAGCATAGCAGTTTAATTGGAAAAAGTAAGCACGTGTGTGCTTTTGTGCATGTGACCCTCTAATATTTATATTTAAATCTTCTTATATTAAAAAAAAAAAAGTGCCTGGATAAGGGAGGAAAAAAGAAAGCAATTGATTTACTCAACTTGTAAAGCTGTGGTTCCCAGGGAGAAGAGCACAGAGTCTTCAGAGTCTTCCCAAATCAAATTGTTAAGCTTTTTTTAATTTTCATGCCTGCTAATTGCTCTGTGCATCTGGTTTTATTTTAGAGGTTAGTATTTTAAAGTTGAAGTGAGGACATATTGCAAACTTCACCCCACTCTTCACTGTGCTATGTAGTCTGCACGGCAGCTCAGACTGTTAATCATAGGTGAGGGTTAACAAAGGGAAACTGATGCAACTGCAGGGAGACATGGGGATACAGCCAGACAGAGCAGGTCAGAGCTGTAAACAAAGGCACTGTCCCAGTGAAGGACGTGCATATTGCCAAATATGTTAGCTCAGGGCATCCCTTTGCACTGCAGTGTGAGGAATAGATGCAGAAGTCCTGCTGCAGGTCAGGAAAGCTTCCAGTGCCATCAGGATCACGTGCCTGACTGATTTGCTCTGTCTAGGGGAAGATCTGGACAGGCTTTTCAGGCAGGGTCAGGGGTCTCCACTCACGGGTCTGGTTTGGTGCCACAGCAGTGTGAGGGGGGCAGACACTGAACATACAACCTTCAACCTTCTCCAGGCTGTTCCCAGGCACTGATCCTGCCCCAGTCCCTGCCCTGCATGTGCAGGAGCTCCCTGCAGTACAGAGGTGTCTGAACAGGATGGTGTCAGTGAGAGCTGGTCTGTGCTTCCCAGATGAGATGCTTAATGATCCAAATATTATCCAAACAACTCAAACATATACATCACCTTGAGAGAAAACTAGGGAAAACTCCAGCTCCATCTTAGGCATCAGATGGCACCAAATGTCAGATATTTTGGCTTTTGTTTTCATATGACTCCTGTAATTTCTGGTAAATAGATTCAACAAACAACTCAGTCAGCAGCGACAAAGTTCACACACAGCTTTCCCTTCATACATTCCCTCCTTCCCACCCACTGCTTGAAATTGTGCAAACACATAAACCGATTACAGGGTTAAAACAAAAATAAACGATTTGTCCTTCATCAAGGCAGTTCATATTGCACATGACCTAGGTGTGGCATAATGAGGCTGCTGCAAGGCAACCCGAATCCAAAACCATTTCACCAGTCCAGCCAGTCGTGCTTGCTCAGGGTTGAAGGTGGCAGTGCTGCTACCACTTCCAAAAGGATGCTTCTCCCTTGGGAAAATGTTAGATTAGGAGGACCAAGGGTGTGGAGCAGCATTCCCAGCTCTGTTTAGCATTGTCCAAGGAACGGGTAATGTAAAAGGAATGAAAGGAATCGTATCTTCTGGTAGCATTAATCCCTTGAGGATTTGCAGTCTGTAAGCAAGATCTGGCTGGGCCATATAGAAGGCAAAAGCAAGCGTTTAGCTGGGAGAACTGAAACTTTTCATTTAAAAAAAAAAAGCTTCTTTCATTCTATTTGCTTGCAAACAGGGGAAAATAAAAGAAGAAAAAAAATAACCCCAAAACCAAAGGTTACCTTGGGAATTTAGAAGAGGAAACAGTTATAAATTGAAGTATGCCATTTTTTTGCAAGCCTCAAGGGCCTGAAAGACTAATTATTTTCAGTATCTAGACCCCCTTCACTAAATACCTCTCCCACTGTTTTCAGGGCAAATGCAATGTAATCATATTCTGGGCTTAAAAAAAACCCCAAGAATAATTGATTTAAAAATCCAAATTTCTACCTGAGGGGAAGTGTTTTGAAGGGTAGTTTGTTGCTGTTGAACTTGCTAGTAAATTACATTGTCCATTGTCAAAAAAGGTTGTTAGCAGCCACTGGGTAGGTGGATTACATATCTTTCGTATCTATCCTGTAAAATAATTTGTTATCAAAAAGGCTGATATTTTTCTCTCCTGCCCAAAGCTGCAAGGAGAAATGAATCATGGTTGCTGTTCCCCACAGCAGAGGCATGGAATAAGGGACCCTGGAAAGGCTTTTTCTGCCCTCTCAGCAGGGAAATGAAATTCCCAGTTCTGAGACATGTTAAAAGGACAGCCAAGGAAGAGCTGTTGCCTCTTAACCTTTTCTTGTATTAAAAATATCTTTTTGACTTAACACCATTATCATCTTCCACTGGGGGCCACTTGACACATGCTTCTGGAGGAAAAGCTGGCTTCTGCTAACAGCTTCTGCCCTGAGGAGAAAATCAGAAGATGATTGAACCTTGCATCAAGACCTTCAAGTTTTCCCACTGTGCTTCCTGCCTTGCTGACACCAACAATCCCAGCAGAGACAATCCTGTACCACGTGTTGGGGTGGCAGTACCACCCCACCTTCACAAAGTGATGATGTGAGAAAAACCTCTGGTTTTGTTTTTTGTGTACCAGTATGACAGTTAGAGGTGATGTCTGAGAGGCTGGAGGGAGTTGGCAGAGAGAGTTTGGGTGATGTTATTACTAATTCCCACCTGGGCCATGTGCAGAACTTGGAGCAGTTTTCTGCTCCACCCTTACTTTCCTTTAACACTCCTAATCTCTCATTAACGTGCCTCTGTACAGCGGCTTGCTATGGGGATTTTCCCACTCTGGGTATCCACAAAAATCATTAATAAATTGTCATATCTGGGAGGGCTGGCTCCAGACTCCAGTACAGGCTCAATGTCATTTATGCTCATGACCAGTAAAAGGAAAAAAGCCATCACAGGCATTATATTTTTTTTCAATAACTTATTTGGGAGTGTAATAAGTGTTAGATCAGCTGCAGGATTGCTCTCTTCCTCCAGTGAAAACTCTTCTGGTAAAACATTAATTTGAGAAATCAAAAGCAAGGGTTCAAACAGAGCCCGCTTCCTGGTTCAAAGCCTGGTTCAGACCTTGATCTATAAACCTCCAGAATTTTTTACAAGGGAAGACCTGAATTTCTCAGTTATGCCTGGATGTTACAGTAAAGAAAATGTTAGTAGAACATTTTAAATAAATATTGAGCATTTCCAGGAAGTGAAAGTGCTTGTTCTAAATTGCAGATCTCTCTAACATACACCAAAAGATTTTCTAATTAAAATACAATCTTGAGCAAGGAAAATACTGCTTCTTCATAATATATAATTTATCTTGGTGAAGATTAAAAAACCCAACAAATCTGCTACAGAATATGACTGGCAAGGGTTAAATTCTCCTCTCAGATATATCAGTGCAAATCTGATTATAACACTACTGCTGGTAACATTACTCCAAATTTGGACTGATACAACTTGATGTCTTGAAGTAAACATGTCCCTGTGATTTCAAATACCCTTTACCACTCACTGAGGTATGCAAACTATCATCAGCAGAACACGGACATGCTTCTTTGGAATGAGAAAAGGCCTATTATATGAAAATAATAAAACCAAGATATAAGTGAAAAGGAATTTAGTTGGAGAGCAGGTAAAGGTTCTTACTCTTCCCCCCAACTGGCAGATATAAATCTCTTCCTGTACCTCAGACTTCATGTACTCCAGGCTTTCTTTTGAGAAGCAAGGAGAGTTTTCTATCATTATACTCATTAGTAGCTGTCTTTAAAAAATGTTTCCATTTTTTAGATGAAAAACATAAGCCATGCAATTTCTATCATAAAATCTCCATTAATAACCTGTCTAATCAAGTACTTAGCTATTTAGTAAACAACTGCTTTGAATGGTGATGACTTTATGGTTTATACAGATGTTTAGCAGAAAAAGGCATAATTACTATAAATACTAACATAATATAATTAATATAATTAATTTAATATAATATAAAAAATACACAAGAGAAAGGTCTGTCCACACCTTGGTGTCAGTAATGAAAACGAAGGGGTTCTGCAGATGGGTCAGTGTTTCTGGGGTTTATGAGAAGAAGGCATTTTAAGCTGGCTGTAAAAGGGGATGATGTGTCAGATAAATGAACTAAGTGATTAGCTTTGTGAAAAAGCTAAGCAGAAAGAGCAAAGTCTCTGCCCTTACTCTGGTGTAAGATGCAAACTTGGCCAGTCGGTACTTCAGAGCAACAGTAGAGCTCTTTGTCTGGCTTAGCTGAGTCACACAATTATCTCAATAACAGTAAGTACCTAGCAACAGCCTCAATAAACACCCATTTATTTGATTAATCAGCCATTTTGAAACAGGTTTGGTAAACATTACCCTTTCACTTTTGGCTTACATTATTAAAAAGCTGCCCACTGAAGCTGCACCCCACGCTATGAATAACCACACGAAACCACCACTGTCCTGCCCTGCTCAGGCAGGTGGGCTGAGCTTAACCTGACACTTCTTGCTCATGTCAAAGCACAGAAGGCAGTAGGGATCAGTGTAGGATTTATCACGGGTTTTCTAGCCTTGGGCTCAAAATAAAACTGCTGATGTCAATGAGTGCTATCAAAAACTGCTCAAGAATTTGGTTGTTGTGAGACCAAGATAGGCAGAAAGAAAAAGCAGAAACTTAAGTTTCCATAAATGTAAACATTTGCATGTGACATTTGAGGATAACTTACAGTGGCTGGAATGTACTTTAAGTACCAAAAAGGTTTTGAGTACTCAGAGATTGTGAGAAGTGTTTGCAGTGGATTGGCATCTAGGAACAAATGGATTTTTTTGTTATCATGAAAAATATCAAGATTATTTCCAACCCTTAGTGGACTCCTGTGAGGGGGAGGCTGTGAAGCCTGGTTACAGAGCATACAAATATATATATGTAAATATATACTTCTATTTATAGAATTTTTTTATATATGTGTATGTATATATGGATTAGAGGTGCACTCTTCCTGGGAATGCTGAGGTGGCAGCACTTTACTGCTTTTCCCAAGATCTCCAAACAGTGCTGTCCCTGCCTCTCATGCAGTGATGAGGGAAGATTTTCTCTTCAAGGAACAGGGAAACATTTCTCAGGTAAATGGCTTTGTTCAGCTGAACCCCTGTTCTCTTCCCCTCAGGTACATGCACCATCAGCCTGTACAGCTGGACTGACATTCCCTTCACCTTTCTGGCTGAAACTATTCTCTTGACCATGGAATAATTAAGTGCATATATCTGCTTGCATTGCTACAATAAATAATTATAAATCTGCATTCTCATCCAGCATTTCTTTTCATAGTGCTGCCATAATGCCATTGACATTTGGATTGTTTTTCATCAATATACCAGTATTATCCCCAGTATTAAATGATCATGTAGCAGCAGAGGTTACTCCCTTTCCTGCTGATTTTTAATGCACAAAGAAATAAATCCTGTCTATAATTGTGCTGAGACCCCAGTGTCATTAAAGCCATACAGAGCCTGCACTTAGGTAAGACCTAAATCTAACCTTGCTCAGCAGGGAGGAAAAGAAGAAGAAACAGAGATCTGAAACATCACCCATCTGCTGGGTGGGGGTGAAATTCACAGGTGCCCCCCGTTCTCCCAGCTTATCTCAGCCGCACATCACACCTCTTCATGTTTTTTCATGCATTTACCTTTATGAGCACCAACAGATTGTAATTCAACACATTTCTGTAAAAAACTAGACATTATGCCATAGATAATATGCAGCACGCATGTGAGTTAATTAATTACATATTTTTCCAAATATTTCCCTGGGGTAACCTCAGGATTTTTTTGTCTCCAGAACTTAAAACTGGGCTAATGTGAAGGTTCTGTGGAGCCTGTATCCTTAGAGACTTTTGAAAACCTTTCTGGAAAAATCCTGTAGGCAATCTCATCTATCTCTGAAGCTGGTGTGGCTCTTTGCAGGGTTCAGACTGAAATCTCCAGTGCTTGTTATCAAGTGGTTTTCTCAATAATTCTCTGGGACTCTGATTGCAAATTTGACATCTGAAGACAACAGTCATGCCTCAATATAAAGTGTGCTCTGTTATACCACAAACAGCCTGGAATATCTTTGATTGGTTTATTTCCCCCAAAAGGGGGGAAAGCCCCGTGGAATGTGATTTCTGGCCTTTGCATCTGTATTATTGTAAAGCCCATTGTAACACACGAGGAGGGATAAACAGTAGCATTTTACCAGATGTGATTACACATCACAATTTTATTATTTGCAGTCAACTGTACGGGAAGGACGAAGGTAACTATTCATCCCTTATGAAGTTTCTTTTGCTTTTTATATTTTCTTTCACATAATATCTGGCAAGTTGTAAGTAGCACCAATTTTCCAGCCTCTTCCAAGTTAAGATTCTTCACTGCTCCATTCACAGAGGATCCAAGGGGTGTTACTCAAGATTGACTGTAATGGAAAGGGAAGAAAAAATGCAGAAGCTTTTTTGCACACAGGTGCACACAGATAATCCAAGTGTCATTTTCCCCTGAAGAGTGAAAAATTTCCCTTGGAAGGGTGTCTCGGTGGATGACATACCACTACCTGAATAAACACACTGAGTACCACAGCACACACAGGAAAATAAATGTGTTGGATATACTCTGGATGGGGAAAACCTCTGACCAAAAGTGACTATGGTGCAGGAATCTACTTGTTTCTTTTCTTCCCTCCCTACAGAAGTTTATAAACAGGCAGTCATAGGGATGTATGGAAATAAAATGACATTGGAATTGGACATGTGAGCTGTTTTCCTAAAAGCAGCAAAATTTATTAAATGAAATTTAAAAGATAAAAAAAAAAAAACACTAAGTCAAAGGAAGCCAGAGTTCTCTTAACGGCAATTGAAAATCTTTTCTTTCCTTGCCCACATGTCTCAGTACAGAACAGAGCACATTTTAACAGCTTCCTCATTAAAGGTGGTTGTTCAATGCAGAGTGAAGGTTATGCAAGTCAGGGCAGATGTGAAGCGCTGTGCAGCTCTGAGAAGTAACACTTTGGAGCTGCACTTTCACTAAGTGATTTCTTCATGAAACAAACCCAAAAACAAAACTTCAGAACATCGAAATAAAACATCTGATTTTGTCCTACCTGAAGAAACTACAATAGAGAGTCAAAATTTAAATTATTTTCTCCCAGGGAGCTTGAAAATAGAACATCAAAATTGCAAGGTGAAAAGTTTCTAAACCACAGGAGCTAGCCAGAACTTGTTACGTTCCTGAGTGATAATCACAAAGTTCAGCTGATCTTTCATGGAAAAAACACAGTATATTTCCCTTCTGGGGGTTATATTTACCCAGCCTTTTCAGGCTGCATTATCACCCACTGTAATCTATTTAACTTCCATTCCTGAGTCACTCTGACACTACACTGCTTTTCAGCTCTGCAAACAATACAAAAACTGAGCTCCTAGCTACAAATAAGGAAGGAATTTTGAACATAATGTTTTTTATCAATGAAACATATTGACACTTGACTATACTGCTGTCAGTCATACTTCCATTGAAGTTAAAAGGAATAAGAACAAGCCAATATTTGATAATCATTTCAAAAATGTATTGCATAATCTCTGAAGACAAAGTCCTAACAGGTATTGAACAGAAGTGATCCTACCAATTAGTGGCAACTGTGGATTTGCAGCACCTTTAATAATTTACCATGATAAAACTTCCAATGAAAAAAGGTGCATACTAACATAACGAAACACACTTTAAAGGCAAGAATAATATACATAGTATATGGGAATGTAATATATACTTTATTAAAAACATTTCACCATTACTTAAAGTTAGAAATAAAACAGTCATGTAACATTCATTCATGTTACAGATCCAGCATAATTGCAAGCAATAAATGCTTTATTAAAGTTGAGGCAAAAAGGAAGCACAATACATTAAACTGAGAATTAAACGGAGGCATATTTATATACTATAAAGTTGGAATGTGCATTTGAGAATGGCAAGCTCCCATCATTGAGTTCCTACCCCAGAAGGCAGACAGTGAAGTCTTTTTAAAAGATGGAGTTCACATCCCCAGTCCTGGGGTGTGAGACTTCCAGAGATCAACAAAACTATCCACAAGTAGATTTGGTCTGAACTCAGAGTCTGATCTCCAGGTCTGTCACTTGTGCTCCTGCAAGAGATCCCAGCCTCTCCCTGCACTCTAAAAGGCAAGCAGGCACAAGCATCACATGGCTCCTTCCACACCTGGACTCAGCACAGCTCTTCTTGGTGCATGATTCCTGGGAAAATACCTGCTCGATTGGAAAATATCTGCTTGATTTCATCAAAACTTACCCAAGTAACCCTGGCTGCACAGAATGCTTAGGGATAGATGAATGGGGGTGATTTGGTTGGTAATGGTTTGTCTGTGTCAGTAACAAAGTGGCAAATCATGAAAGTGTATTGTTTTGCCAAAAGGAACGGTTTAGGAAAAAACCATGAAATTTTTGCCCAGGTGCTGTGTCCATAGGAGCACCCAAGTCTATTTTTTGCACCAGGAGAACTCACCTGAGCTTCCTTCCTGGTGCCCAGATGGGTCCTTGAATGCAACTTGCTGGGTTCCTCCTGCAATTCCAGATAGGCAAGTTATTTATTACTTCCTCTCCTGAACTACTGGGAGCCTGTTTATACACTGCTGATGTTTGCTTTCTCAGTTCAGGACTTGGCTGCATTTCCCAAAGAGATGCTGTTTGTGAATGGTCAAAATGATCTCTGGTGTCAATCTATGCACGGCTAGAAACAATGCAGCAGTGGGGTAGAGATTTCTTGATGTGAAAATGTGACAGACAGCTTGGAAGTCCTGCCTCAATCCTGCTTCCACATACCATAAAATGCAGTATCCTTCATATTCTTTTACACCATATATAAAATAACACAGTCTATACACTGTTGGAACACTATTAATAATGTACCTTGCACCTTTACTCTCTGATGTCTTAAAAAAACACCACTGTGCAAACCTGTGCTGAGTATCACTGACCAAACCTATCAGCAGCTGATTATCCCACTAACTCAGACAAACAGCAGGTTAGCTATAAATAATAGGCTGTTATTTACTGTTTTGACAGGAGATGTAATTTCTAGGGGAGTTCACCGCTCACCATGCTCAGTGTGTTAGATGGAGTGAGGAGGAGGGGCTGGAGGACAAAGAGCTCCCAGCCTTGCTTCCAGTGCTGAGGCAAGGAGCCCTCCCCCTCCAGGGAACCATGAAGTTTCTTCAGGTTGCAGGAACGTCTGAGCCATATAATAACTGCTCATAGGTCACAAAATTTTTCACATATGGTGTGTGTGATTCACTCCTTGGTATTGCCATACCCTCAGTGAAATCTCACCAGTGGCTGCAAAAGGAGAAAGATGAAGATGAGCACTTCATAAAATCCCATGTGTGACAACACTCATGGATCAGTTCCAGAAGCCTTTTAAGGAAGCACTTGGGCTGCCTGCAGCCTGGTTACTTGCCTGTCTTCCCAGTCAGGTTTTGCAACTTCCTGGGAACAAAGTTCCGCCAAGGCTGGATGGTTGCTGACATCCACTCTGGGAGCCCTTTGGGCTGTGTTTTTGCAAACAGGCCTGGCTGCAGCACAAACACCCCAGGGGCCTGAACCCCACTGGGATTAGACAAAGATTCATGATTTGGCCCAGGAAATAGCATAAGGTGTGATCTCAGGTCTTCCATCTCCCTCCTTTCTTCTGCATGGTGGTTTGGAAGCCCAGGCTGGACTGACACTCCCGTGTGTTTGTTCCCTTCTGTCCCAAATCCCACAGCTTCACATGCAGCAACCCACAGGGCCCATTGCTTGCCCAAGCCTTCCTGTTGCTCACTCCTTGGACCACAGAAACTCTACTGGGGACCCAGCTCCTGCCCTGGGGCACCACCCATCCTCATGGCTGAGATCCCAGCATGAGGACAGGTGGAGCACTGGTCCCAGAAAACTGTACCTCACTGGGACATGCCTCAAGCTGGTGCTGCAGTGATGGAATTAGAGTCATAGAATAATCTGATGGAAAGGAGCCACAAGGATTATCTAGTCCAACTCCTGGCCCTGCACAGGACCAACACAAGAGTCACACCATGTGCCTGAGAGAGTTGTCCAAACACTTCTTGAACTCTGGAAGTTCAAATCCCTCTGAATTGTGGAGGGATGGAAGTACATTAAAAAAAAAAAAAAATCTTTCCTCTTCGCTGCCTTACTAAAAGTGTCTGGGCAATCATTTTACCCCTCAGGCTTGTTGTCACTCTTTTCTGAAGTTCTGAGCCTTCCCACCTGCTAAACACCCATCTATCTGCTGGCACATCACAGATTGAAGGCACTTCTTTTTCTACTTGCACTTATTGAGGGGGAAAACTGTTTGTTGAAAGATGCTTAGTTGAAAGACATTTAACTGAGTTTTGTGAAAGAAAAACCTCTTCCAAACAATGCTGCTGGAAAGGTGAGGCTTGCATTTATTATGGAAGATACAAGAGCAGATAAGCAAGCCCAGCATGTATTTTGCAGTCTGGCTGCTGAAGTAAAGTACAAGTAAAAAGTCCCTCAACAGCCACCACAGAAGCCAGTGGACTGCCTTTTTCAAAAAGGAAAATCCATCTTCGCTTTTAAAATTCACTCAATGCTCCCTTGATCGCTCTGGCTTCAGGTAGCTGGCAATACTGCTGAACTCCTGGGCCAAGATGGATGTGTCCTGGCTCCTAGTGGAAAGAAGTGGGGAATCCAGTGGGAAACCAGCCACCATCCAGCTGCTGCCCCATTATCACAGCAAGGGACAGGACACCGCAGTGCTCCATTGCTCTGCCATGGACTCAGCCTTCACCAATCCAGGTACTAAATGAAAGGATGGCTCCAAAGGTTTGTGTTCTCAACATTTATCCCTGATGTGTTTGTCCTCTGCCAAAATATTGTACAAGTGTGCTCACCCCAGTTTCTTCATCATGTCTATAGGTTGGAAATAATTTACACTTTATATTTTTTAAATTCCCAATTTCACAGTGTCCTAGTTTTGGCCAAGGCCATGAGGAGGGTGGAGCCTGGAGCTGTGTGGGCATGTCTGGGTTGTTATTCTACACCACTCGCATCACTGAAGGGGGTAGAACTATGGAATTCTCACTTCCAACGAGAAAGGGGGATGGCTTGCAGTCAGGAAGGAAAAGGTGCACGCAGAGGGTCTGGGGGATAATTTTTGTTCTTGTCTCAGGAGCCGTGCAGCACCGGCTCAGGTCTGTGAGTCAGTGAGAATGTTTTTTGCATGTAAATCACCCTCTTTTTGTACACTTTTGTTACTAATGTTGTTGCTGGTGTTGTTACTGTTTGTTTTCTTATCTCATTGGTCTTTCTAGTAAATTCACCTCATCTCAGCTCAGGATTTCTGCCTTTTGTCCCTCTCACAAGATGGGATGGGGGAAGGAAGCAGTTCTGTGGGGCTCAATTTCCAGCTTGAACCATGACGGACATTTACAGATTACTTCAATTTTAAAATCACTTAACAGAGTGTATCCAGGTTTTGCTTCTCTCTTCAATCTTTATTAATAAATAAAATAGGCCAGGGACCATTTGCTTGCTCTGGGGCAGGGCAGCACAGTGCAGCTTCCATCCACATGGCTGAGCTCTGTTCTTGCCCCTATGCACTCTGGCTGAGGTAAAACCGAGCACAGGGAAAAATCGTTGTCCTGTGGTGTTCCCTGGGTGGTTCAGGGTGTTGTTGGAACAGTGCTAGGCAGTACAAGACAGCAGGGATGGGGTCCATGTTAACAGCTGGACATGCTTGTCACGTGTGCCTGTGGCTGAACCCCCACTCCAGCCTCATTTTATAGATGTACCCGGGCAGAATTAATTTTCTCTAAATCCTGATGCCTTCTAGATATTTGTAGCATATGCTCCTGAATAGCATGGATGGGAAAAAAAAGCTGACAATTTTATTTAATTTATGTCATTATTTATCTCATTAATTTTCAGCTCAGGAACTTCATGGCTATGGCCAAGCAGGGTGTCAGGCTGTGCAAACATGGCTGGTAGAAGCTTAAGAACTGCATAGCAAAGGTCAGAAAGTCAGAAGAAATACACAGGCAGATGGCTCAGGGGACAGAGCACACTCAGAGAACAAGGTCTAGGAAAACCTGACAAAACAAAAACCATTCTGAAATGTAACGCCCACACAGCCACTCATGCTTTCACCATAGAAAATCATAGACAATTTTTTTTATTATTTTCCTAAGGGATCCTACCAACATCCTGGAAACAAGAAAGTTAATCTGCATCCTCCAATGGTCAAGGACCACAAGGTTTTCTTTAACAGGACTAGATAAACTTGATACATTTTCAGGAAGAAATAAAGCCCACAAAGACCATTACTTTGCTATTTATTCTTCACTAAACACCTTCATGTCTTGGATAGCTTCAGCCACGGAGTGAATGGGAGTGTGGGCAGGTGGTTTTCCAGGCAACCCCTGCACAGCCAAAGCCCAAGGGCAGGTTCCTATGGTGACTGAGCACTGTAAAGCTTTTTGCCTGGCTCTTAGGAAGCTTTGCAAAGTAGGAATGAAACACTACTCTGCTTAAAACCTTTTCCATGGGATTGATTCACCTGTGGCCTAGCAAGCAATTAACCAGCTGCATTTCTCCTGAGGTGAGTGATAGGCACTTGAAGCCTTGAGTTTGTGTCTGTTAGTTCTTAGGTGTAACCATTTTTAGGACTCAGGAATTGCTAGGGCTGAAAGCTTGGGGATGTATTATCTATGATTACCTGCATAATTCTTTTTCACAAAAAAGATGGCCTTACTGATCTTACACAGTTAGTTATATTATGGATGGCATCTCACATAGCAAATACATTGTACACTGGTGGCAAAGCGGGTATTAATGTAGTTTATTTAATTTTCTAGCAAAAACAGTGAAGAGTCAGATTACACTTCATGTAATTCACAGTGTATGCCATTGAATTCTGAGCCTGTCAGCCCTGTGCCAGTGAAAAAATTACCATCTCTAGCCTGGTCATACTAGTTTGAACTGCAAGATGTCAATATTTTAGCCCCAGAATTCAGCTTTAAACTTTTCATTTATTAGCTCAAACGATGCCTACCACATCTGCCAGAGGAGGTGAGAGATGAGCTGCCCCTCTGTTTCCCAGGAACCACACACCCTGTCAAACTCCTGCTTTCCAGGCGGATGATCAAGAAATACCCGGAGACTCCAGGAGCTGCGTGTGCTGCCATAACCTGCCACAAACACATCGATTACCCGGCTCACTGGGGCCAGAGGCCATCACACCGGGCTGGGAACACGGGGCAGGACTCACCTGGACCCTGGGCATGGCGACTGCCCCTCAGGTCTGCCGCAGAGCTGGGTCTGCTACTGGAGCCAAACATGCCCGCAGGTTTTATCTGACCTTTACAAATCGCTCCTGTCACTCCCAGTTAGGAGTCCTCTGAGCACTGACAGGAAAAACAAGTCACCCTGTGAGTAGCGGGACTAATTGGTCGTTTCCTGTGCTCGAAGCATTCATTACAAAGCTCTCTCTCTTCATTCAGTTATCTAACATGGGCTGAACTCTGCAGCCTCTCCCTCAGTCAGGCACTAATGGAGTCTGCTTTCTTTTCCTATTACTGTGAAACCCGTGGAAAATAAAGACCTTTGCAACCGTCCTGACTGTCCAGTGAGTGCAGGGTTTTGTGTAGGTGTTGTACTTGACTCAGCTTATCAACACTGGGTTATCACAAATGTCAGGGTCTCTTCCCTAGGAAGGGAGTATTGCTTAAACATGTTAATTTAATCCATTTTGCCATACTTCTAATCTTGGTCAGTGTAGGAGGACCTCTCAAAGTGCTCCTGTACCTAACAAGCACACACAGTATTCATCTGATGTCAGCAGCCAGGAGGGCATAGATGAGCTGCTAAATGTACTAGAATCCTGAAATGGTTACAGATGTCCTGCAAATTACTGTTGCTGAAATTTGGTTGCCTGTAAACCTATTTTGCACACAGAATCACGGAATGGTTTGGGTTGGAAGAGGCCTTAAAGACATCTAGTTACACACAGTTACTCCCCTGTTGTGGGCAGGGACACCTTCCACTATCCTGGGTTGCTCAAAGCCCCATCCAGCCTGGCCTTGAACACTTCCAGGGATGGAGCATCCACAGCTTCTCTGCACAGCCTGTTCCTGTGTTTCACCATCTTCACAGGAAAGAATTTCTTCTTAATATCTAACCTAAACCTACTTTCTCTCATTTTAAAGCCATTCCCCCTTGTCCAATCACTCCACACCCTCATAAAAGGTTCCTCTTTCAGCTCTCTTGAAGCCCATTTTGGTACTGGAAGGTGCTGTAAGATCTCCCCAGGGCCTTCTCTTTCCTAATTACTTTGACATGCTTACAGTGCAGCTGGCTTTTCCCTCTGGACTGGCTTTCCTTCAGGAATGCAGGCACACATGAAGCTCCATCAGCCAGCTTTTGCCTCCTGAATTCTGTTCCCTGGGAAGGATACAAAGGGCCAGCTTCAGCAATTGAGACTTTCAGAGCTGGTGTTGTATTTCACCAGGATTCTTGCTCCTGAAGGACTTTGGGCAACCTTTGGCCTTCCTCCCTTGCATAAGCAGAACCGTGCAAGAACAACAGGAACATGAGAACCTGCATAGGACAGGCTCCTTCAGTCTGAGCTCTCCAGACTTCAAAAGCCACACAGTGACATTGACCACAGGCTGGACAGACAGACAGGAAATTTCACCAACCACAGGCTGCTGGCATGAAGCTGCACTCCTGCCCCCTCAGCAGATTCCTTCCTGCCTGTTTCTGATTCATCACCACCAGATGCTCACATCTTCATGCACTGCCCTGCCTGGTGGCCCTGGTAAGCCATTCCAGAGGAGGAGTTCCATCCTGAACTTCAGTTATTGTTTTTTCTTTTTCCTTTAGTCAGATACCCTGTTTAGCAAAGATTGTTGTAAAACTACTTCATTTTTTTGCAACAAAGTCAGCAAGTACTGGCAGATCCTGGTGGCGTGTGATGTTTCCCAACAAGTGAGCATTAGCTACATCTGAATGGGGTCAGAACTCACACCACAGGTGATGCTCACTGGGTACATGAAACAGCACAAGGCTTCAACCAAAGAAGCCAAAGGAAAAGCACTGCAAGCAGAGTATGACTGATCTCAGGTGTTGTATTTATTTTTCTTGGTTATAGCATATCACAATTGATATTTGGTAATTTCTCAAGAAAAGAAAATTACACTTGGTTCAGGTTTAGTAAGTTTCCTGAAACTTTTGTTCTGGTGTGTATACCTAAATCTGTGTATTTATAAGATCTTCCCTGTTATCTATGTGCCTCATGTAAGGATCAGTCAGGGTTTAGCTGAACTTCTTTTTCAACATTAATATGATTTTCAAGCCCCTCACAAACTTTCAGTCTGAGGTCACACAGGATGGGGCACCTGAGAGATGCCTCATTCTGGTCAAAACCACCCATCCCTAGGGATGACCAAGCACCTCAGCAGTGTGGTAGGCAGGAGGCAGGGCAGGAAGATAACTCCACCAAAACCCAGCTGCTGGTTTCACACTGAACACAAACATGGGACTGGTAACTGAGGAATAATCCTTGTAGAGTCAGGCACTCGTGCCTTTTTTTTTGCTTCAGCAGTGGTGCCAGCTGCTGACTGTATTTAGGATTGAGCACAGATTCTTTCAAGCAAATTTATTTTATCAATTATATGCATATATACAGACTTTTGCTGTAGGATCATAAAAACTTTTCAGCCTTCTCTCTACTAACTTTTCAATCAGTACTGTAAGGCAACGTTTTTTTCCCTTAATAGAGAAAGATATTGAACACAGACAAACTTTGGTGAAGAACAGCATTACCACATACAAGATCCAAAGTAGATTAATTGTGTATCAGAGAATCAGGTTGGGAGGGACTTCAAGGGTCATCTGATCCAACCTTTCTTGGCAAAAGCGTGGTCTAGGCAAGATGACCCTCTACCCTGTTGAGCCAAATCTCAGAAGTGTCCAGTGCTGAGGAATTCACTGCTTCCCCAGGGAGATTATTCCAGTGGCTTGTCTAGACTGTAACACATCAGCTTCTCTAGTAGGAGGCTGTGGGAAACTGTATCAAAAGCCTCTGAGAAATCTGGTAAACAATGTCCACTGCTCACCCTGCCTCTACCAAGCAGGTTACTTTATTGTAGAAGGCAATCAGGTTTGTCAAGCACAGTCTGCCTGTAGTGAATCTGTGCTGGCTTTTCCCAATAATATGTTTCATCTGCCTTGTGACAGCCCCCAGGAGGATTTCACTCCATAACTTTCCCAGGGACTGAAGTAAGACTGATGAGCCTATAATTTCCTGGGTCCTTCTTTAAGCCTTTCTTGAAGATGGGGGTGACCTCAAGCTTCTTCCAGTCTTCTGGGATGTCCTTCCATCTTCATGATTTCTCTAAAATTATGGACAGTGACTTCAACCATGACATAAGCCAGTTCTCCTGACACCCTCAGGTGGATGTTGTCTGGGCCCATTGATGTGCAGGGGCCAAGCTCCTGTAATAGTTCACAGACCAACTCTTTCTTCACTGACTGTGGGTCTGCGTTTGCCTCAGCATGGACTTTTGTTCTAAAGGCCTAAGGGTCCAGCAGTGCTGGTAAACCCAGGAGTGAAGAAAGTTTTGAGCCTTTCCAGTGTTATTGGTGACTATCTCAGCTCTCCTGTTGGACAGCAGGCCAGTATTTTATTTCTATTTCCTCTTGTTGTTTACATACCTGGAGAACCCTTTCTCTAGGTTTTGACAACAGCTGCTCTTGCCCATGGGTAGTCTGTCCCCATCCTGCTAGTTGGGAGTGCAGAGAGCAGCCCAGCCCCCAGAACGTGACCATGCTCTTCCCCTTGCAGGGACAAGAGGGGTGTATGGTTTAGAGACCCTCAGCTCTGCCACCACCTCCAGACTGCAGGGACCAGCCTTCAGATGCCTTTCTTTACTATGTAGTGCAAGAACTTCTGAAAACGTATATTTGTTCTCTGTAATAAACAAGAGAATATTTGGGGCCAATATTGTCATTAGGGTTAAAGTGGATGAGGGAAGGCAGCGGGATAGGAAAAAGTTTAAACACTTATTCCTGAAACTTCAGCATACTTTTCAGCCCCGCTTCAGTCCTTGTGTACCTGAAGAAGAGCCACAGCACAGAAGGCTGTGTAGCTGCCTCTGGAGGGGAAATGCCAGCAGTGCCCTGTGAAGATTGTACCATGGTGTTTCTCATTGCTCATACCTTGTTTAACACGGATGAATGCAATGGAAAGGAGCTCAAGGATTGACGAGAAGACAAACAAACTTCTCAAGAGGCAGTGCTGAAATAACATGCAAAGTTCTCTAACTGGCCAGAGGATTATGTTGTGCAGCATTTATTTTCCCATTTATGAAACTGGGGATCAGTGTAGCAACCCCTCTGCATGGAATAATTTCAGATTTTTTTTTCTGTCTTAGATTGATAGTAATGCCTCCATGCTCAAGGTGAAGTTGGTTTGTGCTGCCTCATTCAGAGAAAATGTGAAGAGCCCCAGGTAACTTTCTATTACTGCAGGTAGGGAAGGAGGGGAGGCATGGTCTGAAATGTGCCACTGAGGTAACAGGAAAACAAGCTAGAGCAGGCATTAGAGGCAGTGGTGCTTGGTAAGCAGGGAAACGAGCTCAGTGCATAGAAAACACACACTTCCTCAGAACAATACAACTTCTCACGTTATGCTATTATGTAAGTTCCTACCCAGCCTAAGTTCCCCTTCCAGGCAGGAGCCAGGGTGAGGACATGGCTTCAGAAATCCTGATGGAACCACAGAAACTGGCTAAGGATTGCCAACTTCAGTTCCCAGACACAGGGACATCACTTTCAGAAACACCAGGAAGCTGGACAGCCTTGTTCGCAGTGCCCAGTTCTCCTTGATGTACCCAAGAGGAATCTAAAGGAACCTCTTATTTATGTGAAAGGGACTTTATTGGTTGCTGGCTTGCCATGGGACATGTGATACAGGCCTGAAGCAAATCAGTAAATACAGAAATTTTCTTTTGAGAAGGCAAGGGTGGGGCAGAGGACATGGTAATTACATGTTCTCCATGAGTGCTGCTTTTCTTTGCTTGCCCAAAGCAGCTTTGGAGAAAGCATTCCTAATTGTGCATTTCTCATTTGCACTGCCTTTTTTCGTTGCCCTGAAAAAATATTCCCATTAAGAAGGTTTGTCATTCTTTCCATGGAATCCAAGAGCAGTGGGGGGATAACAAAATCCATGGTTGGTGGATGATGATCTGGGATGCTCTCCTGGAAGCCCTGACTTGTGTATACTGTGACACCAGCAGTATTCAGAGGCCAAAGCTCCATGCAGAGTGGTTCTAACACGTCACATGTTCCCGGGGGTATGCTGCTGTCCTCTTCCTCCTTCTTCCCTAGGCTCTCCAGCTTTACTACCTCTGAGAAGATGTGAAGAGGAGGACTTGGAAACTAAGTGCAGGATCTATACTTTGCTGAGAACTGTGCAGGATGGGACATATTCCATGAGAAGGACAGAGTGAAGGATGGGGACAATAGTGATGAGTGAGGATTTCCTGTTGAGCGAAAAGCAAGAGAACTTGCCACAGTGTTTAGTTGTCATCTTGGCAATGAGCAAGGGTGCTCTTGTTCCTCCCAAACCAAAAGTTTCTAGCCTTAAGTCATCTTTTGACATCACCTGCTTTGCCTCGGATAGCACTGGAACCATGTGGCCTAACACTGGAAGTGTGAGTACCCCTTCCCCTGCCAGGACATGCCGATTTAGAGACACTGGCTGACTCTGCACTAGCTGTAAGACTTCTGTCCACCATGGTCCACGGAAGTGGAGAAGGTAGGGGAGTGCCAGAGGAAAAGCTACAATGCACCTCTACAGGAACGTGAACATGCCAGTCAATGTTCTGTTGCACAATGCTGGAGAAAAATGGGACAGAAACCCACCTCTTTGGAAATGAGCTGCAGACTCAAAGGCCTCAGTGTTTGGCTGTAATTTTCCCATAGATGTGCTTTTACTGCTGTGGTTAATGTGTGACTAATCCTCACTGTGCAGTAACCACACAACCACTCCTTACAGCGGTGCGAGCGCGCGGCGCGTTTGGGTTGGAAGTAGAGATGACAACGTCTGAAAGGAATACTTAAAACTGACAACACTTCTGAGCAGGGCTCTAATCATTTATGTCATGCCTGAGAAACTTGCAGCCAGACTCCAGTGTATATATATATATATGTGTAACAAAAAATGACAAACCACCTCTGAGAACAATAAACAGTTCAAAGGCTTGTGTTCTCAGGCAGCTGCTATCAAACATTAACAGCACCATTTGAGCAGGAAGAGCAGACTCAACCTGCACTTTCAATAGCATTTGCAAACTCTCTTTTCCTCCAGTAGTACACTAATAGCAATAATAATAATTAAGTCACATTTTCAGTCTGAATAAAAGGCAGGTAACATTGCTCCAAAACAGCCATATTTTTCTCTGTGCCACCGTGAGAACAACAAAACTCCTAGAAGTTCTTCAACCATTGCTCTGTGTAATGAAGACTGAACAATCAACTGTTTCTTCAAGCTATTCATAAAGGCAACTTCAGGCCTGGATGTGCTGAATGAGAAATGACATCAGGGCTGTGTGCTACATGTAGCTGCATGTACAGTCCTACTCTCTGTGTGACAGGCTCTGGAGGGCTGGTCAGACCCTGGTGTCCATTCAGAGGTGGGCTTTGAAGGCCTCTGACCATGACTGAGATGATTTTTGATTGCCAGCAAAGTCAGCTTTTCAGATCTTCTCCAGGTATGGACAGATAAGCAATTAGACAGGCCATCTGCTCCCTTGTTTAGATTCATGCCAACTCTTTCATTTTTTTGCTTTATTTTGAGGGGTTCTAGTCTGGTTGGGGCGGGTGGGCAGGTGTTGTTAAAATACAATATTCTTTAATGGCCTTTTGAAATTATTTCAGCCACAATTCCGATTAGTTTGAATTTGTTCTACACAGACATCCTAAGCTTCAACACTTTCAAGCTTTCCTCAGCTAAGGTTTTGTCTAAGGCAATTTGTGTGTGTCTGTTAGAAAAACAAACTGTGTGATTCCTTGTGGTCACACACTGGTCACATGCTGGCACCCAGCACATCCCCTAAGCACAGCAGCAGGTTCATGAACAGCATGTGCTCATGTTTAGGGAGCATCTTCAGAGAAGCAGCCCCTTGCTCTCAGCATATATGACTTCCAAATCTGATGGGAGTCAGGTGCCAGAAAAGAGAAGTAGCTTATGGAGAACCTGCATTTCTCAGCTCCTGCCGAGTTTCTGCTGGCACTCAAACCCTCTCCTTTCAGAAGAGATGCAATCTGGTTTGCCACATGAAGGAAACAGCTGTCCAGTCTCCTAAGGCACAGGTTCTCAGGCTTTGTTTAGAGGGAGAAATGCACTGGTGGCATCAGCATAAGTTTCTTCCAGGCTGCCCCACTCCTTTCCTCAATGTCCCTGCCCTCACCTCAATCACCTGCAGCAGCCCCAGCTCTGTGTACAGGAGGAATCCAGCTGGCTCCTGCCTAGAACTTCCAGAAGTAAAGCAGGTGAGATAGGTTTTGGTGGTGGATTTTTTGAGGCTTGGGGGTTTGTGATTGTTTTTCTCTGCACATTATTTTCAAATGCATTGCATATCAGAGGGGTACCACAGTTTGGGGACCCCTGGCCTTGTGGCACATGTTAAGCATACCACTCTCTCCCACACAGGTTCTCAGGGGCCTGGAATGCTTTGATGGTTGGCTCCGACATGTAGGGGTTCATGCTGAGGACATTTTTGTACAACAGTGTCACATGGCTTTGGTTAAACTGGAACAGCTGTGTGCTGGGGTCCAGGATCTATCCAAAACCTAATATTTATTTTTAAATCACACCTATTTATCCCTTGCTCTATGCCATTTTGAAGTAGGATTTTCTACTTTTAAAAGCACTTAATATTTTCTGGTTTTTTTAAAGTTTAGTGATTTACTGATTGTCATTCCCTTGTTCCTATTTGAATTTCTCATTAGCACATAGTTGTGTGTCCATGCAGATGCAGAGACATAATCACATGTACATGTATGTGTGCACAAAGCAAAGTACATTGGTCCAAATCACCTTTTGTTATCATCTCAAAGAACTGCTCATCTGCTTTTCCATGCTAAAGGAGGAGAGTAATAAACTAGAGTAAATTAAAAAAACAAAACAACCAACCAAAAACAACAACTGGGTAAGAAAGAGGAAGCGTTTTTAACTGGTCTCTGTGTTCTTTGCCCAGACTATTGGCTGAAAGACATCCCACTGGCTCAGGAAGATTTTATACTGTAATCCCTCTGACCATCCAGCTTTGGATTCAGCACATTTGGATTTTTCCCCCTCACTATTAATGGAATGACTCTCAAGGTTTCTAATTTTTTAAATGTTTATACTTGCAAATTTCTTTTCCCCTGTTCCCATATTATTCTTCTGCCTAAATTGCTCATCCCCATCCTTGGTCCTGTCCTGTACCATGACAAACATGCAGACAGCAACTGTAGGACCTGTCAGTCTGTGTTTTCCTGAGCTGGACAAACCAACTACCATTAGCTTACTGTGGGAACAGACACTGTTCTCCCACATAATTTTAATGTTTTTCCTCTGTTCCTTCCCAACATGAGTTAACCCTAGACCATGTAGGTGATGGTTAAGCAAAAGGGCTCATTAGTTCTTTGTATAATGATACTCATGATGCCAACAATTCCCTCCACTTGCTGGAAATATTTGCTGGCTACTACATTCTGTATTGACTTATTTTTTCCTTTCTTACAGCTACATCACCCATAATTATTTTAAAATTGACTAATTCACCTAGCCTTTTCTTCCCCTTTTATTCCCAGATTAGAGCAGAAATTCCTTTTGTTATCCTCCTCAAGCCTGACCTCATTGGGTTGAAGTCCACCCTAAATGTTACTTGTCAGAATATTAAGGTATCCTTCACACTCTAAAATGTCTAGGGTGCCCGAATTCCCAACAGCAAATGTAATTGTGTACTTCCTTCTATGCCAGACACTATTTAAAAAGATGTCCCCAAAATGAGGTCTTTTCTCCCTACTAACTCTCTGCCTTGCAGAGCCTGCTGCTCCTTAGCTCATTCCTCACCACTTTACAATTCTTCCACTAATCCCTAGCTTCCTCCTTTTGACTACTCATTTTCTGTGTGGCACTGATAACTTGTTTTAGTGAAGTTCAATTAGGAAAGATTGCCTTTGACTGAAAAAAACAAACCCTGCTATCAAAAAGCAAGATATCTGATTAGTCAGGCACAATCTAATTTTGGTGAATCTATTTTGTGCTGTATTATCATCATCCTACCTTTTAATTTTTCTATCCATCAGACCCTTTTGTAAGACCCTGCATACTGCTGAGGCTGCACCTTTTCCTTTCCTCTTTCCTTAGTGAAGACACTGCATTTCATTTTCTGCAGTAAAATTGCTGTCCTCTAACTTGACAAACTTATTAGAAATTCTGTCCATGAGGCTTGCAGTTTTATCACCTAAACACTATCCCAGATTGCTAAGTAACTATTTGATTTTGAGCCTCTACCTCACCTCTTGCATTTTTAAAAGCTTGGTGGTATTTTTTTGGGTGTTTTTTTTTTTTTTTTGGTTGTTGCTGTTGTTCTGGGTTTTTTTGTTTTGTAGCTATCTCAACTGGAGCAAATTTTGCCCTGCACCTTCATTCCACTACTCATTTTCATCAATATACACACTAGTCCTGATGAAGCCTCAGATAAGGCATTTATGAAATGCCTGACATAGTTTTTCTTCTCAGCACCCCTGCAGAGTGGCCCTCTTTTTTTTCCTGTTCTCTATTTCAATTACAAGATTATACAGCCTTTTAGATTTGCTTTAGCTTCCTTTATAGGCTCTAATACAACCTGACAAAGTGAGAATTGTGAAAAGTCTTCCTTCTCTCATAGTTTGCCTTCTTTGACATTCAGTGCATTTACACCCTCCAGCTCATTTTTCCAGAACAAAGAAGGGGTCAAATTTTTCTGCCAGCCACATTCTTTGCATCTCACTTGTGAACAAGAGCAAATGTGATAATTGCTCCAGCATGGATGAAGAGGAAAGGGAGCACAGTGAACAGAAATGTGACTCAGGAAAACCCAGGCCAACCTGTGCCAAAGTACAGAGGCAGACCAACCCTCCTGTAAATAATTCTTGGTAGAACAAAATTTTTCTCAAGTGCACACTGAGGATAAGACAAGTGTTGCACTTGCAAGGATTTTCACACAGGAATTTCCTACTTCCCTTAGCACTTCATTTTATTCCTTCCCTGCCACCTTAACTTCACACATTATCACTGACTGGAAAAGGGGAAGCAAAAGTCTTGGTAGCCCCTAAGGAAGTGAATGCACAGCTGGTAAGGCCCTGCAATGCAAACCAGCCAACTCTGATCTTACAAAAGTCTTTACCCAGTTTAAGGCAAAGTTGGCGTGGAGTTAAAAAGCACTTCTCAGCTGTATTTAGCTATAGAAACAAGTCTTCTGAATTCAATCCTTCAATCCTTTTGCCTGATCTCAAAACTTTCTTATTACCAAGATTCCTCCAAATGTTTGTGTTTTTTTGTAAACATAACCCCATGGTTCCAGTGTAAGCAAACCAAAAATACAGTGGCCAGTTACAGAGCAAAAAATAAGTTTCTTGCAGTTCAAAACTTTACAAAAGAAAATAACTGTAAAGCTGCAGTAAGACCCACCCAGACAGACAGCAGCTTCTGTCTTCCCTGTTCTGTGGACATTTTCCTCTACTTGTGTTGCTCCATCTCCCCCCACACAAGCCATAGCACCCCAGAGTAATTGATGTTGCACAGCAGAATACTGAGACAGGCCTGCTCTGTTCTCCTTCCTTGGGGGTACAATCTCCAATTATCTTGGAAAGCAGGTTTTAATGGAAGGCTTGGGGCTGCCCTCCCTGCCTGTCCTCTCTGCTCTCAAACTCCTGAGGGCAGAAGACAAGGAGCAAGAGGAAGTCCTGTGAAAGATTTGCAACTTTTATCACCATTTTGGGGATGGTGACACTCTGCACAAGGACAGTCCCAAAACCAGCATGAAATGTTGCAGGGCTCTAACAAAGCCATTTCATTGAAGCCTCCACCAGAGCTCAGCTGTATCCCACACCAGTGCCTCCAGCAAGAGCAACTCACTGCAACCAGGACACCCAAGGCAGGGTGGGAGGGAAGGCAAGCCACACTCTTACCCTTCAAATGCTGAACTGAATCTCTGTGTCTTTAGCCCCAAAATTCACAGTTCTGCAACCTAAATTCCTTAAAGACCTAGGCAGTCTTAAAAACAACATCTACTTTTTGAAGTATTACACACATCAGTGTTCACAGACAGATTGTGTCAGACACATTCTTGCCAAAATGCCATTTATTGCAGTATACCTTTACGTGGCATACAGATAACCCAATGTTGCATCTTCTGTCAGAACTCATATTTCATTTGTACCACTTAAATAACACAGAATGTCATGTTTGTTTCACAAACTGTCAGTTAAGACTACCAAAATATACAGTTTTTTCCTTTCCCCCTAACAAGGTTGTGAGGTACAACTGAATTTTACTACTTTATCTTCCTGTGCTTTACAAGAACCTTTTCATAGACAGACCTATCAAACATTTCTACATTCCTATACAAAGCAAAGAATTACAGCTGAAATTAACACCATCTGGTCATTGCATTAACCTATAAAAATTCAGTCAGTAAAAAAAAAAACCTAAAACAAAAAAACAACTGAAAACAAAACAACCTTAACAAAAAACCATAATGGTTGTTGTAGCTTTACTTAAAAAAACCAGCCAGCTACACATATGCACAAGTTCTCCATGTGCATAGAAAAGAGTCTGGAATCGAGACATTTTGGGGGTTTTTTCTTGTGTTTGCAGAGAAGGCACCAATTTTAGCTGCATGGCAGCTCAGGAGTGTTTTATACTTCATTTAAATTACACAGGTTTTTAAGTTTGTCTGTTAATGTGCAACATTTGTACCAACCGTTGCAATATTGTCCAATATACTCCGATCATTCCCTCTGGCTCAACAGTACAAATATTTAAATCAGTTGTAAACACTCCTCCACCCACCCCATGCCTTCTGCACTGAGTGATGAGGAACTGAAGTGGCAAGAAGCTTCCCAAAGGCAGAGCAGAAGTAAGGCTTGTCCAGAACACCATACCTGTGTTCGCTCGGTTTGAGACAGTCTGGAGAACTCCAGACTCCCAGCGACGCCCCAGTGCCTGATACCTGACAGCACACTGACCACACACAGCTCCAGGCATCCCGACTTTGCTCAGGAGGTGCTTTTCTGCCCTTACTAGCCTGACATCCCTGGAGTGGCTTCTCTCCAAAGTGCAGGAACAGCTTCCAAGGAGCCGCTCCAGAGTAGCGAGAGTCAAGCACACCAACTGCTGTATCTGTTTAAGGCCACCTACACTCAGCCTTCCCCAGGCTCATTTCAGATGCTTCTCTACTCCTTAGCTGCAGTCATGAGGTGCTGCTTCCCACCTCCCAGCCCTGTGTGCCACGGCCCCCTGTGGCACAGAGGGCAGACCATGTTCTGAGACAGCTGCAGTGACCGGAGGTGCTACAACATGCCCCTGGTCACCTGGTACTGCACGGGGTAAGATCAGCTACAGCAGGACAGCCAAGCTGCACTCAGCACCTAGGAAAGGGAATGTCTGAGATGAGACTGCTTGGAAAAATCTACTTCTTACCTAAGCCTTGAGAGAGAGGGGGTAGTGGGACAGCCCAACACTATTAGTAAAATTAACTCTCTGCTTAGCTTTGGGGTTCTTGGGATTTGTTTTTTTGCTAGTGTATATACCAACTGCTTAGGAGATGGTTCTGAGTATGGGATAATGCTTCCAAAACATAAGTTACTTTAAACCACATGACAGTCATTTGTTTACCCTGCCCCTCAGATCTCCTTTTGGCAGAGATCAAGTTCAGCTTGATGTTTCATAGGCATTAAGTGCTCCAAATACAGCTATCAGAAAGAGCTAGAGGATAGTGTACCAAATGTCTACCCAGCACAGCCACTTGTTACACTCAAAACACATTTATGAGTTAAATAGGAAGGATCCCTGCTATACAGAATTTGAGCACTGAAAATTGGTTATTCTTGCTAGCCCTTTCCCTAAATACCAAGAATTTTATACATACAGTGCTCCCTTATCTTCTCCCCACTGCCCATCCCAGGAGTCTTTAGATAAACCAAAGTGAGTTTAGGAACTTGCAGTTCCAATTCTGTTTAAAAAAAAAAAAAGTTGTGCAAGAAAGCAGGGAATGTTCAATGAATCCAGATCTACTTTGTAGTTATAAAATTTCCAATGGCAAGGTGGTAAGGGCAAATAACCCAATGATCATATGGCTTAAGTTTAATGCAAAGCACACTAGGAGGTCCACGTGCAGGGAGAGAAGAGTCCAAGAAAGATGGAATAAGAAGCGTCCTGAAGGTCAGTGTTTATGCATAGAATTCCTCTTGTTTGTGTGGTTTTTGGTATCCTCCGTTAGACTGTTTTGGTTCATCCAGTGAATAGCTGCCTTCATCTTTTTTCTTCATTCTGTACAGCATAAATGCAACTAGAAACACTGCAAACACCAAGCCTACAAGTCCTCCAGCAATAACACCTGGAAGGGGAGAAAGAGACACAGATTACTCTAGATGCCATACCAGATAGTGCTACCATGATTTTAAGTTCCAGATTGTTCCTTACCTGTCCCTGGCTTAATGACTTAAATTAATTTGTCCTTCTGTAGCCCCCAAACCAAGCACCATTACCAAGCATCTGCTCAGATACAGCAGCCAGTCCTGGGGACATGGATCTCCCACTGGGCCATGCTGCAAAGCACACAAGGCTATGCTGTTCAGCCCTGATAATTTGACTGAGACAGCAACAGAGAAATTTTACTGTCATTTTTCAGAGGAGTTAAAGAAGTGGTTTAAACAAAGTTGCAGCTAAAGCAGCCACTGCTAGCTGCTATTAGCAGACTAATATTTGCCCCTGTTAGGGTTTTGACAACACAGAATTATCACCCTCATTTCCAAGGTCCAACATAAAAGATCGGCTTCCTTGCTCCGAGATGTATTTCCACAACTGCAGCTTCTGCTGCCTGGGGACTCCTACAGGAACCTGCTTTCACCAGCTAGAAATCCAAAATATCTGATACCTCCAAGAACTTCTTTTCTGTCCATGATTCCTGAGGCTCCTGCTGCTTTGGCATTCCTCTCAGAGTCAGCCAGTACTTCTGAGTTCTGGGTGGGGACCAAATCCTCGTCTTTAGTCAAGATGAAGTCTCCCTGTTGGGACATACAAGGCAGGTTATTCATGTTTCTCATCACGTCTGTCTCTGGAGACTTTCCAGCGCATTGTTTTTCTCACCTAAAACCCTCCACCAACATAACCTATTAACCCAATCACTGTTTTTGACAACACCCATGCCCACCAAACCAACTCACTACATGCTACTAAATCATCTCCCTGGAAAGGGTGTGGTAACTATCAGTCCTCACCGGGTCTCCAGAGCCGTCTTCAGAAACCTCCTCTTGTGTAGGAATGACGTCCTTTGGAGCTGTGGCCACGGGGGTGGCAGCGATGTCCCCCTCACCATGGACAGTAGAGTGGGGCTCGGGCACGTCCTTGGTGTCTGGCACAGCAGAGCTGGGGATTTTAGGTTCAAGCTCATGGACCACAGCAGAGGCTTCTGAAGGAGTCACATGAACCACGGAAGGCAAGTGAGCAGTGGGGCTTCTTGCTGTTGTTGTGACTACATGGCTTGTTGGTTTCCCATCAGATGAGCCCAGGACGGGTACTTCATCCTTCACAGCTACAATTGGTTCCTCTGTCACTCGATTACTGGTTGCAGAAGGAGATATTACTTCCTTTTCAGTTCTGCTCTCAATCCCAGGAAACGGCCGTTCACTGAAATCCACTGGTGCTGCCAGTACTGAGGAATTAGTTGATTCTCCTGGGATTCTCCAGGTGTAAGACTTGTCAGTCAGGGGACCTGCAAAACAAACAAGTAAATATTATCCCTGGCCAGCTTAGAGGCCAATTAGTTTTATCTTCAGGACACTGGTCTAAGGAGGATGCTTAACCTTCATAGTCAATTTTCATAATAACAGCAGTTCAGTCCATAGTTCCTCATCTTTTCAGTGGAATAAGGAAGGGACAGACCAATGTGCTACTCAGCAATACTTTGTTAGTCATCTGCTTCTCCCAAAGGCAAAAGTGCCTGTCTGTGGTAAGGTTGACAAGGTAAATCTGCTTTCAGTACACTCGTTCCTCAGGGTGGTTATCTGAGTCTTTTTCCATAAACACTTTTATGTGATTTAGAGCAGTCACACCTTCAATCTCTACTGCATTTGGCACTGATTTCAGGGTCTTAATTTCTGGAGAGTTTAATCTAATATACAAGGTTACAGCTGGGAGGAAGCAGAAGGATAGCATGCTTCAGCTTCCAATAGCTTGCTCTTTTCTCAGTAGCATCCCCTCAACTTCAGTACTGAACACCAAGAGTCTCTCTCATGCAGTTCACCAATCATTTTTATATCATTTTTAATAATTTTTTCTCTACCCTAAATCTCTTTATCACTTATTAAAAACTATGGCCCATGGGAACATGGCAAATCTGATGACAGATAAAATTTGCACTTGATACATGTTGGTAGGCTGGGGTTTACACACCCTCAAACATTATCTCCTATCTGCTCATAAAGGGCCTTGTTATGATCTCTCTTCCCCATGAGTGAAGAATCACGATATCCTCCACACAACATCTCACATTAGCAGTCACATGGACTCTACCTCTGCTTCTGCTCCCTTTCAAGTCTCTAACAACTCATTTTCTACTAATTGTTAGTATCTCAAGGAATACAAGATTAATAGATTAAGCCCCTTCTCTGTTCCCAGGTCTCATATTCTGGGGCAGGGGTGTGTGTGTGGATTCTTCCCTCCATCCCCCTTCACTTGGGGGCTTACTGACATCTCCACAGCCACATCCTAGAAGGATCAAGCAGTACCAGCACAAGTGTTAATAACTCACCTGCACCTGAACCTGAGAACGCGTCACCTTCGTCACCAGATGAATCAAGGTCTTCAGGGGGATGGTCCAGATTTGTAGTTTGCTTTAAAGAGAAGAGCAAAAAGATGTGTCAGTGATGAGACTGAAGTGATCAGGTTGCTTGCACAGAGTCCTCTAGGGGTTCCTAAAGGTCACACCAACTTTTTTTATCCAAATTTCATTTTTTTATTTTCCCTCATTCCAGCTTCCTTCCCCAAAAGAGTAGCTCTGGTTAGCATGTTTAGTGTTGCAAAGGTCAGTCTTGCTGTCTCCCTTCTCTGCACTGCTTCCAGGCTGGAGCTGCTTTGGGAAAGAAGAAAGCAAGGAATCCATTCAGTGCTGCATCCTGGTAGCAGGCAATGCTCAGTCTTTACCAGCCTGTTTCAGGTGCTGACTGTTTGTGTCTTCCCTATCTGCCAACCACTCCATCTGCACATCACTGCATTAATTCTAAGGAGCAGAAGGGAAGGGGAGGCAAAGTAGTTTGTCTTCTTTCCCTTTCTGACTCAAATACTGGTCACATATCTGAAACCACAGCACCTAGCTGGAAGGAGAATCAAAGTCTCACAAAATTAGTCCAGAGATAGAAGTCAGCCTTCACTGTTGGAGAACAAGCCCTGAGCTTTCTCCATTTACACTCCAAGGAGTGCATTAACCAGCACTGAAATTCAGTTGCTGAAACAAGAGGCCGAACCCCGGTTCTATGGCACTTTTTTGTCAGAACATACAACATCAAAGCTATTCAGGATCTCCAAAGATGACAAGACACTTCTAGTGTTTACTAATTACAGAATGATTATTTCATGCATCTCATTGGCCTGTGCTATATACACTTATATATATATGCTCCTATCACTACAACATGACTCACCTCAGGTTTATTTCTGCAGGGCTACCATTACCTAACCAGTCATTTTCCCTTCTCAGATTTCAAACCAAAGCCCTGTAAGACACTTCTTCCAAATTTCATCTTTTTGACCTACAACTACATCCCCAAATTTTGACTTCTATCCCATCCTCAAGTCACCTTTGTGACTTGAGCACCTTTCCAGCACTGCCATCTGCAAGTTCAGTGGTCACATTGAATCATCCAAGCTGTGGGATCCCTATGATCTCAAGAAATGCAAAGTCTCATTTTATTATGTAAAAGAAGGACATATATTCTTGCCAACTTTGCAGCCAGGCCCACTGTATTTCTCTAGCTTGCATTAACATAGTGTCACATAAAAATTAATATAACATTTATCCTCATCCCAGGAAGAAGTTAGCCAGCACCAGTATGTACTGTCAAAACAAACCAGTTCTGTAGTTTTCACTTTATTAACTACAATGGATGTGTTTATTGGTCCTATCTCCTTCATGGATAAGCCTGTTATCCATTTTTTTTCTTCCATCCTTAATAACTTATCCGTTTCCCACATTTCCACATAACTAGGTGGTTAACTAGCCCATTAGATTCTACCTCTCTGAAGACATGTAACCAAGTTCTCACCAGCCTATTCAGCCCCAAGATTTTACCCCTTCTAGGCAATTATTGTAGCTACATGATTTGTTTTTTTTAAATAACAAGACACTAGGAACAAAGCCCCCTCATATGAACATATATTTTTTGAGCTCTTTTCTTCCCTACTGAAAATAAGCCCCCCAAAGCAGTATTCCTGCAAGCATATTTCTAGAGTGAATTGCCCTTCGATCTCTTGCTTAACTGCAAGTCATGAGGTAATTCTGATTTTTAGATTTGTCCCTGCTTGTTTGCACTGTGCTTTTGCACCCTTCCACGGAAAGTAGGTCAGATAAGTACTTCCCATGTGTTTTCCTTCTTGTGTCGAAGGGTGGTGACTCACACAGGCTGATCTCACTACATTTCAAATATTAAAGAGTACGAACTGTTGATGCATAAAGAATAAAGAAAGAACTGCCAGGCTGCCCAAACTTGGCTCCCTCATGTGCCCTTTCCAGTACATTCAGAAGATAAGTGAGGCCTTAGAAATTGCACTGTTTTTGTTGATGGGGGGTTGGGGACCATTTTTCTCCCTCACTTCTCACACCAGCAGTGGCAAGCACAACCTATTGTTCTTTCACTCATCCTGGCTGAGTGCAAAAGGGGAACGTGTTGCTAAAGGTGGGAGCTGCATTCTCCTCCCGGTGGGAAGACTTCCTTTAAGCAGCTAGAAAGCAAACTCTCCAGCTTTTTATTGAAGTAAGGGACTGTCAGTACAGCGTAAGATTGTATCACCATACACCTTCAGCTAGGATGGAGGCCACCTTCCCCCCAAATCTGAATATTTAGAGGTAGCTCGTATCGACTTCCAACAACACCTGGACAGATTGGTCATCTGCAGACCTCAACAATCCTCCTGGAAGGATCAGAAATAAAAGAAATAAAATGGCAATTCTTGATCTTGACTATTGAGCCTGCACCCCCTCCCTCTGAGGGGCTAATAGGTGAGGCTTGTTCAGTTGTGCCACACTTTGTTCTTACAGAGCGTGTCCAGCCACCCTACCCTTACCCCTCCCTTCACACTGAGCTCTGAGCCTCTTCCCAGGCTGCTGCAAGCTCTGCTTCTCCACAGCCTTTGGTGTGGACCCGTTTGATTCCCAGTTTGATTTCTGGATCTGAGCAGGGATAGTGAGGCTCTGCCCAGTGCAGCCCAGGGTAAACCAATGGCCATGAAATGATGTCCCAGTGCAGAGCTGTCCAGCAGCTGCCCAGCACCCACCCTCCAACCACCACCAGTCCCAGTCCCTTGAGGTTTGGCTGCTGCACTTAAAAGAATAATAGAAAACATGAACAATAATCAGCAAAGCCTGCTTTCCACAGTTTTATATGAGAACTTAGTGAAGTCACATGTCCCAAAGGGTCTTGTCCACAGCTGCTCCTGTGGGCATTGTGGCACCTCCCTCTGACCAGGCACTTTGAGGCTTAGGATCTGAGAGGGGCTTTCTTTGGCCCAAATACTCAAGGGACAGTACAGGGGATTATGCACATGTGGATACCAGTCAGAATACCCACAAAGTGCTGTAATTTCATGACATCATCCAATTTCACGACACACGAGCATTTGCCCCAATTATGTAACTGTATAGTTATATAAAAACTACATTTCTTGCTCCATAAATTACAGCTTCAATGGGCATAAAAGACCGTAACCTCCCCAAAAAATAAAAGTACTGCAGAAAGGCTATGCTTAGATAATGATCTGCTGCTGAAGGATTTCAGACACAGCAAGGTTAGAAAACACTGACTCAGGACAGCATTGGAAGGGACTGAACAAATTTGGGTCTGCATCAGGAAGACAGACCATGCTGTTCAAACACCTCACGGTCAAGGTTTTTCCATGACCTCTTATTGAAGCTGACTTACACCAATGGGAAAGGTTTTGATTAGCCAAGAGGATTAGAGGCACACAACACTGGGTTATGTTATCATACAAAAGAGCTGAAAATAATTCCAGCTTAAAACAAGCTTACTCTACCTTTCAGACAGTGGATCCTTTGAAGGATCTCTTATGGTATCTCACATACCTGAGTCAAAAATCTTTACATTCTTATCGAGCACCTACAACATGTCGCTTTTTCACCATTTAACAAACTTGAATGTTTTTGTTGGGGTTTTTTTAGCAGTTCAGACAACTGTTCAGAAATACTTTTGATTTGCTGTCACTGAATTCAGTTGCATGTGAGGAGTAAAATTTTTAACTGCATTTTTGATATGCTTTAACCAGTCCTCATTAACCAGTGGAAGACCCTCTTCCGCAAGGATCAAAGCAGCCTGTTTAGGGGAAACCCTGGGGTGACTGTTAGCTTCTGCTCTTGCTGAGCACTGTATTGTTGCAGAACAATAGTTATTCAGTTCTGCTGGGACAACCAGAAAGCTGCTTAGTGGCATCTTCAATTTAATCAACAACGGGCCAGGCTTTCACAACTCATTAGCAATATTATTGGATCCAGAAGGCTGACATCCTCCAGACTTTTTTTCTTTTTTAAAGTATAATTTTTTAACTATTCTTCAGTCTTCATCTTGGTCAGAGTCTCAAAACATGAATGTTTCTGGGCTTATCCCATCAACTGCTACAGAGCTCCCTCCTGCTACAGCAGAGATCTGAAGCGCTCTCTCATGGTGAGGGGCAGATTTGTAGTTGATTAGTTGATCTAACCCCGCCCCAACTGGGAACCACATTTATTTAATTTGATACATGCAAAAGGAAAGAGCTTTTTTCAAATTGTTCTTTGAGGTAGGCAAAACCACTGGCTTTGCCACAAGCTGCTACAAGCCCTTAACTAGATTAAGCACGATTTGTATCCAACTCTTATTAATCCAGTTAGTGATCTGCAGTGTCAAAAACACTTGAAATCCTCCATTATCTGAATAAAGCTGTTAAATTTGCACATTTATTTCTCCCAATAAATCCTTCTTACTCAGCAAAAAAAGAATGCAATGAGTTCTCCCACTTCAACCACCTCCCTAACCATCCTGCGAGAATATTCCAACTGCATGGGAAGGAAAGCCAAGTTTGCTCCTGTTTAAGAGATACACAAGAGCAAGACAAGCATTTGCCCTGTAATTTGGCTACAATAGAGCATCTAGAAGAATATTTTCACAAGGGTTTGAGCAATTAATTCTTAAATAAACTCAAACAGAAAGGTTTGTCTTTGTCTTTTCCTGAGGAGAAATGCCATCTGAGGCAGAATAGCCTGAAGAGCTTCTAATCTCAAAGTAATATTGCTATTAGTGTGGGGGGAAGACAAAACCACCTGCTGAAGGAAACTTTAGCTTTGTTAAACCTTGATATTCTGCAGTTAATAGCCCATGAACAATTAACTCCAATCCCAGATGTTCATGGTGAGGAGACAGCTTAAATGGTTAAGGGGGAAAAAAAATTAAAAAGAAAACCATCCAACAACCAAAAAAAACCCCCAAAACCATACAAAAACCACCACCAGCATCCTCACCTATCCCCCTTCTTTTACAGGCATACAGACTCTGGAATTAAGTTTGCCATGCAGACATTCTCTTTTAACAGACAGCTATAAATTCTGGAATAGCAGAAAGAGAGCTGATGTTTTTATATGGCAAGTCAAGAATGAAGCTTGCATGCAAGCCTGTTACATCAGAACTCAGCAGCAGTGTGGCACCACCTCACCTAAATTCTCTTGCTGCTGTTTCTCCTGCTGCTGGTCAGAATAAACCCTGGTGCTCCTTGGTGATCATGTGGGCTAATGAAGTATTTCTCTTCCTAGAGGAGCTAAAGATGCAGACTAACAACACATGCCAAAGAGCGCAAAGACAGCTACAAACCAAACCCACAAACAGTCTGGATTTAGGCTGGACAGTCTAGATTTAAGCAGTATTTTATCCCTACTAATGTTCCAATCAAGGATTGCCTTGATGACAGGGGTGTTGGAACTAGGTGATTGTCCTGAGGTGACTTTGTGATGCTTTATGGTCCCTTCCAACCTAAATCCTCCTATGATTCTACACACTAAGTCACCAGCACTTCTTACTTCCTAGTGCCCTCCCTATTTCACATGGTGGTGTTCCCTGCACCCTCAACAACCTTTTGATGTGTATCAACAAGCTTCAGCATCCCCACCCTTCCATCCATCAATCTGTCTCACCTGGAGCAAGGCTGGTTAGTGGCTCAGAGAGTGCTCCTTCCAAAGAGAAGCAAGTGGAAAGCAAAGGGTGCTCTTTTGCTCAGCAAGGCAAGCACCATTTTAGCAGACAGGAGTAAGCAAGCCAGTTAATCTGGCTGCTTGTCTATCAGATCATTATTAGTGCAAAGAAATATGGAAAATCTTGGTTAATTGCATTCTTACTGGCCTCCTCTTCTATGTTTGCCTGGTGACTTGAGAGAGGAACTATCTTTGAAGGAGAAGTCCTGGTTGTGTTTGAACTCCCTGATCATCACACAGTAGCTTCCTCTTGGCACTCAGCTCTCAAAGGCAGAGAAACACCTTCCAGCAGCTGCTCAAAATAGGATGAGAGCTCTTAGGATCTATTCCACTATGGGCAGAACAAAACAGACTGCAGACTGCCCACTGTTCACTAGGCTTTGATCCTCCTTTTCTTCAAGCTGTAGGATACCCTGATCCTTTGCACAAGATGCAGTGGCCAAGGAAGAGCACCCAGCTACTCCACAGGCAGAGCAGCCAGTGTCCCAATGCTTCCATAGGCTCCACACTATTGCCCAATCAGCTTTACATTTTCTCCTTAGAGTGACAGGACAACTTTTTTAATTAAGTAGGGCAGAAACACAGCAATCAACATGCCAAGAGCAAAAATGAACCAGCCTGTCGCCGTCAGGTTAAGTTTCACATCGTACAGCAGGGCCCTTTTAACTCCCACCTCCCACAACAGCATGTCACTTCATGCTTCCTGGACCATACCCTGCATGTCTCACGGTGAACCAGATCAGAGAAATGGTCTTGTTAAACTAAACAAAAGAGGGAAAAAAAACAAGAAAAAAAACCAAACCAACCAAACAAAAAACCCAACAACAACAAAAAAACCCCAAAAAAACCCAAAGAAAGTAAAAAGAGGATAAAATATCATGCAAAGAATTTTCCAGCAGGACCAGTTTTCCAATCCTACTCAGTGCATGAATGCACAAGTGTTTGTGTTGGCACAGGGCAGAGCGTGGCAGCCAGGGCTGCTTAAGCATTCACACAGACTCACAGCCTGCGCTCTGGGATGCTGACACTCATTCCCCAGCCCGCCATGCATTATGGAAATGCACATCACCAGACTGCAGCAACTCACAAATCAGAGGCTGACTCAGAGGGCCACACAGGTTCATACAAAAATGAGCAAGGACAGCGGCTGTGGGGAGAGCTCTCTTCTGCAGTGTTTGCTCACCAAGGATAATGTTTGGTCCAAGGTCTGATAGCAGGGCTTTTGAGTCCTTCCAGTCTTCCTGAGAGAAGGAATACACAGTAGCAAAGGCTAGACAGATGTTAAAACACGAGCAGTTCTACTTTCATCCTGGGCCACCTGAACTTTACAGGAGGCCCAGTGCAATTGCCTTTTATTCCTGGACAAAGAGTACACTGAACATCCTTCATCAGAGAGGGCTGAGCAAAGCTGGAGTCCCAGAGGGCTATACACTCCCCAGCAGGGGAAGCTTATGGCCGTGCAGGGACAGCACACCAGCTCTGCATGGGAGTCCTCTATGCCAGGAGAGCACCCTGCCAGTTCTGATGCAGAAGAGCTCAGCAACCTATCAGCCAGCCCCACTAGAAGCCTGCTCAGTCCCTCAGCAATTCAGAGAAGCAAGTTTCACCTGGACAATATATCAAACATCTAAGTTACTACACACTGGTTTCACTCACACCAACCTGCTCTTTCCAGTCAAGCAATGCCGCCCAGGCCAAAGACTGAATCTCACTGCAGATCAACACATCCACAGACATGGCACACAACTCAACTCTGTATCGGTGACAGGCTGTCACAATATGGCCAAAAGTGGGATTCCCTTTGTCTCCCATGTTCAAGGCAGCCCGTGCTTTGAAGATGCAGTCTAATGAGAAAGCTCATTTCCCTGCAGCTAATCTCATGAGAAGCACCCAGTTCAATTTTATGTTATAAACCACTTTCCTTTAAAGATCCTTCCCTGCAGCTCTTTAACATACTTGATAGTTCAGGCATTTGTTTCTTGAGCTCGCACAAGAAAGCCACAGCCAACGTATAAGCTCAAAGGGTTGTGCAAAGTAGGTGCAGCTCATTGAGGCCATCCATCCTGGGAAATTAATTTCAATCTACTTAAACTGGCTTGAGAGATGAGCAGTGAGCTGCCTAAGTCAAGACTAGGCAAACCTAGCTTGTCTTAAAACCCTCTGACTGAAAGTCACCAGCACTTCTTACTGCCCAGTGTAGTAAAACCAGCAAAGATTCGTTCTTACAGCAACAGCCACTTCACCTGCTTGTTTAGAAAGGAACAGACCAAGAGTTGCTTGGTTTCAGCAGAGGCTAGGGGTGGGCCACCAATCCCTGACAAAAAAAACCTGACAAAGTAAGGCTAAAGAGGGGAGCACGCTGGCAGGCAGAAAATCTTTACGATATGGAAACCTATCCAGCAGAGGATTTCAGCAGCCCAAACCACATTACCCACACCTACTGGTAACTACAGCACAGATAAATGTGACCCTTTTGCCAGCAGAAGAAATTAGAAGTGACAGTATCTAAATACCTGCTGCCTCTTCCTCCTGCACACATGCAGCCCCTGCTGTAGAGTTCAGGTGAGAAAGAACTCATCCCACACAAGGCATCAGCAGCCACAGCCACTTTTTAAATAAGAGATTGGACTTCCCAGTGTTGCCTCCAGCACACGTAAATGCACTGAGCTTATGTCTTCAGCATTCTTTGCCAATTATTCCCAACCAGCAGACCTGTGGTGGAGGCAAATTCCTTTCCTTGCCCCATCTCTTGACACCCACTCACCCTGTTTAGTGATCAGCACTGAGGACTGTCACTGCAGTCAAACTTGCTGCAGAACTAGAGTTTCTGACAAGTACAACAGAGGGCTTCAGATTGCCTGATTGTTCCTTAACAGCCAGTCTGGGCTGGAGAAGCCAGTCTCCTCTCTCCACACACCTCAGGAACCAGCCAGCTCCCAGTGCAGCACACCAGTTGGTGTTCCAGCCCTGAAGCTGCTGAATGGAGTCCAAGGCTGAGTTTGAGGGTAGAGCTGCAAGCAGCGAGTGCCCTCACTTGTTCCATTTGGGACTGGCTTCTCCCAGCAGCCCTGGGAGCTCCAAATGGTCAGCCTGGGGCTGTCAGCCACGTGCCAGGACAGCGAGGGGCTCAGCCCTGCACACTCCTCCTGCCCAGGCCTGACTGCAGGACAGAGCACAAGCCTGTCAGGGCACTGCAGAGGCAGCTCAGGGACTTCGGTCCCACAGGGGCACAACTTGCTCCTTTAATCTTCAGCTCAGGAAGTCCCAGCTCAGAAATCAGAGGTGTGGCTATAGCAAAGCAAGAGGTGGTCTGTGGCATCTCAAGTCTTCAAATTAGGGTGGTGGCACCCTGTCCATTGCTGATGCCTCTCAGCAGCACCAGAACACGTGTGCCTCTGGCCTAGGGAAGGCTGCTCCTGATGACAAATGCTGTGCAATTTGGCTGGTGGAACTACTACCCATTTCAAATGAGCTCCATGTCAGCTTTTATGTGATCAGCAAACTACCACAATCAGTGCTACAACTGCACAAGTGCTCTGACCTGAGCAGATATGGTCCCAGAAGCCAAAAACCACCTCATCACTATGCTACACAGTATTCTGAGGGGGAAATAAGCTGTTCTACTTCACCTGAGGAAGGGAAGCCAACATGCAGCCAGGAACAATTGTCAGACAAGAGTAAATGCAACAGCCTTCAGTGTTGCACGGATAGGAAAAGGCTCAGGTTCTTATCTCAAGAGTTTCCCTCTTCTCCACCCTGAAGTCCAGCTATTACCTAACGTGAAATATGCCAAGGAACTAGGAGACAAAGCTTTAAGATTTCTTGAAGGATCACAGAAGCATTTTCAGTCTATTACTGATACATACATGTTTCTAATTTAGCAAATTGCTTGCAGTGCTATACTAAATCAGTGAAATCCAAGTTTCAGATAAAAATCCCTCGTGTACCAAACTAAGAGCATACGTAGGGCAGGACCTGTGGTTCCTAGCAGCTAGGATGTTGTTTAAACCTCAGCAGAAAGATGAACTTGCAACCCTAGAGTACCAAAGGTGTCAGTTAAAGCCACTGATAAACTCAAGTGAGACTACTCAAACTTAGAAATACTTGGCCTTAGAAAAACAAAAAAGAAGACCAGGTGTTCCAATTAGTTACACAGAAGTACAGTGGAACTTTCCAGACAATGTTTTATAAGAGGATATATCCTACAGAAACCGGATATGCATAAGACAACAAAAGTTACCTTCTATTTGCTTACACTTCAGTGACAGAAACACCTGCCAGCTGCAAGCCCTGTTGCTATCAAACTCTGCATTATCTTCCCAGCTGATCTGCTCACAGTCTAACTTACAGAACTTACATCAGCTCCTTCATACCATGACAACAGCTCAAGCCTCAACAACCCAAGACAAGGCCTTCTTGATTGCTTTTGTGAAAATTCCACATTTTCTTCAGGGCGATGCACAATCCCAAGTCTCCAATGCTTGTGAAATTACTTTTTGCTAACAATCTGTATTTTCCATACACACATCCCAGACGTGTTCCCTTGCAATGCTGTATTTCACTATAAATCTCAAACTCAACTTCCCAGTTGGAGCATCACCACCAGCTCTTTCAACCACAACCCCCACTGAAGAGCTGATGGATCAGGGGGCTGGAAGCACCCAGAAGGAGCTGCCTGGCTTGAACAGGCACCAATGCAATCTCTCTCTCACAGGTGCACACCAGATGGAAGGACCAGGGACATCCCCAAACCTGCTCCCTTGGTGCTGTTACTTGTCAGTCTGGTACAGAAGACCTTGACTATTTGTAAGGGAGCTACAGAAGCAAAACTTGGCCAGCAAAATCAGCCAAGAGTTGGCATTCCACAGCATCCTTCTGATTTAGTCATAACTAAGCTCCAACCAGTTCTAAGGGACTCTGTTCTTGCACAGCAGGGCTCACAGCAGTCAGCACCAGTCTGTTAAGAATGAACTCACGAGTCTCAATCATGAGCCAGTGGCTGCACTCACATAGACCATGCAGGCAGCTTTACATCTTGGGTTTGACCTAGTGCAAGGCAGTTCGTGCACCTTGGCAGGCCTTACACCAGCACACAGTGGACTTAGTGATCCTTGTGGAGCTCCAATTCAGTACATTCCATGATTCTTGGTGTTCTTCTATGTTTGTTTGTATGGCTCACCATTGCCAGCTTAGATCTGATGAAATGAAGTTTCTTCCTACACTATGAGGCATGCTATCACATTTGTTTCATCCACAGGATCTCGGTGTTGACTAAGCCAGGGTTGTTTATAATGCAGAAGTCATCCCTGCTAACAGATGCAGTTACACTGCCATGACTAAACCATTCACTAAGGGACTGAAACATCTCCACCACATGCAGGAGGCACATCTCAGATCAGGAATACCCTGTTCCCCTGTCCCAAGAGTCTTCTCAAAGAGGCACTTTCACCATTATCCCCTTCTTCCTCAACAGTCATAGCAGCTCCTGAGGAAAAGCATCATGCAAGTGTTTTGGGTGCTACAGGTCTTCTTGGAATAAGCAGCAGTGGCTTAGATGGTCTTTGGGCACAGGCTAGACTACATTTCACAGTTATTCTAAGGTAGAGCACAGTTCAGACTGCACGGATTCCCTTTGAGAAACATGCATGCTCACAACCACTGGAGCACACAGCCAGGCATCTACCCAAATGAAATGGCACAGATCAAGTTCACAGCACTTCCTCCTAGGACACTAACGGTCTCTGTCCTCAGGTCTACAGAAGCATTGCTAATCCTGCACATACTACAAAGTTCTAACAGCAGTTGCTTACTGACAGCACTTGCCCCATTCATAGTTAAATTATGCAACACCTCAGTGAGATTATGAGAGCTGACTGGTGTACTTCCATGCTGAGTCATGAGGGTGTTGAAGTATCATTTCAGTGATGAAGCACAAAATGAAATCCTCCCATCAGAAACAGTCTTAAAAACACCTGCTGCTGCAATTGTGCTCCAGTCACCTATTGTTCCACTCTTTTAATTAATGGACATTAGGCATTTCTTGACCAAACACCTACTGGATTAAACTAACTCTGACCTAGTCACCCAGTTACACTGTTTCATACAACATCTGTACAGCAGAGCCCTGAATAAGGGACTGTTACAAAGGCAAGACAAATCAGAGCTTCCTTTTGATCTCAGCTGTTACGCAAGTCTCACCTTATGTCATTTTTGCGTATACAGCTTGCTCACCTGTCTATCTTCTCCACGGCCTTCTTTCAGAGCAGCCACCAAATCAGGTGGGGAGGTTTGAGTTTAGTGGGAGATGTTACCATGTTTGTGCCCTCTGGATACTTTCCTGCCTCATATGGGCAACTGTAAGATTTTAAGTTGTGATTTTATACACACAACTGTGTGATAATTGCATTTTACGCATCTATGCTGTGAAGAGACATCGCTAATGCCACCTCTGATAGATTGACAGGAACCACAACAAGTCAATAAAACAGTGCAAAACTTGCAAGGCAAGGTGAATGCTTTGCTATCAAATTACTCCTAACACAGCATGTTCCCTAGTCCAGACCAGTTTCTGTCAAGAGGTACCATCAGCATAGCCAAGATGTGATATAACAACAGATCAAACTTGTAAGACACTGTTCAAACATCACTAAGTTGAAGATATTTCATATATATGAATAAACTTCTGGGTCTACTCACTGACTACCAACTCTAGCCAGCACATTATCGCTCTAAATAAAGCAGAGCACAAAATGCTGAAGGACCACTTTACTGGCTAAGTCTAAAAGCACAGGCTAAACCACTGGCATGTACCAGCATCATCACAACAACACTGAAGGCTGTCTCAGGTGTGTTGCATTCACGCTGCAGTCCTCAGCTGATGGATTACACAGGACTTCTCACACAACTGTACTTGCTCATCTCTCTGAAGTATCCAAAACAGGTTCAGTTTCCAACAGAAGAGTTGTGATCCTCCATTGTGAACTTTCACTTTCTTTTACTGGATACTGCAGTTTTCTTAACTTCATGATATTCTGGGCCTGCAGCCAGAGACCCACTGGCTACATCATACCAGTAAATTAAATAACATCAGAGAACATCCCCAGGCACTAGAACACAACCAATACCATCGTATTACTAGAATGATTTATGGCATAGTTTTGAGCCTTGCCAACCAGTATGCCCCCAAACAAGCACAGAAAGGTTCTTAGCAGGCAGTCTGGTGAGGAGGGTGTGTTACAGAATAAGTCAGAAAATTACATTTCTACACACTTGTGACTCCAGCATTTCAGTTGGCCACAAGACCTTGTGTCTAATGTGCTTTACTGTACTGGGTTTGCATGGTAAGATTTTGGTAGCAGTGGGACTGCAGGGGTGGCTTCTCTAACAAGACAGAAGTTCCCCCATGCCCGACAGAGCCAGTGCCAGGCAGCCAGGACAGACCCACTGCTGGCCAAGCAAGGCTGAGACCATCTGTGACAGCAGCAGTGGCTCTGGGACAACACAGTCAAGAAGGGGGAAGAAGTTATTGCACAGGAGTAATTGCAGCCAGAGAAGAGAGGAGTGAGAATATGTGAGAGTAGCAACCCTGCAGACCCCAGTCAGTGAAGAAGGAGGGACAGGAAGAGCTCCAGAGCAGAGATTCCCCTGCAGCCCCTGGTGCAGCCGTGACCCCATGGGAAGCCCATGCTGGAAGAAGTTCCTGGCACGACCTGTAGCCTCCACTGAGAGAGAAGCCCACAGCAGACCAAGTTTGCTGACAGGACCTGTGACCCTGTGAGGGACCCAAGCTGGAGTAGCCTGTTCCTGGAGGACTGCACCCCATGGAAGGGATCCAGCCTGGAGCAGTTGATTTAGATCTGCAGCCCATGGGAAGGACTCACATTGGAGAAGTTTTTGGAGACTATCTCTTGTACAGGGGACTCCACACTGGAGCATGGGAAGACTGTGGGAAATCCTCCCTCTGAGGAGAAGGAGCAGCAGAGACAATGTGTGATGAACTGACCACAGCCCCTATTCCCCATCCCCTTGAATTCCTGGGGGGAAAAGTTGGAGAATTTGGCTTAAAGTTAATCCAGAAAAGGAGGGGGAAATGGAGACAAGGTGTTTTAAGATTTTGGTTTACTTCTCATTATCCTACTCTATGTTGATTGGTAATAAATTCATTTCTCCAAGCCAAGTTCGTTCTGCCTGTGATGGTCACTGGTGAGGGATCTCTCCCTGTCCTTATCTTGACCCACAAGTCTTTTGTTTTATTTTCTCTCCCTGCCCAGCTGAGAAGGGCAGTGACAGAGCAACTTTGGTGGGCACCTGGTGCCCTGCCAGGGTCAACCCACCACATTTACTTACAAGCACCAGTGTAGGAAGGTTTGGTGAGTCTTTTTAACCTCTTCTAGCTGCTTGCTGGGTGGAGAGAGTGCACACTGAGCATTTAGCACTTTGTAGCGACTAGAGTAATAACTTCTAATTATTCATAATCGCATCTTCCAGCTTGTGCAGCAAGAAGCTCACCAGTGTTTCACAGCCCAGTGCAACTACAGATGCAGACTGGGGAACTTTTTGCAGGTTAAACACACTTCAGAGGGAGCCAGTGCTGCTGCAGGATTAAGCCAGCAGCTTTCTTCTGCAGGCCATGAGTCAGTCGATGTGAGCGCACGATAGCACAGCACTCCTTGCCACTGCCCAGACATGCCAGAGTCAGCCTCTTTTGTTCCATGCTTTGTTCACTGATGGGAAAGTAGTCACGATCTAGATGATTCCTCCGTTAGGACAGAAAGAGATTTAGAAGTCAAAGCTGTCTAGCTGCAGGCTGTTAGGCAAGTTTCGATGCAAGCCTCACCAACCACTTTTCTACTGCATGTGGGTGCCACTACACACTGCTAGAGCCAGTGAGATGGACAAATCTCACTTGTCCATCAAATCTGCTGGTGTGAGAGTCTCTGTCACAGTTTCATAAGCAACAGAGCACAGCAAGTGAGTAAAGAATATCACATATATAGTTAGATATATGTGTTAGATACGAATTTAAGCAAGCTTTGTGGTTCCTCTAGTTTGGGTTTTTACCCATCCATTTCCTGACTGAAGAAAGCCTGGACTCTGTTCCTAAAGAAGGTCCCTGTTAGCTGGTCAATGGGATAACAGATTCTCTGCAGATGCTTCAACCAGAGACTGATGTTTTGGTAGATCAACAAGCTGCTCTGAGCTTCTGTGGTTGTGTAAAGCATAGGTATCAAAACTCCCAGATCACCATGCTGGGGCCAGGGCACACAGCCTCCAAACTCTGCTGTCAGCTGGATAACAAGTAGCACATGACAGGTATAGCTGTCTCTCTCTATAAATATATACATACCTATATTTGTATTTCTCCACTCTTCTGATCTCAAAGCATACAAAAAGGCAGCATGGGATCCTGTTCTGGGACAGGAAAGAGCCATGTAGTCTCTTCCTACAGCACTGTAGCTGCCAGCTCTGATCCCCAGAGAACACACAAAGGCTTCCTACCAGCACAGCCACAGCAGCACCACTGCTACGACATGGAGCTTCACAAGAGCTCTCATCTGGAACTCGTTACATTAATCACCACTTGCTCTCTAGAAAGCAGACTGGCTCCACTCACCCCTGCCCACCTCTGGCTTCAATCTGCAGTCTGCTCCTCCAGTAATCCCTGTATGCAAGGGGCTGGACCGGAGCTGCTGCCTGGCTCTGACCAGGATGTGTACAGCCACCACCATTAGAAACTAATTAGCAGGAGCTTTCCCATGTACAGCACAGGACAATCACGGTCTGCAGTGCAGCCCAGAAAGCATTCAGCACACTCCCCTTCCAAGTGGAATGGAGTTCAAGTTTCCTATCATTTCAAGGAGGCAATAAGCTCCTCATCATGTGGCAGAGGCAGACAAAGAGCAACCCCCCAATCTCCAGCTATGGTTTGTGTGTGCTCAGGTGATGGAGCCAGTGCACTCTAAGGAGCTGTTGTGTGAACTGGCTGTACTTTGCAGAAGGTTGGCTGACAGAAGTGTGTGCCTGGGACTGCCCACAGCCAAAAATCGTCAGCTTTTGCTTCTATGGCAATCAAGACATTGACATTACTGCACAGGCAGTGTAGAAAAGCTACACAGGAGTGTGACAACACGGAGCCCCCATGGAAGACAGGATACCCATGAGTATTTTAAGCTTGTTGGCAGGCAGTTTCCTATGTTGTATCAGCAGCCTTGATTTAGTCAGGAGTCATTCTGCAAGAGCAATCCAGAAGACTTTCAGTTAGAAAAGCCTGAACACCAAGACACAAAATGAGTGGACATTAAAGAGAACCATGTTGCAAAAACACGGGCTATGCAGAAGATAGTGCTGCCAGAGAGCAGAGCAGCAAGACACAGAGGTGAAGCAGCAAGAGCTCTTCAACTGATAATACCCAAGGAGTTTCTAACTAGAAGCCTAGCAGGGAAAGCCATGACTTACCTCCATGACTCAGTTGTTACTGCAGCTCCAGTGACTCAACGGGAAGTTCTATTGCCAACTCCATCCAAATCCCACTAACACACTGGTTCCCATCCAGCAAAGCAAGCCTCACTGGTGAGACTGGTCTCAGCAGCAAGATACAAACATTACAGTCGAGCATGGCAAGGAGCCCAAGCTAACAGACTCCATTGGACCCGTGCCGGCTCCACAAGACCCAGAACGCCGACTGCAGCCAAGCACTGCTTGAGAAACAGAGAGCTTGGGAAACCACCACATTAGCAGATGTTGCCCCACAAGAGTTGCTTGTAGGAGGTCCAAATGTTATCTCACCTTGAGGTGAGGCTTCACAGAGCAGTAACTTTTTCATTAGCATCCCTCACGGTAGAAAGTGCACTATCCCAGGTTTCTAGCCAGGCCAGATAAGGCTCGTTGCTGTGGTAGACCAGTAGCCAGCAGAGCAGCAGTTCAAGTGAAGTACACTCATCAGCCCTAACTTAGAGACCTGTTAAAGCTGACATTCAGCGCTCCAAAGGAGGCACCACATGCCTTCTGCTTTTGAGAGCACCTTCTCAGCTCAGAAGTGAACCTATAACAAACGTCAGATGACCTTGCACTGTTGGTCAAAACAACTGCCCCACTACAAGTTCACTCCAGGGAGTAAAAAAAGCTCCTCATGTCTAATCCACAAATAATCAGTGTCAACACTCAGATGCCTACTCAACGGCTCACAACCATTCCCCCCCAAATACTACCACTTATGTTTCTGCTCATCTCAGAATGCTGAGAAAGGACCCAGCTATATCACTAATTTCTTCCACAACCTTTAGCAGAGCAAGACTACAGTTACACTAGAACAGGAGAGAGCTGCTGTTCTAGATAGCTGATGTTCTCCACTGCTTTGCTAGTTCTCTTGGCAGGAACAACACCTGTCTGGACTATTTGTTTATGGAGAGAGTTACCATAAATTTCCACAGATAAAAAGTCCATCACTTTGAGCTAAATCGCCCTCAGATAAAGGCACCAGAGTAAAGGTGTTTGTGCTCCTCTTATAGGCAACTTGAGATCTAGCCAATAGAGCCCTGACAAAGCAACTCACCTTGAAGTAGACGTGCAGGGGCTGGTCAGATAATCACTCTCTTTGGCTCCACTGATTACATCGCCTTGGCTCTAATAAGGGCTTAAGCACCCAGCACACACAGACACCCACATTTAGGTGCCTCAGCTGAACGCTGTCCGGAGGGACTAGTGCCATTTGAACATGGCAAGCCCATCAATCTTCAGCTGTCATGGAGTGCTGTATTAGACATCTTCTACTCTTTATTATCTCAAAGCTATTAGGATGAAAACACTAACGCTGCAGTGCTGAAGCATTGCAATCTTATAATTGGCAGCACCTACTCAGGAAAAGGCCCTATATTCTCTCTCTCTCCCAAGAAGCCTCCTCCTCCCTGTAAGGAGGGCCTAAAATCCCAGCTCCTCAGATGCCAGAAACAAGTGTGGAATGGCCCTCTCAGGGGTATTAATATGGTTCTTGGACAGAGGAATCATTTCAAACAAGGTTAGGACAAAATGCTGGTAGGTATACAGCCCACCTGGAGACATCTGAGTACAGGCAATGCAAAACACATACTTAAAATGGACAGATTTTGCTGCTAAAACAGCAGCCTACATTTCAGGTTTGTGCACTAACTTAATTTTAGAAGGCTTACAGGTTTCTTGCACTTGCTGTAACTTGTCTCAGGTTATTAGAGAGGATTGTTTGTTTCCAGAAATTTCAGACTGCTGCCATTAAAAACGTTAGCTCTTCTCACCACTTGAAACTGAGAGAAACCTGGAACAAAGGCTACAAAACTGCATCAGAGCCCCCTTACACCATAAAAGCTTCTCCCTTTTTTTAGCCCATTTGCTGCTGCCCTACGCAGAGCTGACCAGATACAACAGTCACCGTTTCGCTGGGAGGTGGCCACCAGCAAGTCAGTGTTCAGATGGAGAAGCTGTTTACGGTGCTAGATTAATATTGTGACACTGCTCTGTGCATGCTATGGAAGAAAGTGTTTCCTCCTTATCAACTGCCTGCATGTTTAACAAGCAAGCTGGACTACCTAATTTCTTCTAATTAGTTTACATTTAGATAGCAATGACATCACCCTTGGAAAAAGGTTTGGCCTGCTCTGCTCAGCTTGTGTCAGCCACCAGCATGCACCTACACCAGACGAAACAGTCAGAACCCTCCTTCTCTCACCAAATGGGCTGTATTGCCCACTGCTCTCCTGCAGCAGGATGTGCACCTTGGCTCAGTTGGCTTCCTGGCAGTGTTATACTGTGTAAAAGTTTCCATTTCAGAGAATAACAAGGTTAAAATGGTAAGATGTGTCAGCCTTCTTATTTCAAGGAAGTCCATGCCCCCATCATAACAACAGAGGGCAATTACTCTTATAAAGAGTGTTTTAAGCAATAAAGTGTCACCTTGAAAGAGACTAGGAACCTCCCCAATCATTGCTGCAGGTAAGAGTACTCAAGAAAAAAAACTAACTATTGTTTGGTCACTTTCTTGCCCCTGTTTATTATTCCAATGACAATATGCATAGATGAGTCAAGTTACAGAGCAAGAGCCAAGCCATGTGCCAGCAGCAGTGGCATCCATCCCAACAATCAGACCACCAAGAACCCAACACAACCATGGCAATGCTCACAGCACTGCAGTCTGGCATATTCAAAGTACTGTGCAAGGTCACTCTGCTTCTGTGTCCATCACAAGAGGTTTTCAGCCGCTTAATTCAAAATCATAATTATTCCAGATGGGTCAGAAAGGCAGATTAGTCTCTGTCACTGACATTTTGACACAAGGAAAAAAGCCATGTGATCACCAGAAAGGAAAAAGCCTCAGAGCTTAGTCACCCTGGAGAGCCCCAAGGACTTCTGCTCCTCCATGTGCTCACCCTTGAAACCCCTCGATCTGCAGTGCCACCCAGGCCGGAGTGTCTCTTAGGCACAGGAGAACTCCAGACAAGCATTTACTTCATGCCCTTATGATTTCTAGTAAAGAATATTTATCACAGGGGAATTTTATCCAAATACAGTACAGAGGCTGCAAATTAACTGCAGTTTTCCCACTTCATTAAGCAGAAGCTTACTCAGAAGTTGAGAGCAGAGCCCTCCTCCCATGGAACAGTGCTGCCTACACTCACATGTTTGTAATTTTTAGCCATCTCATAACGACCCACTGCCATGTGGGCTAGGAGGGTCCATGTCCAGAGCTACAGGCAAAGTTCACAGACAGAATGGTACAGCAAAATCAGAGGTATTTCAAGCAGCTCAGATCCCACTGTGCACTTTGTTCTGCCACTCCTTATTCGACTGGTACTGCAGTTCATCCCTAGGCAAGTTTTAAATCAATCACTTCAGAAAGAAAAAAACCCGCCAGTTTTACTTTGATGGCTCTGCCTGCTCAGACTACCTCATGCTCCACTTTTTCCTCCTAACTCGTCCAAAGGGGAAGACTCCACAACCGGTGCACACTCAGGTCTGGTAGGGGGCACATGGGAAGCAAAGAAGCGCATTCCTCATCTCAGAAGAAAGGGATGGGACCGGGGCTTTGTGCCCCTCGACTGGCGGCCACAAGGCCTCCTGCCCCGCACCCTCCGACCGCACACGGGGCTGGACGGCGCCCAGGCTGCCAGCACAGACCTGAAGCAGCGAGCACAGCACTTCACGGGGCTGCGGAGCCAGGTTTCCGCGGAAAGGAGCTCGCAGGCGGGGCGGGAGCAGGAGCAGAGCCATCCCCTGGCTGCGGATGACACCTGGCGGCTGCTGCTGCGGGACCAGCGCACCACACGGCTCCGGACTGCCCCGAGAGCTGCTCCCGGGACGCGGCAGCCGGGACAGGCCTCGCTGCCGCGGGGTCACCCCGCTCCCGGGAGCGCTCCGAGCACCGGCACCGGGGCGGCCGTGCGCCCAGCCGGGCAGCACCGGCACCTTTGTTTCAGTGGGCAGAAAGCAAAGCCCGGGCGTACCCTGCACTGGGCTGAGGCTCTCAGGCACAAAGGCGGCGGGGAGCCGCCGACCCGCGCTCCCCGGGGCTGTGCCGGGGCACGGCAGGAGCGGCCCCGCTTCAGGAGTCACCCGTGGCTTTGGCCACGGCCGAACCACAAAGGGCCACATGCCAGCGCTCACCCGGACCCGCCGCTCAGCGCCTCCAGGGCGGACACGCCGGAGGGACGGCGGGAGCATCCAACCCCCCCTCCCCGGCCTTCCCGGGTGCACCGAGGGGTCCCGCGGCCGGCGGGGGTGCGGGGAGCGCCGCCCGCCCGCCCCGCGGCGCCCCGGGGCGGAGCCGCCGGCAGGTCGGGAGCCGCCGCGGCGGGTCTGGTTTGAATTAAGGCTGCCGGGGCAGCCGGGCTGGAGCCCGCCGCCAGCACAAAGGCCACCGCAGCCCTCCACCCCGGGCAGGGCTGGGCACCGTTGCGCTCCCCTGCGGGAGCCCGGCGAAGCGGGGATCCGGGCGGTCCCCCCAGCCCAGCCCGCCCCGGCCCACCCTGTCCCGCCGGCCCCGGCCCTGCCGCCCCACGTGCGCCGCGCCCGCCCCGCTCGGCTCGGCTCACCGGGACAGCAGCCTGGAAGCAAAGGGCCACCAGCCACACGGCCACCACGTTTATCATCCTTCCTCCTCGCCGGGCCTCGGGAGCGCGCAGCCTGCCCCTGCTTCCCGCCGTCTCCAACGCCGTTCTTGGCTCTTGCTTCGCTCCTCTTGGAATTGTTTTAAGTAGCTGCCGGTTTGCTCCCTTTTCTGGTTTCTTTTTTTTTTTTTTTATTTCCCTCCTTTTCCCCCTTTGCACGTAGCCGAAGCAGCCTCACAGCACCACTCTGCGATGGCGAGGAGTTGAACTCTGTCTTTTAATGAACCCACTGCAACAACCTTCACCTTACGGCCACCCCCCGGCCGGCCCCGCCTCCACTCCCCTCCCCTCGGCTCGGCTCAGCCCGGCTCCCCAGCCCCGGCCCGGCCCGGCCGGCACGCCCTGCCCTGCCTCGCCGCCCGCCCCCGCTTCCTGCCGCCGCCGGGGTACCTGTGCCGGTGCCCCCTCCCCGGCCGCTCTCCCCCCCTCCCCGGCCGGTCCTCCGGCAGCCGCCGCTTCCCTTCCACTGCATTCCCAGATTTCCTATCTGGCAGAGGCATTGCTCCCTACGAGTTTCCTTCCTTCTCTCTAAAAATAATAATTCAAAATAATAATAATAATAATGATGCTGTTAAAAGCCCTCCCTTCCCGTTTCCCTGTGGGAAAAGTGTGGGGGCGCTCGGCCGTCTCCCCCCGGCGCCGCTCCGGAGAGAGGGGCGGGAGCGCTCCCCGGTGGCCCCGCGCCCGGGGCAACCCTTCTGGCTCCCGGTCACCTCCAGCGGGGCCTTCTCCCCCAGAGAAAGTACGTGTTTAGGGAAGTGAGGTGTCTTCCCTCCTGCCCGCGGGTCCCCGGGGCCGGCCCCATAGCCTCTGCCCGTGCTTTCGTGCACACGTTTTTCTGCCTCTTGGAAGAAAATTTGTGGCAGTGTAAAATGCTGCGAGAGGTTTGCGGCAAGAAATGCCGCTTTGAAAGAAGCGCCCTCCTGCAACTCGCCTTTTTTTTTTTTTTTTCTTTTTTCCTGGAGTTAAAAGCGACTTCAGTGCTGCTGTGGCTTTGTCTTCGCACGTCCCACCGAGGATGGCAAAAATGAGGCAAGAACCATCCAGCAAAAACACACTGCGGGACAAATTGTATCATCGTGCCACAGGGTCAGGGCTGGAGTTCCTGTTCCAGTCCATTCATTTGTCTTGTTTTATTTTCTCCGCTTGTGCCAGCACATGTCGAAATATTTGCTATAAACAATGCAGCTGAATGTGTGTGCAAATGTTATTAAAAAAAAAAAAAGGCAGTTTTTAGGAATTTTTACAGCTGCTGTAAGCTGTAGCAGCACACACTGGCCACATGGCCAATGGGCACGGCATAGCCATGGGGCAGCTGGATGGATGAGGGAGGGATGTGATTAAGGCTGCAGCCATTGGGCTCTGCTGCCCTGGAGCTGCTTGGGAGAAGGGTAACCGAAAAAGAGCTTTAACTGGTGTTTCTTGGTTGCTCTGGAGGCTCTCAGTGAGTGTTGGTCAATCTGTCCCAGTCCCAGGATCCTTTCCCACACTTGTGGCCCAAAGGCTTTATAGACCTAATTGGATAGTCAATGTGGCTAAAACTGTTAAGATTTTATCACGTCTTTAATTAGCTTGCTTTCTTTCCCTCTCTCTTAAATTACTCATGCAGCTCCTACCACCTCGCCTTTCCCTCACATGAGCCATAGCCACCATGTTCTTCTTCCTGCAATGTCTTGAGCCTGGTGCAACCAGAACATTTGACCTGAGACTTTTGGGACGGGGCTGGGGCCTGCAGAGCATGAGGCTGAAAACATCACCCAGACTTGGTGGGCGGGTGGTGACATCCATCTGCATGTTCATCACTGGGAATCAGGAAATGCATGCCAGGCACAGCTAGTCTTCTCAGCAGATTTTGATGGAGCAGGGATCAGCTGGGCCACAGGTGCATCTGGTGGACCCTGGCAGCCACAGAGTAGGGAGGGAACACATCCACAGCACTCCTGGGAGCAGTGGCAAGGCATTGCTGGGGTTGAGTGGCACATAGATTTCATGCCAGTGTGGGCCTGTGTGTGCCCTCAATCAAATAGGGCTGTGTTGCTTCTTGTTGGATTGGCCAGAAAACATTTTCTGAGAGCTTGATCGGGATGTTCTGGTCGGGATCTGTGAATGGGGTGAGAGAAGAACAATGCAGCGTTTGGAAGCCAAGTGTTTTCAGTGACATTCCCGTGCCCTCCGCTTGATCATTGAAGCATGTTAAGTATTGTGGTTTCAGTCAAAAGAACTCCGTGCTGAAAAGCCAGATGAGACTTGCATGGAGAGGAGTTTCTTGGCAGCCTGGAGCTCAGGGGATCATAGGAGCTGGTTGCCTCTGCCCAGTACAGTGGAGCTGTGGGGATTTCCCAGAATTGGATCAAGGACTTCCAGCAGTGTAGCCCAATTGAACTCAGTCTCCTTGGGGAAAAGGAGCTAGTTTGAACTGTGCTGCCATGGGAAGAGGGGAAACACAGCTGCGTGAGGAATCTAGCCCACTGCTTCCACTACCACCAGAGGCGAGCTGGGAGCAGGGATGCCAACTGTTGTTTTTCGGCAACTACCACCTTTCTGCCCTGGGTTCTGGAGAAGAAGCTATCATCCCCTACCCCCGAGGAATGTGAGTATCACACAGCAGCAGGAGCTGCCTGCCTGGCTTTCCAGGTGTCAGACCCACCCACAGCAGAGTGTGACATGTGCCACTATCACTCTGTGTCCTCACCTCACAGCTGCCCATCAGCAGCAGTGCAGCTGATGACTGAGGACTCCTGAAGCCTGGTGCCTTAAATGGTTTATTAATGGACTGTGACCTGGTGGGGTAGGGTTAGAAAAAGCGTTTGATCTGCTTTGAGTTCCTTAACCAGGGCTGGATTGTACCTGTGGCATCAAGCTGGACAGACCCACTCAATGATTTCATCAGCTGACAAACTTTAGTGTGCTACAGCCTGACATCCTGGGGTGGAGAAGAGAAATATATTCCCTAACACACAGTGGGAGGTTAGAGTGCAAATATTGAGAGTGGGAGGTTATGTGCAAATATTGAGATTGCTCTAAGTGTCCAGGCTGCCCACCTACTGGGATTGACAACTCACTGCTCACATGTGCTATTTCTGGTTGGCTTCAGGTAGTTGGCTTCTGAGGTGATGATTGCCATTTTCTCTGTTGTTGCTTTTGTAACAGAGAAAAAAGTCTGCTTTTCCCCCTGTGTGGTTGCTCAGTTGGCTAAAGGGGATTTGTAAGAACAGGAAACTCGCAGCTCTTGTGTTTCACTTCTCGGGTATAACGTGTAGGCAAGGCTTTAGGTGAAACCCTGAATTTGTGTGGTGATTGCTGAACAGGAGGACAGAGAGGAAAGAGGGTGCCTCTGGACACCTGGGACAGTAACAGTATGTTAAATAAATTTAGTTGAATCCATTAAGACCAGTCTGCCCTACAAACTTCTTGGAGTGAGGTGGAAGATGCACCCAAACAAAAAGGGATGGTGTCTGGGAAGGGCGAAGTACTGTCACTGACATCAGTGTTTTCCCACTGCTGGGAATGTGATGGTGCCTCAGAATGGTGAGCTGGCAACAAAAAGCTTTGATCAGTCAGCTAAAACCTGCAGATGGAAAAGGAACGATTGTCCTGACAGGAGTAGTTTATGACAGGCTGGTGGCCTATTTGGAGACTGTGTAGACCAGGAAGATTTGCAAAGTTTCATTTGCTGCTAGCCTGGAGCTTCTCTTCTTCTTCTCCTTTCAAGTTCCTCAGGCCAGTGCCTCTATTATCCATGGCCCACACCACATCCTTCTCTTTCTAACTCCATGCAGTAACAAAGGAGCAATCTGCCCAGTCAGTAAACCAATAGAAGCATTAGGAATGGGTCTGAAGAAGAAGCAAGCTGGACCTTCAGCCTCAGATTACCAAGAGTTTGTCTGCCAGTGTTCAACATTTGGCATCCAGCCATTGTGCTACTCATCTTCTGGGTCCCCACAGGGCTCCCCTATTCACCAGGCCATTTCTCTTTGTTCAGGCTGGTGGCACCAAATACACTGAACTCTTCCTAACTCCTTGCATGCCTTGGCAAATCCTGTGCAGTTTGGTTTGGATGTCCTTTTGCACTGATGTAGAAATAATTGATTCTGACCCTTTCACATGCGGCTGTGACTTGCAGCAGAATCACCTGAACACACCCAGTTTGCTTGCACAGTGATATCTGATTTTGCTTGTTCTGTCCAGCCGCCTTTGCAGTGAGTCAGACATCTCTGAGCAACTCCATCTGCCTCCTCGCTTTCACTCCCAGGAAGTGAGAGACCAAAGGAGACTCCCCTGTGGCCCACCCTAAGGTGTGGAGTGTGAAGTTAGCCTGAGGCAATGTCTGCTCCGATCTCCCTTCTTCTCCCCCGTGTAATGCTCCGATGGAAAGGAGGCCTTGCTTACTTGGATAAGAATAACCCTGCTTGTGAAAAATCAGAGGTTGGGGTTTTTTTCTGTTTAAACAATGCAAAGTATAAATGGTCCAAGTGTCAGGGTAGCTGTAGTGTTGGCTTTATATTTGCTAACTCAATCAACTGGGCTGCCTCTCTCAAGAGTTTGGAAACCTTTTTCTTTCTCCTCTATCCCTTTTCCCTGTGTTCTGCTAGTGAGAACTTCTGTGTGGACACTGAAGACTATATATAAATATGTCTGTGCCACTAACCAAATTATTCTTGACCTAATTAAGCAGAGCTTCCTTTGGCAAAAGCTCAGCTGGCAGTGGCATGCCACTTTTGTGATAGTTTTCATAAACAGCTGTAATAAAAGCAGCTGCATTGCTTTGATGCTGTGTGTGAGGGCCTGGTAGGATCCTGCATGCTCATTACAGAGAGCCTCAGAGCTGGATTTTGGGGGCTGGTGCATGGAAACCTACGAAGGGGTTTCCCATTAGCCTGAAGTTACACGGGTGTTGCCCACAAGAAAAGACTGACTCGCTCTCTCTTAATGAGGATTTTTCCTGTAGTACTGGATGCTGCTTTCACTGTTCAACAATTTTGGCCCGCCACTTTCAGAGCTTGTGGACTAGGCAGGTATTTCTGAAAGCACTCACATGAATAACCACATTTTTTATTGTTCTTTCCCTTGCCCAGGGAGCTGCTGTGCTGCCTTTCTGTGATGCATTCACCCCTGTGGTCAGCTCAGGGCAGCTCACTCAGGGTGACTCATGCTGGCTTGCAGTACGTGATCCCTCGACCTCCATGACCCTAAATTATTTGAGCACAGAATGGGATTTGCCCTGGCATGAAAATGAGCATGGAGAGAAGGGTATCACGACTCGCAGGAACATACAGGCAGGCGGCTACTGGGAGCTTTGGAGAAGAGGCAAGCAGCATAGGGAGAACAGAGCTACCCTGTTTCCACAGCACCCCCTGCTTGGTACCTGCTGCCTTGCCCTCTGGCAGCTGCCCCGCTCATCCAGAGGCGGTTTCCATTGATCCTGTGGTCCCCCTGGGGACAGGAGCTTTCTTCAGTGCATTCAGTGGGGAAGTGCTGAGAAGAACTTTAGCAGATTGCCTGAGTTGCAAACCCTCTGACCATGAGAGAAGTTGGACCCTGCACAGCTGCCTGCCAACTGTGGTTCAGGCTGCAGTCCTCACACATTTGGGGTCACCAGATGTGGCTTGTCGAGGCTGAGCGTGTCCCACTTTAGGGACCGAAAAAGAAGCAGGCACACAGCAACATGAGGGGACAACTCTTCTCCCTACTTTATTTACAAATCTAACTCCATTTATACATTTGTACAGAGGTCAAGAGATTGGCTAGAGAGGTTGCCACCTCTCAACCTGGATGGTGGACGTCACCATCAATCATTTCTTCTCTCAGAGGAGAAGTATGTAAACATTCTAAGAATAGACATTGTTTAGATGAAGCTGCGTGAGAAAGTTCTTTCCTAAGACAAAAAGACAGAAAGCTCAGGGCAACAGCCAACCTGCAAAATCAGAACTGTGATACTGGGTGCCTTTATAGTAGTACCTCAATAGGTGCTATGACAATAAAATACCTGTATTTTTAATCCTACAGCTGGCTCTGGCAGTGTCACAGAGATCCATTATTTGCTTGGGAGAGATGGGGACTCCAGATTGTCTGAGGTATAATCTCTTATCAAAGGCCCCCTGTATTTTCTCTGTATTCCTTTAATGCCCTGTTTTGTGATAGAGGCTTATGCTCTGTCTTATGATAGGTTATGCTTTAATAACTTGCACAAAACTTTAATAAAAGATCTTGTGGAATGTGGTCTCTGTTCCTATCTGACCATATCCAATATACAACATAAACCTGAAGTTAGCTATCAGTTTTTTGCACAAACTAGGGCTGTACTTCTGGTAAAAAAGTTGCAAATGAAGGAGAAAATGAAAGTGTTTTAGCCAAAATGCTGAAGTATTCAGTCCACATGAAACATGTTGACTGTGTGTTTCAAGACTGTCACCTTTAAACAGCCAAGTGTCTTGAGTTAGGTGTTTCTGCTACATGGAGAATTTGAGTAAGCATGTCGAACTCCAGGAATTCTGCCAAAGCAGGTTTAATACTCCTATGTATGCAAAAAAACTGGTCTTGGGAGAAGCAAATGCTGCAGTTGTGAGAGTGGGGTTAGGCTGCATCAGAGATTTTAGTTCCATTTCAGTAACAGCTGCTTAGAACAGATTTTGGAACATTGTAAAAAATACTGTTGGTTTTTTATGTATTCATCAAGCTGAGGTGATCCGGACCCCAGAATGGCTGAGGGTCTTTGAGGACTGATAGCTCTGGGGCCAGCCACAGGTTTTACCATTTCCTCTTGCTACCAATAGTGACTGTGCCATGGAATTGATACGTAATGTACAGGTTTTCTTCCTGATTAACCAAACGGATGCATCTTGCTGCAATTATCACCCTTCATTTAGCATTTCAAGGCCACTTACCCCCTTCCTCAGGCATTGGCTGAGTGCAGTCACTCCTGAGGGCTGTGCTGTCACTCCTGAGGGCTGAGTGCTGTCACTCCTGGCCGAACCCCCCAGGCGGTGCAAGTGCCTCCCAGCCCTGGCTGTCAGAGCATTGATTCACCCAGCGATCCCACCCATCCTGTCTCATCCCTCACCCTGGCCCTTGTCGTGCATTCATCTGGAGAACGCCCTTCCCCAGCTCCTGGGATTGGGGATGCCCCTATCCTGGGTAGATGGGTGCTCGTGTGCTGCAGGGATGGCGCTGATGCAGAGACCAAGCTGTGCTCCAGTGTGTCTGCCTGTCAGTGCCTTCCTGGTGGTGAACCACCCCCATGGGAGCATCTGCCCGGGTGGAAGGCAGGCACAGAGCCAGAGGGAGGAGGGCAGGGGCACAGGAGAGCACATACATGGGTGGTGAGGAGCTGCAGGGAAGGAGGGGAGCAAGGGCTGTAACCCTGGTTGGGCAGTGGAGGGGTTCCTGCACTGCTGACCTAGATGTCTGTGGGGAAGAGAAAGCTGTGGGTTTACCATGGGTTTAAGCTTAGTGTGGTATATGTGTCTGATGCTGGCTCCAGTCTGACAGCACTGACTTTGGCAGTGTGAACACAGATATTTTAATTGCTTCATATTTTATGCTCTTTTGTTTCCTTTTTTTTTTTAGTTTGATTTCTTTTTAGGTGACTGTGAAATTAGCTATACTTCACTGGGAGGCCTGAAATGAAGGTTTCCAATGCATAAAGCATCTTTTTACTATTATTACTTTGTTATGTACTTTTTAAAAACACCATTTGGTTTTCAAGGTGCTCCTTCTGCCTTTCCCTCCCCTTCTCCCATTATTTATAATCCAAAAGGTCCTTATGGTTGTCTATCGCACTGTGGTTACAGTAGCTTTGTGGGNCATTGATTTATAAATTGTTCCTTACTGTTTTCTGGTATGTGCTAGGTGAAGAGACCCACTGTGTATATTAAGGTGTCCAGTGCCATCTAAAATGTTCTGCTGGAAAAAAGGTTTGGCTGAGGCAAGCTCCTAGGGGATGTTTCCCTGCCCTGCCAGGTGTCTTGGATGCTCAAGGGTCCCTCCAACTGTAGCAGATCCCTAAGTATGCAACAGGATCTTTTCCCAGTGTATGAGTCTGCCTGGAAGTGTCCACATTTAAACAGAAGTGTTTTTGAACTAGGATGGTATTTCCCCCATAGCCTCGCTGGTGGGGTGCAGCTGCATGGCCCTTGTGGGGGTATCCCTTCTCCACGTGGCCAGTGGGGACCACGCAGCACTTCAAAGAAATGTGGGGTGGGGCACCTTGAACACCCTGATCATACCTCTGGACTTTTGGTTCCCTGCATGTGGAAGGGATGGCACATGGGGTAGGGCTGCATGATAGACCCTTTCCCAGCAAGATGTGAACTTGAATAGCTGCCAAACTGGGATGAATAATGAAACCCTTAGTTCTCATGAGACACATGATGTTTCAAGGAAACAGGAAACATCATGTGAATTTTGGAGTACTTAAGATGGTGAGTTTTCATACAAAAAGGCTTTTTAAGAACCAAATGGCCCACTTGAAAGAGATCACTGTATAGCTTGGACCTCTGACAGGGTTGAACTCTGCTCCATTCATCCCATCCCTCCATGCAAGGGGTTGGAATTGACTTTGTGATTTGCACTGTTTGCCCATCCTCATCTCCTCAGCCCAGCTTCAGCCTTCTGATTCTTGCTTGTTGAGCGACTGCTCTGATTGTTGTACCAGCAGTGGATCCAGTTCACACACAGGTGTGAAGCAAGGAACAGCATCTAGGCACACCCATCAAAACTGAGCCCAGGCAACAGGGCTGAATCCTTCTCCACGATCCAACCTGTATGAATAGATGGCCTCCCAAAACCTCTCCTCCTGAACTGATCCTGTGTGGGGAGGAATGAAAATACTTTCTGATGCTGTATTTTAGGTCTCTTAGAGAAAGGGAAATAAGGATTACACAGGGGAGGAAAGAGAGGTCTTCATTCCCACCAGGGAACCTTTGATTTTTGATCCTCCAGCTTAGACAAGGATTAGGGTGCCTGTATTTGGGAGAGGAGAATGTAGCTATGAAATGTGCTGTCATCATCTCCCCTGCTAGCCTGACTGGCTAGTGCTTTCTCCCACCACCTGTGTTTTCCCTTGCCATAACACTTCCCTTCTTAGTTTCCATTAGCCCTCTGTAAGCAGTTGTATGTCTTTGGGGATCTTTACTTTGGGACCTGACACCTGCAACTGTTCTGCTTCCCCAAGACTGAGGAAAGCCCTTTGACAGGAGCAAACAGTGGCCTTGCAGCCTGAGAAGGCACAGCCAACATCACCTGTAAGGAGAGGGACCTCAGCAAGCTTGGCCAGTTTCCCCCCAGTCCTCAGCAGTGACATTCCTCTGTGGCAGTCAGGTACTGGGGCAGCTCTGTGGGTACAATCCACAGCCAGTACTAGGAGTGAGTGAAACTGAAGCGTGTGAACCTGTCCTGTGACCAGCAGACAAGCAGGCAGCCTTCCCCAAAGCCTCCACTGCCTGAGCACTGCTGTGCTGGGGAAGGGCTGCCTCACTCCCCGAGGCTGGGCTGGGAAAAGATCCAGCAGCCAGGCTGAGGAAGGGCTGCGGTGCTGTGCGGCTGCCAGGAAATCTGAACCCTGCAGGCAGGTTTGAAGCTCAAACGAAGCTCATTAGGGCTCAACTCTGTAAGGAGTTTCTCCCTGTCCTATGGTCTTGTACACCAGCTGTGTCACCTGCAATGTGCCCTGGCTCTTGTTTGCAGATCTGGGGAGTTTAGGGTTGGGTAGGCACTGTGCAAGCAGAAGAGGAGAGACAGAAGGCCTCCTGTGCCCAGAGTACTGATGCTGGTGAAGTGAACGTTTTATTCCAGTATTTGTTCTTATTAATGAAAGGAAGAGGGTCTTTAGAATAGGTCTTCCTGCATTTCAGCTGCTTTTTATAAAGCCTCTGGAAAGTTTCCAGGCTGATAATGATGGGGGAATGCTGCTCCCAAGATATATTTTGCATTAAGTGAGTCTGGGAGAATCGAGGTGGAGACAAGGATCTCAGGTGCAGAACCTACTAACTCCCACCTGTGTGCTTTAGGAGTCATGCTCCATCTTGTGCTCTTTGTGATGCAATGAAGGGTTCAAGCTGTGCTAAAAGCCCAGCCCAAATTCAGGAGTAGAAAGTAAACCCGCCCAGCACCTTGTGGTTAGGAAAATGCCTGTGAAGTGAGGAAGGTGGGTTCAAAACCCTGAGGCTGGTAATGGAAACTAATTCAAGCATCTCATTTGCTGGGCAAGTTCCCTAACCACAGAGCGAGCCTGCAGAGGGAGCAGGCTCCGTCCAAAGGAGGAAACGCTCGTGCACCACCTCACTGAGGAGCACCAGCAGCTCAGTTAAATCCCTAAGCTTGGAATTCCCTACATCTCCCTGCCTGCATGAAGTATGGGCACTCCCCCATCCCACAGCCTCTGTGTTCTGGCAAACGTGTGATGTTTGGATCTGGTTCATTCTCCTGGCTAAAGCAGTTATCTCTTTTCCTGCACCAGCTCAGGAAAGCCCATGTCCTGTATTGGCAGTGCTATCAGTCCTGGATGGATGGACATCCTTCCATCCTTTCCATGTGTGACTCTTTCTGTGACAACAGTGCTGGTTTTTAACTCCTTCTGATGATGGAGCTGGGGAGGCCTGGGCTGCTCTGCTGCAGAGGAGAGCAAACACCCCAGGCTCACTCTGCAGCATCTCTCGAATTGTCTCTTCCTGGGTGGCAGGATCTACACTTGCCAAGTTCTCCCACACCTCCCTAGCCCAACACCAGGAACCAAGCAGAGCCTCAAGAGGGATATATCCCTGACAGGAACCAAACTTCCTCATTCCCAAGCCAAGAGGTGCTTGAATCAGCATCCTTTGGGCACAGATAGTGCCTGTGTATCTCAAACTGTTTGGGCTGAGTAAAGCACTGCTCATCACATCAGTGCTGCCCACAGACTAATGAGACTTCAGGTGGTACTGGCAGCTTGATACGATGTGAACTGCTGTCTTAACAAACCACAGCCACTCCTGCCCCGCCGTGGGCTGTGACAGCTCAGATCACACAGCTCATGGTGTTGTTCCCCTTCCCTTCCTCAAGTAGCAGCAGAGAACCGTGTTGCCACGAGAGCAGGATCTGCCGCTCACAGAATTCTGCACCGGAGCGCTCTGTCTGCCCTGACTGCAGGGGCAAAGTGCTGCTCTGTAGTTTGCCCTGAGTTTTGCCCCCAGCTGCATGACTTACATGCAATCTGCAGTTTCAATGACCACTTGCTAGATATTAAAATGCTTTTGCATTCTCTCAGCTTTACTTCCCCGAATGACATGGTGGGAGTTGCTGTCACCCCACTGTTAACCCACTTCTTGAGTTACTGGAATGCTGAGCATCAAACATTCTCGTGGAGCCCAACCCCACCACTGTGCTACTATGCTGTGCTGAGCCATAAGCACCTCTTCAAATGCATGTTCCTTGGTGAAGGGAGAAGAGTGACTAAATTGGTTTCTAAATTTGCATCAGCACTTTAGAACATCTAAGCATTACGACCCTAAAACCTCAATTTTCTCCATGCTCTGATGGAAAAGTCAGGGATGGAGGGACAGGCATTATGACTGTTCTGTCCACAGGGGCCCCTTAGGTGAGTTATTTCCCACCAGGCTCATTTCCTGTGCTGTCAGTCCACTTCACTCCACACCTTCAGCTAAAAATGGTCTTTTGAAAAACCTCCTGGGCAGTAACAGAAATGAGTGTGGATCCAGGGACGCCAGAGAGAGCTAACAATTTCTTCTCTCATTTGAAAGCTAACCCTCTCAAATGCTCCAGAACTCATCCTGGATCCAGGGATGTAGGAAGAAACTGTCAGGAGGCTGTAAGCCTTAACTAGTCATCAGTAAAGATGTTGTATAAAACAGGAAGGTTTAGCTGCTCGAAACTGTTCTCTGAAAATTTAATCATCTAATCCAGGGTTCTTCAGTAAGTGCCCAATTCCCATCAGAACAAGTGAGCGAGCACCTTCCCAAAGCTGAGCTCCACAGACACAGGTAAGTCACATAACTGAGAACATGGCTGGTTTCCTACAGGAAAAACGCAAGACCAGATATCTTTCACACAGTGTTATTCACACATTTTCATTTTGATCTTTACAGTATATACACGTGAACATTACATTATTCAATACGAGCCACCTGGAGTCAAACCTAATCAAACTGGTCCGTAAACAATCTATATCAAAAAGCAATACTTGAGCAAAAAAGTCTAGTGGTTCTACCCAAACCCTAAAATAGTCGAAAGGAAATCCAGTGATTTTCATGTTCCTGGATAGAATTTGTGCACAAATGATCTCAGGAGAGCAAGTGGAAGATTATACTCAAGATACTGAAAGCACCAAGGATGACAGTTACAGGACTGTTTAAATTCAACCATGGCATGAGTGCTGCAGGGACTAAGTACAGGGACATTATCAGTTTCTGCCTGGACATCCCCAAAAGCCTGACGTACTGTCTTAAGTGTTGAAGGAATGTCGGCTCTGTGGATTATAACACACGGCACAGGTACACAGGGTAAAGATAGTCACTGAGGAGAATTCATGTGCCCAAGGAAGTGGCTCAGAAGTCATCCTTTGCGTGACTACAGGAAAGCTCTGGCTCCAATGACAGGGCTGGTACCTCTGGGGAGGAATTTTGTGAAGTGCCATGCAAAAACTACTTGGCAATTAGAATTGTGCTTACTCAAAATAACAAGGCCTACTACTTCACTTCATGCAGGCACTGGAAGTAGGCCAGAAGAAACTTTCCCATTTGCCTATTAAGGAGTTATCACTACCATTAGAAATGCAGCGCCTCAGATGTCTCCTTTAGTAACAGTTATATAACCCTGGTATCAACAGTAACGTGACAGAATTCCTCATACAAGTTTATACCACTACTATTTTCTTTCTCATGAACACACCCCTACCAAACAGCCTTTTATTTGATCAATGCTCAAGACGTTGTTTCCAAGCTACCATGTTGATCAAAACTTTAGGTTAAGCCATCCAAATGAACATTTTACACAAAATACTTACTTCAACAACATACAAAGCACTTTCTTTATCTTTCAGAAACTGAATATACAAAGTAAGCTTTTTCCAAAATATTTCCATAGGCAAAGGATTAAAAAGGATTTTAATTATACACATATGGTCACAATTCTGCCTTAAAAAGATCATTGGGAAATGTACATAAGGCCGCTTGTATATGTACATCATCTTTATGTTACTGTTACAATGTCATATGTCCAGAGAAAAAAATCGACAGTATCATACATATTTGCTTTACGCTGCGAGAAGGCTATTCAAAAATACAGTACTCTTCTGTACAAAAAATTCATGCCACATTTATTAAGATGGAAGAAGCATTGGTTTCTGTGATAACCAAATATTTCAGTCCACTTCTTACTATGCTTATTTATCCTGATTTAAAATTTGAACAGATTGATTTCCCAAAGTGTCCATATGAACAGATTCAACAGCTATGTTACAAACAAAACATAATGTTTCTCACAATAGATAAAAAGAAAGCCGGTTCATATTTTTGAAACCATATAAAGATAGAATTTTAAAAAAATCACTCTTGATTTGCTGAAATAAATTTACATTATACAACACTATATGCCAGGAGGAAAGAAGGGAGTGGGGATATGAATATACACTAAAATGCAAATTTTTGTCCCAAAAAGGAGTAAAACAAATTACATTTACAGCATGAAGGTTTACAAATGTACATCTGTACAACCAAGGTAAGCATCACTACTAAATTAGCAAGGCTTTGTAATAAACATCGAAACGAGAGATTTGTTTTCAAACTGTAAACTTACACCTATTAACTACACGTATACAATGCATATATTTATAGGAAGCAAAAAGCTATCTGAATATTTAATCAATCATGCTTAAATGTTGAGCTATCAAGTTTACTTTTCAGTGGCCCCTTCTCTTTATCATTACCTATTTTTCGCATCTACAGTGAGAAAGCAGAATAAATGCTCAACACTTTCAAATCCTTACAATTCTATATGCAAAATAAAAAAATACATATCTCTACTCTTCCTGCCTTGTAAAACTGACTGTAAAGTTAATACAGGGTTCACTCCTTTTCCAACAGAGTACTTTGCTGAATGAAGTACCACCATCTTTTTAATCCCTCTACCTTGTACAACAATTAAATATATAAGTATATACAGCACTTTAGTTTTAATACATTGCTAGAGAAAACCTTAGGGCATGATTTAAAAAAACCTGTATCCACAGCAAGTGCCAAAAACTAGTCTTTTAAAGTTTCCATTGTTTTGTTCTTCCCTACTTTAATTTGCTGTGCCCTGTTTGTTATTGGGATAGGATGTTGTGAACCACCAAAATACAACTTAACTTTTCAACATGTTAAATAATGTTTATGCAGCTGATCAATTTTAATCTGGTATAAAAGACTTCACACAAAAGGGAAAAATAAGGATTAATTCTATATACAACTCTATAAACCTGTTGTGCTATGATGCTGGGTAGACCTACCAGATTGCAAGCCAGTGTATTAAAAGAATACTGTACTTTTTCCCTTTAAAAACTATTTCAGTGACTTTACAAGGTAAAAATTTACAAAATATGTGACAGCTATTTTGATACAATTACATCATATACAGGCATTCTGTGCTTTGCCAGCCATCCAATCTGATAGGTCTCCGGATAAGGGCTGGAGATATTTTTTCTTTTTTTTTTTAACAATTCACTCCCCAAAAATATACACAAGAATAAAAATTTTACAAATGGATGAACAAAGTCAATAAATAGATTTAAAAAAATCAGAACATTTAGAGTTAAGTTGTAGGTTTTGATAATTCACAATTTAATTTTTCTTCCATTTCTCTTTGTCTTTTACAGCATCCCATTTGGTGGTCCACCAATTGGCCCCAGATCAGCACTGTTCTTCAGGTAATACTTTTCCAGCTTGGCCAGAATGTGTTTGCCATAGGTGTATTTGCGCAGAGTCGTGATGTGGGGTCGAATCTGTAACAAGAAACACGTTTGGTTTTTTTTAACATCCACACTTTTAGTAGAGGTGACTAGACTTTGAAAAAAATCACACAAAAAGATGCCAAAAGCCTGTATTTCAAAGTGCTGAAAGTTTCTGGAAAGATGTAAAACTTGGTGATTTTGACTCACAAATAACTGATGTTCCTGTTGCAGGAAAGGGAGGCAGTACTTTTGGAAGAGCCCTGTTGATGACCAGAGGAAGAACAACTCCTGCAGGAATATCCTGGGCCCTCTGTTAAACAGCCTTGGGCCATTATGGCAACAGCACATTTCTCCATGTCTGGATATTCTTAAGCAGAAATGTGCCTGTATGCTAGGAGGTGTAGGAATCTCTTTTGGGGGAACTGCAGAGTGGACTTATACCCACAACCAGGAAATAAAGAGAGAAACCCATATTTCTTGTTATAATAATAGTGATGACAGATACTACATTTTCCTGTTAAAAGTATTTTCACATAAAAGCTGGCACAAAGACAGGAGATGAAATCCAGCTACTGAAACCTTCCTTTTTTAACTCAGTGCTCAGAGACCTGTATGTTTTCTGCTTTACCCAGCTCCACTGAATGTCGTGGTTATACATCACAGAATCACAGAATGTGTAGGTTGTAAGAGACCTTCAAGATCATCGAGTCCAACCCAGCCCTAACACCTCAACTAGATCATGGCATCGAGTGTCACACCAGTCTTTTTTTAAACACATCCAGGGATGGTGACTCCACCACCTCCCTGGGCAGACTATTCCAGTATTTAATCACTCTTTCAGTGAAAAACTTCTTCCTAATATCCAATATTTCCCTTGACTCAGCCTGAGACTGTGTCCTCTCGTTCTGTGAGTTGCTGCCTGGAGAAAGAGACCAACCCCCACCTGACTACAACCACCCTTCAGGAAGTTGTAGACAGTGATAAGGTCACCTCTGAGTCCCCTTTTCTTGAGGCTAAACAACCCCAGCTCCCTCAGTCGTTCTTCATATGGCTTGTTTTCCAAGCCCTTCACCAGCTTTGTTGCCCTCCTCTGGACGCGTTCAAGTTCTAGATTACAGAGTTTTACATGCGCAGGGAAAGGCGCTCTGGCAGAAAAGCTGGCACAGACATATTTTTGAATAATGCCCACACATACCTTGTGCATTATGATCTTCCTCTGGGCGGGCTCAGCCATGTCGATCATCTTCTGCACGACGTAGTTGGCGTACTGGTCCTTCATCATGGTGTATAAGGCACTGTGCGGGCCGTCGTTCTGGCAGCACACCTCGTCGATCAGCAGCGCCCGCTCCGCGCGCGACGCGTGAGTCACACACTTTTCTACCACGTTGCTGAAAAACAAGGCGAGTCCGTGATGGGACTGGAGGTGTAACATTCTTTCAGGTAACAATTATCAATGTATCTGGAAGTTTATCAATTCTTCAGGGTTCTTAAAGCATATTGCAAATGCATCCGTTTGCCATTTCCTAATCTCCAGTCTAATGACTGAGGAAGTTACAGGATTATATATCCCAATTATTTCACCCATGTGAAAAGGTAATCTCCTGATTATTTTGCAGGAGAGACTTTTCCGCAGAACCTACATAGGCATGCTGGACTTCAGGCCACAGATGTGTTCTAGCACATCTATTTTGGTTGTGAGCCCTTTGAAGACACAACAGAGAAAGCCAGATATGAGGATTCTTGCTCTTTGAATCAATGCCCTTCCCAGGACGAGCACGTCTACATCAGAGATTCCATCAAATATTCTTTTATAGAGCAAGCCTCTGACCCTTCCACTTTATTTCAGAAGCTGGAAAGGCCATCAAAGCTTGTAAGATAGCAAAATTATCCCAGTCCTAAATTTGTGCTTTAGAAATTAAGCAAGTTACAGGGTTATGAAGAGTTCTATTCAGGCAAAGAAAAATAAAATCCAAATAAACTAGTTTGCTAGCAATCTTTAAAACCAATGCCCCCATAATGTCACAGTGCATTTCTACTGCATTCTGATGACAAGATTAATGTCACTAAATCACCTAGAATGAGTTCTGAGGTGTATTTTTCCTTTGTAAAAGGCACATAATCCATATTTCAGCCAAAAGCACAAAAGGAGAAGTTTTAGGTTCCAATTTCAGAATAGTTCAGGCTTCCTACAGCAGTCTTTCAGACTTTCTAAGGCAGAAAATCCTTGTCAGACTGAACTACCACTTTTTAAAGCTAGCCTTGTCATACTTGCAAATTGTTAGGCTGGATTGAGAGTCAGCAAGTCCCAGCTTATCATCATCAGCACATCACCCAAGTTCCAGCAGAGCTTTCCACCTAGCTCTGGGCATCCTTATATGAAAACCAGGAACCTGTTCCCTGCACTTGCACAAAGTGAACAAAAGCCATCCCATAAACTCACAAAACCTCTTTTGTTTTGCTACAGAACATTCTCCTCTTCCCTTCCCCAAACCTAGTATAAAAATATCACTACTATTCATCTCTATAAAAATAGGAAATTTCAGGAGGCAAGATAAACAAACAAACAAAATTATCATATCCCTTTTGTAACACAAGAAATAAATCCAGTATTACAACTTTACAAGGCTAATGAATCTTTAATATATGAAAGTTGTGCAATACCTGGCAAATTTGTGCTGACTCAGAGCTAGAACTTTTCCTCTTATTTCTGAAACGATTTTGCTTTTGTCTTCAGGACGACCATGCTCCAGTACATGTTGAATAACATAATTTCCATATTGATCCTGAAAATAAGATTACTTCAATTTTCTTTTGTGTTCATACCAAGTAATAAATACTGACAGCTTTTGTACATGAGCATAAACTATGAAATTACTATTTGCATGGATATAAGGAAAATACAATAATGTCAACATTACAGAAGCGAAGCGATGCAAGAAATATTTCATCAAGAATTACTTAACAGACCACAAATTTTACATGAAAAATGGAAATAAAATCTGTAAAACCAGTGTTTTGCTAGAGTATCTTTTATCCTCTTAAAGAAATACTCAAATTTAAGATCATACTTTTTTAACAGCTGTAATATTCCCCTGAACACCAAGCTACAGTCAAAAGTGTAAGAAAAATGCTTTTTATATCTTGTTTGCCTCCCAACTTCCAAATTCATTTTCATTAAAACTATGGAGGAAAGAAAAACAAAAAATCAATGTCTACAAAACTAAAAAGAGGTAAATGCATTTAAACTAGGATACAGGATACAGGAGTAAATGATAATGACAAAAACCTCTAAAGTGAATTAAAAATGAGCATAAATGCACTAACCTGCACTAGCTGTTCTGTGTGTTGATGCAATTCTTCTAAGATTGGCAAAGTCTGCTCAGCAGTGCAGTGCTCCAGAATACGCTGAATTACTCTACAACCATATGGATGAGTTGAAAGTACAAACACCTTGAAAACAGGATTGCAAACTGAAGTTAAACCAACTGAAGCTCACATCTCTTGCAATATTGCTGCATTCAAAATGGAACTGAACATACCAACATACTATTAAAAAAAGTTTTGCCTGCCAAGACCAGAATTCCATTTCCAGCAGAAGTCAGGAAAAGATGAAAAAGCAAGTTTTTGTGTGTCAAGGACTCCAGAAAACATACAAGTAAGAACTCAAGTGTTCATTACAATGTTTCTAGCCTATATAGCTGCAAAGGAAAGTCTGGAAGTATGACTCCTCTTAGTTAAGTGCTGTTCAACTTCCAAGCTTTCCTTTTTATTTTATTTTCAAATTTTAAGACTTTGACACTTATAAAAAGGAATTCAATAACAGTGGCTGATTTTCACCAATTTCATGTTCCAGCATACACAACAGACTCCCAGTTATAAAGTTTGTAAACAACTACTCAAAACATACAGCCAAACCTTGCTTATTCCTTCTGGTTGCTTCTCCAGAAGCTACACTTGTGGTTTGGGGACTAGTTCCAAAATTTCAGTGTTGGTCAGGACTGAACACAATCTTGTATGATTAGGCATCAACTCAAATGATGCAGGCAGGAGAAAATGATAAGCAATATCATGTGTCATTTTTCATTTGCCATTTTACATTAGCTACTATTTTCTATATATAATTACTTGGTACTTAGGATGGATGTTCAGTAAATAAACAAACTCACACTTTAGTCAAGGGGCTCTATTTACAGTTTAAAAAATGCATCTTGTGTATTTCATACACACCTTTTGGTGTAAAAAGACCGAACCCTAGAAACCTTGGTATGCAATTTAGTACTATGTACAACCATAATTTAGGTATTGCTGTTGTGCAAAATGAGAAAGATATTGTAGATTTTATTAGGAAATATATTTGGCCATCCATTAAAGTAAAATTGAGTTATATAGCCACGTTAGTAAGATTTTTACAATTCTTCTCACGACTATAAAAGCACACTACACGCTTGTCTCAGAGGATTAAAATGTTATTTAGCTGCAGCACATTCACTAGCCTGCAGCACAGTATCAATCTTACAGTAATAACGGTTTTTGGAAACAAAAACCCCAATCTGAAGTAAACAAATACCACATCCCTTTCACTGCACACTAGTCCATATGTAGGGAACAGATTAGTGAATTTCATCACTGAGGTTCCTTATGGACTGACATTCATTGGGAAACACTGAAAGAGACACGTGCAACACAAGCAACAGGAGCGGAAAATGGAATTTTTAATGAAAAATATATACTAGAGAGCACATATGTTATTATTGTATCAAAAATGGCCCTGCCAAGAGTTGTGAAGGAAATGTGAAATGGTGTTATCACAAACCACAAACACAAAGCCTGGGCACGTGATGTTCCTAGTATGTATTTAAATTACATCAATATTTATTATTACTTATAATACATCCAAACATGTCTTTCTAGACCCTCCTCTCCAACAAAATCATCTTTTTACAGTATGTTAACTGTCTCTCCAACACCTTTTCCATGTCATCATCCCCTTTTTCATTCTAAAAATAAGCCAAGTGCAAAGTGGCAAACACTATCTTGTACACACAAACGATTGGACAAAGACCTGCAAATCTTTTTCTGTGCAATCTAAGCAACCTGCAAAGAGGAAATGAACCACTGACACTACCTGTCCTTTGAATGCATCAATGATGAACTGGAGCGACTGGGGCTGAACACACTCAATGCATTTTTGTACCACGTGGTTTCCATTTTGATCCTTCACACATTTCAGAACATGGCCATCCAGCTCTTTCACCATTTCATTCTGGAAAAATAAAGATTATCCTTGTCTTTATGACGGTATTCCTGACCCCCCTTAAATGGGAAAAAATTTCATTTCATCCCGACTCCAACCTTCATATTCACTGGTATTAACTGTGTACCTCAGTACTTTCATTTTAACTGTTTCAACCCCTAGGATATTTCATGATGAAGGGAATAATCAACAATTTAATCAAGTAAAAAGGGGGATACAATAAAAATAAATAAATAAAATTTTAAAAAGCATTGCTCTAACTTACAATTACCTGCTGGTCGGGTGAGATGGACTCGAGTGCCTTCTGGATGACACGACAGCCATACATCTGGAGGGCCAATGGCAGAACGTGACCACGGATGCGTGTTGCTAGGGCTAACTTTTGATCCAGGCTTCCAAACTAGAAGAAAATAAATATGCTGTTAACAAACGATGACATATTGCAGACATATGCTGGAATTTACATGTCAGATTAAGTATTTTCAAGATGTACATCACTGTAATATCTGAATCACTTTTCACTTTGTATTTTGGTGGGCATATTTACCAGAAGCCTTTCTTTTCTAAATGCAACATTTTGTAATATTCCACATCCAGTTCACATACCTGCTATCAAATGCATGACCTTGAAAGACAACAGAAAAAAATCAATATAGTTTATGTTTGTCTGTCTATAGGAATATTTAAGTGCAATAAATCACTATTTTATAAATAAATTATACCAGCAAAATGATCACAGGTCACTACTATGTATGAATCCAAATCAGATTTTCTATCTCAAAAGTCAGTGTATCTCACATCTTGTAGGAGAGAACACAGAAGTGACCACCTGGACATCAGCTGGTGGCACAGCAATATACCTGGAGCATTGCTGAGAATTGTCAAACTCCACACTTGCAGTCAGCTCTGAAGAAAGCTTGACCAACAAACTTCACCTGCCTACCTATACAGTAAACTCAGGTCCCCTATTACATGTAAGGCCATGTGCACCTTTTTCTTGAGAAGTGTTCTGCAGAATTAAGATGAAAACACTTAGCTAACAATGATTAACTGTGTATTCATCCAACTTAACATTATGGAAAAAATAGAAAATGATGACCCTTAAGGAAAATCAAGATCTTATGTATCATATGTCAGTGACACTTTACAGAAGATATTGTGATTGGTTAATAAAAAAAGAAGTTAAAAAAGTGGCCCCACTGTAGTTTTTAGTAATCTATAAAACATTCTTGTTTACAGCAAGTATCTTATTTCTTACTGGGCATCTTCCAGCATCAACACCTCTCCACCACTCTTTGATATGGCCCTTAATTTGAAGTACACTATACTAGATACCTTTCCTACATATAACTTTTCCCAGGACACAGGTATTACTTTTTTCTTCTCTCTGCAAGCAAAATCTTGTAGTTCTTTGATAAAGCCATTTTTTTCTTTTTACCACCATTTAAGAGAATACAAATCTGTTTTAAATACTAGTTGCAGTAATATTGGATGTATCTTATGATAGATACTTGTTACTAAAAATTCTTCTACCTCAATACATTTTATGGGAGTTTCCTCATACATAGCTATTTGAGCACAAGGGTGTTTTCCAGACCTACTCTGTACCATGATGGAGTAACCAATAAAAAGCACCTTTCAAATATTTATGTTCCCTTTCATCTGCTGAAAGTCTCTCTAAGTTCTGCTAAGAGGTTTTTCAAGCCTCAATGTGCAGCTTGTGCATTCACTAGTATTCACCAACACATGCACCACCAGTGTAAGCAGAAACTCTGTCCATTATGGCAAAAAAACCCTGGATATAGAACAGAAAACATCTACAGAGTTACACACTTGGGTTCTGTGGAAGTCATGCTATGTTTTAAGTTCTGCTATGGTGTTAAGGAAAAGACCAGTTAAATTTATCAGATTTACAGCACTCCATTTGCATGACCGTCCATACACTTAGTGCTATGCTTACCTCAAAGAACTTCTGTATTACATAGTTTCCGAACACATCAGTCATCAATTGATAAGCTGCTTGCAGGATCTCATTAAATACCATCTGGCGCTCAGCTGGAGTAGCTCGCTCCAGCTTTTGCTGTATAAATCTAAGTGCAAAAAAAGGTACATTATGCTTCGCATCCATGACAGGAAAACCTCTCAAACACTGTTTCAATGAGACACCTCAACACTCTAAAGAAAGCAGTCAACATTTATAAAATTTATTAAAATGAAAGCAGTGCCGTTGCATATAAAAGGATACATTTTAGTAAAATTAAGACTTGAAAACTTTCATTTGAAAAACATCAAAGATGAAAATAATAACAGTAACTAAGTACCTGATGATGTACTGACAAAAGTTTTACATTCCAGATGCCACATATTTTGTTTTCTTAATCAATGCCTTTTTGATACCTTAATACTGGAGTTTACAAGTCTAGTTATGAGACAACTTCTACACTGAGAATTTCTACAGGCAGCTAAATTAATACCACTTTTACAATGAAATTTCTTAGAGAAGTTCAGCCTACGAGTACGTGCTCCAATTAACAACATGCTTTGAATTAAGACGACAAGCACCTCATTCAAAATTTTACGTTAATAAAACAATATTAAAGCAGTAAAATATTATTAACCATTCTTATAATAATTACCTAGAGCCGTGCTGGTCTTGGGAAAACTCAACAATATGTCCAACAAGGTCCCTTAATTGAAGATTAGGGAAACGATTGTTTCTGAAATCTTCCAGCAGTCGGCTGCGTCCCGAGGGCATAATGTCAGACCTGCTGTAGCGGAGGCGCGAAGGAGGGAAGAGCTGGCTGGTGGAGCTAAAGAGACTGGAGGTGCTCGCCGCACTGCGATACTTGGCCTCGGCCCCGGGGGCTGCAGAAATATAGCGACCACTACCATTTGTCAGTCCTCCTACAAGGAAGCAGCTCTGTCAGTAACAGCCAGGAGGAAAATAAAGCAACAGCAAAACAGAAAGTGAAACTAATGCTATGGATACGCCCTGGAGCCAAGGAAAACAACAGTGTTGTCTTGTTATTTATCGTTATCCTCATTATGGTTGGAGGAGCTAGATAGCTTTATCTTGCAATAAATAAAACCATTCTCCTCCTCATTTTTAATTTATGTGAAGGGCACCAGGAAAAGAAATGTCATTAGAAGAATATGTCAAGGTAGGTAAAGTGAGCACCCACTCAGCCTTACAGAAACTTTAGAACTGGGTGGGCCTTTAGTTTAGTGGGCAGATTTCCACTTCACCAAGTCATACTGGCTTATACCCTTGTTAGCAGTCTTGAAGTTAGCCAATTGTGACAAAATAGACCATGAAATCTGAACTACCCTTCAGTCCCTACTGAGATAACCTTTCCAGCATGTTAAGGGCACTTTTGGGGAGGCACATGTGGTGCCTCTAGTCAAGCTGTACCTGTCCTGCAGGTTATTTGAAGACTTCAGCATCCCAAGCTTTCAACCTGGTACATCTTCTCAGAACTAAATATTGTCAAATTTCAAACCAGGTAACTAAGAATGCTCTACTTAATTATCAAACAACCACAGATATATCAAACTGAAGCTCCCTTTAGAAACATGAAGTCCTTTCCTCGCTGCACAAACACTCATCACTCTCACTTCATCCTGCCTTACTTTCGAAGAACTGAATTACCTTCCTGTGTCTAGGTCCCACTCCTTTTTGCTAATGATACCACCTTACAGCTCTTGTCACTCTACAGCCCTGTGCATTTCTCCTCACACTCTGCTCTCTGATCAGTTCGTGTCAATCTGAACTCCTCCAGCAGGCCTCTCCCCTCCACTTCACAACAGGCAGCAAGTACCATAAAAAGCATCCAAAGCATCTTTCCCAACTGCTGTATGATTTTTAGAGGAACACTCTTAGTATACAAGCAGAAATACTCGAAGACAATTCCCACATAGAAACCTCAATTCTACTACTAAAACCAAACTAAGGAAAGAAAAAGCCAAACACTCCCTAAATGTATTGACTACAAATTGAAAAAAGAAAGCATTTTCTCTCCTTGTCTAGGAAGTGATATTGTAATTAAAGCCCTTTCTAAGCCAGCAGAATAAATATCTACATTTGAATTTAAAACAAATTGCAGTATGTGCTGTTTGAATGGTGCTCTGTTACAAACTTAATTTAAAAAAAGAAAAAAAAAGAAAAAAACCCACCAGCTGACTGTGCCCCAGCCAAGCCTTCTTTTGATTCCAAGTGTTTATAAGGCTAGGCAACAACAGTGTTACAGTGGACTGGAAATGTATTAATGGTAAAGTTATCTTTCTCAAAAGGTCAAATTCTAGTACCAGAATCTGAGATGTTAGTGCTCTGGAAGACACATGAAGCATCACATTTATTGCAGTGTATAGTATTATGCCCTAAAATAGAAATAATTAGTATTTATTTTATAATTAGTCTTCAAAATTCTGTGATAAACATCAATAAATACTTTATGCCCCACAATACCTTTTAAAAACCACTAGGTTTTCTTTTAAATTAAAGCCTCTTAATCATCTATGGCCAGGCAAATCAGTTTTGTAACTATAATTTTTAGTTACCACTGACAAACACTATGGTACTAACAAACAAAAAGAAAAAAACCACAACTTTCTGCAGGTGAAGCAGTGTGCAGAGTGATGGTCTGCCATAATTTCTCCTCTAGGAATGGTGTTCTAAAGAACAAAAAAAGTTCTGCAGCTGAAATGACGGTATTTCCCATCTGGACTATGTAAATACATCAGTGCAATCCTGGCTTCCCTGTACGTGCTGTGCAGTAACACTATTTAATATCACGAGAGGGCACCAGAGCCCATCTGAAAGGAAATTATAGACTACTTTCCTGTTTCAGCATCTCTATCGCTGCACTGATCACATACTCAATTCTGGGCCAGAAACTAATAGGGCAGTTTTGGTCATGTGCTCACAGTCAACATAAACAGAATTGCATGTGTGAGTCAGGAATTGTTTCAGCTTGTTTTTTTTTAACTGAGCCTTCATCTCTATAAATTAAATGCAACAATTTACCCAGCAACTAAAATAGAAATTATGCAACTTGATAGCTTTTAACAAATACACTATATATATATATTTAATACACATTTCCTGCTCAGAATTATTAAGCCTTTTTTCAGTCTAATTTGGGAACCATCACTGTATTAGACTTGTAAGACAACTATGCTGCAACTGGGAGGCTCCTGCCTAGCCTGTTACACTATTTCAGACAATCACATTAAGCAGGACAATAGTATAGGAAGGCTGTATTAAGAAAGCACATCCATTGTGTCTAGAAGAATTTGTGGTACTCAGAAAGAAGAATCTTATAAAACACTATTATAAAAAAGAGTAATTTAATTAGTAATTAGCTTTTATTTTCACATAACCTTTAACTGCAGCAATGTTATGGCTCAGTGGCAACTCTGCAGATTTGGAAAACACTAAAACTCCCAAAATAAAGGCATATTGTCTTAGGTACTTATTACATGCAGACACAATTGTGAGTACAATGGCCTATTTTCTTCACCAAACTAGGAAAAGTAACAGCCTATGTCTTGCAAGTTATTTGGGGAACATACCCTACTGAATAAAGCACTGAAAAATTAAAATACTTATTAGACATCAGTATAGCCAAACAATTCCAAACTCTTGGGGAATGAAGTGTGCAGTTCGTTCTTCAGATAATCAATCAGCTATCACTTCTGATCTCATAAAACAAAAATCTCTGAAGCACTGAGTAATATTAAGTTGTTTTACAGTTTAATTGAACCTAAACTCCCCATGGCTAATCTCTAGGGAGGAAAAGACAAAGAGATATAAATGGGATATGGATCATCTAAATCAGAGCCCAAGTTTCAAGGACACAAAGCATGTTAAATTATTGACTCCTTAACATATTTAATGTTAAGGAGAACATGAAAAAACGTTAAAAACTAGATCCAGACACATTTATTTTGACAGCATTAGTCTGTTAGTATTTATCAAAGTATTTTTTCGATTATTTTTAATAAAGACAGAAAATACATCTACTCCAAAGTAACTTATTTACCTGTGCCAACAGTATTTCCTTATTTATATACAAACATGTATATAAATGCTTTAAACTTGATTTCTATAAAGTATTTGTTCCTCTGTAAAAAAGTAGCTTCATCTCATCCTAAGCCAGAAGTTTCATCTTCATATGGAAAACAGAATTACACGTGTCTATGTACATTTTAGGAATCAATGCACACGTTTATTACGCCTGGTTTACTGCAGCCTTACAGAGGAGGGACACAGCTGAGGCAATGCAAAGCTCCCCATACTGCCTGGCCAAGGGGCCTTTACTCTTACCCAGAATGACCATCTCTGAAGGTGAAACATCAATCCCAACTGCTAACAAGCTTGGCTCACAACACACAGGAAATAATTACCTCCAAAAGCCCAGATTTTAGAAATCCTACTCTACAACAAAACTCTACTCTTAAAAAGCTGCAATGTACCATCAAACAGGGTAAGGACTACCAATCTAAAAGGATTTTTTTATGACAACGGAAAAACATTTCCTCTTGCGGTTCCTTGTACTTGGGAGTGAAAGGGTAGTTCAAATTCATGACCTTACTGCTCCAACTGATTACAGTAAAGAAGCAGTTACAGACAACTGACAAATCCCTTCAAATACAGGAAAACTGACATTAGCACAAAGTCATTAGCATATTCCTATTTTAGGATGTCGGATAAAAGTTGGTGAGAAGAGATAAAAACAGTAAAATATCACAAATTTCTTGTAAAAGGGAAATTGTTCTTTTAAGCTACAAATTGCAGCAGTGTCTGACAAAGGGGTTATAAAACCATGCACCCTTTTCCCAGTGTTGTGCTCTAGATTCTGGTGGCTGAAACAGGAGCAACTGAGTTTGATGCCCATTTTAAAACAAGAGTTAAACTTAGCTGAACCTGTTGATACAAGCAGGCAGGACAAGTTTGGAAGGTGGAGGGAGAGCTGCATTTGACAGGCATTATCAGAATACCAATGGAAACTGCATGCAGACATGAACTTACAGTGTTGTTCTACTCTGAAAAGTGACTACATGATAACCATACCCTTCTTAAAATACACTCCCTGTTTGATTTCAGGTGTAACTTCTCACTTGGTGAGAAAGCTTTGGTTTTTTTTATTTTTATTTTTTGTATGTGAAAACAAAACATGCTTCCAAGAGTGGTTGATGAACACACCATAATAAATATAACAAGGCAGACAATTAACTGCAGAAACAGTTTTAAACTCTTATATGGTGCACTTTGAATGGAACTGTGCAAAAATATGGCACAGGGCAAAACGGCTAAAAAAATTACTGTGTTTTTCTGCATTTTTTGTGAAAGCAAATATCTAAAATACCTCCATTTCCAAATTTCAGGCTGATTTTGTAATATAGCAAAAAATTTATCAGTAATCAAGGTCCACTTCACTTGGAGGATGAAGAGGACACATGGAAGCCAACAAGGTTGTGTCAATTTTCAGAGTACAACTGTATATTCTGGCAGTTACACACTGATCTAGTACGTGATTTTAACAAGCTATTAGCCTTAGCTCACACTGCCAAACAGTTCAAAATGGGTCAAAGTCAGTATTTAACAATTTCTGCTGATAGAGGCAATCCTCTATACGGATCACAGCCTATTTTCTCAGAACTGAAAAAAAAGTCTTTTAACATTTATCAAATGTGAAGCAAACAAAACTTTGAATGTTTTAAATTTTAGATAATGCCTTCCAAAATTTGGTTTAAGTATAGTTTTCAGCAATATGAAAACTATGGTGAGAGTACTTTGAAAAGAAAGAAAGAAAAAGATTTCCATGATAACCCCATTGTCAGATGTTCAGAACTTTCTCAAAAGCCTCCATTTGGGCTGAAACTTTCCATGCTTGGTCTCAGCCCAAAGGTGCACTTTGTAGACCTGAAAAAGGAAAAAAGGTAAGTAAAAAAAAATAAAATGTGCTGAAACATCCCCTTGCCCAGTTTTATTTTGGGTATTCAGCACTTAACCTTGAAGGGGATACTGTACTGCAAATGTAACATATTTTAATTATTTAACCTTGTTATACAAATCACTCACACAATTCTCACTTAAGGTGTATTCTGGTAGGCATTTAAAATTTTTTTTCATGTTTTATTTGCACTACTAAGTATAGGGGATTATGCTGCCTATTGCAAGCATAGAACTGTGCACTGAACACTTACTGGAGCAACTGGCAACTCAATCTTGAATTACATCCAGTTTCATGGAATGATTTTAGCATCCAAATTAAATGACTGCAAATATTTGCAGCAGAAAAGAAAAACTGTATTAGGTAACCTCAGGTTAGAGGTATTATCTTCTAAATATACTTTATGCCGTGGTGGGGTTTCTTTAGATCTTTTATTTTATTTTAGTATTGTTTTTTAAGAAAGGTTGAGCTCCCATGTTGTCTTACTAGGCAAAAAAACATTTGAGAAATTATTTTCAACATTCCTTAAAAATACACTTGATAACAGCCACCACTAACAATGCCTTTGGTACTTCTTTGACAAATGCCTTTTTTTGTCTCCTTCCATCAGCCTGGTGATAAACTACAGCCTTCCTGGCAAAGTATCTTTGCCATGAGGTTGACTGATTCAAAAATCACCTTTCAGTACATTTTACATTGAGAGAGAGCACTGCTCACTTATCATGGCAAGGGGCATTAATGAAAGTCTCTTCACTGTTAAACACATAATCTAAAATGTCCTTGAAGTGGTAACACAGTGGAGGAGAAACAAAAATAATGCACCTTTGCTTGTCATACTGTGGAAACAAAAGAAAAAGGACCAATAATTCTGGGCTCTACTGGGCTTCTGCAAGGGAAGAAACATCAGTTGTTGGCCTGATACTGCCAAAAGCTGAGTGCCCTCCACTGTCTAATCAGTGAGTATCTGAACATGCTCTTCACCTTTCAGGAATAGCCCCTCTTCATTACAAAACTGTTTCACAGCAAAGGTAATGTGACATCTCTTATGCAACATATATTTTACACATAGAAATACATACACACATACAAACAAAAAGTGTTTTTTTGGTTTTTTGTTTTTGTTTTTTTTACCTAAATGCAAACTGGATGAGGATCCATGTGATGAAAGTGATGGCGGTGGCGTAAGTGAATGTCCTGGCGTTTGGCTTGGCAGAGGCATGCCTATTGGACTTGGAGAGGAGGAAAATCCCAGACTATTGTAAAATGGCTGCCCTATGGGTGCTAGGCTGCTACTAGATCTTTTGTACAAGTCAGAGCTAGTAGATAGAGAATCTCTCCTTGTGGCACTACTACTTGCAGAACTGCCAACTGAAGAAGAAATAAAAAGACCCTAATTACACAGTGTCAACTGAATAAAACCTATCCCCAACTACAGCTGGGCAACAACAGATGCGATCACAATAATTACAGCAATCGTTATGACAAAGACAATTACTGTGATAACCACACATGCTTTTAAGTAAATCTAAGTGGGTATAAACATACCACTGGCAAGTAAGTTCACCAACGTCCATGTCTTTCAACATTTCACACTAGACTTCTCACAGTAATATTGCAGTACTCTGTTTTAAATGCCTGACTTCAGGCTTTGGGACAAATATGGAATCTTTAAGATTAGATTACACTGTCACTTTATAGGATAAATTATTCTAAAAATATTGCCACTAAATAATTTGATTTTTTTTCCACCGTAAATTGTTAGTTATACAGTGACACTCATTTCAGCAAAAAGTCTAGAGGAAATTAGCTGTCGTTTAAGGGCTCACAAAATAATTTACATTGCTGTTCAGCTGTTTCTGAACTTTTTTGTTTGTGAACCCCTCACCTGTAGGAAAAAAATACTACTTTAAATTCCCTATGAGCATTATGGCTCTCGAAGAAGTGTTTTGAAAAGGTATTATAAAGAGGGAATAGGCCAAGAAAGAAGATGAGAAGCACAGCAGAGATAGGAAAATTAGGTGAGAAATTAAAAACGTGATTTTTCTCCTATCATTGTTTCTGAAAGTCAAATTAGACTACAGGCTTTGGATAACAGTGTGTTAGTGAAGGACTGGTTATCCTGCACAGCATCATTCAGCAGGGCGATGAGCAGTCTAGGACAAATTAGGAGAACAGTAAAAAGATTTTAGAAATGTTAAATTCTGGTATCTGCTGCATACTAGTGAAGTATTAAACTAGAATGCCTGTTTTAAACACTCAACATTATTATACTCATGAACCAAACCAAGATTATGGACATTTTAATAACAAATATTTTTCTTAAGCTGAATTTGGAAAATAGATTACTACTATTGACTACTTCAATTTAAAAAAGGAAAGGTCAGAATTTTTACTTCCATAACCTTTAACCTTTTCAAGTACCTTCCTATTAAAGCTGGCAGCATGGCATAATATAAAGATCACCTGAAACTTCCCATTTTAAGACACTAATTTGTTTTCTCAAAACATTAACAACTTGGCTAATATTTTTCATGGCAGGAACTTGCTTGGACAAAATATTTAACAGAACTTCTGTCTGAACACTGCCATTTCAGAAATACTGGCAAAGAAAGGTGCAAAATAATCTGGCTACCTCTTTGAGAAGCCAATGCTTTCATGTATTTAGACCAAATATGCCAGCAGCAGGAGACCTTTATTTTCGCACTCTCAGCTGGAACTAAAATTCTTTGCAAAATCACAGTTCATCCAAGTTCAGCACAGATCTGCTACAGACTCATGGCTGAAAACTTAAACTTGTGACCATACCCAGCACATCTGAGATGGTTGGTTAAGGTTGTGCCTGCAATTGAACTTCAGTGTGCCATGTCAAAAGCAGACTTTGAAACTGCTGTCCAAGATTCCACTTTGTGTTGGAAAGGCCCATGAGGCAATGCGGAGAGGAAGTTTACTATTTAAAGTGCAGGGGAGACAAAAGCCAAACACAAGAAGTAGACTAGGGAGGAGGGAAAGAGAAAAAAGGAAACCAGAAGGAGGAAGAGAGAAAGGTAAGACAAAGGAGCCAACAAAGAGACTGCAAGAAAAACTGGCAAGCAGTTTCAGTGGGACTGAGGATGAGAAGAAAGCGGATCTGAAGAAAAGTTAGGCTGTAGAAGGTGTATGTGATTGTGGGGCAAAAAGACTGGAATAATAAGCTGATGATGGGAACATCACACAGTACAAGTAGAAACAGAAACATACTTAGGAGGGGGAAGGGAAGCAGGAGATATAAATGTTGCCTGGAAACTTGGAAGGAAGACATACTAGAGGAGAAACCAGAAGGAAAAGATACTGGACTAACTAGGCAAGGAGATTGAGAGTAAGAAACCAGAAAAGCAAATTAAGGCAACAGTTGAAAGAAATCTCGAGCTTTGAGACCAGCTCTACAGGCTCTGGCTCAGTGAACCATATAAATGTTAACATAATGCTACACGATGGATTGTTATTTTTTCATCTTTCAGGGTTTCTTACTCAGCTAAATTACTGCAGTTTAACAAGTTACCATGAACCAGCTGAGCTGCATTTTCACACACACAAGCAAAGCTCACAACACCCAGAAGATCATTTGCATTAGCTTACCCCTCCTTCTCCCCTCTCTAAGCTGATCCAATGCCTTTACAGTTGTTACAGGCCAGAAGGCAGCATCTGGAAAGCTGCCACAGTTGATCTAATTCTTGGCTACCTGTTAAGCTGCAGTAACTTATCATCATGTACCTACACCTTTAAAATGGAGTATGAATAACTTTTATAACAAAAGAGAGACTGTAAGTACATACAGTCATTTACATGGTATGTTTGCCACTTTCAGTTGTTACTTTGTTCAGTCATTCAAGCTAGAACATGCTCACCTTTGCATTTTTTGCAGCTATTTTTGCCCCCTGCAAAAACTGAAAACATAAGGGCAAAATGTGTTCTGCCATTTATTATTCTTCATGGCTATATTTTAACTGAAATTCAACCTTTTCAACACACTGGTGGGAGTTACAAAGAAGCTGAAACCTTGGCACATAAAAAATTAAACTTGTTTTCAATTTGCCTCAATATGCATGAATACTACTTGTTTAAGTGCTCATCTGTGTAATTCAATTCATATATACATACAGGTCAGAACTCTAAAAAAAATAATCAGGAAGCATTTTTTAAGTGGCTATTAGGGCAAGTACAATTTATACTAGGCAGAAGGGCACTTTCAATATACTTTTATTGTAATAATACTACTAAAAATATTTCAGGTTTAGACAGCACCTTTCATCAGCACTTCTCAAACTGCAACAGCATAGGGTTCCTGCTTCCCTGTGGAAACTACCATGCTAATTAAATCACCCTGGCTACTGCTGCAAGATTTCAGCATGTGCTCTCTGTGCGGAGGGCTTTGGACAAAGCTCTGGAACTGACCTTTGCTACAAGAAAATGGCTTAATCTCCTGTGCCAGAAAAAGCTATGCTAATTTGCTTTAAACAGATACACAACTAAAATTTGTGTTCTGTGGAGGTTCTTCAGCTAATGCAGGATAAAACTTGTTATGACTTAAATCTATTCTATCTAGAGGCCTTAAGTAGTTGCACAGTATTAAATATATGTATTTATTATCACTATCTACCACTGTCACGAAACTGTACCTAAAGTGAAACACAGCTGCTAAGGATTCACTGAAACTCTACAAATACTTTAGGACAAGTTGTATTACATAATATACACTTGGATAGCACAATTTTGTCAAAAAAGTTTACTTGCTGTGGCATTAAGGAAAACTAAGAGAATCCACACTACTGAGTAGCCTCATTTTTTTTTTTAATTGAACATGGGATGTATTGAGTCTCTTCTTTAAAATCAAATACTGGACAGGATCAGCATAAAAATCTGATTTTGGGTTTCCTAACATTAGTTTTGTTCAAGTAAATGAGTTTTCTGATTATTTTATGAGAAACAACACTGAGAAAAACTCTTGTGTTGGTATCCAGTATATTTGATGTCACTAGTCACATTTAGTTACCAAATAACAGCTACCATGTCTTGACAATGAAGGGTGTGCTTTTCCTTCTGTTTTTTCTCCCCCATATTTTAAGCCATTTTGTAAAAATTTTTAAAAAATTTCTTTAGTGCTAATTTTCCTTAATTTTGAAAAATTTTGTTAGAGTACATACAATTCCCCCAAATTCTACCCATTTGCAAGATAGGCAAGATTAAACATGCTCCCCTGATTTCATTAAAATAATATTAGTAGTAAGAAGGAATTCAGTGTTGTAAACTTAGAGATTAATAGCAAAAGAAAATATTCTTTTAAAAAATTGTTTCTCTTGCCTTACTAAACTGAACCTGAAATATGAGAAAACCTACCTTGCATGTTTAAAAACTGTGTGAATATGAAATTTCTGCTTTAGAGCAGAAATGTGATAGAATGGGGTTTTTTTTTGTTTTTTTTTTTGAGCACAAACAGGTTAGTAACATTTAGGAGTATCTATTGAAATAATTAAAGGCCCCAAATGCGCACAGAACTATTTAGGCTTAACTATATCTAAGATTAAACCTGCTAGAGTTAACAAGGACTATTCTTGGGTATTAAGTATTTTTGTTTTATAAATATTTTAAAAATGTTATGGAAACAAGCACTTCAATATTAGATGAAATTTAGAAAGTCATATGCTGTTTAATTTTTAAAAAAAATTATGAATTTTTCTGATATGATAATTAAAACAAAAAAGTATATCTTCACTATTGTAACTTTAACCACAGAATGAAGACTTCTTTGAAAACAAAAGCAGCTTACTGAAAAACAGTAACGAACTTCTGGGGCAGAGTACAGTGATCAGTATGAAAAATATTTTGGAGATACCTGTGACTAAGGATATTCAAAAAATGCATCTTGTATACAGAACCCAAGGGAATTTAAAACACTTTTTTATTCCACTGTAATTAGTTTTAAACTCGAATAACCTATTTTTGCATTCTTTTTAGAAATGTATGTATATATATGATGCCTGATACAGATACATTTTTTTGCTTAGCACAAAAGTCTCACAGAATGTCCTCACTATATTAACAACCTACCTGATGAGCCAAATCCACCAAGTGCAGAGCCGATAGCTGCTCCTAAAGAGCTGCTACTTCCAAAGCCAAGAGATGTGCTTCCTGGTTGGCCAGGACCATGTGAAAAAAGGGAACTGCTCTGGGAGTTACTGGTCAAAGAGTTACTGCCATAAAATGAATTGGATTGTAGGCTACTATTTGTTTGCTGTTGCTGTTGTTGTGGCTGGGCACCAAGTGGCCGAAATAGACCGTTCGTGGCTCCCGCGAGATTGTTTGCTGTTCCTCCAGCTGAAGCAGCTGCAGCTGTAAAACACATGTTTTCAATCATAATTACTCTCTCGAACATTTCTGACTGAAAATGGATTATTCAGAACTAAACTGTATTTTCTTGAAGCCCTCTTAAAACAAGCAGTAATTCACATATTAAAGGACTAAGAGACTTAATAGTATTACACAATTACTCAAGGAAAAAAGGTGAAGACAGCACATGTTTTAGGCTAATCAAGGCTGCAGAATTGTTAATGTAATTGAAGGAATTTTCAGTGTAAACATATAAGACATTACTGTTTACTGAACGTTTTATATCCAAAGTTGCAGTAGCAGAGTTGCAGCTAAGAGTCATTCAAAGATATCTTCAGCTACTGTCAGAAGCAAGTTCTACATAGAGAAAGAAGCTGATAAGATTAAGTTGAAATCTAATTTTCTGAGTAGATTAAGTTAACTAATCCAGGGTTAATATTCTGGATTTTAATTTAACAAATGCAATAAACGGTTCAGTGAAGTAATACTAGATCTTACAACTGGTAAAAAAGAAGGAAACTAGAGACTTTTGATACAACTAATTCTCCTCTTTTGATTTCCATTCTATACATAGCTTTCTCCTTGCCACATTTTTCAGGAGAAAGTAAGTTTCATGAGAAAAGCATAGCAAGGCTCCAGAGCAGTCCATCTTCTGCCAGGCCGAAGGAATGAAATGATGCTTCCTAGAGGACACCATTTAGGGGATTGATGAGAAGTGCATGTTATAATGCATGGGGAGAGGAAGGAGAAAATGTTCCTATTTGACAAGTAACATTTGCAGAAACATGGCTGTGTATGTATGGGAAGAGGACTGTAAATTCCAATTAAAAATGAAAATCCCCATCTGTGAGAAAGAACAGTCTCAGAGAACAGGAGGAGATGGAATAAAAAAGCAAGCATGCACACTATATCCTTCCCAACTAGAAAACTTCACAGATGCATAGAAAACAATGATGTCAAATACTAATCAACATTACTGTTAAGATTCAGTAGAGAAGTAAAAGAACCCTCTGTACAGGATTAAATATTTACCTGCTTGTGCTGCTGCAGAACTGATTAGAACAGGAGTTGAGGCCACCAATCTGACTGGTGCACCAAGCCCAGTTCTTGCTCCAGGGCCTACTACTAAGGCACCCGTCTGGTCATAATAGGCAGTGGGAGCCAGCACTTGGTAGCCTACACAAGACAGGAGACAAGGATTAGTGGTACATCAGTCTCATACAGTCAGCAGTTCCTCTCTCCTTGGAATATTCTAACCACAAACCAGCATTTCTGCCACACTGTCTTTGAACACTGACTAGACATCAGAGAAAAAGCAGTAAACATCATGGGACAACATCATATTTAGAAATGCTTCAAGTAATTTTTTTGCAACTTAAAAACTGCTAAAATTAGTTGTCTAAAGTTGAACTTATTAAGGTTAAAGTTTCTAACACCATAGTGAGAAGGTACAGGTACAACACAACTGGCAGTATTTGGATCATATCAATTTCTTCCAGCAGTTTAAAATACTCTACATTTCTCTTGTACTCCTTTGTACATGGAGAAGCTATTGAGACATGCACAATTACAGGGCTGAGCTAAATGCAAGTCTGGCAATTCCACACATTACCTAGCCACACTTAAAAGTCCATCTGCAAAAAACACATTAGGAAAGGAATGCTGTGTGTGCAGGAGTGCCTTGGACCAGTCAGTTTCACAGGAATAAAAAAGACTGCAATCCAAGCATAACACTTCATTCAGCAGACAGTTGAGAATTGGAATTGATGAAGGGAGGAGGAGTTGAAAAAGGAGAAAAGCAAGTAGTAGGAGGGAATACAGGATACAATATACAAATGAATAAAAGCAAAAGAGACATAAGAAAGCCAAGCAAAAAAACCCTCTATTTAGAACAAGAGTAAGAGAATTAGTTTTAAAGCTCTTGACACTTTATAGTGAAGTAGATGAATTGGAATAAGAATCCCCAAAAAATGGAAGACCAGCTACGACAATCTAAGAAAGGGCGCTGATATTTAAAATATAACTATTTCTAATTGTTAGGTTGACTATTCTTATGAAGTAATAAAACAAAACCCAATGGAATTTCAATATTCCTCCCATGTTCAAATATACACTAACACTATCAAGAAAAAAGACAAGCTTCCAAAAGTGACATATCTGTTTTTGTACATGTAAGAAAAGATTTTGCATTGTATTTTAAGTCAGTTGTTCCCATCAGTTGCCGTGCATGTTCAGAACTAGGTCTAGCAGAGCTCTCTCTGAAATGCATACGGACCTGAACACAACTGGACCTCTGATTTAAGGTAAGTACCACAATCACCAGCCTTCCAAGTCATATTTTCTCCTCCTCAATTTCTAAAATATCTCTGTAATCATCATCTCTCCCTGTGGCTGTGCAATTTCCCCTCAAAATTAACAATTATCAAAGCTCACTTCAGTGCCTTCACATTGAAGTTCACTGTGGTATGCCCATGGAGTCAGAAAACTAAAACATACTGTTTCCTAATCAATTCCTAATCAGACATTTTATTTTAGAGTTCCATTGCTCTATCTACACTTACTGTCTCCTTATCAGCAGGGAAAGTGAAAATAAACAATCTAGTTTATCAATATGGTGTTTTGCTGAAATGATTTCTAAATGTCTCCAGAAACCACAGACTCTGAAAAACTTTCTGATTCTTCTCACACAAACCTGAAGAATAAGAGGAAATGAAATCTGTTCTCTTGGCTTATCCAGCTCATCCTTAGTATTGCATTTATCCATCCAGTAATGCAATTTTCCTCAGTGATGACATACAAATGTATGCCAGTTTGCCACTTCTTGCTACACAATTTAACAGATGTGACACTCCTTGCTGCCAACTCAATTATCTGCCCCTTTTATGCCATCCTCTCCCCTCCCCAACTCTCTTTCTTCAGAATCTGAACCCCTATAACCTTTTGCTTGCTCTGACAAAGCCATGCTCAGCCTTATCTCTGCACATCCTCTCACAAATCAAATTCAGATCTTTCTATCCCCACCACTAACCATTTATACTTTCTATGATCACTGTAACTTTGCCTATACTGTCTATCTGCCATAATGAAATTCAACTTCTATTTCATACTACCCACTGTGATGTCACACTTCAAATTCCTCTAGGTAATAAAACCAAAAAATGTTATGCCAATGGACAAAAATTGTTGATTTAAATGCCCTATACATGGGCGGTTTTTCCCAGACCACTCACTTTACATGTCCACCTGCAAGCCAAATACACCATGACAGCTTTTCTGTGTGAGCTCCATAAAACTAAGCTGTATCTTACCTAGCCAGTGCAGTCAATGGAGCCTCTGACCTGCTGTTATAGACATTTATTTTCAGGTAAGCTGAGCAGCTCTGCAGACTCTTTACAGCAACTGCACAAGGGAGGTCTCCACTGAGCACAATGACTCCTTAGACAGCGGGAATCCCGAGCAGACTCCTGACTTTGGATGATTATGCCAAGTCCAGGAGTTGCTTGTGATGAGGACTGGTTTTATTTGTAAGCAGAATATATGCTGATGGTCCTATGAAATTGGGAATACCCTCTGACACTCCCATTCTGACACATATATTCAGGCAGAAACACTGTTTTTAAAGAATCTGTCACTGAATGACTTGTTCAATTAGGACAGAGGAATTCAAAATGGAATTGCATAACTTCAATGCAAAATGCATTTCCCATTTAGTGGTTTTTAAAAAGAACCCAAAGTTTTACCTTTTATCAGTCTTCCAGTACCCACAGGGGCCTACAGGAAGGCTGAAGACCTTTTTACAAGAGCATGAAGTAATAGAACAACAGGGAATGGCTTCCAACTGAAAGAGTGTAGCTTTGGACATTGGATATTAGGAACAAATTCTTTACCGTGAGGGTGGTGAGGCACTCGAACAGGTTGCCCAGAGAGGCTGTTGTCACCTTACCCCTGAAGGTGTTCAAGACCAGGGTGGATGGGGCTCTGAGAAACCTGGTCTAGTGTAAGGTTCCCTGTCCAAGGCAAGGGGTTAGAACAAGATGATCTGTATGTAAGGCTCCTTCCAACACAAACCATTGTATCATTCTATGATTTCCTGAAGGGAGACTGAACAGCACCATTATGTGAAAAGTAACCTGGATTTCAGGTACCTTCTCTCTGCATGTCTTAAGCAGCACAGGAATACACCTTCCTAAACAGTTAACAAAGAAACATCTGAAATACCAAATTTTAAAAAGAAGACATCAGATAGTTGGGAAAACATGAATTTCATCCCACACAAAGGCTGTGACAAGGAGAAAGCAACTCAAGTAATTTCAGGACAGCAGCATGGACAAGCTGAACAACATAATCTCACCTGCTACCTCACAGTGAAGCCAAACTAAAAATATTCTCTCTGTAAAGAGTATTTAAAACCTTGAAACTCAATTTGGACCTTCGCTTTCTTGTAAAACATCTTAGTCCATTGAAACACGAACTCCATACTTCTTAATCTTGTTTATTACATTACATGTGTTGCTCAGTGGTTGATGTCTGGAATTCACTGAGTCACATTTTGGTATCTAGATATCATCTAGTCATCTTGACTCAATTTTATAGCAAAGGAATAGAAAAAGGCATCTCTGGAGCCAAACTCACTTTATCCTAAATCAGAAAACTAAAACAGAGGCAGACAAATCAAGAGTAAAAGTTCCTATTTCTCTTTAATTGCTATAAATGGAGCCCAAACATCTCTCTCAAATACAGACACCAAGACAAGTGTAAGAAGATTCCCACATATAAAGGCGTGTATTCATTTCCTCATCCTAGAGTCTTCTTACCCTAAAAAGAGGAATCACCAGCACTCCCTGTGACTCACCATGAACCCCTCTGATAGTGAATGAAAAAATGTCTTTCTTTATATTTTGAGCCCTATTCCCTGTAACAGTGTGGTTGGTAAGGAAGTCAGTTGCACACAACTCCTATTATAGAACAGTCTGAAATATATTCACAAGAATAAAGTTCTTCTCTGGCCATCCAGACTTGCAGCATCAGATGGGATAAAGCAGGAACCTACAATGGAAACTGAATAAAAAGGCACCTGCCCTCACAGAAAACCCTTTGGGGCTTGTGGAAGAGGAAAAAATGTCTTCCAGCACCCTCTTCAGAGTACAGGCTCTTGCACTACTGAGGTTATGTCTTTGACCACTCAGTATTACCCTCAATCATCCACCTGGAGACGGGGTGGGGTTTATGGGTTTTAAGAGCTAGTCTTAAGACAGCTACTACTCCAGATCCAAAGTAAGAACTAATAAGTGACTGTAAACACCCCCCCTCAAAAAAAAAAAATTAAAGCTAAGCCTTTGAGGTAACATCTCTCACATGGCTCATTGTTTGTAGGCCTTAACCACTGCTTTGGTGAGGTGCAGAAGTACCACCTAGCAGATGCCAGGACAGCACTTTACTGATTCTTCATTTCAGGAGAAAGATACTAAAAGCTGAAGATAACTACTGCAGGAGAAGAAATAGAAACTGCAGTTACAAAAGAAAACAGACAAGAAAAACACAAGAGCCAGTCAGCTCTGCAGCTAGAATAATGTGTTCATGAGAGACCAAATGTACAGTACAGCCCCAGAGCATGCAGCAAACAACTCTGGCTCCAGGCTGCAGAGCATCTCACAGTGGTGTTGATCAAGGAGAGAACTTGTACACGTCAAAGGAATGCATCAACATTATCCAACTTAACTATGTAAAAACCTTAACTTTCATACCGCAGAATGGCCAAGTACACTGAAATTACTCGTCCTCAGGTAACTTGTACCAAAATCCTGGAAGTGATGTTCAACTTCAAGCTAACCACTTCCCAAGGCATGAACCATTCCTCAGGAAGTCAGAAGCCATGCACACTAAAAGAATTTGAGGCTCCAACCTTTGGAATGCTTCCAAGCATTTTGTGATCTTCAGATCTGATCAAGCAGTCATTTTCTTTTAAATTTCTTAATTTTGGATTCTAAATTTTAGATATTATTATGTCCCAAATAAAAGTTATTCTAGCAAAACTTCAAACTTCCTGTTGCGGAGGAACCAGAGAACACATGACTTTCTAAGACAGCATGTAGTTGCTTCATTATATATAAAATTATCTTGCAAAAATCTGTGATATTCCTTGTGCATACATTTGTAACAGCAAATAAGGAGAAAATGCCGCAAATAACAAATGCTGGAAGAGTTTCTTGTGCTCTAAAAATACTGTGCCAGTATTTTAAACCAACTGAATAACATAAATCTACAAAATTCAATTCTAAGAAGCTTATCATATATGTAACAGGACTTTGTTAATCTCTCACCTAGTAACACCAATATTGCTACTTTCCATGAGTCTCTTAATCCACTGATAACATACATACCTGGCATGCCTGTAGCAAGACCCTGACCAAAAGCCAAAGCTGGATTTGCTGCTGCAGCTGCTGCAAGTGACTCTGCCTGCTGCCCTTGCTGCCCCTGGTTGGGAGTGAGCGGGCGCTGAGTTGCTCCAGCTCGCAGGACCTGGAAAAGACCCACACAACACCCATTCCTTAAAAGGTAAGGAAGCCAATCTATTTTGTGCTAAAAAAGGTCTAGAACAGTTGTTTTGAGCATTTGATGCCTCTCAGTCCTGATTTTCACTTTGGGAATACTTCACCTCATTGGTTTCCAGAATATACACATACAAAGAATAAAAGGTAGATACCATTTTGCTGACAAACATGACCACAAAATATCTGCCCTGCTTTGGACAGCAGGACTCAGGTATGTTCCATCAACGGTAACAAATATAAAGGAAGGAAGAAAATCTGTAAGAATGATACATTTTACGACCTACATTATTTATTAACTGAACACCTGACCTTCCTTGATAAACACATTTGTTTACATTACTTCCAGGCAATTGAATGATGCAAATCTGAGTATTTCAGCACTTGTAGTAACTTGTCTAAATAATTAACACTCCACTGCCAACAGTGCTGTAAATAATGCAGCCACTAAGTTTTAAACATTCACATAACACTCCACCACCATGCAACACAGGCGTGTTTTATTATGTTCTGGCAGCAAATCTCCAGGAATCTGATTGAAAAGCAATCAAAATTCTTGCAAGTACTCTATTTCTCTTGGTTAAAATCAACTTTTTCAGGTACAAAGTAAGGGAGAAATACAACTCACAGGATAGTTCCACAAAGAACTGTGTATGTTATTTGCATAAATTGGATACTAATTTTATAGAGAAAACAAGACACTGCAGAGATGAAACACATTCAGTTATCAATGCAGGTCACTGATAAAAACAATTAGTAGAAAGAAATATCCACCTGAATATAAAAACAGTGATAAAACCCCTGGAATTACATGGAATCTCAGACTTCTTACGGAATATTGGCACTGAAATTAACCATATCGCTGGTAAAAAACTTGAAATGCTTACATTCATTCAAGTGTAAAGTTATTGTAAAATTTGGGGTTTTCCTTTGTCAAAACTGCCATTCATTTACACTGAAAGCTCCTACAATAGTTTAAAAATGTATCCAGACTAACAATAGAAAATCAGCATTTAAAAAACAAAAAAATACTTAAAGAAATGGAATTTTCAACAAGTTCTTGTAACAATTGCTCACTCTTGCTTCACCAAGGCAAAAACACCATATGGCACATGGTGATGCTGCAATACTATTAATGTCACAGAAAAATAAGCTGGGCAATGCCTCCTCCCTGTGAAGCAACAAAAGTACTGGTAACACCTTTATTTTCCTACTTTTTCTCCTACTTTTTGAAGCGATAGAAAAATGTGTAACATTTAAACTTCCAGCTGATTTATGAAAACACAAATCCATTTTTTCCCCAAACTTAAAAGAAACCATATCCTCTTAAAATTGCCAGAATTTATCTTTTTATCCCCTTTTGTCAGTTTTCTAGATTAAACTTTACAGTAATTTACTACACAGGAACAATTACCTATGGACATAATAGCATAGCAACATGAAGAAAGAACCCATTTTTAGTGCTTACTGTCTTAAGAAGCAAGACTGGAAAGTAACTTTAACATGGTGTGAGACAGTGACAATCAGTAAGAAAATGGAGAGGTTTTAACATTCATTTATTATACAATAAAATGCAACACCTGAATTATGTAAGATTTTCTAGCAGCTGACCCTCACACACTGGAATGTTAAGTAAGGCACCTCTTGCACCTCTGCTTTTCATGCTGAACATACCGGTTGCTGGCCCTGCTGTGCCTGGGAAGCCGCTTGCTGATTTGCTGTGGTATTTGCTGCTGCAGCTTGCTGCTGGAATAAATTGGCTGGATACACCCCCCACGGAACACCATAATACTGAGGCGGAACCACAGCAGGACCTAAAACCAGAAAGCATGATTATTCCATCTAGTGCAGCTGCTTAAAATACTGTTTGTAGCATCCCTCAGTGATCCATCTTCTCAGTGTCAGAAGAGGAATCGGTATTATAAGAAAGAATTCCCATATTAAATAAAATGACACATGAATACAAATGGGTTAATTAAAAAAATTCACACCAAGTCGTATCTTCTCTACGATAAAATGAATACCCTTGTGATATTCAGATGACAAAGAAAAACTTTAAAGCTTTCAGAGTCTGTGTACCAAAGAACATTCAAAATCAGTTTTCATGGTTGAAAGAAAAGATCATTTCAGAACATCACAGAATGAACACTATTTATCCTCCTGATAGTGATGTACTGAGACTTTGATCATTTGTGATTCCTCCTTTCTGTATAATGCCTTTGCTTACAAACACAACTATTGCCTGTGCCTTCCCTGCATACACATGATGCTCTACAAAGTGGGCAGACTTAATTTTTCCAGTCTATTGATGAAGAACCTGTAGAAGAATAATCTCTCTGTATCATGGCATTGTACATATAAACCATTATGAATACATGCCTTTTAGTTTTTTCTACTGCCTTCCCTGTGAAACACCATGTGGAAACAAAGGGGGTTTTTTTTAAATGTTATGCTCAAGTCTGAGCATTACTGGGACTTGAATACTCAGTCATGTTGTTTCACAGCAAAATATAGTAACTTTTTAAGAGATTTTCCTGTGTTTCTCTGTTGTCTGGGCCTTTTAGCATGCTGGAGACCATCTTTATTCTCATGCCCACTGAGAATGAGAAAAGCTGGAATTAGCAAATTAATTCACTGAGTAAAAACACAGAAGGAAAGGTTAGCTGTCTCGTCCCTTGAAAATAATACATACTGTTGATGTTAGATGCACTTTATTAAGGATAAACACTATTAGAACAGAAAAAAACCCTTAATTTTTGTATATGAAAGTCTAGTGACAAGAGAAATTTGAAATTCATATGTAACAGACTGAAATCCTTTCTATTTTAGTAAAAATTTTCAAAATGATAGTATTAATTTTCCTACAAGTCTCTCCTTCCTAGAACTACATTTGCAGGGAATAAACCGGAAGATTTCACTTTTTTTTTCCTCTTTTTATTCAGCTGAATTATCAAGACAGACACTTTCCAGTGTTCAGTTACCTGCTAGGGTAGCTGCTGCAGCTAATCCAGCTGCAGTGTATGGGTCAGTCCCTGGAGGAGCAGCGCTGATAATATACGGGTTTGGCACAAAAGCAGCTGGGGCCAAGCCTGCGGAGAAGACGCCTGCTGCAGTAACAAACACAGTTCCATTACAGCCAACATTCTTAGCAAGCATCATCATATTCACACCACCCAAATCACACAGACTATCTGTTAAAATCAGAACTGCTTGTACTTTGGAAGCTCTTAGGAGCAGGTACATAATTACAGAAATCAACACTCCTGTGTCTTCTCATCAGTCCTTTCTTACTAATCCCAAGGCCTAACATCTTTGTTTTTTTGGATCTACAGACTCCAAGGAGATTTATCTCATATGTGTCTATCCATCCTTACACAGAAGGCATTATTCAAAGTGGAATTTATCTTGCCCAACTTTAACTATCTGAAAGTTAAACTAGTCTTGCAAGGAAATCTGCAGCAGACAATCATCTAGTGTCTGAAGTGAATCAGCCAGAATCTGCTAGAGACAAAAATCTCTCTTCACTGACAATTAAGAAAAAAATTAACCAGATAGTTTAAGTCAGATACCTAGCTTTTAAACAGTCAGTTATGAGATGCTAATTTTACTTCCCAAGAATCCTAATTTGATACAGGAATAGTAATGGAAGGAGACAACTGCAGAAACTCTGGTATACAAAGCATCACTACCCAGAGTTTCTCATCAGTAGGGTTCACGTACTTTATCCAACACTGAGCCAGCAACTACTGCAGCAAGCAAGGCACATCAAACTATGTCCATCCCTCCAAATATTTCTTGATAAATTTCTATTAATATGCACATGACAAGATGCTGCATCTTAAAGAGGAAAATTTCAGCTGACTACTCAGTCAGCACTTCATACAAAGTAGAGGCTTCTCCAAAATTTAGAAGTCAAAGACAGAACCTGTGAACTCACACAAATATCTCAAATCTGCCATGCTTCCAGCTCTCAACCTGTACTTGTCAGCTACATAACAGTAAGGAGCTGCCACTTTTCAATCCCAGCTATAGGCTGCTGATCCCTGTCTGAGCAGACCTCACAACCTACCTAAACGAGCTAGTGGGAAAACTTATTTGCACTAGAGCACGGACACAAGTCAGTGAAGATGCTTCCTACTTCTGCCGGCCCTTCTGATCTTGAGAATCCTTTCTTTCCCACAGAGGAAAGACATATGTGCACACACCTCAACGGCCCAGTGGAACTGGAGAGGGTGGAAATCTTTAAACCCCAACTATCTCCCTCCCTTAAACAAGGAATTGCTTCCATGTGTGTTCCAACCTCCCTCCCCTAAACACCAACAGCTTCCCCAGAGTGGAAGATAAAATTGTTGTCACTGAAATAAAGGCTCCTTATTGAGTTGCAGCACACGAAGAACTTTATGCATTTAACTAACTCACTGAACTAAAGGCACTCAAAAATGCCTGCTAAAGAATTACCTCTATCAAAAGGGTACCTGAAAAAAGAAAGAGCTGTTTAAATTGTGCCATTAACAAGGAAAAATTAAAACTTAATCAACAGAACAGTATGATTTCAAAATTCTACTCTACAATGGTTTTTAACTGGATTACTAAAAATACTGAACTGCAATAGAATGTTAGAATTACACATTGGATAAAGCAGGTGTTTCTATTATTGCTTATAGCAGTAAGCATTTTTAACTTTTATTCCTATCAACATTCAACTACTACGCTACTTGCTGGAAGCAAATACAAGTTTTATTTCTTTGTATACAATTTCCCAAAGGGGAAAATTTACAACACAAAACCTCCACTAAGGAGAATTCAGTCATAGGCAATCATTCTGAGCAGTTTTCATGAGAACCACTGCAACAGGCCAAGTGATCATTATCTACTTGAATGAGAAGACTGAGTGAATTGAAAGGATTCTATCAAAGGAACACACCCACTTTTGCCAGGGACACTTGCTGTACTGTACAGAAACCTCACCTATATGTGGCTGCTGAGCTGCAGCCAGTGCATATTGCTGCTGCTGGGCTGCTGTCAACTGCTGAACAGTCAGAGCATTAGTCCTCTGGAAAAGCTATTGGAAAAAAGAAAAAAAAAAAAGAAAGACGCCTTTCAGTTTTCAAAAGTCAGGGCTATAATATACTTGGATATGCTTACCAAAAAAAAAAAGTCAAACCAAACTTTCGTAATAGCAAGTTACTAAACTAGAAAATTATGAAACAATATTCTTCTAGATTAATTATACAATTATTTGCCCTTGACTAAGTCACAGACAAAATAACATTCAATGCATTGCATGTTGAAATGACTGATTATCAAAAGGATAATCAACAACTTAAAGGATCAATTTGTCACAGTCCATTACTAACCTGCTGCTGAGAATTGTAGTCAAAAAGTCCTACAGTAGCCCCTGAAGAGTCCATTTGTACCTGATTGCCAGGATAGTCAAACTGTAGAGAATCAAGACCAACTTGTTCCATGGCATCTAGATTCTGATTTTCTGGATTTGAAAATTCTTCTACCAGAGGCTTGTGGGCTGTAGGATTGGGAAGTGGACCTAATCCTTCTGTGGTGCTGGGATTGGGGCCCAAGCGTTCAGCTACTTCTGTTGGGGAGGCTTGTCGACTTCCAGGGGTACGACTGTTCAGAAGAAATTTAAGACAGACTCTTCAGTCTTCAATAAAGCTGTCCATGGACAGAGTACAGTATTTCTACTTTCAAAACAGCTCTGAACTCAAGAGACTTTACAAAGGGAAGTGACAGACTCATTTTAACATTTTCAACCAGCATGCATTGAGGGCTCAAGATAAAGGATGCATTTAACCCTAAAGCATAATTTCATTTGGGCTTTTTTTAAGTTTGACTATAGAGCTCTTCAAATCACTTGTGAGAAAAACTGATCTGTGAGGCTGTTTTGAGCCAAATGGAGTGAATTGTGGTCACCTGTGAATTTTGGGATGTCTATTGTATTTTGGTAGTGACATGAAATGTACTGAAGAGAAATTTAAGAAAAAGAAATGACTAAGGGCATTTCACGCCAAAGAAAAGAAAGACAACAAAATTTCAATTGGAAAAGAAACATACAATATAGTAACCATTTTTCACATGTGAAAAGCAAGCAATTTTACCTTGAGTAAAATGAACTAATAACCATTTCATTTAGCATGTGACTAAATCATTTCATTTCCTACACAAGTCATTTAATAGACTATACTACACTGATGATTTGTGGGAAAGTGTTCCTAATATAACCCTGAATAGAGTATACAATATCATAGATACAGTATTATATATAAAAGCTGAATTACTTTCTCATCTGACTGGCAGTATTAATCACATTCCCACTGACTACAGGGGACTTTTTTTGTACACCTATAAACATCTACAGGCAAACAGATGAAGTGAGATGTGAATAGAGTAACATCCTAAAGAGATTCCCAACAGTTATTTGGTTAGATTTAGGATGCCTTAATTTGGAGTGTTACCCCACCTTCTGTGGGAGGCCATATTGTTTAGGCTATCAATTTTTACTGGCAAAAATCTAAGTTAACTACTAGGAAAGAGTTGTGTGAGAAAAATCTATGATTCTCTAGCATTGTTGTGCTGGCAGAACTTTATGATTATATATTGTTTCTCAGGAAACGTAAAACTTCTAGTTAAGTTTGCTTTACTTGTGAAAACTGGGCTCAAATACCAAATGCCACCTTGCAGGAAGAACCTATGTTTATTCCAGCTGTAGAGTGCCAGACCAGTTTGCTGTACTGCTAATTCTAGGTCAGAGACACAGCCTCAGTACTACCTGTTATGCTTCTTCTTCAGGGCTCCAAAGCCAAAGTATCTGTTCCTCACTGAAGCACATAACTAATGTGAAGAAATCTACTAGGACTTATGTAATGGCTGATAACAACACTTAAGTCTGTACAGCTATAAATCAGCCTTTTATGGAGTTTATTGCAGCAACACTACAATTTATTACTCTGGACATAAATTGTATGTTTACATGACAAAGAAGGAGTTTTTTGACTAGAGGTTTTTTAAATGTAACAAGCAACCTCATGATGATTGTATATAGCATGCTGGCTTACCATCTAAGTATCCTAGCAAGCAACCATGTCCTGCTCAAAACTTGAGTTTAAAGCCATTTAATATTCCCTATTTTTCCCAAGTGAAATACAGCATCAACAAAGTGAAGAACAAAAGGAAAAAAGGCAGTTATTTCAGTACATACTTAGTTTAAAAACGCTACAAGTACAATAAAAATACAAGGAGAAGGACAGGATGAAGTTTCTTCATTAATACTTATGGTTAGCTAATACAGGTTGCTCCTTATATTGGTGCTGTTCTGTTGCTATAGTTAAAGTTGTGTCAATACTTCAATTATAAACCTCTGTTTGGAGGGCTCTATACCACCACTTTATATGGCCCATTTCATTTAGGTGGCCTTATATATATTTTTTTTGAGAGGTTTACTGGCTTTGGATGCTTTTTTGCATTTGTGTACTTTTTAATAACTTCTCTCTTTAAACAATACAGAAGCTACTTTACAAACACCGATTTCAAAATTGAAATAGATACCGGTAAGGAAAAGCAGGACACAAGTTATTCTGTATTTGTGATGGGTCACAATGACTGTAACTAGGTAACTTTGTTTATTGTGCATATTGCAGCAGGCATAGGAAAGGAGCCAAGGTGAGCTCTCTGGAATGCTTGGTACTGTATCATCTTCAATGAAACGTCTTGAAAAACAGACTCGAAGAATCCCTCCTTAGCCTCAAGTAAATACATTTTTTCAAGGGCGGGAAATACTTACGTATGGGATTCAAACATGCATTCTAATATATTTGTTCAGTAATGGACTAATGAAACCACAACTATCTGGTCATGTTCTTCACAGTAATACAAATTTTTGAACAGCACTCTAGTTCTCTTTTTATTCTTCTGTATGACACTAACAAATGCATCACAGTCACTCAAGAAAGAAGGATCAGCCCTCAAAAAATACCCAATTTAAAATGCAGTTTAGTATTAGGAAAAAAAAAACCAGATTGTCTGTGCTGTCATATGAAGTTCACTGTTCAAAAGCTTGAGCTTGGTCCAATCAACTTTTCCCTACAAAAACAACCAAACCACACCACCATTCCTTAGGTGACATTTCATTATATGAATAGGAAAATACATTGCTTCACCTTAGTCAAAGATATGGTTTCTATAAAGACTTATGGGAAAATGATTAGTTGTGTTAGGCTGTTGTATCCACTAGCAAAATCAGAAAGAAAGTTAAAATTCTGTAGGACTTACTCTCTACAAGAACACTCAGATGCAAAAGAGCATTAAAAAGAAGCAGAGAGAGAAAGAAATTTAGTTTGACATTAAAAGGGTTAAAGCTTTCATCCCTCTTTAATTCACCACATTCAGAAGGTACCCATTAACTTTTAATAGTTACTATGTTAAGATGAATTTGTCTCATGAGAAGTGACACACACATTAATGACATCCTAAGAAACATGTGGCACGGTGGGAAAGGGAAGACTTGAGAGGGGAAGACTCAGTCTGCAGCTGGGTAATGTTTAAAGCTGACACACAAACCAGAACTGTAAAAATGCCCTTAAGAGACATGCTCGTCTTCTCAAGAAACAGTTAAAAGCTTACTTAAAATCTTTGCAATCGGCATCCATTCCATTTGGCAAACCTCTGCCATTTATTTTAGTAACATCCTCATCATCTCCTTGTTTAAGATCTCTGTTTTTGTCCTCCTCAAATGGAGAAGCCTTGCCTTTCTGATCTCCTTTCTCAGGTCCATCTGTTTCAGCATCTCTAGTGCCCTGAGGAAAAAGAATCTGTTTGATTCTGAATATTGAACAGAACACAATAGGAGCACCACAAGGTGACCTAATTCTACACTACAGTGCACGTAAACAATACAAACAGTTTGTTGTCAATGAAATTGCATTGGGTGGGTAACTTGGTCATCAAGTTTCAACCACATGCAATTAATAACTGCCAAAATGTGAAAAGGAATGCCAAGATTTATAATGGAAGAGCTAACTCAACCTTAACTATAGCGGTGCTGTTAAAGCAGTAACACTTTGATTTAGATAAAAGTTTATTTCATACAATTAAAACATCCAGTTACAAAACAAACCCACATGAAAACATAGAACAGGAAGATCTAGAATAAAACTCATCATACATTTTAAATTAAGGTATATGCAGTCTTTTCCCTTTAAATAAAGTTTTTAGGAAAGCACTTTAAGATGGCTATTTAGCTGGGATTCCCAAACCGCTTCCCTCTTCTGCCCCCTCCAACCAAGGAAGACAGACAGACAGCAACTACACACTTTCTTCTAAAGAAAAGAGTTAAAAAATAAAAACAGACAAAGAGAATAGAAAATATAACCATGTAACAAAGACTATAGCAGGTAACCAGGCAAGCTCAACACACTGCATTACTTACAAAAGCTCCTTTCCTAAACCGGGAATCCAATTTATCAGCTGGAGAGGAACTTAACACATATTCTACCATGCTCACTCCAAGGCCACCACTTTCTGATCGTGGAGACAACACAGCATTTACTTCACTGTTTCCATGAAAACCCTGTCCAGGCTTTCTCTGTACCATAATAGGCTGGGACATAGAATGGTCTGTTGAAAACAAACAAATAAATAAAACTATAGTGTTTTTTTAAAATACAACCTGTAATGTTTTTCTATTTCATTTAAACAGCAATATTAAGACAAAAAATTACAATAAAAATTCTATATCACAGTTTCAAAAAGTGTTATTGAAACACAACCACTATGCAGTATACATTTTCACTAAATGAAAATAAAATTTAATATATAGTTACAAAATTTGCTTTGAAATAACATTCAGTAATCACGACTGAATATTCAGTACATATACGACAGTCACTTACGAGGAGTTCCCCATGCAGTCTCTCTCCACTCGTCACCAAGGAATATCCCTTTTTGTCCATCTTTTGCTGAGTCATCAGGTTCCCAAAACTTTTTGGCAGGTAAAAGCTGTTAAAAAAGAAGATGGTTTTATCTAAATATGCTAATAGATGGGCAAAAATAGCAATACTATTAAGAGGATATGCAAGTAATTAGTTTTACATAATGGAATCACAGAATGGTTTGGGTTGGAAGGGATCTTAAAGACAATCTAATTACAGCTTCCCTGGATGGGCAGGACTGCCACTTATTCAGGGCCCCATCCAACCTGGTCTTGAACACTTCCATGGATAGGGCAGCCATAGCTTCTCTGTACAACCTGTTCCAGTGCCTCACCACCCACACAGTAAAGAATTTCTTATAGCTAATAAAAAAATCTCTCCTTTCTTAATTTAAATTTAACTTCCCCTCATTCTACCACTATTTGCCCTTGTAAAAATTTGCTCTGCTTCTTTCTTTGTAAGCCCCCTTCAAGTACTGTGAGGCTGCAATGAGTTCTCCAGCCTGAACCCCCCCAGCTCTCTCAGCCTGTCTCCATAGCAGCAGCAGAGGTGCTCCAGCCCTCTCATCACTGTAGCCTACTCTGGACCCAATTTAACAAGTCCACATCTTTCCTGTGCTGATGACTGATACAAAAGTCAACTTTCACTAAAGCAACACACATTGCTGAGGAGATCCTAACACTTGAAATCTACTTCCCATTACTGAAGCTAATGCTGTAAAAAAGAATTGCTAAAATAACTCCAACAGGATTGAGATTCTGAAGCTATGAGGAAGAAATACAGAATACAGACGCAGCTGTGAAAAAAGCAAATCAAATTAATCCCTGTTTAAATCAGGACAATCTTCTCAGCAGCTTTAACTAACAGTGCCTTCCTGCCAAAGACACAAAAGCTTGGCAGTTAACTAATACTGTGATAACCAGAAAGAGCAGCAGTTCATTGTGAAGTTCTCTTCACTTGGAAATGCCTTATGTTCCAAATTTTAGAAAGTGACTAACACACATGGTAGCAAGTCAGCTCCTTTAGACCATAAAAGCCTGTGACATTCATATGTTAAGTTCCACATACCAACACTTATTTAGATGAACAGTGTTTTTCACTCCTACTTGTAAAACAGAAAGTGTCATGTTAGATCAGAATTACTTGTTGTACTCTCTTCAAGGACAGACAGACTTAGTGTGGCATGACAGAAGCACCACACAAGCAAGAATTTCTCAAATACTAGCATCCTTTTCACTTTGCTTTTACTGCTTTATTCCTGTACCTTTTCCCATCAGTAACAGTACAACTGCCAAACTCTATATGTCATATTTTCTCTATCTGTAGCTAAATAACTGTATTCTCAGACAGAATTCTCAGGTACATTACAAGGTACATCAATAGAAACTAAAGTGGAAACAACTTGCAAAATGTAGGGAAGAAGAAAGCTGCACAATCCATCAGATTCTGCATAATGTAATGCTGTATTTAGAATTTTAAATTTAGTGAAATTAGAAAAAAACAAACATAATCTGATGAAGCTGTTTGCAATAAATGAGTACATTCTGGAAATTTGCTTCTTCTGTGACTTAAGTGACTAAAAAACCTTTCTGAACTTCACAGTTGGTCAGTATGACCCTTGATGTCAGCATATAATACAGATATTTCTCAGTGTGACACTGAAAGTGCTCGTGAAAACAGCCTCAGGAGGAGGTGGGTAAGATTGTCATTTGCAGGCCCCAGTATTAACACTGCAACAGAGGTGACAAGAGCTCCTCTGGACAAACTTAAGGATTGCTGTTTTTCTGTGCTGCCCAGAGCTCTTAGAAATGAAGGGTTTCACTGGTTAACCTCAAATCCCTGGGTTCCTTACAGAAACTTGTTAACAGAGAAGGATTCAGGTGGGAGGATGATAAACAGCCAGAGCTCAAAACTACAGGAGAATGTTATGCTTGCAAGAGGTGGTGTACTGTTGTGATCTGCCCTGACAGAAATGCCCACTCTCAAATGCATTGTAGAATCACCACCAGGTGTCAACCAAACATACTTTGTGAGCAGCAGGATATTAAGTTTACCCCGAATTTAAGGGATGGAGTTAGCCATCCAAAGGCAGAGAAACAGATTAATGGAATCTTACAACTACATTTCAACTAAAAGCAGAAGACCACAAAGTCCAGACCTGCCTATGCAATCTACACATCTTCTTTAGCTTTCTATTTGTAACAGGTTTGCAATACTACTTAATTTCCATTTGGTAGGAGAGTGGTAGAACAGAAAGCAAGCATTTAATGTATCAACAAAACCTTGGTTTTGGGAATCACATTTTATTTTAAATGCTGTTTAAGCCAATTTTAAGTATGTGTCCAGCTGAGTGCTTTGAAACACATAAGTGAAGATGTCACCATCTAACACAACCTTGTCAGAATAAAACAGATCTAGTAATATCTTGGGTGCCATAAAATGAAGTAGGCTTACTCTGAAATGAGTAAATTCCACTATCAGACATGTATGTTCAGACAACTCAGTGTTAAGAACAATAAGCAAATTTGGAGCAGAACACACTGCAATACTGGTTTTGATATTAAAACTCATTCATATTATTTGTATGAGAGGGGAAACTGTCCTTTGGTAGAAAGAAGCAATAACCCTCAGCAAAAAGTACAAGTTGTTTTGGGGGGGGGATTTTGCTGCTGTTGTTGTTTGTGAATGTTTTTTAAGGTTTGTCTTGGTTTTTTGAGGTTTGCCTTTTTTTTTTTTAACTACTTACTCTCAAATTCTAAATAGATAAATTCAGCGCTTTCAGTCTTCATCTACTTTGGTACACAAAGAATATAAAGTATCTTTAATACAAAACATAATGCATCATCCATATTGAGAGGCTAAATTTAAACTACTGAAGATTAAACAGATTTACTGAAATGATTTTCATAAAATTTGAACGACAACCAAGTCCCTCAAATACTTAAATAAATGCAATTTTACAAAGTTAAGAATATTGCAACTCCCTGAGTGCCACTGATTTAGATTTATTATTTATTTTGACAGATGGATATGACATATACTATGCTCTTTTTAATGAATGCATTGGCTCTAGGATTGTCAAAGAAGCAGCCCTATCAGCTGTCAGTTCTTTTAATTGTGGAATTAAAATAAGATTTTTTTGGAAAAATGAAACATGTATTCCTGTTCGATGGACAGAAAAAACAATGTGTTTGATTAGTTCTACTGAAAAACACTTAGTCTAGAAGCCATCTCAAATCAATACCTCAAATCAAGGTAGTTAAAATCATTGTGCTTTATTCTTGGATAGCATGTGTTTTCCTCAACATTGTCTGCATTTAGTGCAATAAAGCACAAACTTTACAAAGGTACATCCAATTATAAGTAAAAATAATGGAGAAGGTTGTCGTATTTCTTACTAAACTCTCCCAAAAGTACACTAAATGTGTCCTTTCCAGTATCAGCACTGATCCCTGTTAGGTGTCTGCCAGATGAACAAAACCCTTTACTACACACAAATAGTAACAACCAGTTATGCTAATACTGCCTCTTAACCAGGTTTCATATCCTCTGATATGAAACTGCAGTCTCCATTACTGTCTCTTGAATTAAGGATTCTTAAATTATTTTTTAAAATTTATTTTTAAGTCAGAAGTTATTCCTACAGATCTCAACGGACACCTCAGCTGAATTTGTTTGAATGAAGTCTTGTCACTAGAAAGGAATACTTTGCTCCTAAAATGAACTCTGTGTGCTTCCACCCTGTAAGTTAAACCAACAGACATGATCAAAAGAAGACTTAGTTTTCTCTTCTGTTTGGCAGCAAGTTTTGTGTGGCTGTAGTGGGTCACACTAAAGGTCCTTCAGCCCACTCTGTTTGCCCTGATATAGCAAGCAGATGCCTAGAGAGAAACAGCACCACGTGTTCTTATTTCTTCAGAATACTAATGTGACCTTACAGGTCACCACAGATTTTGGGAGCTGGAGCCAGAAGTATCATCTGTGTATCATCAATGTAACAATTTAACCAAGCTAAAATTTCAAGAGACATTTAGAGAAAGACGTCTGCAACACAGACTTAACAGCCTCCTAATGCCAAGTATTGATACCCAACTGTGAAGGAAAGTCTCAGTAAAGATTAGAATTATGAAAAAGAAATTAATTTCAGTTCAGAGAAAGATCTTGGCAAAGAAAGAAAATGAGGAACACAATTTCCCAATAGCTAGAAACAGTTCACGTGACATGATTTCTCTTTCTTACCTTTCAAAACATATGGAGGATAGCATGTAGGAGCCTCTACCAATTCTAGCTTACTTTATTAAGGATGTTTCCTTTAATATTCTAGAAGGCTTTTATCACCAAGATTAAAACAGCCATGGAATGTATCCTAGGACTACTTTACTGTTGTGCAATACACCAAGAAATTTACTGAGTAAGTCAACCTAGCCATGTGAACCTGTCTTACCTCAAGATACCTGCAAGACACCATTGAAACAAAAGGCAAAATAACCTGGTGTGTGCAGGGTCACAATATAGGAACAATTTCTGCTGCTGCAGTACTGTATCAAAACTCTCTTTGTGTGTGGTTTTTTTAAACATCTTTATAGATCCACTGACTGAATGCCATGAAAACAAACCAACAGAATCCTAATCATGCAGAAATACATCCCTCCATCTGAGATAACCTAAAATGAAGATTGGTATGAACAGTCCTATATATTGTAATTTAATTCCCTGGCATTTGTGCCATTCCTCATTTTCACTGCTTTCAATCTTTTTAGAGTACTTTGTGGGTATCAAAAGACCAAATACCACCATGAATTTTACCCATCCACTTTATCACACTGCTGGTACCATCACAGACACTTCAATAACACTTAGTTTTAAGAGCTGGAGGGAGGAGCAGTGTGGCTACTGAGGTTTCTAAAGAACAGGGCCTCATCTACTATTGTTTTTTTCAAATGGGAGACGGTTCAGAGACAACCCTGGATGAAGCAAAAACTGCTGAAAAGCCAAGTGATTGCTTGAATGCTTCATTAAAATAAAAAAAATCAAGTAGGAATGTCCATGTGTCAGCTCAGAAACATTCAGCAACTAGAACACAGCACTTATTCTTCAACAGTAAGTTATGGTTTCCATAAAGACTCCTACTATCATTTTAAGAAAGTTACGCTGCAATATTGTCACTGGTTCAAGTATCAACTGAATTAGGTAAATATCCAGCAAAACAAAAGCATCCACATTTGAAATCTTAGCTCAACATGAATTTCTTCACCAGGTCCTGTCAGGGCAAATAACCCTAATACCTGCCAATTACCTTCTAAACAGTTCAGGGAACTGCTTTTGAAGGAGCCAAGTCATCCTTTATGTTCTTAAATTCCTTCCCCCAACCTTGAAGTACACTGACTTACAAAAACCCAAACAAATCCAATCAGTCAAAAGAAACAGTCCTTCTTCCCTGCAGCTAAATTACATAACAGCATTCTTCAGCCTAGTTAAAATCTTTTAAGGAGTAATTACCAGTGGAAAAAAAAGTAAATTACCACACATTTCTGCTGGGTATGCCAGTATACTTTCTCTGGACCCGATCCTTTTTTTCAGATCCCAGTCTCCTTGGCTTCTCAGGAGTAGCAAGCAATTGTTCCACTAGCTTAGATACAGTGAGACTGAAAACATGCCTCCTTTCATAGAATTGCACACTTTTTAAAATATTACCCTTTCACTTCCCTAGAACTACCACTCATCTAACAAGAATGACATAGACACAGCAGAATCAGTCAATAACAATCCCAACTTCCTTTTAACATACTTTGTACTTAGTTTCTCTTCACAGACAGAAATAATCAACTTGTTCTTAAGAGAAGCTCTCTGCCTCATGTTGCATTATTTAGACTTCTTAAACTGTATCAACATTTCTAAACCACCAACTGGATTTTCAGCCCTCAATAATTACCTCTCCCATTCCCCGAGATTCTAGGGCAAGAGCTTGAAACTCATGATTCATCTCATCCACAGATCGAACCTGTAAAGGGAAAACAGAAAAAAAAAAATCCATTAGTAAAACATCTTTTCAAAAGTAAGAGTTTTCAACACTCCAGAAGATTTCTGAATATTGAAAGTACACAAAAAAGTGCTTCCCAATTTAGTCTGAACATGAGTCTAGATTTCATGAACAGATACAGTCAGTGACCAATTTTATGTACCCTGCTAATATAATAACATCCAAGAAATCCCAACACTTAAATCTCCAAATATCTGTACCAATATTGCTCACTATAGAAACGGCAGCCAGTATTATCTTTGCAATGAATGTGGAAAAAAAAAAGAGGTCAAATTAAAGATCTGGGCATATAAAACCCTTTAGAAAGGAGAGGAACTGTTGCACACTGTGCTATGAGTACACCTCACAGCAAACCAAGAAAAGCTCACAAGGCAGGTCACAAAACCTACTAGCAATATGTTGCTTTTAAATGCAGTAACTGACGGCATTCTCACAATTCCTCACGTTTTCTTCCAGGAAATCGCATTTTTCCTTCTCTGCAGGTTGTTCTTTTTTTTTGTTTGTTTGTTGTAAGTATGAAAGGTATTTTACTAAAGTAAGAGTTGCTGCTACAACAAACCACCTCCTTTTTCCATGGCACAGACACAATGCACTGGGCTCATTCTCTTTTCTGAGAAAATGGTTTCCACAAGGACTTTTCAAAGCTAGGATAAGCTTAGAAAAACAAATTAAAAAAGGAAATTTAAAATAAAAGAGTTCTTTCCCTTCCCTTCTCTCCCAGAAATGATACGCAGCAAGTTAGTTTCCCTCCCAACACCAGTCTCTCTTGAGGAGTTACTTTCACTAGTAAATCCATCTGTTTACACCAGCCAATAAGCCAAACTGAAGTTACTCCACACAGCTGATAACACATAACTAACACTTTTCAATAGACTCTCAAATATCAGGCAAAGAAATAATCTGGTGCTTTCAACATTCTGGCACAAACAACTCTTTCTTAGCATTGGAAAAGTAGCCAGTAGATGCTCCATTCTCAAAACTCCACTCCCAAACTATTGTTATTGCCTCAATCATTCTAAGCCATTAACTTCTGAGGTTCAGTGTCTCTGTGCTTTTGACAAAGAAATTTCACAGCTCAAAGAAATATTCCCCCAAGAACAATATTTTAGTTAAGATGCAGTCTGAAATCACTTCCCAACAATTTCACTGAGATACTGAAGAGCAAATTTAGTTTCAGACTGAATTATGAGGTAGGCACATCAGCACACTGGCCTAATTCCAGTAATGTTGACATTTTAATCAAATAGGTTGATTTTATTCTTTTAAAAACTGAACGCAGATTTTAACGTATCTTTAAAAAAGCTGAAGACATTTTTCTTCAAATGAATACTTTAAACAATAGATTCATACTTTTTGCAAAACTTTTATTAGCTCCAAGGGATAATCAAGTATTTGTGCATGCACATAGAAAATAAAATGGTAGAAGAGCAATTACTTACAAAGAAAAATCAGAAGACTTCTGAATTTGAATATTACAGTTTCTGAAATCGTAATTTCTTCTACAGATTGCTGAGAGAGATGATTATCTTACCTAGGCCACTGTTCATGCTGAGGTCATGCACTTCAGTTTCAATTACAAACCAATATTAATTTAGGTATTTCTGTCTCAATATGTAGTTTTGATCTAATGACCTCTAACCAGATTTGCAGGTAAAGCTTGCCAAACTTATTTACCATAAACACTACCAAAATTGCTGTTAAATAACAAACAACCAAGAGGCATAATTTTTTTGGTTGTGGTGGTTTTTTGGGTTTTTGGAGTTAGCTGTTTGGTTTTTTGTTGGTCTTGTTCTAATTTTCAGTGGTGGTGGTTTTATTTGCCTTTTTTTGGTGTTGCAAGACCTAATAATAAATGCTTATTTTTCACTTATTTTTCAGTGAAGTACAAAATCATGGCTACCCCTCCTTCCATGCCTCTAAGAAAAGACAATTCAAGAGTCAGGGTAAGAGCACAGCTGACTCCTTTTTTCTTCTAAGCAATTCAGAGACCATTATAAGAAACAGAAGTGTTATAGAACTGTAAATACATTTTAGCACAATAAACAATTATTTTCCTCACTGGCCTCTTTCTTAAGAATTTAAAATTTAAGTTAGCATTATGTACTGCTACCAGCAGCAAGAGAAAAAATACAGTCCTTTATTCCATCAGAAACAGCCCACAATATCCTGGCCCATATCATAAATTTGTGTTTCACAGCTCATTTACAAACTGGAGAAAACACAGGCAGCACCAGTATCTCCATGTCTTTCCTCAACACCAACCCAGCCCTATCATTACAACCACAGAAGAAAACACCCAGAATGACACCTGGCTGCATCTCCTATGAATAAAGACAAGCCCTTTCCCCAAAGGAGAAACTTTGGTTGGGATTATCTGTATTACCAAGGAGTTTTATTTTCTCTAATTCAATACCAGCATTAACCTAATTCACAGGTTCCAGAAATAAACATTTTAGTACTTTTTTAAACACAATTTCAGAACACTAAAAAAACCCACTCTTTTTCTATTTTTATTCCTAACCCTGTCATACAGAATAATTCATAAGTCAAAAAGAGAGGCCTGTGGAATATAGTGCTCAACATTTACAAGGTTTTTTTCTGGTTTTGTTTGATTACATCACTGGCTCATCCCTGAAACTGCTCAAGGCCAGGCTGGAAGGGGCTGTGAGCAACCTGGTCTAATGGAAGTTGTCTCGGCCCATGGCAGGGGGTTGGACAATGGTTTCAAACATCTGATACAGAGCAGATCATCCCACAGGGCCCCCAAATTCTGCACAAAGAGATATTCCACACTGAGCTGCCTATAGGTAAAACAGTCCCTCACATACTGCTGTAAACTAGGCAGAATGTCCTAAGCATTCATGATTTCTTCCCCCTTAACACACCAACAGAAAATTCTCATCATCTTCTCCTTCTACAGGATCTAGATATAATATACCAGTATGTTTTAGTCCATTTCTCATTGCAGCATTCAGGAATGAGATTTTAACACAAAATTTCCATTTAAAAACAAAATTATGTTTTAGTAGACTCTTTCTTCCTAAGGTTTACGCTTCCTCTCTCTCCTGGAAATTTAAAATAATATTTTATAATTCTAGAGGCCTATACAAAACCGTTCCTTTACTCTGTTGAGACTCCATAGAGGACAGTTCTGCCACTGTTCACCCCACAGCTTTTACCACATCCCTTGAATGAACTTGGTAACCATCAGTGTAACCGTTCGATTCAAAAGGTTTTTTCGTTCCTTTTCCAGGTATAAGAATTCCACCAGATCACCCAGCTGATCTGGGTAAAACACCACAGAGAAGAGAGCATTAGTTCAGACTGGGGGAGAGCAACAAGGAAAACCTGGTGTGGAGCCAGGTGGGACAGGAGGATCCACTGAGGGCTGGTAACTCAGCCGATAACATGAAACCGTGACCTTGGGCAGAACAAGCGAGGAGACGCTTGACTGGAAATCATCTCGGATTACCACAAGAAACACTCCTTACAGTAACATCCATTCCTGAAATCCAGGCATCCAGATCTTGAGACAACTACTCTCTCAAATAACCCTGAATCTTGCCAGAAATAAGCCTGTAACCATTTTCTTGCAAAAGCAAAGAACTGCCCCTTCTTTGAAGAAAGGCCTGTGGAAAGTAACAAAAAATACAGTATCAAAGAGAAAGATGTGACTTTTTTATACATCAAAAGTGGTTAAACCAGATGACCAGAAAGTAAGAAACCCACTTTTTCTGCATTAAGAAATTCCAAATCCCATCCCTCCCCTCTCAGGTGAATACCCTAACCACTGTGACAAAGAGGACATATTTTGCAGTTGAAGTCGTGTCCTAGGCCAGAAATTCAACACCAAACACCTGGTAATTACAGCACTGGGACTGGAAAGAAAGGGAGGCTGCTGTTTACACTCCAAATGCTTCTGCTCTTTTCTTGATTTTACAGAATGATTTCAATACAAAATACCCTTGCAGCAGCTTTCTACAGAGGTGGCTCTTCTGTAGCATTTATGTAAGATATATGCTTATGGCAGAGACTTAACATTATAAGCAACTTAAACTATTTTGAAAACCCAATAAATAGCAGTCAGTCCTCCATATATAATGTAAAATAAATTTAACAAGACATTTAAATAACTCCCAAAAAGACAATCCACCAAAAACTTTTCAGGTAGGGGGCCAACTTGAAACTACTAAATAAAAATAGTATTTTAAATACAAATATTAGACAGAAGTCTGGAACAGATTCATAGCAAAGGACAAGAAAGTAAAACTATACAACCAGCCTAAACTGCCTATCTCCAAACCTGTTATGCCATACTGCAGCAAAGGGCTGTATATAGAAATTTCTACTCTTTTGCCAAAATTACCTAAAACATCCTTACTTTGGTTTAGAGGCCAACCCACAGAGCATCCAGATAACAAAAGCTGTTGAGTAGCTGAACAGGCAACTACTAGAAGCACAACTGAACTGTTTTGTACACTAAACACCAACTATTTTCTGTAACATTAAAAGAAAACAAGACATTTGTTTGATTAAAACTGCTTTTGAGTGAATGCATCTTCTCATACCTCTCTGAAGCATCAGAGAACCAAAGGTTCACTTACTACCAAACTGGTTCATGACAGTTGCTGCTCCCAAGTAATTCAAAGTCAACAGGTGCTGTGTTTTGGTAAGAGGCAAGATTTTCTGAGGGCCACATGGAACAGTAACACAACTGAAAGTTTCACAAAATACTCCAAATCTCCAAGCTCCTTAAGCAGTCCAAATAAGGAAGGCGTTAGGAACTTCTGACAAAAGACTGAGGCAACCAATTTTAAGTTCTAACAAATATTTCTATGGTTACTATCTCAAAAGTACATCTTCCTCCAGTAAGCACTTGACAATTTTCTGTGTTAAAATAGTGGTCTAAAACTTTTGCAGGGAAGTGAATTATTTTTCAATTGCAGTATTTTAGGCTTCTTAACTCATTCTCAGACTGAGCAGTATTGTACTTCTGAATTCTATGACCCCGAGTACATCCAAATATTCTAACAAAACCAAATTTCTCAATTTAGTTGGCTTGGCTCAGCAATCACTCTGGATCTTAATGTTCTTGTGCTTTATTTCCTTGTGGGCTTTGTATTGTAGTTGGAGAGGCAATCCTAGCAGCACTGACAACATTGACAAAGACAGATCTGAGCAGATTTTGAGGTGGGGTTTCTGCAGCACATTAAAGGGGTAGGGGAATATATCCAGCAAAAGCAGAGTCCAGTCTGCTGAAAAAGCCAACTCACATGATTTGTTTGCTTGTTTTCAATAGGAATATCAATCAGCTCAAAGCCTGCACAGAAGAGAAATGAATTCTCCAGGTTTTAATCAACAGCATGTATAAATATGCATATATGTTATTGCATGTATGTCCAGGTATGCTGAATAGTATCTCACAAGTCACCATCAAGTTTGGAAAATACTGATTTACTTGCATAGCCTTCTGCCAACAGATGATACCGAGAAATGATTATTGTACCATCACTATCACAAAGAAAAGCAGAGCACATTTTGCCCCATTTCAGAACTACATGATGGTTCATGGCCTAAAAAGCCAGCTATGGACTCCAAGAAATTGCACTTGATTCCCCTAAAAATGAACTCTTCCATCATGTAACAAACTTGCCTCTCCATTGCACAGGCTTTCATGATTCTCTTCCCATCCAACCAGCTCAAGCTTTGCCCTAAGACTGGCAGAACTGTTTGTACAAGTTTTCCTAAACTACTGTCAAGGGTCCTCAAGCTCAGGATTTTAAGCTATACAGCCAAATACTGGCAGAGCTACCAGGCTCACAGATATTAGTGTGTTGGTACTGAAAGCAGATTTCATAACTATTTATAACAGTTACACTGTTTGCACCATTTGAAAAGCTGCAGTGATATATTCCTACATAAATAAAGCATATTGTTTAGACTAAATAACCTTAGCAGTTTTTTAATTGTGTAAGAAGTTGTCCATTCAAAAGAGTTTCTAAGAAATGTACAGCACAGCAGGCAGGGTAACAGAGTTTGCAAAACAAAAATCTAGAAATTTGATAAAAAGTATATAATTTTACAAAATGGAAACTTGTCCAGTGAGAGCTTCTGTAAACAGGAAACTATTTAAAAATTTTAATTAGAACAATTGATTAAAATACTTCACATAATTTTTTAAGCTTATTATTTAAATGAGCTAAAAGAAAAAGTAATTCTTAAAGAAAGGGGCTGACTGGTCCTTTACTGCTCAGAAATCAAACTGAAGAATTATTTTTCATACAAGAAAATGTTTCCATACAGATTTAATCTTCAATATGAAATAGTTTAGGTACAAATCCCACATAGTTTGGTGAAACTCTTCACCTTCCTCTGCTGCACATTTTATTCTGCAACTCTCACTCCAATGCTCCTTCACAAATATATCAGAAGCAAAAAAGGAAGACACTAAACATATTCACAAGTTTGAAAACAAAGCTGTGAAACGAAATGAGTTGCAGTTTCTGTCTAAACATTCTTAATTTAATTGGTAATTACTTACATGCATATGGCTAAACTCTTTTTTTTTCCTGATTTTAAATATCGACACTTCTTGTTAAGCTGGTTAGTCAGCATCACCTTTCTGATAGCAGTAGCGAGGGCTACAAGTGGTGCAATACAAGTTTAGAGGAATTGAAGAGTCAAATTTCTGACCATGATTATCCTGTTGTACACAGAAAGGCTCTGTCAGTGAGTAATAACTATGCAGCTACTTCTATACAGAAGCTTAACATTAATTTGATGTGCTGCTGCTTTCAGCCTCCATTACTTCATGGTTTGCTCTCATTCAAAAATTTCATTTAGTAAATTAAAAAACTTAAAAAAAAATCTTTGTGTGCTTTCTAGGCACTACAGAAAAGGCTTAAAACTTTGCCCTTTCTGAAGATGAAAACTCTGTATAAACTCTAAAGATATCTACACACAAGCAGGAACCAGGGACAATTTATCTCAATGTATTTTGTAATGATTAATGAAACATAACTCTCATTCTAATAGAGTCAACAAACTTTTCTTAAATGTGTTAACAAGAATTGGAACACTGGAATCCACAGGCCTTGAATCAAGTAAAAATTTCCATGAATTCACTTTCTACATTGTAATCAATATTCTTTTTGCTGGTAAGTTTTCTTTAGGAATCTCAACTATCTTCACTTTTCTGTCTACTACCAAAGAATGTGAAACAGAACATCTCCCCTGCACAAATGTCTGAAAAGTTAAAAAAAAAAACCAACCCAGACTTTAAACTTCTGTTTGACAAATTGTGGGGTTTTAACACCATCTTAAAAATAATGTGATCCTAAGGAATCCCATAAAACATAACTCATTTATAAATAATATCATTTATATGAAGAAAATTATTTCATGTATGTACATACACATGGACCCCCATCCCTATTAAAAGTGGAGCTGAGGGAATTCCAGAAGTCACTCTAACAGAATCTCCAGGAAACAGTTTTGTTTTGTGTTATTGTAGAGCCGATATCACAAACACTCCTCCCACTCCCAGCAACTGATGTGTAACAATCCCCTTCTTCAGAGCATTCACTTTCTTTCTGTTTACTCCTGAATATGGCAGACGCATTTACCACATAAAATACTAATTTCTCAAGGATATAGTTTTCAGTAACATTACATGGAAAAACTAAAGTTCTCCTGCTCAGAAGTTTCTAGCATCATGAATTCTTCTCCCTTATGATCCAGTACCACTTGAACAAGCTGTTGGCCTTTCAGTTTTGCTTTTTTTTCCTTCCCCTCCTGAGCAGGCAAGAATAAACTAGGGAATACCAACACAGTCTGATCTTCTCAAAGTGGGTGCTACAACCAGACATCAAACTATGTAGTTCTTATGCAATGAACTGAACGGTTGATAATACAAAAAAAAAAGCCCCAAACAAACAAATTGGAATTTTTAGACTCCTCGTGACTCCTCATTCCACTACTAACAACTAGTTTTTGCAAAGAAAGGTGCTGACACAACACACAACTCCTCTGTGTCCTCAGCATAAAATAACAGTGATAAACCCCAAGGTTTTGAGTATCTGTCAGTCTGCTTCAAAATCCACCTTGAATTTTTTTTTAGCATTTAAGCTCTGCATAACCTCAAGGAGAGCCAGGGAATGGTAAAATGTATTTCTTTTAGTGTACTTTTTTAGTTCTTCCTTTGCTACAGCGAAACAGATATGTTCTCTACTTATCTGTCTACAGCAGGTGAATGGACATTTAAAGAAATTGCTGCTATCAATTATTTCAGCTGTTTTCTAAGGATGTTCTCTTTGGACAGCAAGTATTTAAACAACCCATAGATTTCTACAATTGCCTAAAAGCTGGAAAAACCAGCCAACTCTAAAAAAACAACTAGAAACTACTTCTAACTCAGTAAGCCTCACTTCTAATTCTCTAAGAGCTGCAGCCCAGCTTTGGACGTTAATATCTCATTAAATGCTGGCTACCATAGTCCTTCAAAGGAACTAAAAGACAGTCTAAAAAAAATCAAAGACTTTATACAAATGACAGTAAACAGAAGAAACCAAATAAAATTAAGTAGGCTATTTAAAATTCTAGCTGAAGTGACAAAAGCTTTTTAACAAAAATTAGTTCAAAGATTGATATTGATACATCTGTGCTTAAATGGACTTAAAGCCAAATATTTCAACTTTTTCATTTAAGAAGCCAAAAATGTAAGAGCAGTTATATGTAAAAGCTGTTATCAGTACAGGAACAGGCACAGTACGTAGGGCAGGCAAAAGCAGTAACAGTGGATAAAAACAAGGTACATATGAATAAGCATCTAAAAAAAAAATCAGATGGTGATTCTATAAGCAAAATCTCTGGTTGGATGTCTAAATTCCAGTTTATTCATCCTCACACAAAATAAAGTATTCCCTGAAATAATTTACACAGCTACCTGCTTCCCTTCACTATTTATCCACTTTGCTTTTCTCTTTGTCTTTACACTGAAGAGAAAAAAGGTTTCACAGAAATCTTCATAAAGACACACAAGGGCCTCCTTCACCCTGACTTTAATGTCACTGGTACCAAATCAAGGTAGTTCAGAAAGCTAAATGCAGCTCCTCCATGCAATACAGCAGGGTCAGATTTTCAAATTCACCAATTTTAAATCACATTAAAAAAAAGGCAAACAGCATTCTAAACCCACAGATAAGAACTTACATTAAGCAAAAGAAGTTACACTAACCCATATTTTTATTTTCTTGACACCATGAATAATAAGGAAATGAATAAAAACATATCAAGAAATTCTCTGCAAATGAAAAATGCTTGAATGCCTAAATGCAGTTCGTTTTAGCCAAGTTTACTTTCTCCCACAACCTGGATGTCATGCAAAACTCTCCTAGAATGCCCAAAACAATTTTGCATTTTAGGACAAAACTCCACAACCACACAATAACCACGTTTAGAACACAGCCTCACTCACAATCTCATCTAGAACCTGGAGCACATGGGATTGAATGCAAAAAAACTCCAGCTGGCTCCATACACCACCAGCTCAGGTCTCAGGTTCCTGCTCTGGTGCTCCAAGGCTGTTACCAGCACACACTCCCCCTGGAAGCAGCACTGCTCTTCAGGTTTATGCTGCTGTCAGTAATTCCTCACAGACATGAGGAGATTCTGTGCAGACCCACTGTTGCACGAGCACACACCACAGTTTATCTGTATGTAAATCCAAGATAATGCACAGTTGACCACATGCTATTTGTTTGCTGTAACAGCAAACCAGGCTCTCCCCATGCTAATTACTGAATAAGCACTAAAGTATGAAGGTCTCTGCTTCAAAGAACTCTTAAGTGTAAGACATATTACAATGGCTGATGCAAGAAGAAGCCGAATATGTAAAGTGAGAATAAAGCAGTCATTCACACAAAGACATTTGACAATGTATTCGGAGATATCAAGGCAGGTGGAAATATAAAGGAGTATGTTGGACAGTGAATACCTTCACTGGAGAAGATATTTAATAAAGACACAACTAACACAAAGCCCATGTGCAGGAGGCAGCAGTTCACCCCTTGACACCACATGAGACAATATGCAGCAGAGGGGGACTGGTCCAGTTCCCCACCCACTGAAACCAACACCTGCAACTTGAAATGCTGGTGAAAAGGTCAGAAACTGCAGACACACACAAACAGCAAACGTGATCGGAAGGAGTGATTAAGAAAAGGAGCCTCTAAAGAACAGAAGTCACACAGAACAAACTTGCTTGCACAGTCAGGTGACTGCAATTGTTCTCCTTTTCCCTGCCCTGATGATAGTTCACATTAAGCTGCCTATTCCATGCACTACATGCTGGAAAACACTAAAAATATAGACCGAGTATCTTCAAAATTCAATGCAGTAAATTTTCTTCTACCTAGGGAAGTGCTGTAAAGCACATCACCAAAAAATTCACAATGCTTTTCTTTCAGTCCAATTACATGAAACCATGTTGCAATACATCACAAATACTCCTTCCTCAGCTACTTCAAATCAAAGAGAAGGGAAAGACAGACATTTCCTCTTTCCAGTTAAGTCTGCTATCAGAACTGAGAGTCACAAGCAGGCAATAAAGTGATATCTCACTGAGCAATTTGCAAGACATTTAGGGTTTTTTTTAACAGGAAAAAAGGCTCAACCTTACAATTCACTCAAAAAACTTACAGTATTTGCCTCATCTCATGCAACACTACTATGACAGAAAAATCTCATCAAGAACTTATTGAACAAGATGTTTTAACAGGGAACAGATTTTCCAAAACAGCAATCAAATGCCCTCCCCATCAGCTCTCCTCTAGGCACAATGGAAAATCCTGCCAGTCTAAGATTTCTTTTCCCAGTTTGTGAGGCTTGAAAAGTTTCAGTTATTTACAAATTTGAGAAGCTGCTTAAATCATACATTCAACAACCATAATCTGGGTTTCTAGTTTGGTGGAGCTAAATGCTACTGGAACTAAATGATGACAATGGCAAACTCAAAATTAAACCACAGCAAACCCAAGCGCAGAAAGACAACACTTAAAACTTGTTAGAGAACTTGTTGCTTGCAGAAACAGAAATAAGAACAGCTTCAGAGGGATGTTAACTTTACAGGGAGAACAACCCCACCAATCAGCTAAGATAAAACTTAAGCTATTACAATGAAAAACTAACAAAGTGTTTATGTGTTGCATAGGTGATTAATGCTTGAAAATTTTAAAATCTGCTTATGAAAATTATTTTGAAATAACTTTAAAATAGTTATATTTCACAACTACACTTTTAAGCTAAAGTAAAAGTTGCAAACAAAGATAGGAATTTTTAAAAAATGGACTGCAAGTCTATTTAGGTTTCCAGGGACAGTTTTAAGTAAAATCTATAAAAAAACTATTAAAAATATAAATCTATAAAAAAAGAACTAATGATTGAGGAAACACAATTCCCACTGTAAGGTCAGGAAACAGATTATGTTGCTCTCAATCTGAATGAAGAGATTATCTCCATTGTTTCAAGGGATAGCTGCATGACTGTGAGGTCTCATATGGGAAAATGATTTCCCAATTTCTATTGCACAAACATATTAGTCTATCTTATTTGAACAACAAACAAAATAATCTTACTAAAAGCAAGGCAGAATTTTTGCTAGGAATTATCCGTTTCATCCTATTAAGTATTTGCACATTTTGCTAGTTTAATAGCATCTATACATTTTCTCACGGCTACATTAGTTCTAACAGACCCCCACAGAAGCCAGGATGGATAGCTGCAAAAACTACAGCTTCTCCTCCAGACCACAGAAGTGCCAAAAAGCTCTTGAACTCAGTAAGACTCTTCCCTTTGTTCTCTCCTCTTCCCCTCCGAGGAAGGGTTTTTCTTTGTTACAGCAGCTACTCACAAAATTTTGAGATATTTGTCAATTTTAACACAATTGAGTTGCAGCAACTGCAGCTCAACTGAAACTTTGCGTAAAGACACAATTTATGTTCTTTTGTTTATAGCACCACTACCCTTTGGATTTTTGGAAAAAGCTGCTAAAGCCAAAGCTTTTCTCTGTCAGCCTTGCTTATCAACTCTTGCTTCTTCAACAGCAAGAAGCAAAGACACTCAGGTCATGTTAAAATTCACAACTCAAAATATTTAGATTAAACTAAGGAAGTGTTTAACTACCTTTGCTATGAGGGAGGGAAGAAGATGGAGCTGAACTAGGAAAAGACAGGACAAGAAGCCTGAGCAGTATCACACTGCAGTAGCTGTTTGCTTCACCATGTGGGAAGAACATCTGCAAGCAGTCCAACACGCTAGGAAATATATCCCGATTTAAAAAAAACCTTCTCTGTAACTCCAAATATTACATACTGATTGATGATCACTAAGCCCTTCTATCCTAGGCAACTCCTCATTTCTGAAATGATGTGAATTAATGACAAACAGCCCACTAACCTATCTGCAGCCCCACAGGGATGTGAACAAAAGGCTGATGCCACAGCACACAGCAGTCTTCCTCAAATGCTCTGCTACCAGAGACTGAAATGTGTTTTTGGTCTTGAGGGAAAGAAAAAAATGTCAAAACCTTAACTGAAATAGTTTTTATACTTAGTTCATTATCCTTTATAAGTCTTTTCACTATTAAATATTTTAAAGAAAGATTAATGAGTCAGGTGATTATCTCTAGATTAAGGAGTTTATACTCAACTTTGTCAGTGACTGGATGGTCACTACTGTTTTAACATGGAAGGTGACAATGTCCTGACTCAAATTAACAGTGCTGGCTTTGATATCTTGTACTGAGGAGTTGTTCATGCACTGCTATTCAGCTGAGTGTCCAAAGATTTTTGGCTATCCTCTCTCATGCAAAGCATGCTCCTCTAGCCTCTGCCCTCTCCTATGCTGCAAATCATCGTTTTGAGCCTCCCCTTCTGCCTGCAAAGTAGTTCAGGTCTCTGAAGCGTTAGCCATTAGTAACTGTTGTCCACCACTTCAATTTTTATTGCTACAGCTGAAGCAGATATGGAAGAACACAACAGACTGAGAATATTAACAATTCGCATGTTTCTGTGCCTCTTATGCTGAAATGCTCTGTAAGACAATGATTTTAGTTCTGAGCCAGTGGTTAGTTAATTTGGACACCAATGTGTCAAATTTGGACACCAATGTGTACACTTAGCAAAAGGAATTTTCCATTTCAACCAAGTGTTGAATCCGATTCCACGTGGTGTGTTTGTATTTCCTGCTCTTATCTTAAATGTAGGTGCCACCTGGAGTTCCTCCATTAATCTTGATAATTTCCAAATCAGGGCACACTAAGCCTCAATACTACCATGGATCTCCAGGATAACCCACTTGGTCTTTCCCTGGGCTATCAAAGACCTCCAATGCTACCGTGAATTAACATATAATAGAATATTTCTGGAAGGAAATATATAAATACAGAATAATATATAAATATAGAATATTTATGGAAGGAACTATCTAATCCAACTACTTGATCACTTCAGGGCTGACCAAAAGTCAAAGCATCTTATTAATGGCATGAACTGCCTTTCAACTATTGACACTTCAGTGTAATTCCCACAGTTCATCCCTCAATATCCCCTTATCAGGGGCACTGACAAGCAATTCCTCAGTCTTTAACCGCAGTAAAAATTAAATATCCTACTAGACAATTATCTTTACTAAAGACATCATCTTGCCTTATGTTCAGTTCTTTTAAAGATATTTCAGATGGCTTTCAGAAGAACAAGATAATGTTTCACTAGTCTTCCCAGGAATTAATTTCTAGCAATTAATGAAGAATATTTATCAACTTCTTATTCCCTACTGAGATTCTTTAGCACTTTAACTAATTTGAAGATTCTTCACAATCCGTTAGTGACTCCAGCCAAGCTGATCTGTTGGTCTTAGAGCTCCCAACAACTCTGAACTCACTTCTATGTATCACTCTGTGTCAGCCAAAAATAGTATCAGGTATCTTCGGGTATGAAAGTGGATACAGGGTGCTTCCACATTCTGTATTTACTTGAAATCACCACTGAAGGCCTCAGGATCATTGGACTGACTTGACAGAAGACTATCCCTGGAAAACTGGATGGAGTGCAATGCTGGGGAGAAGTTCTTGGCGTTTTGGAGGAGAGCTGGGGCTGTCCAGCCTGGAGAAGAGAAGGCTCCGAGGAGACCTTAGTGCACCTTCCAGTACCCAGAGGGGTTACAGGAAAGGCACGGATGGATAGGGCAAGGGTAAATGGCTTCACACTGACAGAGAGCTCATAGCAGGTATTTGGAAGAAATTCTTTACCCTGAGGATGGTGAGGCACTTGAGGCACTGGTATCAGTTGCCCAGAGAAGCTGTGGTTGCCCTGTCCCCGGAAGTGTTCAAGGCCAGGCTGGATGGGGCTCTGAGCAACCTGATCTAGTGGAAGGTGCCCCAGCCCATGGTGGGGTAGGGGGCTGGAACTAGATTATCTTTAAGGTCCCTTCCAACCCAAACTATTTAGTGATTCTTTGAACATCAGACATTACAAGATGTTTATTTACTATATTTGCTTCTATTAGATTTCTTTCCATTTTTTCTTTGAATGCATAAAAAATATTTATTTTTAATATATTAATCTACACAGTCTGTGTAGTAGACAGAGACCATAACCCCAGCTAAACTCCTCCCACTATTTGCATTAATATAGATTTCAGAAAACCCATTTCTTTAGTACATCTAACTCTAGTTTTCTGTTCTGAAAACAAAACAAAAACCCCCAAAACAACAGCAAAAACAACAAAAAAACACAAAACCCCAAACCACCTCCCCACCTCCCCCCCAACCCAAAACACCTCCAACAAAACAGTAACTTTCATCTTAACTAAATCCCAAAGAACACTGGTACACAGAATCCAAATCAAAGAATTGAAATGGAGGAGTCCCCTGACCTGGCCTTGATTTTTGCTGGTTTATATTGCTATGGAAGAATGAGAGCAAAGGAGTCAAAAAATGCTACAACAGTAAGATAATGATTACAGTACGCTGAAAACCACTATTCCCACATGGACAATGCACAGAAAAGAGCAGCTTCCCCTTCACCAAATCTTCATAAAGCATAGAATCACTGAAGCACTTCAAAAATCAAGTGCAGTCCCTCTGCATCCCCCACTCGAGTTACCAGAGAACACATCTGAGGTTCATGACATTCACCTTCAAGAGGAATCCAGAAGTATTTGGATGGACCTAAATGAATTAAACAAAGCTGCTGATAAAGGCACAGCTCTGATCACTGGGGATGGAAAGCAGGTGGCAGAAGGGAGATACAACTGTTATTCAGCATTTACTTAGCTGTGAATAATTTTACCTACACAACAGATCAGCCTTCAGAAATTCTAGCGACAATCAGCACCGTTACCTGTGCAACTTCCACAAGTGTCTTGGTTTAGAAAGACAGGTATCTGCCAGGGAAACTGGGGTTCCCCTTAGAATAGAGGATGTAAACCCCTCACCCCCCGCCAAGTTCTCATTTTGCAATTAACGGCTCTCAGGCAAAGATTTGGGAGTAGGAATAACAGCTTTTTACTAAGAATATAAGAATACAAATGTGGTAGAAAAGAAAAAAAAACAAAACCACCCCACCAAACCAGCAAACAAACAAACAACAATTTTGGAAAGCCCTGACAGGGTCAAACCTACAACCTTGTTAGTCAGGGTGTCGGAAGCAGTCCAAAAGTGAGTCCTCCTGGAATGGCAGGTAGGGCTCCGCTGAGGCAGAAATGATCCAGTAGCAGAAAAGAAAGGGTCCTGAGGTCGAGAAGGGTCCAGCCTTCCTCCGCGGATGAAGCAAGACCCCGTCCTGGTTTAAAGTTCCAGCTTTATCCAGGTAAGAATGGCTGGCTCCTCCCACTGGGTGGAGCATCACACAATAGGTATGATAGGATGTGGGTATGTGTTGGGAAGGGGAAACAGCTTGGGGAGAGTGTTAATGGCCCATTATGAAGAAAGATAAGAACAATGCTCTACCTGATATTAACCCTTGGGCCATCATCAAAAGGCACCCGCCCCCCTCCTTCCAGAGTAAACAAGAAATGAAGAGGAACAACCCCCTCCCAACTGTTTTCCAGCAGATGAAAAATAGAATATGCCATCTAGGCTCCAAAACCCAGGACAACAAGCAAGGAAAAACTCATCACTTTCATTCTCAGGAAGTGTATCCAAATGGACAAATAAAATATTGTAGAATTTCAGATTTACAAAACTGCTTTATGGCTTCTGTACAAGGAATAAAGAATGTGATACAGCATGAAGCAGGGTATCAGGTATAAGGTTTTCTATTTTGCTATGTAGGTCAATATAAGAGGAAGAAAATAGTCAAATGGAAAGCCAGAAACAAAATGCCAAAAGAAATTAAAGAATGATAAAGAACCAGGTGAAGAAAAAGACAAAGACACAACAGATATTTGTAAGGTCAGCAAATTTTGTTTATTGACACTTGCTTCTATACTTACTACATTTTTTGAGTACAGTCCCTACGTCCCTGGGCTTGGGAAGGTGCAAAAAATTCCTTGTGGACCTAAAATGTGGCACACTACCAGAATCCTGGGGGAGAAAGTAATTCCTACTCTCAAATCCAAACAGAAGTTTTTAAAAGAAACTTGGGATGCTGTATCAAATATTTGAGGGTAAAAGGCTTAAAACCAGATTTTTTTCTCATCTAGGTTAGCATATGCAAAAGGAGAGTTACATTTTATTCTACTATTTCACCTATTCTTCTATTTCATCTGAATAAAACATTCTTATCCCTAAGTGTAGCAACTAAGACTCAGTACTAAATGCATATTACTTCTCATAAAGCCTACCAGGAGTGAGTGCCTTTTCAAACTAAACCAATTGCTTTACATAAATGCAAAACTAATTATTTTATCATATTCTGATAAAAAACAGGCACCCAGAGAAATATGATATGCTCATGCAAGTTAAACAAATGGTTCCAACTGAACATTTCAAAATTATTTTATGCAGTTTCATGGATAACTGCTTTAATAAAATTAGTAGCAAGTTTTAGGTTGCATAATTACAGCCTTGAAAAATCAGCTTAATTCACACCTATTGTTCTTAAAGACTTAGATTTGACACAAAACACAGCAAGTGTTCCAGTGCAAAACAAATCAGCAACCTACTGTATGACATACATGAACACCATCTCCTGTAGGCCATCAGTGTTTGCCACACACACAGCTGCCCTCCAGCCTGCTGCTGGAAGAAATCCCAACTGTGCCATGGAGAACATTCACTGAGGGGAACCTGGATACTGCACCAGACAGCACAGTTACAGGGATGGTGTGAGCAGGGCTTCCGCCTCAACTGGGCCCTGGTGTTACTGCAGCTACCGCTCCAGCTGGGGCAACCCCTACCCCAACCCCACCGGCTTCCAAACCAATGCTCATGTGCACCATGCCTGAGATCTCCAGCCAGGACACTTCATCCACACCTAAAAGGACACAAGAAATGCTCACCCCACACAGAAAGCTAAAAAGAAAAATGCATGATAACATAAAAGGCTGTACTACACATCTTTAAATATATAGCTCTTATAATTAGGANGAAAAAAAAAAAAAAGAAGTCCAAGCAATACAAGAACAATATTTATTGGGAAATATGTTTACTGATTTAAACCTTAAATGGCACTGCCAAATTAGGACTCTAAAAGAAAAAAAAGGCATCACAACGTATTAAAATGGTAGACCTCCATACATTATAAATGCTTGCCCACATATTTTCTTGCTAAAAAAATCAAAATACAATTTTCAATCACAAAGGCAGCAGTTTCTCTTACATTATTACTCAGCTTGATGTGTAAAACCCCTAATTCTGTTATACTGCTACGTCTGATTCTATAATTAGTAACTATGTAACAAAGTAGCACAGAAAACTAACTTCTCCATCTAAACTACATCTCACTCTTACACCCCAGCCTCAGTTGTTCCTTCAAATGTGTTAAGCCACCTAACATTCTAACACAGCAATTGACATTAAATGTCTCTAACCCACACAACAGGACATGTGGGGGTCTTCACAAAGTAAAGATTTCAGACTCAGATTAAAATTAAATTCATCAGGTCACTTGTGAAACATTTAAGACTTGGCTTAAAACAATTACAACTGACAAAAGAAAAAAACTCTGGTATTGACAAAATCCTCTCAGGAAAAAACACCTGTCCCTGCCTGAACACCCACACTTAATGATCTCCACACATTCCTAATCTACCATAACTGATGTATTATCAGCCTTTTAGTATGTGAATGGACAAAAATAAAACTCAAAATACCACCTATAATCTAAAATAAGTACTTTTTAAAGGAGAAAAAAATATTCCAGTCCAAGAAATGTCTTATTTTTTATGCTAAAGGAAAGTGGTAAGTACAATTAAAATCTAACATGTGGACAGATATTTAATCAGACTACAACACTTAGATCTCAAATATGGAAAAAAATAAACCAGTCCTTTAATCCCTCTACACAATTCTGCCTTATTCACTGAGTCTTATAGACTACCAAATGTCACATCTTTAAGGAAAAGTACACTATACAGACAGTTATACGGTCAGAGTATTTTTTTATAACCTTGAACAATCTTGGTTTTGTGAGTAATGCAAGATCTAAAGCTACTTTGTCTTATCAGTACTGTTGAAGTAGATATTTGCTTATTGTCAAAATACTGTAGTAACATTGAGTCCTGCAACTTGTTCAGACTATGTGATTAACTCATCATTGTACTGTACCAGAACTAAAATTTAAGCAATATATATCACAGAGGAGACTAACAGAAGATACTTGAAAAATATGAGTCAAGCCAGACTCTTTATTTTTAGATCAACTAATACACAAAGTCATTTCCAGCAAGTCTAACTGTATTTAATCAATACACATGTGAAGAGTTACAGAACTCAATGCAGCTTTTAAAAACTCACTTCCCTTTGAAGAGATTTATGATCTAATTCTACATGAAACTTTGTATCAGCCATGCAAAATGACTATATGACTAGTTCAACTCATCACCCAAAATTCTTCCTAAAAAGAACACGGATGAAATCTAAGACCAACGTTATGAAGTCAAACGTGGATGATTACTGAGATGCTTTTGCTATGGAGTTTTGCATTTCCTTCTTAACTCCTAAGATGGTTGTCATAACCTCTTCAGATGTATTTCTTCTACATACTTACAACCGCTCTTAAATAACCACATTTAGAAAAAGTATCTGTTAAGTAATAATGAAATATAATCTTTAAGAGATAAGTGGGCTTCATTTGTAAGCTAAACATTTCACATATCAGCTCTTGCCTACTATTCTAAAAGCCACAGCAGGTACTCTGAGAGAGATCCAAACTAAATCTTGCTGTGAAGTTTCAGCATGCAAGCCACTGTATAAATTTTATACAACTTGTCTGAAATGACACTAGAACTGAATCCTTTACACGTCTTCATGTAACTTAAAATGCTTTTCCACTAAATGGCTGTAAAGTGCCTCCAACTTCATTACTAGCAACACTACACAATTGGTATTCTTTGTTACAGGAGCTTTTAAAGGAAAGATTTCTTGCCTCATTCCCAAGACAAAGGCCTGGGCATTGGCTTATACACAATAAGCAAGACAACAGCTATGTTATGGGTGGGGAAATCCCAATTAAATGAGGCAAACATTTTCACCTAAATTACCTGAAGTGAAAGAAGACTGATAACTCTCTTACATACCCACATTTTGATACATACAATGAGAAGCATTTACAGATCATGTCTACTGTCTTCTCCTGTTTCCTCTGTAAAGTTTCTATCAAACTTAAAAAACCCCAAACAAATACGGCATTAATGCTCATTTTACAGGAGATTCTCAACACAGAATTTAACATTCAAGAGAATTTAGGTTTCTTTTCAGTGTAATAGACATAATAGTTAATTTTCATATAATTCCACATTCAAAAGAAAAGTAGGAAGACATACAGGCAGGAATTCAAACTCTCTACTGGCTTACTTGGCTCTGTGTATAAAAACTTGGTCTAAAAATTTTGGGATTCTGGAAAGCACTGTACAAAGAGAAAGATGAAATTACTAAGGAGAATGCTTCTACACATGCTGATTATTCAGTGCACACTCAAGTATCACTAAATCAAGGAGAGGGGACAATATCTAAAAGTGAACTAGAATGTGCTGTTTAAAAATCAGATCTAGTTCACAGCATTCAGCAAGCTGATGTTCTGTTAACACATCTCCCCTAAACATCTGCAACATCTGGCTCACTGAGAACATTGCAGAGAAACACCCAAGGAAAACAGCTACATAAAGCCTTCAGTGTACTCCACAACCCAGTGTAAGATTTAATATAAATTGTCATAACAAGAGGCATCTTCTCATAAAAAGACAGGCAAGCCCAGCTCTTTCAGCCAAGTGCTTGCACTATTAGCTCAATCACGATACCAGATAAAATTACAATTGCCTCAGCGCTGTGCCAACTTCCCCAACATAGAAGAAAAAGATTCAGTACTACAGAAAAAAAAATAAACCCAAAACATTCTTATTAATGCAGAAAAAATAGTATTCAAATAACATGGACTTTCCTATGTGCAACATTCACATAATAAACTGCAGAATGTGCATTATCAAGCAGTTTCTCACATGCATTTGCCTACTAACCATTCTGCTGGGCCAAATTCCAAATTTTCAACTCTGAACACTTCAGAAAACTGTCAGGTGATTTGGTGTCATTTCCACACATATAACCCAAACCACACCACCACTAAATTAGCATTTCCCTTTTTATTCGAGTTTCCTTCTCCCACTTCCCTAGCATATTTATATTCGCACTGACACACAGTTGTTGAGCAAAGTAAGGCAACGTTTCCCTCAGCTTCTCAACAAAACTGCGACTGTTGTCAACATCTGGTTTTAAACCTAGACGCGACTAAATATAACAAAGAACTATGCCTTATGTGTAAAAATGGTAACATGGCATAGGAATTATATTTCGAATGCATTCATATCCCACATACCTGAAGACCTACACCATCGGCTCACTGAAACTATGAAGGCCTGATCTCTCAGTGGAGATGCAACAAAGAGAAAGTAAAATAAATCACAAAGTACTTTGTTAGCATGTAGCATAGAAGTGAATATTAGGCGAATTAAGGATTTTACCGATTCTCATAGCTCATACATATCTAATTGCTCGAAAAAAAGCATCCCGAAATCAGGTGATAAGAACCTCTTTATCACATCTCAAACACGTTGCACACTTTGGTATTAAGCCATCTTGCGACAAACTGTAAACCAGAAGAATATAAACCGTCCAAAAATATTAATTTTCTCTCAAGGAAGCAGGAGTCTGACCTTAGGAAATGCACGAAACAAAACAATGCCAAAACAAAACCCAAAAATCTTTGCACAGTAACTTCCACGGAGATTAACCCCAAACCGTTCGCTGTACGCACGATCCACTCAGGACAGGACGAATTTTCCTGAACTTTTTGTTATTGTGGTCTGCACAGGCAGGTTTGAAGCAGAATCAAACCTTCAGCTTCATTGTGCGCTACCACCTACCAAAGGCATTTGGCCTTCCTGCACTCTCAGGAAGCGGTTATTATCTTTAAGAGCACTAAAAAAATAACACAAGTTTTTCGTACGTTCGAACAAAGCCCGTGTGATTCCAGCCACGCAATGGCCCGTGGGGTCCCAGCGCCGCCCCCGTCCCCGCTCCCCCCAAGCCGGAGCCCATTGTAGCCCCAGCGCCGCGTCCGCCCCCGTCTGTCCCGGGCCCCCGACGCTCTCCCGGGCACCAACCCGGCCCCGCACACCCCGCCAGGCCGGGGTCGGCTCCCCCCGAGCCCCTCCGAGTGCACAATGCCGCCCCTCCCTCCCTCGCTCCCCCGGCGCCGCACGGCGCTCGCTCCGTCCCCACCTCGGCGCCGCTCCCGGGCGGACACAAAGGCGGCGAGGCCGCCGCGCAGGCCCCGCGCCGCCCGGTGACCTGCCACAACATGGCCCCCTCCCTCCTCCTCCTCCCCTCCCTTCCCTCTCCCCTCCCTCGGCGCGCAGCCGAGCCCGCAGACAAAAGAGGGCTGGAGGAAGGGGGGGGCGCCCGCCCACTCCGCCCGCCCGCGGCCTTCCCAGCGCGGTGCCGGCCCCTCCCGGGGGTACTCACGGGCTGGCTGGCGGTGATGGAGCCCGAGCGGCCGCTGGGACACGCCTGCCCGCCCGCCGGCCCCTTCCTCCTCCTGCCGCTCCCGCTGGGCGCCGCTCCTTCCTGCCTCCCCTCCCGCCCACCCGGGGCTCACAACAACATGGCGCGGAGGGACAGGGACAGCGAGAGCGCGGCTGAACCTCCCCGGCCGCTCCCCCCCGGCCGCCGCCGCCGCTCGGCCCCGCCGCCCCTGCCCGCCCCGGCCGCGCCGCGCCTGCGCGCCCCGGCCCGGCCCGCGGGGAGGCGGAGGGAGGAGGTGGCGGCCCCCGGCCCCTTCCGCCGCGCATGCGCCGCCCGCCGCCCCTCAGCGCTGGCGCGACGGGAGGGGGAATGTCCCTGTCCCTCTCCTTCCCGCCACACGGCTGGGTTAGTGTTCGGCTGTGTGTGTTTGTGCTCACTTGCATTTACTGTTTCCAAGTCTGGGCTCCTCAGTGCAAGAAGGACAGGGAACTACTGGAGAGGGTCCAGCGGAGGCCACAAAAATGATGTGGGGTCGGGAGCATCTCCCGTGTTAGAAGATACTGTGGAAGCTGGGCCTGTTCAGCCAAGACAAAACAGAGAGGGGATCTCATTAATGCATATAAGTCTGTCAAAGGCAGGTGCCAAGACGATCACAGAATTTGTTGAGTTGGAAGGGACTTACCAGGATCAAGAATTCCAACTCCTGACCTGGTACAGGAAATCCTGAGATCCCAAGTCACACTATGTGACTTAAAATATTGTCCAAGTGCTTCTTGAACTCTCTTGGGCTTGGTGCGATGACCATGTCCTGAGGAGCCTGTTCAAGTGTCCAACTGACATCTGGATGAAAAACCTTTTCCTGATACATAACCTAAACATCCCCCAACTCAGCTTCAAGCCACTCCCTGATCACCAGAGAGAAGTCATTGCTACTTGCCCCTCCACTTCCCCTCATGAGGATGTTGAAGACTGAAATGAGGTCTCCTCAGTCTCCTCCAGCCTGAAGCACCTGGCTGGTGCCAGACTTAAGGGGTCCCCAGTGACAGGAGCAGTGGCAACGAACTAAAACACAAGAAGTTCCACCTCAGCATGAGGAAGAACTTTACATTGAGCGTGGCAGAGCACTGGAAAAGACTGCCCAGGAAGGTCATGGAATCTCTGAGACATTCAAAACCCACCTGGACACACTCCTGTGACCTGGCCTTGAGAGGGGCTGGACAGGATGATCTCCAGAGGTCCCGTTCAACCCTAACAATTCAGTGATTCTGTGATTTTAGACCTTTCAGGAAGTGTGGTGGTGGGAGGTGGTGCCCACCTGAGGGCCTGGGAGACAAAGGGGAGGCGAGGCTTGTTTGAGGGGTCCCCAGTGGTCCCTGGTGACTCCCAAGGTCCCCACACCCAGCACCACCCATGGGATGTACATTTGCATGTGTGTGTTATACCAGACAAAAATACATCTCAGCAGTTACTAATTTATGAGTTAACTGCTGCGCTAATAGTTATTGTGTGGTGATTTTGGGCAAAGAGCCAATTATTCTCTTCCCCTGAGAGAGTTAAGGATGGGATCGCTGGTACAGTGGGATTGTGCTGTTGGTAAATACAGTTCCGGTGCTGGTAGGCATTGCCAGCGCTGCGTCTTGATAGCCTCACTCATTATGAACATCAATTCTGCATATTCAGCAGCCCCTAAAAATTAGAGGGATCTCTGCATGTCCTTGACATTTTAAAAGAGGCATTTCACAAGAAAATTCCCTATTTTGCCTTTTTACCCATTTTTCAAGGGCCTGGTTAGGGGGTGCTCCGTTGCAGGAAACAGTGACAGATGCCATCCACAGATCAAACCTTCAGACAAAACCTGGCTCTGTCCTATGGGCACTGCACAGTTGCTGCTGCCGACCCCTCGATGTGCAGGCAGGGAGGAGTCAGGGCCTGCCTGTCACAGTGACTCCAGGCGAGCTGGGCTGCAGGAATAGCACCTGTACTGGTGCTACTGCTGGCGCAGCAGTTGTGTGGATGAGATGTCTGTGACTACCAACTGTGTTCTTAAAAATAGAGATGTCTCAAAGGAGAAAATCCTGACTGTTTTCAGTATTTATAGACATGGCCAAGAACATGAAAGTTCCCAGCTCCTGATAAAGATAGAAACATTTCTGCAAGAAATGAAAATGATTTCTTGAGCCTAATACTAGTCAGCTAAATACTTAGATGTCTGCAGCCTGCTGCCACTCGCATGGCTAATCTCTGTGATCCCCAGTGTCCCGTCCCACTGCCACCTGGGGCTGTCTCCAGGGGCGTTGCAAGGCTGAAAAGCCAATTCCTCTGCTTACTGGGGAGGGAAGGCCTCTAAGGCACAGCCTCCAAGCCAGCCCTTCCCTTCATGCAGACCAGCTGGGACTGAAGGAAACCCTGTTATGCTCTTGGCATCCTGAACACTTACAGCAGCTGGTCTACATTACACCAGCTCTCCAGCTCTGACCCTTCTGGGGACCCTGCTTGTCCTCAATAATTTTAATCAGTGTTTGTATAAAGCATCAAATCTTCACAAAGAACTCAACATGCATTTGATAAGCATAAACCTGAATGATTTCCAGATCAGTGTGCTTCTCAGTGTGCTTTTTCTCAGAAAAACGTTTAAGTGCAATCATTTTGGGATTTGATAAATACAATTATTTGATTATTTTCTAAAATATTTTTCTAATAAAAAAGAATAAAGCAATTCCGCCATCACACATCTCACAATTTAATAATAACACTAAGGTTTTTGACTCATGCTAATATAGTTCAAGAAATGCCTTTCTTTCTTACCTTGGTTCTGAGTGGAAACTTTAAGAATACTTAATGCTTTAGATAAGTTTACTTGATAACAGTCCATTACAAAATGTTTTTCCTAGCTATTCCTCTTTTTAAAGATGTGTTAACAGCTGACTGAGCTCTGCTTGCACTCCAGATGTTTCAGATAAACTCCTTTAACACAGCTTTGCTTTGTTTTTTTCTATGAATAAGTATCTTCAATGAAAAATACTAAACAAATACACAGTCTACAGTTTATAACAATAGCCAAGGGTATGAAAAGCCTGGGTGCCTTTGCCTTCCTCCACAGTCTCTCTCTGACACTTTGGGTAAGGCACTTGATTGAGGAGCACTCACAGAAACTGAAAGCTGCAGCCTTAACCAGCTAGTGCACCCCTGCTCAGCTAGTGCCTAGTCATGAAGAGGTTGACATTCTTTAAGGCCACAAACTTCAGGACCTAAAACTCTGGACATAAAGAGAATTTATCCTGCTGTGCCATGACATTCATGTCCCCCAGCAGTTTTGACAAACAGTGCTGTTGGATCTATCAGGGTAGCAAATAATTAACCTGTATTAATTAAAACGAAGGTATTCCTCTATGAAAATGAAGCAACTAGGTGTAGTAGACACTCTCAAACCATCTTCAAAAAAATGAAGGTCCGTGCAATAGCTTGCATTCTTTTGAAACAAAATGTGTGACATCCTTCACTCCCAGGATGTGGGAGCACCCAGATTTGATTCCTATGCTCAAGATTTACAGGCATGACTTCCTTGGAGAGCGTCCCTAAAATCAGCAGCCTACTTTGGCTGCCCTCTGCTGCAGTTGTGCTGCTCTGCAAGGAAGAAGTCAGTATCTTCGTCTCAGATCTTCTGCTTATCTTCTTGCCTTGCAGTCAGGGAAGCTTAGAGCTGTTTGGGTTGGAAGAGCTTTAATGACCCTCTACTCCAAATCCCGAATCAAGCTATCCCCTGTCTAATCCCCAGCCTAGCTGTCATCCTATAGTTTAACAGGGGCAGTCATCGATATGTGAACCTCTGAGTTCTCTGAAATAACAGCTGCAGTTAACAACCGACACCTTCACTGAGGGTCAACCCTGCAGCTTGGGAGCCATCGGAGCTATCTGTCCAAGTTCCAGAGCAGGGCCTTGGAATGGTGGTTTATATCCTTAGCATGTCACTTGTGAGCTACATCTTGGTAAAATATGCTTATCTGGATGTACCTTTCATGCATGTACAGGAGCAGATTCCATCCTGAAGTTAACTTTCCCACATCACGACTGCATACCAAATCTAGGCACCCAATGCATTGGATTCTACATTTCATTTTGTGAAGGGACTTAAAATTAGTTAGTAAAGTCAATGAGTCTGAAATGCTACGGTCACTAGACATGCTGATAAATGCATTACTGTAGGAATTCGTTTGTATTTCATGTTTTAGGCCGGCAATGACCATAATACATTAGGAGGGTTTACTGCAGTAAGAACTCTGTCCCAGTGAGCCAAGCCTCCCCCTTGGCTAATCTGTTCCCAGAGCCTCAGAGAAGCAGCCTTAGGAGCTGCAAACTCTCTTCACAGCGGGACTTTCCCATTCACGCATCATTTTGCCCCACCATTGCTTCACAAGCACAGCCTTTGCCCGCCACAGCCATTCATGTGCTAAGTCAGGGCTGATCTTCTATTCTATTGCTTTAGACTACTAACCTGTTCATTAACTCAGCCTCTTGCAGCTTCTCCTTGTACTGATACTGTTGTCTGAATTTCCTCAATCTTCAGTCTGTCTCAACCCTCTCTTCTGATATGGAAACATTTGACCCACATTATGCAACTACATCCATTGTCCAGTTTTAATGTTTAAAATTACGTTTTAAGCTTCCTATCCCACGTGTGGGAAGATCTCCTCTGAGTTATTTATCCTTCAAATGTTCCATTTAACACAAAAACTGCTACAAAAAGACCTTCCCCTAGTATTATTCCCATAAATCCATTTGACAACAGCCAGCCTCTCAGTATGCTGAAAAGACCAGTCTGCTCTATTCCTCAAAATTGTGGTATTATTTTGATTTGTTTCCCCCTACCTGTATGTGCACCTGTAAATTTCTTCAAGGAAGGCCATGCATTCTGGGTTTTTTATGGACTAGATAGCAACTGGCATAACATACTGAGCTAGTGCACACGAATTTAGCACCAACAGAAATTCACAATTGTATTATAGTAGATTTTGTCTCTAATCCCATTTTTGAATGACTCATTACTATACTACTGTTCTAAAATGCTGACTTGCCATTCAATTGCACACATGGTCATTGCTCCTGTAGACGCTAACAACAAGATAATAATTCTGCAAGAACAAGAACAAAATGCTTAAGGGAAATGCATGAGAGGAGGTGTCAGTGAGTGGACTGCACAGGCCTGCAGCACAGATCATCATGAACTTGTCCCAAGAAAGAAATATTTCTCTTGGAAATGCTTTGCTAAGTAAGTCTATGCTATAATGGCGGAGGAGGTGTCAGCTGAAGACTCATTTCTCTTGCAGGATGGCTTTGGTCCCCAAGTCATTCATGGCCTCATAATTGGCTGAGGTCTGAACAAACTTCATAAACATACCTCAGAGTCACAGCCAGCAGAGACTGCCATTGTAACACAAGAGTCACTAATGGCATCACCTCACGTACATGAATTAATGTGAATAGCTGTGAAGAGCAAAGCCAGACATAATGCCAGCTAGTTTTTATATTCACATTCACTTCATTCACAGCAGAGTGGCATCAATGCTTATCTTTAAGAAAAAAGCCTGTGTGTCTCAATAGAAGTATATTTTTCTTTCCAGTGGAGAATTAAGTTCCGGGAACTCTCCATGATAAAGGCAGGCTGTGGCTCTTACAGCTGAAGATTGCATATGATACTTGGTACAAAGAAGGAAACCTCAGAGTTGGGCTGATAATATCATTTCATATATCCATATATTAATCAGCAATGAGTAAACATTCTAATTTCTAAAAGGGAGGAAAAGTTCAAAGAAATATCTGAAGCAATGGAAGCAAGCACAAGAACTCTGAATAATAGGGAGTATTTTTTTTGCACACTTAGGATGACATAATTCAGCCATATCAGAAAAAGGAAGAGTGGCAAGAATGCATTTTTTTTTGTCTCCTAGGGAAATACATTATAAGAACCTCAAGAGCATATCCAGAAGTTTTGATTTTTTTGCATAAAGTTTCAACAACTTAACTTGCATGAACTAGAACTCCTCTGTATCTTCCAAAATGAGAAGCTGTAGTGCAAAGGATAAACTAGAAGAAAGATCTGCAACAGTACTTTGACTTACATAGTTTCATGTCTTAGGTTCATTAACATCCTTCTACCTATTGCCGTATCAAATATTGATCCTCCCAATTGCCAAAGGTTCTTCTGACAGGGCTCTGAACCAGCAGCCTTGACACCAAGTGGACTTTGCTTAGGGTAACATTTGGACATCTGCAGTCATCTCTGCTCTTTTGCTGTAATCACTAGACTGTAATTTTTTCTTCTATCTTAACTGCACCTGAAGCTCACCAGAATTTCCTGTTCTTATACAGTGTCAAGGGGGCCCAACCACAAGCAACGAGATGACTGGACACATCATTTAAATGCCAAAATGGAGCACAGCTGTATTAGCTCAGAGCTAGTTCAGACCTCTGTTCTGACTCATCAGTATAGAATGAAGACATACCCACTGGCCCCCATCTCTATACAGAGAACCCAAACTTCCTTCTGTACCAAACATGCCTTCAGAGCAGCAAAGCACAGCACAGCGAGTGTAGAATGCCAGACACAGACTGAGGAAGGAAAATTCCATCTTGCTTCCTGAGCATAAACAAAGTGGTTGAGCACTGTAAAACTGAAAAGTTGGTGCCAATGTTATGCACATATTACATAAATAATAACAGTGTATTCATACTTCTGTGGGCTTACCTTTAATTATGTCTGCAGGTTTTACAGACTTCTGAAGTACTTCTCTTGTTTCTGATGCATCCTTCTTCCAAGGCAGTTAGTCAAACACAGAAAAAAACAAGAAATTCATTGAGCTGAAACAATGCATTTTTAAACATTGCAAAATTCAAGTTCTTTTTGTGAGTCACCTCTCCCTCTCTTGCAGTACAGGACCCTGGTCTTCAGCTAATCTATTATCAGGGCCCAACAGCCGTTTGTGCATCGGCACCCCCAGTGCTGGGGTGGGGACCCAAGGGTGAGCCGGCATCTGGAGCAGAAAATGGAAAAGGCTGGGAAAGAGGTAAGAGAATTGCTTTGTTTTCCTGTGGGAGCTGCTGGGGGAAGAACCCACCACCCAGCCAGTTATACCTTTGCTGTCTTTGTGACACTGGGAGCAAAGAGCTTTTCAAATGGGAAGCAGAGATTAGCTCTTCAAATGGGAATAACCAATTCCCATTTCTCTGGCACAGGGAAAGTAGGCACGAGACCACACCCTGCAGCTTGTGACTTGCTTTGCCTGCTGGCTTGAGCTGGCTCCAGATGGAAATCCAGTCTGGCTGGAACATTTCTTCCCTCGTAATACATCCTGTTAGTGGATTGCAAATCAGGAAGTTTATATGTGTAAATAAGAGTGCCTTTTCACTCATTTTAGCTAAGGAGTAAGAATTAGAGGACATCATCTGTAGATGCATCCAATTTTCATTCAAGAGAACAATACTACTTAAGAGTGATTCCTGTACATCCATGTTACATCATGCTGACTGCATCACTGACAAGAGTGATTAAGGAGCTATGATCTCTAGACCAGGAAGAGTCCTCCAAACCTTTCAGCACAGTTCTTTTCTTCATACAATCTCAAGGGGAAATTTACCAAATGGAATGAAAACCTGGTTCCTGTCTCCCACACTTACTTCCTCTGTAAGGCCAAGAAAAGATGCATTTAATCCTTCCTTTTATTTATATCTTTTTTTAAATTTAACCAAAGCATACAGATGGGAGGAATTAGTCTCAACGCATCACTATCTTCCCAAGATCATTAGTTTTCCTGTAAAATGCACAAGATGAAGCATTAGTTGGAAAATACATATTTGTTGCAACTTCATAAAGCATCAGCCGGAGATGTTAAAGTGTCATAATTTACGTGACTTTTCTAGGCAAACATTGTTTTTTCCTTTATATTTGCAAGAGTCTAAGTGACATTATAGTGAAACAGCATTACCTCCTTGTCCTAGCTCTTTGAGAAGCTAGGCAGTAATTGGTAAGGAGACTGGCTGAGCCCCCTTGACCCTAGCTGAGCTTATCCCAGGAGATCAGCTTCACAGGGCTGGAAACATGGATGGCCCAAAGCCCATTGTACAGCTTATAACCACTCCACAAAGGGAAATGTTTTGGGCATGTAGGGGCAAACCCTGCCCTCATGCTGGCCCTGACTGTGAGCTGAAGCACATCCCACCCCTGCGTGGGGGGAGAGCAGTGGGAGGGTGATCTGCCTCACACGTGTTGACAGGAGCAGTGCCAGGCAGGGATAAGCCACCCAGCCCCACCCTGCGCTCCTGACTGTGGCCCAGGGAAAGCAAACAGGGGAGGCAACTCACAAAACTTTCACCAGCTGCTGCAAGCAACGTTACCCTGTTTCCATTCCTGGTTCTTGTTCTCCATGTGCTTTTCCTAGTCTCCTAGTAGTAGGGCAGGTCCTCTGCTGTGCCACACTACCAAAGCCAGTCCTTTCCTCACTTTTGTGATTAAGAAGAAAAGAGGCAGGTGGGCAAACAGCCTTTCAGTCCTTGAGTTTATTGGGAAAATGTTGAGGCAGCAGTGGGGCAGGCTGGGGAAGGGCTCTAAGTGTCTCTTCTGGTGCAGAATTTCATTCAAAAATAGGGATTAGTTTTTGTGAAGTTTTTAAGGAATTCAGTTTAGTACCTGCAGTTACTATGTCCCTTTTTCATCTGAGGAAAACTGGGATTATTTGGGATTATTATTAGTGTTATTATGATGTTTCTGACACAAATTGTACAGAGGAAACTATTTTATTATAGAAAGCTACCTAACAGAGTGAATATAGATTTACAGGTTAAAATCTAAGCATGTGTTGTAAAAGTTTATTTTAAAAATAATAAAACTATCTTGTGTTAGTGAGAGTATTATTGTGCATCTACTCAGAAATGTAGGAATGCATTTCAGTGATTAAATAGAATTTTGGCATGTTTAAGTTCTATTTTTAATCTTGTTTGGTAGAAAGTTTTCATGAAAATGTTTATTTGTATTCTAGTAATGACAGCATTCATTTGATAATGAGTCTGCAAAACAGACTTTGTATAGGACAAGATAATCTAATCTTGAATTAAAATTAATAAATAAATGAAAAATCAATTCCAACATTTAAGAGGAGTTCTTAAGAGTACAAACAAATGTAAATAAGTTATTAAGGCTAATTTAAGGTATTGCTAGGAAAAGAAAACAGGACTGATTGTGTGTGTATATATATGTATACATTGTATTCATACGTAGCTATAAAACCAGGAAATAGAGAATGAAGGAAGAAATATAAGAAAATATAATAAAGATAAGAAATTCGTATAATTTCCCTCAGTTGCTGAAAGAAAAAGTACCAATAGTACTTGATAGATTAACTCAACCTGTGCAAGCAGCCATGGGATCAGTACTTTTCCCAAGTTGTAATTGTTTCTTTTCAGGTGTGGTTCTCATTTCATCAGTGTTTCATCTTACTCCATCAGTATCTTCTAGAGCAGCCAGTATCATAGAATCATTAAGGTTGGACCTCCAAGACCATCAAATCCAACCTTTGACCAAATACCACCATGCCAACTAAACCCTAGCACTAAGTGTCACTGCCGGTCGTTTCCTAAAAACCATGAGGGATGGTGACTCCACCACTTCCCTCTGCAGCCCATTTTAATGCTTAACCACCTTTTCAAAAAAGGGTGAAAAAATTCTTCCTGATATCCAACATGAACCTTCTCTGGTGCAGCTTGAGACCATTTCCTCTCATCCTCAACATTCTTTATTATCTTTCACAGTGGTAGCAAGATTGAGTTCTAGCTGAGCTTTCACCTTTCTAATTTTCTCTCTACATGACCCAATGACATCCTTGTATTCTTCCTGTGTTGCCTGCCCTTTCTTTCAAAGGTCATAAACTGTCTTTTTTTTCTTTTTTCCCCTGAGTTTCAGCAAAACCTCCCTATTCAGTCAGGCTGGTTTTCTTTCCCACTGACTCATCTTTTGGCACATAAGTCAGTCTGCTCCTGAGCCTTTGAGATTTCCTTCTACCTGGATCCCATTGTTTTTAAGAGGTGTGGTATGGCTCTAGCAGCTTGCTCTTGAACACAGTTCAAGATAGCTGAACAAAATATTCAGTGTCTAATTGGAAGCATGGGATATTAAATACATTTTAATAAAGAATATCTATAAAACAGAAGCAAGTCTTTCAAAGTTTAATAGTTGCAGAACCAGAATGTGCTGAGCCCTTGCTGAGCAGGAACCAGGAGACTCAAGCTCAGCTGCAGGCTGTCTGCAGACCCAGACAGGGAACACTAACTCAGCTCATGGTAAATTATTGGGTTTAAGATTCACTCTTCACCCCCCAACTTCAGATCCACGATTGTAACATGACAGGGAAAGGCAGTTACTCTAAATATAAACAAACTCCGTTTTAGTGATGATTCTTGTTGTGAAGCCTAGGGCTGTGCTGCATCCTCAGAAATGTCATTTCCACCCCACCATCCTACTCCCAGTAGCCGAAGCTGTGTTTTTGTTTTGCTAGTTGCAGCTCACATTGGCATTTTTTAAATCCCAGCCAGAGCTCTGCTGCACAAGGAGCCCTGTTTTTCACTGTTGCCTTGAGGGCAGCCACACACTGCTGGCCCCTGGACACATCATGAAAGAAGCTGGTGGGTCCAGGCCATCTCCAGTGGGGTGGAGAGGCCCAGAGCTGCGCTCTTCCAAGGCTCAGATGTGAGAAGAATCAGGATGCAGAGAGGGATGTAGAGCCTTAGAGTCAAACACATGGGACACCCATTTCCCAGGCAGATACCTCTCAATGAGTCCTCTTTTCTTTGTCTGTTTTCACACAGGACATCTGGGCTGTGTTGCCTCTCTGCCCCAATTTTCCTTCTGGGCTCAGGATGTATTTCAGAGCTCCACTTCCCTGGCCTTCATTTTCTCTATGTTCTCAGTCAGGCATCTCTACTTAGATGGCAAGCACAGGCACCAAGATCTGCCTGCAACTGCAGTTCAAATCTTGCATTTTGGAGGTGAGAGTGCTCAAGCTGAATTTGTGGGTTTCCATGTTCTTAAATAGGGAAGGCCATCAAACCCACATCTTATGTCCTGGATGAATTCTCTAACCTTTAGTACCTCTCATCCAACTTGATGTTTGTTGTTTGGGGTTTTCTTAATTAAAAAAAAGAAAAAAATAAAATCTTGATCCCTGCACAAATTTATAAGTACAGTGTTGGTGTTTACCTCCAAAGAAAGTTATGGGCAATGGTTTTGGCCACTCTACCCTCAGATTACAGGTTATTTTTAATCCCATCCAGAGATTTGTAACTCCTTTCCAACCGTGGGACAGGGAAACCAAGCCCAAAACTGTGTTCTAAGTATCACTCCTGGGACCTAAAATTAAATATTGCAAAATATTTGCCCACATGTTTTGCCTAGTTTTTACCACTGATGTTGACCTTTAAATTAGTCTTCTCTAGTCCTCATAGTTACTCCTGAGAGAAAAAGAGCCATAAGGATATAAAGGAGAGTTTTCACTCAACTCGAATATAGTCTATTTGTGCTATCTTAAAGGTGAAGAAGTAATACTTATAGTAAGCTTTTCTTTTCAGCCAGGAATGCAAAATACCAAACCCAAATGCAGACTGAGCCACGTCGCATTATTTCTCGGGACCAGTAGATGGCAACCATTCATTGCAGTGTCAAAGGTAGGTGAGCTTTGTTCAGGTAGGGGATTTATTAGGTGACAGCTTGAGTAGCAAAGCTCTACTACTCCACACGAGGAGAAAGCAGAACTTGTATTTTTTACCCCTTCTTATACCTCTGCCTTTTGGAAGGGAGCAGTGAGTTGCCCTTTTCCATACTCAGTTTTGACAAATTATAATTGTGACAATTCATTTGACTAAAATGTCTTACGGCTGCTCCTTACTGCTAATATCAGTCAAAAAAAGAACAAGACAATGGAAAAAAAAATCCTAAGCAATCAGACTGCCTTATCTTCCACAGGAATAGCCTCAAGTTCTTATCTTTATTAATTAGATTCCTTATTACTTTAGGTGGAAGCAGTTAGAACTGAGTAACAATGAATCTGGGATCGAAAATAGACTTCCCTCTAGGAATTGACTGAGGCTATTGACATACCAGTTAATTAATTCTGGTTATGTGAGGGGCCTTACAGAAATTTTTTTGACATGATCAAGTTTGAAGAAATTCTAATTTTTTTTCCTACAATATTAGATTAAAAGTTATTCATTTCTAGGAGCAAGAACAGTAAAGGTTTGAAAAAATCCCCTCCAAGAACCTTGCATTTACACTTCAGAACAGAACTTCCTTCATTGAAACAGGAGAAGACTTAGAGAAATATATCTCTAGCCTTACTAGAAGGATATTTTACTACCTGTAGTCATATGAAATTTTCTTCTAGCATTGATTTAACCATATTTTGTGCCTTTGTTTTCAGTAAGGATTGGTATACATAATACATGCACTGGTGCACACAGGAGTGTCAGTAGTGCAGGAAAAAACCCAGACCTTTAGACTGCTGAAGGATTCCAGTATCTCCTTACAGTGTCATTTACAATTTACAGAAGAAAACAGTACAAATAGCTAAACCAGACAAGAAGGGCACTGTCACTTAGTAAAAGCAAGCCAAAATACTCTGCATTACTGGGATGCTTCCCTCCAAGTCCTCCACCACTTTGCAAACCATTAACTTGAAATTTGCACCCTTGCAGTACAAGGTGTATGTTTATTCTCAGAACTCACACCTTTGCTGGGAAAGCTTGAAAAAGCTACTTGACAGATAAAGTCAATAACAATTCACTTTAGTTACAGTTACCCCTTGATCAGCTGTGAACTTCTATAAGGGACTTTGAAATTAGGAGAAAACCAGCTGGCATTCATTTCCTAGTGAATACTAGAGAGGTGATAGGAATACCTTCTGAAATCCTTTACAAAACTCATTAAACTTTTCTCATTATTTCCTTAATCTAATAATAATATTTATACTCTAAGCCCCCCTACTTTTTAATGAGATTTAAGAGGTTTTTTTCTTCTTTAGAGAACTTAAAGTCCTTCAACCTGATGATAAAATCTGAGCAACTTTATTTGCCTTAGCATGAGAAATTATGCCACTTGTATATGTGGCTTGTTTTTCTCGTGGATCCATGAGTTTTGTTAAGGGTCTGAGAGTTACCTTGGGCTCCTCTTGCAAAGAACTGCAAAGCTAGTTAGCTTTATTATTATTATTATTATTA